>SKFK01000002.1:631392-1262784 GCA_004919595.1 Kodamaea ohmeri
GTGCTGAGGCAGGTATTGCGGCGAAGACACGGGCTAACGAGGATGAAGTCGATCTGACATCTTTGGTGGGCAAGGTTAAGTACAAGCAGCTCCGTGAGGAGAGAATTGCCCAGGCCAAGGAGGGAAGAGAGGACAGAGACAAGTTTGGATCGAGACGTGGTAAGCGTGATGCACCACACTCGACTACTAACAAGGAGAAGGCTCGTAAGAAGAACTTTGTGATGATGATTCACAAGAAGGCCGTGCAGGGTAAGCAGAAGTTGAGTTTGCGTGACAGGCAAAAGGTGTTGCGTGCGCACGTGGAGAAGCAGAAGAAGAAGGGGCATTAGTGAAATGATAGTATGCTAGACATGGACGTAACATAAATAAAGGGCGTAACAATAACACAACGTGATATCACACTCGATCTCATTTGCTTTGATGGTCATTCCAGGCTTGGTTTACATCTATTCTCTTAATGTACATTAGTAATACACGATACATAAATAAACAATCTGTGGCAAGCCAGGCCACATGCCGGTACAGTGAGCATCTCTCAACTCGCTTGGCAAGGAAAAGTGAAGGATCAGTACGAGATGGCCATTATGACTTCAAAATTGGCAATCTGTAATATTTCCTCATCTCTCCATTTCTGTCTTATGCGCTCTTTTTCTTCTTCTCACCCTTGTCCTTCTTCTCCTTATCGGCCTTTCTCTTCTTGTCCTTAACCTTCTTGACCTTCTTCTCCTCCTCCTCTGGGGCGTCGGTCTTAGAATCGGTCTTTGCCTCAGCCTTTGGCTCCTCAATGGCAGCAACGGCAGCGGCGGCCCCATCGGTTGGGTTAGCTTCCAATCCAGCCTTGTACTTCTCCTTCTTTTCCTGGTACGACTTCAACTCATCCTTGTACTTAGCCTCCCAGTATTCCTTGTCAGCATCGCTCATGTTCTCGTATCTCTCCTTAATGATCTGGCTCATGTCAGATGCCGAGAGTGCAGGCTTGCCCTCCTTCTTACGCTCTTCACGAATGGCCTCACGTGTGTGGAAGCTAAAAGCAAAGAACTTGGTCAATGGTTTCTTTGGAGCGTTGGGGTCCTTTGGAGCCTTCTTTTTCTTTGGCTTTTCAGTCACAGCAGCTTCTTCCTTCGCAACGACAGGTGTGTCGTCCTTAGGGAGGAGCTCATTGAGATCAACGGCAGCATCGGCGCCTTCAGCCAAGTTGTAGAAGTTGACGGCGGCAGCGGCGGCATCGTTGGCGGCCTTGGAGAGCTCGAAGAGCGACGCCACGAGTGCGTCTTTGGCGGACTTAAACTCGGTCATTTTTGTATTATTTTTTGCTGTACTGCCGTGCGGTGCCAGGGTGTCTGGTACTGGAGTAGTGGTCGGTAGCGAAAAAAAAAATTGGCGGATTGCGCCGCTTTTAATGGCGCCCACGCCCAGTTTTTTTTTTTCTCGCAAGAGACACTCAAAACCAGCATCGCTAGCCAAATCGTAGAATCGTAGAGCTACCATAATTCTAGAGCGCATAATACACCTAGAACCACAGTCTTAGTACTCTACCCACAGTCTTAGAGATAAGATTTCCTAGCTCTATAAAATACGCCTAGTGTTATTTTCCTAGAGTTACAACTATTCTTCCGCTACAAACAGTTCTTCATCGTAATCATACTCTTCTGTTCTAGCATTGTTTTCTTACCCACTGCTTCGTTCTTTGATTCGCTCTTTTTTCGTACCGTAGCCGTGACTATTTTTCGCGAGACACTGCTTTTTCGTACCGCTTTCGATTCCCTTTTTGCCGCTGGGCTCCCCGTTTTATCACTTTTTTCGGCCCTTTCGTACCACATTCCCATTGGTCAGCGACACCAGTATGTCTAGATACGCAGTAGCATTCCCCGGGCAGGGAACGCTCTACAAAACACTCCTTCTGCCCTACCGAGCACAACGTGCGAAGCTTGCACACATCCTCGACCCCATTGATGAGGTTATGGGCGAGAAGTTCTCCGATAAGCTCTTCGATATGCCTCTGGACCAGTGGTTATTAGACACGCGCAATGCCCAACCGGCAGTCGTGGCTACGAGCTTGGCATTACATACAATGACACCGCGTCAAGAACCACCGCTGTACTACCTCGGCCACTCGTTGGGAGAGTACACTGCGCTCGCAGCACTGGGGATTTTCGATGCGGCCACTGCGGTGTTGATCGCGCGACGCCGCGCGGAATTAGTGACCAAATGGATTGAGGGAAAAAACTGCGGTATGATGGCGCTACTATTCCGTAGTCCCATCGAAGACACCGACAATTTTGTAGGTGAAGGTGCCACTGATGCGGCGATGCGGCGGGCGCGTGATAGCGGTGTACTTGCGATTGTGAATACTCCACATGAGGTGGTACTCAGTGGCACGGCAAGCGAGCTCGATGGGTTTATTCTGACTCTCCCTCGTGGAGTGCGCAAAATTCCATTAGCAACTACAATACCATTTCATAGCGAGCATTTGCGGGGAGCGGCGGCGGAGTTGGCCGAATTTTTAGCGGGCCTCGCGCACGAGCGGCAAAAAGTGCCGATCGTACTGAACGTCACGGGCGATGTTAGCGAGAACGCCGAAAAAAGCATCGCCAATACAGTACGCGCAAACTACGAGATGGTGCATTGGTGGAGCTCCTTGATGCGTTTGGAGCGTACTGTCGATGATGTCGTCAACGTGGGGCCAGGAGCCGTGCTTGATGGCTTCTTACGAAGAACCAAATGGGGAGGTAAAACAAGTAAATAATGAAGTAACGAGAAGTGAGTTAGGGAGATGATGTAAACACAGAAGGGAATTATCTAGTGTCATATTTTTCATAGTGGTTCTTGATTTGAAGTAGACAGATTTAGTTGATTGATTGACGTATTTCTGATTACTCTACTGTACTTCTCTACTCTCCCTCAGGAAACTTTTATGATCTTATTACTCTACCTCTTCCCTATTCTCAGGAGACTTTTATGATCTTACTCGTACAGAAGTCATCATGGAAATTAACAAAGTGTGTTTGCGAAACATCACCACCATGGTATCTTCGGATTTCTGTGAGCAGATTTCTGGATCATTAGTCGATTCCCACATCGTTCGTGAATCTCACGTGTGGATTTTCCGGTATGTTCATGATTCCCAACAACCTTGGTGTTTGTCGTGGTCCTCGTGGTGCCTTATCAGCCCGAGTCAAAACGACTTTGTGTTTGCAGCATTTTCCAATTTCACGTGCCGTATATAAATGGCCGATAACCGCACATATTTGACACGAGTAACAACTATGCCTGCACAACTTATCGACGGTAAAGCCGTTGCCTTGCAGATCCGTACCTCTATCCATGCTGAGATTGATCAGATCCAGCAAAAGCATGCCGACTTCAAGCCTAAGTTGAGCATTATCCAGGTTGGTGACCGTGCCGACTCGCTGACTTACGTGCGTATGAAGTTGAAGGCTGCTGAGGAGGCCGCTATCGAGTGTGAGATCATCAAGTTGCCTGAATCTATCACTGAGTTCGAGCTCCTTAACCAGGTCAAGTCCTTGAACGACTCCTTGTCGGTCGACGGTATCTTGGTGCAGTTGCCTTTACCTGCACACATCGACGAGGCCAAGGTCACTTCCAGCGTGTTAGCCTCTAAGGATGTCGATGGTTTCGGACCATACAACGTGGGCGAATTGTACAAGAAGGGCGGTGAGCCAAACTTCTTGCCATGCACCCCTAAGGGTATCATGGAGTTGTTGTCGCACTACAAGGTTAATGTGTCGGGCACTAACGCCGTGGTTTTGGGTAGATCTGACATTGTGGGCAAGCCAATTGCCCAGTTGTTGACCAAAGCCAACGCCACCGTCACTACCTTGCACTCGCAGACTCCACAGAAGCAGCTCGAGCTCTTCCTCTCACAGGCAGACATCGTCGTTGTCGCCATTGGCAAGCCTCAGTTCGTTAACGGTGAGTGGTTGAAGGAGGGTGCTGTGGTGATCGACGTCGGTACCAACTTCGTCGATGACGCTACAAAGAAATCAGGCTCGCGCATGGTTGGTGATGTTGACTTCACCTCTGCCAGCAACAAGGCCTCG
Organism: Kodamaea ohmeri; assembly: GCA_004919595.1. NCBI lineage: Eukaryota > Fungi > Ascomycota > Pichiomycetes > Serinales > Debaryomycetaceae > Kodamaea > Kodamaea ohmeri. Next base: position 635,454 of record SKFK01000002.1, read on the forward strand.
TTAATCACTCCCGTTCCAGGTGGAGTGGGTCCAATGACTGTGGCCTGTCTCTTGGACAACGTCGTTCTTGCTGCAAAGAAGCACTACGAGCAGAACAACCAGACTCCAAAGTTCACCAACCCATTGAAGTTGAACTTGCAGAAGCCCGTACCATCTGACTTTGAGATCTCGCGTGCCCAGCAGCCTAAGAAGATCACCGATGTTGCCCTCGACGCTGGTATCTTGGACTCTGAGTTGGAGCCTTATGGAGCTTACAAGGCTAAGGTTTCGCTCAACCTTCTCAAGCGTTTGCAGAACAAGCGTAACGGTAAGTACGTCTTGGTGACCGGTATCACCCCAACTCCACTTGGTGAAGGTAAGTCCACTACCACTGTGGGTTTGGCACAGGCCCTTGGTGCACACTTGGGTAAGAACGTCTTCGCCAACGTTAGACAACCATCTATGGGTCCAACCTTCGGTATCAAGGGTGGTGCTGCTGGTGGTGGTTACTCGCAGGTGATTCCTATGGACGAGTTCAACATGCATGTCACCGGTGACATCCACGCCATTACCATGGCCAACAACTTGTTGGCTGCTGCCATTGACACGAGAATGTTCCACGAGAACACCCAGAAGGATGGTCCTTTGTACCGTAGATTGGTCCCAGCTAAGAAGGGCGTCCGCACCTTCTCGCCTTCCATGTTGAGAAGATTGAAGAAGTTGGGCATCGACAAGACCAACCCAGATGACTTGACTGAAGAGGAAGCTGGTAAGTTTGCTCGTTTGGACATCGACCCAGAAACTATCACCTGGAGAAGAGTCGTCGACTGTAACGATCGTTTCTTGAGAGGCATCACCGTCGGTGAGGCTCCAACCGAGAAGGGTCACACCAGAAAGACTGGTTTCGACATCACCGTCGCTTCCGAGTGTATGGCCATCTTGGCTTTGGCCAATGATTTGGAGGACATGCGTGAGAGATTGGGTAACATGGTCGTCGCATCGTCCAAGGCTGGTGTTCCAATCACTGCCGAGGACATTGGCTGTGCCGGTGCCTTGACCGCCTTGTTGAAGGATGCTATCAAGCCTAACGTCATGCAGACTTTGGAGGGTACCCCAGTGTTTGTTCACGCCGGTCCCTTCGCCAACATCTCTATTGGTGCCTCGTCCATCTTGGCCGACAAGATGGCACTTAAGTTGGCTGGTACCGCTTCTAACTTGTCCGATGAGGAGAGAAGAGACCAGGAGGGTTACGTTGTTACCGAGGCCGGTTTCGACTTTACTATGGGTGGTGAGAGATTCATCAACATTAAGTGCAGATCTTCTGGCTTGGTTCCAGACGTCGTTGTGATTGTTGCCACCGTGCGTGCGTTGAAGGTCCACGGTGGTGGTCCTGAGGTTAAGGCCGGTGCTCCATTGGCCGCTGCTTATACCGAAGAGAACACCGAGTTGTTGAAGGCTGGTTGCTCCAACTTGGCCAAGCACATTTCCAACGCCAAGAGATACGGCTTGCCAGTTGTCGTGGCCATCAACAAGATGTCTTCCGACACCGATGCTGAGCACGAGATCATCAAGGAGGCCTCTTTGAAGGCCGGTGCGGCCGATGCTATTGTGTCCAACCACTGGGAAGAAGGTGGTAAGGGTGCTGTCGACTTGGCCAATGGTGTCATTGAGGCTGCCAACTCTATTGACAGGGACTTCCAGTTCTTGTATGAGACTGAGGGACCATCTGTGGAGGAGAAGATCGCCACAATTGCCAAGGAGATGTACGGTGCCTCCGAGGTCGAGTTCTTGCCTGAAGCACAGAAGAAGATCGACACTTACACTGCACAGGGCTTTGGTAACTTGCCAATCTGTATTGCCAAGACGCAGTACTCCTTGTCGCACGACGCTGCATTGAAGGGTGTGCCAACTGGCTTCAAGTTCCCAATCAGGGACGTCAGGGCCTCCATCGGTGCTGGCTACTTGTATGCCTTGGCAGCTGAGATCCAGACCATCCCGGGATTGCCAACCCACTGTGGTTTCATGAACGTGGAGGTCAACAAGGATGGTGAGATCGACGGCTTGTTTTAAGAGCCGCGATGTGAAGTTCAACACTTTATGATTACGAGTTTCAGTTCGCGATGGCCAAAGTTGCCTTTTGTTTGTACATACGGTTTCAACACATAGACTAGACGAGATGTAGAGAGTGGCATGGAAGTAGAAGAGAGATTAGACACATGAATAAAGAATTGACAGACAAACACAGAGATAAAGAATTGACATAGGACATGAAAGAATTGGCATATATAAAAGATGAGTATGAAAGTCTTGGCAAGTTAGAGAATCGGATGATGGGAATCGAGGAATGTTGATGGATTTCCTGTGATTTTACGGTGTGCACTTGGATCGAAGGTGTGCACTGGCTTTGCTTGGGAACATGTCACGTGATGCCAAAATTTTCGACAACCGATAAACCGAAAAAGGGGGCAAGAAAACGCAGATCATCACAGTGCTCTGGAACCCATTGCACCCAAACTACTCATACAGACTATGATCAGCATTAGGCAAGCGACCAGCGCTAGTCTCAGACGCATGGGAGGCGTGTCGATGGTCAGATCGGCCATGGCATCAACGAGGTCGATGACTACGAGAGTCAATGTTGTCCTGCCTCTTGTTAATAGACAGACCAGATTCAGCGCCCCATACTTCACCCGCAAGCATTACAGCGTGCTCTCTTCGTCGCCAGATGCAACCATCTACAACTACGACGGCGTGAAGGAGATTGCCTCGAACCCATCTCGCTTCCCGGACACCGTTTTGGTAGACGTGCGCGAACCATACGAATTCAGCGAGGGCCACATCCCGGGCTCTATCAACGTCCCTTTCAAGTCGTCGCCAGGTGCCTTGGACTTACCTGCTGATGAGTTCCAGGACAACTTCGGCTTTGAGAAGCCAGAGACCTCAAAAGAGTTGGTCTTCTACTGCTTGGGCGGTGTTAGATCCACTGCTGCTGCCGAGTTGGCGGAGACTTTTGGCTACAAGAAGAGAGGCAATTACGTCGGCTCTTGGGAAGACTGGGTGCAGCACGAAAACAAAGCTTAGACAGTGAAGAAGACTACCGACATTTCTGCGGTTTACCGCTGTTCATAATTGTTATCCTGTATATGTACACGTTAAGTAGTCATGATTGTAAGTCCTGTAGGAACCCAAATGAGTACTCGATTGTTTACCGATTGTATACCGATTGTTTACCGATTGTTTACCGATTGTATACCCGACTATATCTGAACTGTCTGGGCTGTTTACTTGACTGCAGTGAAATCGGATTCTGGGGTGTTTTTGAGCACGTATATCGATATCGGAAATGATCCTCCGGGGTAAACAAAGAAGTTCACATGATCATAGTTGGGAATAGTATTCTATAGACTTATGAAGGATCAACTGTACGAAGATCAGAACTGGTACCGATTCTTCCGAGTCGAAGAATTTGACTTCTGTGAGAACAGTCTTGAATGATCTTCAAAGAGTTTTAGACTATCAACTAGTTTACATACTCAACTAGTTTACATACTCAACTAGCTTACATACTCAACTAGTTTACATACTCAACTAGTTTACATACTCAACTAGCTTACATACTCAACTAGTTTACATATTATCCACTAGTTTACAGACTTTCAATTACAGACTAATCTTGTACCATTTTACAGTCATAACTGTGTCTACAGTCTGACACCTTATTATTCATGATAATGTTGCAATTACATCGGTATTCATATTGATATAAATTCCCAACCGATCGTCATCCATGATGCTATCTTTATGGTTTATCTTTTTCTTCCAATATTTCCTTCTCCTACTCTGTCGCTCCCTTACCGATATTTATGTCATTATGTTCTTTCTATGTTTCCATCCTTTCCTTCCATACTTCCATGCTCGCACCCTTTCCCTCTTTTCTTCATGCTACCTTATTTGGGACCCTGGTCATATTCCATTCTTCTGAACTCCTTACCCAAACGCTTCTTGCGCTTGCGCTCCATGACCTTCTCTCTCTGTGATGCCTTCATCGAGTCGTACTTAGCCTTCTGGATCAAACGGCGCTGCTCCGATTTCTTCAAGAAGTACGTATTGGACTGTACACCACTCTTGACATTCTGCATCTGTTTCTTCTTATGTTCAGCCAAAATCTTAGACTCGAAGTCCTTGTTTTTCATCGCATCCACTCGGGATTTGAGCGACTGGAGCCTAAGTTTGAGTTCTTCCATCTCACTCTCGCTTAAGAGTTCAGCAGATTTGGTGTCCTTGACCATACGCTCCATCTCTGCAATTTCTTGTGCTCTATACTCATCCAAGAAAGCATAGTTACGTCTCGTAGAGGCTAAGTCTGCCTTACCGTATGCAGCATCGAACCTGATGTCCACATGATTATCATTGCGGACATCAAGACCGGGAATCTCCCGAATACGTGAGACTGGTTTCTTTGCAGAAGACTCCGAAGGAGCATGCTTATTCTTCTTTGCATTCAATTGCTTACGAGGCCGCAGCGTGGTTTCTTCAGGACCTGAATCTGAGTCAGAACTAGAGTCTGAGTCTTGCTCCTCCTGCTCTCTCCTTAACTTATCTTGTGCTGAACTGAGTGCTCCAAATGAAATCGTAGACATTTCATCATCATCTTCACGCAGCCTCTTTTTCCTCAGCATATTGTGCTTGTTATTGATGGATGCCTTTGCCATGGTCGTGATGCGCATCGCAAAAATCCACTGCGCAAATGAGAACCCATAGGGCAAAACTGCAAATCAGACGTAACCTGCAAATCAGTACAACCACTACCACGATGCACTATTCATCACCTAAGTTAAGGGACATCTAACATCATATCAAGGAACCAGTCCTATCAATCTAATCTATTTGAATACTCACGGACTACTAGGGCCAAAGAGAGCCCGAAATCTGGATTTCAGGCTCTCCAATCTATATTCCATTTCACCCGTCTCAATCTCTGTTTCACTCACATTCCATGTTACCCATGTGGATGTTCGCCATACTAACCCCACTCTTTCAACACCCTCTTCAGTTCATTTAAACTCTTCATAGTATGTTCCCTCTTCATCCCCTCCCCAACATGCAATATAGACGTTAACAGTCAAACAACTTGTAAATTTCTTGTGTCATTTGATCGGAGATGACATAAGCACTGACCAAGCAGCGAGGCCAATCAAAGTTGCGACCCGGGGGTTACATTAGAGCCGATGTAGCCCGTGTTCCCCTCAAAACCTCGGGTTGCCGAGAACGGCCGAGATTACCCGAATAGCCCACGACCACCCAGGTTTGGGAGCTTAAGACATCGATGTAAGAGAACAAGCAGTGTAGAGAGAGAGACTACAGGGTCATGACTTGCCCTTACCAGCCGTTGACAGCACGTTTTTAGGTGGCCCCCGCGTGCTCAATTTTTCACAACAAATTTTTTTTGCTTGGGCCCCTTCCTCGAACTCGCGAACTAAACTCGATTTGACAACACATTCTTTTTAGTATCACCCAGAAAGAAACCAACCATGTTGTCTAGAACCTTTGCCCGTGCAGCAAGAGTATGTAACGCCAATGATGTCAAGCCATCAAAATGATCGTTCAATGTGCCCATGCGACGTACACCCGACGTGTTTTGATAAGATTAGGTGCCGGACGATAGTCGGCCTTCCACTTGAAATTCAACAATACTAACATCATTTAGACTCAGAAGAGATTCTTGTCTTTACATGAATACCGTTCCGCCGCCCTCCTCAAGTCTTACGGTGTTGGCGTTCCAAACGGTGCTGCTGCCACTACCGCTCAGGGCGCTTTCGACGCCGCTAAGGCCCTCGGCACCGACGAGATGGTTATCAAGGCCCAGGCCTTGACTGGTGGCCGTGGTAAGGGTCACTTCGACTCTGGTTTGCAGGGTGGTGTCAAGATGATTTCCACTGCTGAGGAGGCCAAGGACTTGGCTGGTCAGATGTTGGGCCACAAGATCATCACCAAGCAGACTGGTGCCGCCGGTAAGGAGGTCACTGCTGTCTACGTTGTGGAGAGAAGAGACGCTCGTACTGAGGCTTACTTGGCCATCTTGATGGACAGAGCTACTCAGTTGCCAGTCATTGTTGCCTCCTCTCAGGGTGGTATGGACATTGAGGGTGTCGCTGCCAGCGACCCTAACGCTATCAAGTCCTTCCCAGTTGACTTGGACGCTGGTGTCACCGACGAGTTGGCTGCCAAGATTGCTGGTGAATTGGGCTTCACTGACGCCGCCATCCCAGAGGCCGCCAAGACCGTCCAGAACTTGTACAAGGTTTTCTCTGAGCGTGACTGCACCCAGGTCGAGATCAACCCATTGTCTGAGACCCCAGACAACAAGGTCTTGGCTATGGACGCCAAGTTGGGCTTCGATGACAATGCCAGCTTCCGTCAGAAGGAGGTCTTCTCTTGGAGAGACACTACCCAGGAGGACCCACAGGAGGTTGAGGCTGCTCAGTACGGTTTGAACTTCATCAAGTTGGATGGTAACATTGCTAACATTGTTAACGGTGCCGGTTTGGCTATGGCCACTATGGACATCATCAAGTTGTACGGTGGTGAGCCAGCTAACTTCTTGGACTGTGGTGGTACCGCTACCCCACAGACCATCGAGAAGGCTTTCGAGTTGATCTTGTCTGACAAGAAGGTTAACGGTATCTTCGTCAACATCTTCGGTGGTATCGTCAGATGTGACTACGTTGCCGAGGGTTTGATTGCCGCTACCAAGAACTTTAACTTGGAGATCCCAGTCGTCGTCAGATTGCAGGGTACTAACATGGCCAAGGCTAAGGAGTTGATCAACAACTCTGGCTTGAAGTTGTTCGCTTACGAGGACTTGGACCCAGCTGCTGAGAAGATTGTCCTGTTGTGCCCACCATCTTAAGGGAGTTGGCTCACATACATATTCCTATATATGAAACAAATAGAAGTTAAGAGAAAACTAGTAGAGGATTATAGTGGAGAGAAGCATTGATTGAGCGATGTACTGATAGAAATCCTTGTAACTGTTTTATCATCTTTAAGTATGTGAGAAGTATCTTTTCGCTGACCAATTTCTTAGCAAATTTCTTGCCACCAAAACTAATCCAATCCACTTTTCAGCGACACGAACAGACACAAACAACACGATGTTCTTGACCAGAAGTGAGTACGACCGTGGTGTGAGCACCTTCTCTCCTGAGGGTAGATTGTTCCAGGTAGAGTACTCTCTCGAAGCTATCAAATTGGGATCCACTGCGATTGGTATCTCTACCAGTGAGGGCGTCATTTTAGGTGTCGAGAAGAGAGTGACGTCGTCACTTCTTGAGCTGTCGTCCATTGAGAAAATCGTCGAGATCGACAAACACATAGGCTGTGCCATGTCCGGATTGACAGCTGATGCCAGATCCATGATTGACCACGCTCGTGTATCGTCTCTCACTCACAACTTGTACTATGATGAAGACATACAAGTGGAAAGTTTGACCCAGAGTGTGTGTGACTTGGCACTTAGATTTGGAGAAGGTGCTGGAGGTGAGAAGAGATTGATGTCTAGACCTTTCGGTGTTGCATTATTGATTGCGGGTGTTGACAAGGATAAGGGACCGCAATTATACCACGCAGAACCATCTGGAACATTTTACAGATACGATGCCAAGGCCATTGGATCTGGTTCAGAGGGTGCACAGACCGAATTGCAGAATGAATATCACAAGTCTTTGACCTTGAAGGAAGCTGAGTTGTTGGCATTGAAGATTTTGAAACAGGTTATGGAGGAAAAATTAGACTGCAAGAACGCTCAATTAGCAAGTGTTACAGCAGATGGTGGGTTCCAGATCTACAGTGATGAAAAGACCGATGCAATCATCAAGGACTTGAACGAGCAGAGCGTGGATGACGAGTAAGAGTATATTACATGGAAGAATTGATTAATGTAGAATGATGCTAGGTCTTAAACACCGCCCCTTGCACTTTATTTTAATTTGCCCCTACTTTCCGCGTACGCCTTTAATGGATGCCTTTATAATACAATCTAATTTACACATCGTCTCTAGCTTTCCTGCTCAGGAAAGCATTTTTCTAAGCTTTCACTTAACAGCAAAATCTTCTTGTTTTCCAGCTCACCAAATGCCTTCAATGTTACGATAAACTCTGTCAAAGAGTCTCCAAATATCTCATAGTAATCCTTGAGTGAAGTGTTCAAATTTTCATATCGATTGTCGATCAGCTCGATGTCCATGGACTTGTCGTTGAACTTATCAGGGTAGTCTGCTGAGAACTTCTCAAATAAATGCGGGCTGCACAATATCAATACTTTCTTCAACCGATTCAAGTAGTTATTGAACAGTATGATCATATCGAACATGTTCTTCAAAACATTGAGCAAGGCCGGTTTGGTAATTAAAGAGTCCGTTATTAACGTATTTAAAAACTCACTCAAATTTTGAATCAAATGATCGACAATCAATACATCGTCTTTCTTGTTGTGCCCGTTCTCAAGATGGCGCTGATACATGCTCTTACCACGACCCGCGCTCTGCATGCGACGGTTAAAAATGTTGTTGATCTGATTAGTAGGGGCACTGTAGTTGTTGACTGAGTTCGTTTCATGATTGATATCAGAACCCAACTGCTCGGCTCGGAGACTCGCCTGCATGTCCGCAAGTTTCTTCTCGAGACTTAGGTAGTTGTTATCCACTACGTCATAGTTCAAGTAAATTTGAAGCTCATTGAGAAAGTCGCGCATCCGCTTGTGCAACACGCGGCACCGTAATATCCACTTCTTGAACCTTGGCTCAAATCCCCGGTACTTCCACACAGCGGAATGATTAATCTCCTTCCATGTGATGTCGTTGAACTTGTTTATAAATTTTACCAACATTTGCAACTTGAACATAAGCTCATAGTGATACGACAACTCGCGATTGATAATTAAATTTAGTGGGAAGGGTAAATCCACCGAAAGGTCGAGACTAGCGACCGCATAGTTGTCCGAATGGTTCCTGTCATAGCCCTGGCTATATTCGGCAGAATTGGGAGCGGACAGTCTCTGAAGCGCATTGGTCACGAAGGCATTGAATCCAGATTCGTGATTTAGTATCTCGTCTGCATCAAAAGTTTGAACGTTCATGATCTCTTTGACCACGTCGTAGAAATTGGTTGTGGTTACCAGAAAGTGCTGGTTATTCTCTACGATATCTGCAATGGAGGTTGGTGAATCGCTTGGGGAAGTCACATAACATTCTGTGAAAAATTTCTTCAACTTGTGCAATGATATCGCGTGTCTATTTCTTTTCAAGTCATAGAACGATTTGTTTAAAAAGTTGTCCACTTTGAAGGAGTCGCTAAAGAGGAAAATTGACTGGAAGTTCTTGACTAATGCAAGAAGGTCGTATCCCTCGAAAAGCATCTTCAAAAGAAGCTTGTTTGCTCTTCTGTAGAATTCGGAAATCTTCAACTCAAAATCCAGAGAGTAAATCTTGGTGATGGGTTTGATGGTTTCTCCTAGCGTACTAAAATCATGAAGCCCGGTACATTTCTTGAATACGTTCAAATATTTGCCCGTACTCAAGACTTTATTTTGAAGGTCGACATCCTGAAACTGGTCAATCAAACCATCGGAACGAATAACAAAAAGTTCGTTCCAGTAATGTTCACCGCGTGTACTGAAAACGTCTAGAAGGTTAGAAGGCACTTTTTTCTCCTTTACCATAAACTCATCAAACTGGTCATTGATATCACCATTAATTAACCAGTCATTCAACATTTGGACGTAGTTCTCACTGATCGAGTCAAACAATGCAATTAAAAACTCCAGCGAAATTAGGTCTCCCTTATATTTTGTTATTCTCCGTTGTACGATCTGTAAAACAAGCCCACCTTTGCAACACTCCAAACTCTCGCTATTTGTTTCCATCATGAAATTAGATCCCAGCAGGAGCGTCTTGCGCACGTCTGAGAGGAAATCTTCATCTGATACAATATGAGGGTTCGCTGAATTGGCGCGTTCCTCGGCAGCCTTGAGCTGCCTTGTGAGAGAGGTCTCGTGTACTTCTATCACGATCTCGTACAAATGTACGAGCTTGTTGGAAACTTCCTGGTTGAGGTACGTCTCTAGAAGTGCTAAATTGAACCTTGAGTTGAAGGTGAAGTCGTCTTCGATTTTAACAATGACTTTTTGGTATTGCACCAAGAACTCCAGGATACGGAAGCACAAGTTCTGTACAACTGTGCCATATCTCTTGTTGTCATAGTACTCAATGAATGCGAGCAACCCAGAGTAGTACTTACCGTAGCGTATCAACTTTTTTGTGATGCTTTTCAAACTGACGTCCAAATGCTTTGCAATCTTAAAGTCCGGGCCTTCTATTCGCTGGTCAATGTCATCTGGCAGGTATTTGTCACTGAAACGTATGTAACATCCTTCAAGACCTAATAACGAAAAGAGCAAGTCCTTGATGATCAAACCCTGTTGCACTTTGAGATCGTGCACTTCACTTAGCGGGTATGGGCGTAGTCGGTGTCTAATTGTGCCTCTAACACAAGAACCCAACATGTCTGGGGTATCTGTGAGAAATATGCGGTCCCGCGGTATTGTTTCCGGGCCAGCTGAACTGGGACCTATTCCCACGTACTGAGAATTGAACGAGGTGTTCATGGTTCATCTATATTGTTTTTTTTATTGATTGTTTTGACGCGCTCAGACTGCAGGTAGTTTTTGTGGAGATGAGTGAGGCGAACGAAATATGAGGGCAGAATAGCGTGAATAATAACTCGAAGATAGATACGAGAGTACGATAGAGATTCACAAAGAGTCAAAAGAAGAACGACAGATTATTAGAAAGATGTAGAGATAAAGATAATAATGACTCAAGAATATGAGTGGATATCACGAACGAGAGAAGCTTCTAAAGATAACGCGACGCGTGAGCTATGAAGACGGCAATCACGTTCTACGTTGGTGCGGTTCTGAATTGATATTAACGACTATTATAGGCCACTTTACATCACCCACTCGTCATCGCTTTCCAAATCCAAATCCTCCATCAACCTCTCTGAAGCCAACTCAGCCTCTTCTTGCACTTTCGTCAAACCCGAAACCTCTTCCAAGTATTTGGGATTGTCAAGACATTCCTTGATAAAACTCCAGCCTTCAGTTTGGTATCTTTTTATCACCTCATCCGAGCAAGCTGAGCAGTGGACGTAGTTGGGAACAGAAAACTTACTCTGTTGAAAATTGCTCAAAAAGCCACGGATCTGATGTGGAACCTCACCAAACGGCGACTTCTCGTCTGAGGGTGCAAACTGCCCTTCAGGGTGCTGCAGAATGCTGACAAAGAGTTCAACAGCAAGCGAGGACGCCATTAGTGCTCCTCCGGGGCGTGTTACCGTGCACATCTGGTCCAAGGTGCGATCCTGGAGAGAGTTGTTGGGAGCAACAACGTCATTACAGAAGTAACATCCTGGACGTGATCCACCTGTACCATGATCTGAATCTTGTCCTCTATTTCCGTGACGCATAACAAGGTAGCTATCAAACCCTAAAGCTGCATTGATAACCAACTTTCCTTTGGCATTACCTAACAATGTAGGTAACCACCTACTCTCTCTCAGGTCCATCAATAAGAATATCACGTCGTGTTCGTCAAACAATTGACAGAGTCGATTGAAGCTTTCGTGGTCCTCATCTGTAGCAGGGTGCCCAGACATTGGAACAGACATGTTATGACTACTAGCATTAACTCCCGGAAAGATCTTTTTCAATGCCTCTGCCGCTTGTGTTGCCTTGTACGCACCTCTTCCATCATCACTAAAGCAATCTTCAAACATGTACAACGGTTGGCGAACTGGGTTGGAGTATGAAACACGGCCATTGTCCACAAAGGTGATTGTGCGGACGCCCCATCCCATTAAACAACGAGCAACGTAGCTCCCAAGAGTACCTGCTCCAAGAAGCAATGCGCGCTGGTTCTGTACCACATCCAAGTCTAGTTCTGGCATGATACGCCATTTCATCAACTTCAAGTTGAGATCCACTGCTTGAGTAGCGAGCTGTTCTGGATCGATCAACAGTCCAAGGTCCGCGATTTTCGGTGCAAGCTTGCCCTGACTCGTCTTTTCCCATCCCACCACCTTCAACTCAGTAGGGTTGAAACCAGGGTCTAACTCGAGGTCGTACTCCACTGACGAGCCGTCATTGCGGTAATCTACCACGGTCGTAGACTTGATCCCATTGAGCGCGAGATAATAAAGGTAGTTGCGTAAATGAAACGATGGGGCTTTACCTAGACTACCATCCACAAAGAGGTAACGGGAAATGGTGTTTGTTTCAGTTATAGGAATGGAATTGTTGTCATGTAATCCCGTGAAACATATATCCAGAGTGGTGTTCACCTTTTCTGTAAATTTTCTCGATGCCTTTATGTTCCACTGTGAATGTAAGCTTGGACGAGCAACCCAGTAGTAGAACTTGTACTTTTTAAGGTCGCAATAACTCAAGATGTAAAAGTCATTAAATCTCTCTAAGTTACCTTTCTTGATATGGTTTAGGAGTTCCTTTCCCCACGATGCGAGCAATTCCGTTTTGTTGATATTTTTGAACTCCTCAATGGTGTTGACATTGAGAAGATGGCCTTGTATGATCATGTTGTTGGCTTCGTTTTCTTGGTAGGACGAGAAGCTCTCGAAGTCCAAGGTTAATGTGGGGATCGAGTTGTGTTTAGTAAGCCGCAGCGGACGGGTGGCAAACCCTTTGATTTGGCGTGTACTGGTGTCCAATTTGTACTCATTGAGCTTCAAGTCTGAGAGACGCGAGAAGAACGACGACTCGACGAACGTCTGACCAGGAATGTATTTGAGGGGTTCCATAAACAAGAAGAAATGAATGAGACAAAAAAGATAATGTGGGACAATGACTGATAAAAATATACCACTAAAACCAACAAACCTTAACTGATACCAAGATCCATCAACAAAGAACTACTATAATTAGGAATCTATGTTTTCAATTGTCAACCTAAATATCTCATAATCTATCCTATTCACCTAATTATTACATCACCTATGCAATTACTCATCGATCATCACTTGTTATCTTGATCTGTTTGCTTATTTTGACCACCTGCCATCATTTCTACTTAAGACCATATTTTCTTTTCATCTCTATCCCTCTTCCCTTTCTTTTCCTTCCTTTTCCCCTTGCTCTCTACAAATCTCCACATATTGTGCATTCCCATCTTCCCTATTATACACTAGTCAGCCATGGGCTGGTCCTCCAAATTCATCTCATCCAATTCGTCCAATAACTCGTCGATACCGATTTCTGGAGCATCGTCGTCCTCGTCGATTTCGTCTTCGGTATGCTGAACAGCATTGTTGTGGTGCTTGTAGAGGTTGACAGTCTGTCTCAACTCGTCGTCTTCTTCCAATTCTTGCAAGAATAACTCGTAATCTCTCTCTGCGCGCTCCTGTTCCTGTCTGGCTTGTCTGGAGTCGTCGTTTGCCACAATGTCGTTGTGCTCCTTTGCCATTCTCTTCAACTTCCACTGTCTGTTCTTGGATTTTCTGGACTTTCTTGGGTAGTGCTTCTTCACGAGAACCACGTCTGGCGTGTTGCTCGAGTCAATCTCCTCCCACAACTCCGAGTTTAAGTTACTGTTGCTCAAGAAGTACCCGAGGCACGAATCACCTGGGTGGAGAATAGCTCCCAAGTGCGAGCGCACATAGAAACTGTTGTCATTGTTACCCAAATCGACTTCACGGCACACCTCCACATCGGCTAACACGTGCTTTCCGCGCATATCACCGGTGGGTTCGACATCCAACACCACAAACTCGACCAACTGTGTCACATCCAAGAGCGATGGGAATGGTGCGCGCCAATAGATGTGTGCGGCCAAGTCTGCCACTTGCAAAGTGTTGAAATCTATGAACTGAATGCAATTAGTGACCTTGGAACAGAGAACGAGTCTCGAAATGTTACCCATCGAGTGTGCTAACTTCTTTGGCAACACAACCAAGTCATCACGACAAATGGGTGCAATCTCCACGGAGTATGAGAACTTGTAACTGGAGTTTCCAGATTGTGTGTCCACACTGATCAACTCCTCAGACTTCTTGGCCTTGATAGGTGCAACTGCTGTGAGGAAGTCCAACATCTTCACAGCATGATTCTTTTGAGAGTAGAAAAAGTCCAAACCGTTCTTGGCTTCCTTAATGGAAACAGTGTCCACGTGTGCATTGTGCTTTAAGATCAACTGCTCGAGGTAGAGGAAAGTTCTCTTGTGCGCAACCTTCTGTCTGATCTGAACTGTAGCCTTCCAGGTATTAGCGGTGTATGACTTGGCACAGTCAGGACATTGCATGGCAATCACGGTAAACTCAACCTCAAATGTCTGCTGCACGATGGCATTAGCCATGGCTTCACCCTGGACGGTAATCTTAACACGGATACGGCGCGAGTGTGGTTCGGTCCAGATGAACAGAGCATCGACCAAACGCACCTTATTCAATCCTTTCAAACGGCGCAAACAAAGTGCAAGTAACTCTCTCAGCTCAAGGTTTGCTTTGATCCACTGCTGTGGTGGTTGAAGGAAACGCTCACAGTTTCTGCAGAAGGAAACGTTTGCTTCACGGGGGATGCCCTCAGTGATATCGACATTCATCTTGATACAGTCGTAACACTCGACAAGTCCGAGCGACCCGTCGATGGGGACACCACACGAGTAACAGAGCACGGTACCGCCGACCTGTTGGCCGTGGCTGTGATTCAACTGAGTGTAGTTGGACATGGTTCGTTTAAATTTTTTGCCATCTCTTGAGATGAGGTTTGTAAGCATGGGAAATGGCTTATGTAAGGATCACAAGGAGATTACTGCAGCATCCCACTTATGTAAGCGATTAGACAGCAGATAGTGCTTACATAATCACTCAAAAGCTATCCACAACAAATATGTCAGCACTTAGTCATCACTAGTTATTTTTCGGACACACCATGGTTGACAGGAAGCGCGCCGTGAAGGTCGAGGATGACGACGAAGAGGATAACATGCCGTTGTTAAAGAAGGTGAAGATGGAGCGCAACAGTAAATTGGAGGAGGAGGAGGAAGAAGAAGAGGAAGAAGAGGAAGAAGAGGATGAACCTGAGCCCGAGCTAGACGACGACGACGATGATGATGATGACGACGACAAGGACGAGGACGAGGAAGAAGATAATAAAGAAGAGAGCAAAGTTGAGGAAGATGATAACATTGAAGAAGAATATAACAAAACAGATAAGGTAGAAGAAGAGAAGGTGGATCGTGATCATGCAGCAGGTGCGAATGGCATTAAGACAGAAGATGGCACAGAAGAGCAAAAGCCTGATGAGAAAAACGATGAGGATGATGAGGATGAGGATGACGCGGAAGAGGAGCGTAAGCGTATCACTACCTTCAATTTTGATGGCGAGTCGTACTCTTTCAAAGAGCGTCCATCGGTGATTGAAGAAAGAGAGGGCAAGATCGAATTCCGCGTGGTAAACAACGATAATACGCGCGAAAACCTCATTGTTGTGACGGGGTTAAAGAATATTTTCCAGAAGCAATTGCCCGAGATGCCGCGTGAGTATATTGCGCGGTTGGTGTATGACCGTTCGCATATTTCGATGGCGGTGGTGCGAAAACCATTAACAGTAGTTGGTGGTATTACGATTCGACCATTTGCGAGTCGTGGGTTCGCCGAGATTGTATTCTGTGCGATCTCTTCTACAGAGCAGGTCCGTGGTTATGGTGCACACTTGATGAACCACTTGAAGGACTAT
The DNA here is from genome assembly GCA_004919595.1 of Kodamaea ohmeri. Lineage (NCBI taxonomy): Eukaryota > Fungi > Ascomycota > Pichiomycetes > Serinales > Debaryomycetaceae > Kodamaea > Kodamaea ohmeri. The sequence continues at coordinate 651,238 of SKFK01000002.1, forward strand.
GTTCGTGCGACATTGCCGGTGAAGTACTTCTTAACCTACGCCGACAATTATGCCATTGGATACTTCAAGAAGCAGGGCTTCACGAAGGACATCACTCTTGACAAATCTGTGTGGATGGGATATATTAAAGATTATGAAGGTGGTACCCTAATGCAGTGCACAATGCTCCCACCTCGATTACGGTATCTCGATCTGGCTAAGATTCTTCTATTACAGAAGGCGCTGATCGAAAAGAAGATTAAGTTGCGTTCACAGTCACATGTTGTGAGGCCTGGACTCCAGGTGTTCAAGAAGGAAGGTAAGACTTCACTTGACCCTGCGGAGATTCCAGGCTTGCTTGAGGCTGGCTGGCTGGAGGAGATGGACAAGCTTGCACAGAAACCAAAGAGGGGTCCTCACTACAACTTCATGGTGAGCTTATTTTCTGAACTTAGTAACCATCCTTCGGCTTGGCCATTCGCTATTCCTGTTAATAAGGATGAAGTGTTTGACTATTATGAGGTTATTAAGGAACCTATGGACTTGTCAACTATGGAGCTGAAATTGGAAAACGACAAGTACGAGCTGTTCAGCCAGTTCTTATACGATGCACGCCTTATTTTCAACAATTGTCGTGCCTATAACAGCGAGCAGACTACTTACTACAAGAACGCCAACAAGTTGGAGAAGTTTTTCAACAGTAAAATCAAGGAAAGTCCGGATTACCTGCATTATCTCGATGCCTAACGCAGGAACCGGATAGGTTCGAGGTTTCAAACAGTTTGATTTCAATATGTGTAGTAGGGTGTAGTATAAAATAGAGAAATGATTGATTGATACGAATGTACTGAAATGATTGAGTGGAATGTACTGTGGTTGACTGAAATGATTGAGTGGAATGTACTGTGGTTGACTGAAATGAATGATTAGTGGGCCAATGGACTGAAAGATAAGTAATTGACTGAATGAATGAGCTAAGATTGAATTAGTAGAATGTGACCATTGGTTCTTGAAATTTACTATTGGATAAGTTTTCTCCGAACGGCGCACTCTACTCCAGTTTTTTTTCTTGATCAAAGCAACTATAGATCATGTCTCCAACCGTATACGCCTACAAAGAGTCGATTGATGTTGCCAAGTCTGTTGGCAAGCATGTTGTTAACTTGCAGAATGCTGCTATTGCTGAGAGAGGTAGCTTCAGGATCGCAGTTTCCGGTGGATCATTGGGCAAAGTTTTGAAGAAGGCCTTGATCGACGACTCCAACATCGCCCCTGAAGTCCAATGGAACAAATGGGAGGTTTTCTTCAGTGACGAGCGTCTTGTTCCTTTGAACCACCCAGACTCAAACTACGGTCTTTTCAATGAGATGGTTTTGGCTCATTTGCCTGCTGGAAGTGGCAAACCTAAGGTTAACACCATTGATGAAGAGTTGTTGACTGGAAAAGATGGATTGACTGATGGTGTTGATGTGTCCAAGGACAAGGAGATTGCTACATCTTACGCAGCCAAATTACCAAAGGACCTTAAGTTAGACCTCATTTTGTTGGGTTGTGGTCCCGATGGCCACACTTGCTCTCTTTTCCCAGGCCACCCATTGTTGAAGGAAAGATCTGAGTCAATCTCTTACATTAGCGACTCGCCAAAGCCACCTCCAAGAAGAATCACCTTCACTTTCCCAGTCTTGGAAAAGGCCACTGCAGTCGCCTTTGTTGCTGAGGGTTCAGGTAAGGCACCAATTTTGAAGGAGATTTTCAACGACAAGAGCAGCCAATTGCCATCTAAGTTGGTGAACGAGATTAAAGGTGTTCAAGTGTCCTGGTTTGTGGATGAGTCCGCCATCAATGGTGTTGAGATTGTCCCATCCAAGTACTAAGTATAGGTGATGAAATAAAGAAGTTATGTAAAATCGAAATGGAGTACTCAGAAATTGGATAACTAAAGGTAATGGAAGTAGTAAAAGTAGGAATTACAATGGTGCGAAAGGAATTGTGCTGAATGCTGTGCTTTTGTTAGGAATTGCAATTGTAGTTGGCTCAAGCGATTTTAAGATTATTCCCTGTGCACATTTTCTCTTGCATATAATTCGCCTCGCTCCTTTTTCTTTACAAAATAACCATTCCATCAATATGGGTATGTATATATGAGGGAGATATACTGAGCATCATTCCGAGCGATTGAATGATCGGAACGTGGCTGCAGCATGATGCCTATGAGATCATGTTTCATAAGAGTCTGTAATATTGTGCAGTTACTCATTACATCATTCCGGTCCAAGATACTCAGAAATGTGTCAGAATTGTGTACTGACCGAAGCTTCCATAATCTCTGACCACAAACTGACAAATCTAGGAGTTGCATTATGGTTATGTCCCAAGCCAAATAGCCCACTCAATGACAAATTGACCACTTTGATGGGGTCATTAAACACTCTTTTCCCCGGACAACCTCCCCATTTCGAGCCCCACATTACCATTACATCAAACATTTCAGTGGAATTGGAGGAAAAGGAGAAAATGCGTGATGATGTGGACCGAATTCTCTCTGCCAGTGCTATTGCTATCAACTCATTGCCCAAAAACCATGAAGATTTGGTATCTTTGGGGAAAATCGGTAGCCAGCGCAACTATTTCCGCAAGTTATACTTTGAAGTTGGTCGCGACCCCAATTTAATATCATTTGCACGCATAATCAGGGAGCTCTTTGTCATAGTGCCACAAGACATCGAGTTGGAGAACAAGAAACAAAACCCCCAATTGTATACCACTGATAACCATGGTAACATCGTGCGTAAAAAGTCCAAGAAAGGACATTCGCGCTCTCATTCGAGATCTTCTCCGGAGGAGCAACCAGTCAAGTTCTTCGATACTACTGATATCAAGCGCGAGGCGCTGCAAAAGGCGGCAGATTGGTCTCAGAATGAGTTCCAGCCTCATCTCTCACTAGTGTACAGTGATATTTACCCCATAGACAACGCATTATGGAGAACTATCAAGACGCGCATCCAGGACTATTTGAACATCGATAACATAGACTTCCCCAAACATGACTTTTTAAGTTGGGATGGCGGGGTCTTGAAATTGGTTCTCTGTGAAGGCGATGTCGAGGACTGGGTGACCTTGGGAACGGTGGATATACACTAGAGAATATATTCAAAATTATGATGCAAATTGCACGGTTTTTAGGCTTAATGAATACGAGGTAGATTGTATGTTATGTGACTGTTTTAATCTCTTAATCTTAATAAGTATACTATTTAAACAAGGATATATTAAATTACTACTTTAATTGTAATGAACATGAGGTAGAACGTTGTATATTATATGCTCTAATACTCGTGATATTCTCTTCACAACTTGTAAATCCTCCAGTTCAACCACAACCAGAACAATGCAAAACAAGCGAATGAGATGGCAATGTTAACAATAACCCATAAGTCTGGGTAACGAGCAGGAGGGTCGAAAAACAAATCCACCACATGGTATGCCAACATGGCCAAGTATGTGCCATTGATAATGATTTTATGGACCCAGCAGCGCTTTGTACCAACTACCAACTTGTATCCAACGAGCCAATTGATGAGCAAATTACTCACGACGTATTGTAGCACCAAACCATCCTTTTTGAGTAATGGGTACAAGCTGAAACTACCAACATTGTTAATCCATTGCACAATATCGATCAAGCCTGGTTCGAGCAAAAGGAGCAACAACGATGGAAGGAGTGGAATGAGAATTGTCTTCTCGTGCACCTGGTATGAGAACAAATAGAAAGAGAGCGAATTTCCTGCAAAGCCAAGAATCAACCCCGGGATGCGAAGTGCCCGCTTTCCATATCTTAACTTGTAGAAGAGTACGATGTTCATGAAGAGGATAGATCCTACGGTTGTCATAAGGGCCAATTTCGACAACTGCAGAGCATCAACCAATTCACGGTATTTGACAACGACATTGGTTGTACACCAGAAGTTTGCAACCTTATCCTCAAATAACCCTCTATTGAATGGGAACACACGGATCAAAATCTGTAATAAGTTCGTTGCTGGCTCTTTAGTGAATATAAATGGGAGCAAAATCACTGCTGAGGTCGCAATAACCGTGAACCCCACAACTACCAACTGGCCAAACGACTGAAGCTGTGACAAAATATAGACAAAAATAAACGTGGAGTAATACAAGCCCATTTGTTTGAAGTTGATGCAGCATACGAACCATATACTGGCACTGACATAATTCTCCTTGATCAACTCAATCAACGAGTACATGAAAAAGCCCATCATCACCGAATTGAATTGGAAATGGCCGTGGTCGATCAACACAAGATGTGCCTGGTTGAGAATTATAAGACATACAATGATCTGGTCCATCCTTTTCAAGCTAAAACGACGTCCCAACAAGTTAGACACCGCTAAAACAGAAGGAATGTAGAATATCAACTCGCTTGCCAAACTCATCATTCTCATGAAGAACTTGACCTCGTTAGTCTCAATTCCACGCAGTGAGTTTAGCGCAAACCACTCCGAGTTGATGAAACTTCCTATCTGGCCACATAAGTACAGGTGAAACGCGGTCAATGGAGGGTAGTCAAGACCCCAGTACTGCAAATCAAAAAAATACCATTCACTGATAGGAAGATGAATGGTCAATTCCATCCAGTGTCTCTGTGCTTCAAAGTCACCATGCAATGGTGGAATGCCTTGACCCAGAAATCCACCGAGTCCAACTGCAGTTCTGAGAATTATCGCGGTGAGCACGAGGATGTAACGTGCGGCCCATTGATCAGGTGCCTTATGGAAATTGTGCAACAACTCAAATACTGGAGAGTCTTTGAAGATACTCTCTTCATTGTTGGTCACATATGCATCAGTGGTTATCGAGGGTGTTTTCTCGACCTTTTTGGACTTGGTCTTTCGTTTTGTCTTGCCCATACTTGTTCTTTTTTTCAACACTGGAAATCACGAAAGAGGTTTGAATATTGTCAATCAACTTTTGGCAATTAGATCATAGGCCTCGTTTCAGTATTTATCTATACTCATGGGCCATATTAGACTAGTTACAGAGCATTGGATCAACAATATGGTCATTATTTGCTGTGGTAACCTCTCGTGTACAATTATAATCCCTCTCTTCTTTAATAATGGCAACTTGTCCGAGTGGTTAAGGAGAAAGATTAGAAATCTTTTGGGCTTTGCCCGCGCAGGTTCGAATCCTGCAGTTGTCGGTTTTTTTTTTGAAAACCCATGTATTCAATCGTACACTTTTCCACAACTACGAGGTCTCTGGTTTGCATTAGAATTGCTTTATTTCTATTGCCTTTGATCTGGTGAATTATCATACATGTTGACCTTTATGTATCTCTATTCTCTATTCTCTATTCTATACTCTATACTCTATACTTTACCTCTCCTAGATAGAATTGTATGTGAACTGGTCATCGTCATGAACCCATTTCTTGTCGTACAAGTAATTCAAGTATTCTCCCCAAAGCTTGTCAGACTTCTGCAAAAACTTTGCATCTCCGACAAGAATCATTCCATACTTTGCACGCGTCAACGCGACATTAAGTCTCCTTTCATCTCTCAAGAAACCAATTGTGTTCTTGTTATTAGATCTCACACACGACATCACCATGAAGTTCTTCTCTCTTCCTTGAAATGCATCAATCGATGCAATCATAATATCAGACACAAGGTGAATAGTCACAGGTTTCGACTCATTGTATAAATCTTCCTTGTCAACCTCAACACGCAATGTTTGCTTAGATGGGTTGATGACATCGTCCTTCACTAGTTGTGCAGATATCAAGTCACGCTGACCACTGTACGGAGTAATGATACCGATCTCCTCACGCGGAACATTCTTCTCAACTATTAATGAGCGCACAACTTGGATAATTCTCTCGATTTCATTCCTGTTCACGTATGTCCGGCCACCATCCTCACGCAATCTGTTCGAAATAGTCGATTCAGGAGCAGCGCCCTTGGTGTCCCAGAAATACACAGGATCATCTGGAATACCGGGCAATTTTCTATTCTCAGCAGTAATACCGTTAGCAAGCTTACCCTGGTAAAATCTTGCGATTGGGAACTCACTAATCTTTGGATGCATACGATATTGCGTATCCAACATGTGCATGTTCCGGTAAATTCCATTGAGCAACACTCTCTCAAATAATGACAACGACAATTTTGGAATTAACGAGAAACAACTCAACTGCTTTTGGTCTCCCACAAACACGAATTTTTTGATTCCAGGCATTGCCAATGGAATCAAAGTGGTTGGCTCCGATGATTGCGTTGCCTCATCCATAATAACAACGGGACAGTTCTTAATGTTTCTCAACTGCGGTCCACCTGCAGAGACTGTGGTGGTAAATATCACCTTTGCTTGAGCAACAAGTTGGTCAGTAATTTCAATGCGCTCCGTGAGGTATTTGGAATAACCTTTAGGTCCTAGCTTCATTGTTCCACGCTTCAAATCGTCCGCAACATCCTTAAATCTTTGTCCCAAGGCGTCATAAGACTTGTGGTGTAAACAGATCGATCCCAAGGGGTGCGATCTCGTGTATTCTCTTTCCTTATCATTTGCGGTAATTCTCAATAAATCCTTTGCGTGGGTTTTCATCAATTTCTCTGCAATATTATCGACTGCAATATTGGAAGACGCAACAACCAAGATAGGATACGTATTCAACGAGTTCAACAACTGCAAAATAATCTCGAAAATCGTCAGTGTTTTACCGGTACCTGGAGGTCCTTGGAGAACTGTAATCGCATTGTTCAAAACTGACTGTACAGCTACCTTCTGAGACGCGTTCAAGTTTTGCGAAGAGAAGTTAACACGGTTGTCAAAGACAATTTGCTTGATTGGCTTCTTTCCAAGAACCATGTCTAAGAACTTTTCGTTGGTGAGTGTAGTCATTGCCTGGAAAACTCTCGTAGCAGGAGCAGACGCTGGTAAAAGAGTCAATGTTGATGCATGTGCCGACTTTGGTAACGGTTTATCGTTCCAGTCATATAATACAATGATCATTTCCACGACAGACTTCTTCCTTGGCTGTTCTTGGATATCAGCAATATAACCATACCATGGTTCCGTGCCATTTAATACCAAAAAGAAGGATTGGTTCCGGGAAAACGGCTTCTTCTTTGCAGTCTTCAATTTGTCAGGAATATACAGCTGTGCAATATCATTCTTAGCATGAAGCGTGACCTTGAACTGACCTGCTTTCTTATCTTGATCCTGGTACCATTCCAAGAGAGCATCATTATGTGTAAGTTTAATGTTGTCACCAGCCAAACTTTCTTCCACGAACATGTTGAAAGATATTTCACGGAAATACTCATGCTTTGAATCATATGTCAAACGTGGTTTCGACTTTGTCTGTTCAGAAATGAAGCTCGACAATGTATACTCCTCAGTTTCAGGCGTTTGGGCCTTGGAACCAGCCTTTGGTGTATTTTTGCCAGATTTCTGTACATCGTTCACAACTCCCTTCTTCAGCTGTTGATCATTCTTTCCATTCAGCCCTTTACCATTCTTTACAGGGGAGTCCTTGCCCGTTGATTTTGCCTGAGTTGATGGTTGATCCTTTGGTGAATTCTTATTCTTAGTGTCCTTTTTGCCCTTCTTGGACTCACCCTTTGTATCCTTGCCTCCTTTCTTTGGCCCATCCTTAATTTCCTTACCCCCTTTCTTTGGCTCATCTTTAGTCTCCTTACCTCCTTTCTTTGGCTCAGCCTTCTTATGAGAGTCTTTCTTCTCTTTGGTGGTTGCAGAATCCTTTTTATTGTTCCCGCCATTAGCATTTGTAACAGCCTTGTTGCCATTTATGGAATTTTTCGCAACATCTGGAGTCGGTATTTTGGGGGTTGCAGGTTTGGAACCAAATGGTGAACTTTCGTGAGAGGTGGGCTTCAGGCTTGCTTTTGAACTAGGACGAGAGTTATTCTGTGATTTTGACGTTGTTTTACCAGAATTTTTTCCATTTGGCTTAGGAGCGGTGTGATGAGATGTTTGTTTAGAAGCTTGCAGTCGTGATGGTGCAGCCTTGGACGATTTCCCTGTCTTTCCTTTCCCCTTCAGCTCTTTGGTTGCAAATGGCAAAGTGGCACCAACAGCCTTAATCGTGGAACCCGATTTGAGCAGATTCATTTTCTCCTTATTCTCCATGTAGTATGCTCTTCTTGCTTCCATCTCAGCGGTCACCTTCTTTGGTTTCTTTCTGCGACCCATTTTTCTGCTTCTTTTCGGTCCCGCCTTAACAGAAGGGCTCTCTTTGAAGCCAAGCAACTCTGTGAGAAACGTGTCATCATGTTCACTGACAAATTTTGCTTTCTTTTCATGATTAGGCAAGCATTTCTTACAAAACATTAACGCGCCTTTGTTTGCCACATACAAGTTTGATTCAGCATGACATTCTTGACATTCGATATCTCTGAACTTGTAGTAAGCTGGGAGTTTTGAGAAGAAGGCACCGTTATCTAATGTATACTGAGTGGAGGTCTTCTCGTTATTACTCTCACAGTTCACACAAAGTAAGGACATATCAGAGAGTCCAAACCGCAAGATTTTTAATTGATGGATCACCTCATTACCGCAATCTTCACAGCTGACAGTCTCGTCTAGATCATTGAATTTCACAGATTTGTGTCGAGTTGTCGATATATGTTTCCCTATGTCGGCGACATTAAACTCCAGTGAGCATGTCAAACATGTATACGCCATGACTAGTCTTGAAATTTTTATCACAGCAAAATTTTTGGCAGCCAAAACATCGCGATACTCTTTGATACGATTATCTCCTGGCTACAAATGATGCCCAGTGATATACAACAATTGTATACAATATCCGTTATGTGGAATCACATATTGCTTGAGGGTATAGAATGCTTGATGATGTAGAATACCTGAGAGTATAGTCTTACTGAGAGCATCTTGGAACTGTAAGAAAACCTGATACACATTATTATCGACATTGTTTCGTATTCTGTACCCTACTAATTCTTCCTTGACATTGACACATCTAATAATTCCCAATATTTAAGTAACCATTACGATATCATACTCGTAGCTTCCTCTACACTCAAGTATCACTTCAATGGCTTCTACAGTGCCATTTTTCTTCAGTGCTGTTGGGTCTTGTTCGCACGTGCTAGAACGCTCCTTAGGTGAAAAACAGACGGAAAAATTTTCAGAATCATCATCTCTGGCCTCTATCATGTCTGACCAGAACTACACTCCAAACAAGTTGGCGCAGGACTTCCTGAATGCTAATCTTGGCTCTGCTGACCAGAAGCAGCCCGAATCGCAGCTGTTCAATGCAGGAGGTGCTCAGCCTTTCGTGCCACAGCAATTCAACCAGTACCTGAATGACTACAACCAGAACCAGAACACCTACAAGGGTGGATACCAGGGTGGATACCAAGGTGGATACCAAGGTGGATACCAGGGTGGATACCAAGGTGGTTACCAAGGTGGTTACCAAGGTGGTTACCAGAACTATAATCAAGGTGGATACCAAAACTACAACCAAGGTTACCAAGGTGGCTACCAAGGATACCAGGGAGGTTACCAGGGTGGATACCAAGGATACCAGGGATACCAAGGATACAATGCCCAAGCTGCTCCTCAGCAGCCTCAGGGTATGTCTTTGGCTGACTTCCAGAAGCAGAACGCAGCCCCAACCTCGACTGCTCCAAAGCCAAAGAAGGTGCTCAAGTTAGCAGGTTCCTCTGGTATTAAGTTAGCAAATGCCACCAAGGAAGCTCCAAAGGCAGCTCCAAAGGAAACTCCAAAGGAAGAGGCCAAGGAAGAGGCCAAGCCAGCAGAAGAGAAGCCAGCCTCAACCAAGGAGGCTAGCCCAGCTCCAGAGAAAGCGGCAGCTCCACAGAAGGAGACTGCTCCAGAATCTGCCCCAGCTTCTAAGAAGGAGTCTACTCCAACCCCATCCAAGAAGGAGTCTACTCCTGCCGCATCTAAGAAGGAGTCTACTCCTGCTCCTACTAGTGACTCTCTTGCCAAAGAGCAGGAGGATGAAGTTGACGAGGAGGTTGTCAAGGATATGTTCGGAGGTAAGGACCACGTTTCGATCATCTTCATGGGTCATGTTGATGCCGGTAAGTCTACTATGGGTGGTAACATCTTGTACTTGACTGGATCTGTCGACAAGCGTACTGTTGAGAAGTACGAGAGAGAGGCTAAGGATGCTGGTAGACAAGGTTGGTACTTGTCTTGGGTTATGGACACCAACAAGGAGGAAAGAAACGACGGTAAGACTATTGAGGTCGGTAAGGCTTACTTTGAGACCGAGAAGAGAAGATACACTATTTTGGACGCCCCAGGCCACAAGATGTACGTTTCTGAGATGATTGGTGGTGCTTCGCAGGCCGATGTTGGTATTTTGGTCATTTCTGCCAGAAAGGGTGAATATGAGACCGGTTTCGAGAAGGGTGGTCAGACGAGAGAGCACGCCTTGTTGGCCAAGACCCAGGGTGTCAACAAGATTGTTGTTGTTGTCAACAAGATGGATGACCCTACTGTGGGCTGGTCTGAGGACCGTTACAAGGACTGTACCACTAAGTTGGGTGTGTTCTTGAAGGGTATTGGTTACGCTAAGGAGGATATCATCTTCATGCCAGTTTCTGGTTACACTGGTGCTGGTTTGAAGGACAGAGTAGACCCTAAGGACTGCCCATGGTACAGCGGCCCATCGTTGTTGGAGTTCTTGGACAACATGAAGACCGTCGACCGTAAGATCAACGGTCCATTCATGTTGCCTATCTCCGGTAAGATGAGAGACATGGGTACCATAGTGGAAGGTAAGATTGAGTCTGGTCACATTAAGAAGAACGGTAACTTGTTGTTGATGCCTAACAAAACCAACATTGAGGTGGTCACCATCTTCAACGAAACTGAGCAGGAATGTGACAGCGCTTTCTGTGGTGAGCAGGTTAGATTGAAGATCAAGGGTATTGAAGAAGAGGACTTACAGCCAGGTTATGTGTTGACCTCTGTGAAAAACCCAGTCAAGGTTGTTACCAAATTTGAGGCTCAGATTGCCATTGTGGAGTTGAAGTCTATCTTGTCCAATGGTTTCTCCTGTGTCATGCACTTGCATACCGCCATTGAGGAGGTCAAGTTCGTTGAATTGAAGCACAAGTTGGAGAAGGGCACTAACAGAAAGTCCAAGAAGCCACCCGCATTTGCCAAGAAGGGTATGAAGATTATTGCCGTTTTGGAGGTGAGTGAGGCTGTGTGTGCCGAAACTTACAACGACTACCAGCAGTTGGGTAGATTCACCTTGAGAGACCAGGGTACTACCATTGCCATCGGTAAGATCACCAAGTTGTTGTAAGGGTGTAATATAATAATATCACGGATATGATGTGGAGACTGTAAAGATATGGAAAAGACTGTAAAGTTGTGAAGAGGAAGAGGAATGCAAAGATGTAGATTTAGAAGGGTGAAGTTGATGTACTTTTGCGAATGCATGATTCAGAAGCGGTTAGTTTTTATTTGCTATTATCATCATAATTTAAGGTTTATGCTTGCTAACATTTAAGGTTCATAGATCATTCACTAACATCATTCAATATTATGCAATTAAGTTTATATAAGATCATCTTTCAAGATCATTTTGATGAATGTTCTTAGTTCTACGCTCAGACCCGCTTTTTCTCCTCGGTCAATAATGAATCGAATATATCAATCAAGTTCTGGATGCCAGACAAGATGTTTGTATCTGGACCTTGGCCCTTGACGAATTTTGCGTGTGCAAAGTCGATCAAATTCAAAGAGGAAAGAGGAGTTGGGTCCTCCTGGAGAAGTTCATCGAGGTCATCGACGTCGATGTCTTCAACATCGATATCTTCGATTTCAACTTCCTTTGAAATTGCATCGAGAGATTCGTTCTTAGTCTCGAGTTCCTCATTTTTGGCAACAGATTGGGTATTGGTGAGATCATTTTCACCATCGTCCTCTTCATCATCTATATCATCGTCAAATAATGGACCTCTGATCAATGGATCGAATGTTTCATAGACCTCATCACTGATGAGCAAATTGTCATCTGACAACTTCTCAACGTTACTATCAAGTCCCCATTGCTCTAAGTCGTTTTCGAAGATGAACAACAATGATCCAGAGAAAATCCTCACTTCATATTCACTCAAGCAGTTGTATAACAACAGCAATCTCGCCACAAATATTTCCAATAACCTTATAACAATCAAATGCTTGACCTTCTCGTTTTTGGGGAAGTGTTCATCTTGGAAGAAATAATGCGCGAGATACTGGTGAATTGCATCTGCTACATTCTCCTTTGTGAGTGTTCTGCCAAACATCTTATTGAATTCAATGTAGCTCGCCTCTGAATCATCTTTATCTTCAACAATGGACATAGTCTCCTTAGCACCGGCGTACACTTCTTTGCAGAGGTCGTTTTTGGAAGAGCCATTGTATAACTTCATACCGCAAATTCTAAAGCCTAATGACCCGCTCGTAGTAGTATTGCTCACATTCTGTAAACGATCAATCTTCTCTTGAGGAGTTACCTCATCGTCGGTCAATTTAGATCCAAGTTTAATATCGAGAATACTTGGTCTGTGAAATCCGTGGTACAAGTTCTGCAAAACAACGTATTCTTTCTGGCCAGTTGTAGGTTCATTCTTGGTGGCATCCTGTGTGACATCGCCTTGTGTTAATGTCCCCATGCATAATGGGATCCAGTCTACCAATTTGGACCCAGGAAGATCGTCTTCGTTCTCCTCTTCGGCGTTGTCAGCAGCCTGAACTTGGGCATAGAAGTCGACTTCTTGTTGTACTGTAGGTTTGACGAAAAGCAGCCCATCTTCCATAGTCAAGCAACCTTTATGCCCGGCAGCTTGATGGACAGAAGGCTGTAAGTCATGGCCATCATGCTCCATTTTCGTGTCTCGCAAAATCAACCCTCACACATAAACCGATCTAGTAATGATATTATATAAGAAAGCATGGAAAATTACGTCAGCGTGGTTCTATGCGATGTTGGAGCAATTACACCAACGTTTACCGTTGGAGGTAACGATATGTAGCCCTAAGGCTTCACGTGCCTCTGACTCGAGCACTTTCCTGATCATTTCTGATCTCTCCTGATCTCTCCTGATCTTGCCGTGTGTCAATATTTTTACGTAATCGTGCTGGGGCAGTGCTGGCACTTTAACAAGTGACGTCGTTTAAAATACGAATGGTTCGACTGTTCTGTTTTTAGATCTCGTATAAAACACAGATGTAATGAGGCTGTGTTGGTCATTAGAAGAGTCTTTACAGAACGGTGTGCGGCGAAGTCTACATAAGGCGTGGGGTAAAGTCTGCTCAGTACAGTGACACCGATTTGCTAGATCTATGCCGTGCTCTTAACCCTCTTTTTCGTTTGACACACGCTAGTAATTGTAACATGGGAGTATGAGACGATTGAGTTGGCGTATTCTGGGCGGGTATCTCGCTTGATCGTGAAGACATGCGATGGTTGACGGCCCAACTTGTTTGCCTCCTATCCCGATATGGGCATCACTGCTTTTTGCAGCTGACTAAGCTGCAAATTCGTGTACACAGCCAGACTTGAGTGCTATCGTGGCTTATTAGACGCCGGATGACAAGGCAGTACAGCCAACACAAAAGTGATGGTAGTAGATGGCAAGAGGTAAAATATGAAATGAAATGATGCATGTCATACATCACAGAACGTGCCGACACATTGGCAAATGAGCGGAAGGCGGTCTTCACTCAGCCATTCGTCTAAAAGCGGCACAAAATCCTAAAGTGAGGAAAAAAAAGGCCTGGTTTGGGATTTTTGCAAACTCACAACAAAAAAGGTCCAGCGGTTCCAGGAAGACGACATCATGAGCAACCCGTACCACAACAACTCGTATGAGATGTCCAAGTTCAATCATGAGGACGATTTCGTGACGTTCATGAATGAGATCCAGGACATAAACAACACTTTGGACCAGTATTCGAACTTGATTACATTGGTGAACAATAAGCAGCAGAACTTTGTCCAAGAGTTGGACTTGAACGAGGAGGACACCGAATACAACTCCAAGCAGATCGACTCGCTCATAGCTGAAACTCAGTCGTTGCAACAGAACTTGAAGAGCAGAATTAAAAATGTTCAGACGCAGGCCGTTCAGTCGAAGGACCAGACTAAGTTGGACCAGGCCGAGACATGCAGAAAGCGCTTTTTGGACATGATTCAAGAATATAGATCGCTCGAGGCAGACAACCGTGAAGAGGCCAAGGCACAGGCTGAGAGACAGTACAAGATTATAAAACCTGATGCCACTGATGCCGAACTTAGAGCCGTTGCTGACGACTCGAGCAATTCTCAGCAGTACTTCCAGCAGGCTCTCTTGCAGTCTAACAGAAGAGGCGAGGCCAGAACCGTGTTGAACGAGGTCCAGGTCAGACACCGCGAGTTGCTCAAGTTGGAGAAGACAATGGCGGAGTTAACTCAATTGTTCCATGACATGGAGGAGTTGGTCATTGAGCAGGACCAGGCTATCCAACAGATTGATGAGCAAGTGGGTACCGCTCAGCATGATATCGAACAAGGTGTTGGCCACACTAATAAGGCCGTTGTGAGCGCCAAGAAGGCTAGAAAGAAGAAGTTGTGGTGTTTCTTCATCTGTGTTATTATCATTGTCATTTTGGCAATTATCTTGGGTGTTTACTTTGGTGTGAAGCATTAGAGAGAGGCAAGGACCTCGTTAATATGTGGGAGTTCAAAGAGTTCATGAATAAGATTGTTTTATTTTGTAGTGTAGGTGGATGATATCTGATGTGATGGTTTGATTATAGTGATATGATTATAGTGATTTGATTATAGTGATTTGATTATAGTGGTTTGTGATTATGATGACAGTGTGATTATGATGACAGTGTGATTATGATGGTTTAATATGTGAAATATTTATGACCCATGATAGGGTGTATGTAGTGTTAGGTATATTTAGAAGTGGAAGTGTGAATAGATGATATCCTAGTATAATTTTAGAATTTCTCGGATTCAGTGAAGAATTATAGGTTGATAGTAGCATGGGAGAAGGTGGTTAAGAAGGTATATGAAGATGTTCATGAGAGTTTCAGTAAGTGAATATTGAAAGCATTTTGAGTGGTTGATGGAGATGAGATGAGAGGTGAAAGAGAGGACTATATTTTTGGTGATTTGAACTGACTTGGACTAACATGATTACTTGAACCGACCTGGACTAACTTGATGACTTGAACCAACCTGGACTAACTTGATGACTTGAACCGACTTGGACTAACTTGATGACTTGAACCGACTTGGACTAACTTGATGACTTGAACCGACTTGGACTAACTTGATGACTTGTTTGACTTTGATCAATTTGACTTTGTACACTTGATCTTATTTGACTTTGTTCGACTGTTTCCACTTGACCTGGTTTGACTTCTTTTCGATTATAGCGAAATCGCAGACGCAGCCGACATCGGAAGCGGTATCGGACATCAATATCAAGGATATACCAACTCATCCATTTATGTTACACTACAATGATCCAAACAACCTTCTCGGATACATAGAGGACTTGTCCACAGCACGTTGTCGACCTTCGCAGCCGTGAATATGAGACCTGATCGGATGATTGAAAATTACACAAAGAAACAAGTGGGGAAAACATCACCTTGTAGTTTGATCTGAGTCATAGAAGAGAAGAAAAGATGAAGTAGGAGTAAGAAGGCTAGGAAGAGAAGAAGTGAAAGAAAGTTGTGGAAGAATCTAGTAAGTAGTACAAGAAAGTGACTAAAATAGTCCAAGAAAGTGCTTGAAGAAGTCGAAGAAAGTGCTTGACGTAGTCCAAGAAGGACTGAATTAGTCGAAATGGTTGAAGTAGTTCAAGTGGTCGAAATAGATGGTGAGATGACAATCTAAAAAATTGTCATGTTACACCAGAAAAAAAAACTGTACAACTGGTATTCCTTTTTCCTTCCTTTCTTTTCGTCTTTGCTTCTTATATCTTCTTACAACTTCTTCGCTTCTTTCGTCTTCGCTTCTTCTTCCATTCTTCGTCCTTCTTCTTCGTCCTCCCCTCCTCATCTTTGTGTACTCCGCTACAGGCGCAAAGTCCGGAGACAGCCGCCTCTACCCGAACCCCAGAAGGTTCTGTGCTTTATGGTGCATTTTTTCCGGACCCCACACTGACTCATCGGGACAAGCGTATAAAAGCAACACGATTGGTCCTTTTTTCACTCCACAACCATGCCGATGTTAAAAGATCCCTCTACTAAGTATAGCAAGTTCGTGCCTTTACACTTTCCCAACCGTCAGTGGCCTAACCGCACATTAGATAACCCTCCTCGGTGGCTTTCTACCGACCTTCGTGACGGTAATCAGTCCCTCCCAGACCCCATGTCGTTCCCCGAAAAGAAGGAGTACTTCCACAAGCTCGTGGAGATGGGCTTCAAGGAGATCGAAGTGGCATTCCCCTCAGCATCTCAAGTGGACTTTGATTTCACTCGTTATGCGATCGAAAATGCCCCAGCTGACGTTTCGATCCAGGTCTTGTCGCAATGCCGTGAAGACTTGATCCGCCGTACTGTTGAATCACTTCATGGTGCAAAGCGCGCTACCGTGCATATCTATCTCGCTACGTCCGACTGTTTCCGTAACGTGGTCTTTGGAATGTCCAAGGAGGAATCCAAGGAAGTTGCAGTTCGTTGTACCAAATTGGTGCGTAGCTTAACTAAGGATGATCCTGCTCGTCTGGATACTGATTGGGACTTTGAATTCTCACCAGAAACCTTTTCTGACACTAGCCCAGACTTTGCTCTCGAGGTTTGTGAGGCCGTCAAGGCTGCCTGGGAGCCCACTGCCGAAAAGCCCATCATCTTCAACCTCCCAGCCACTGTCGAGATGACTACTCCAAATGTGTATGCCGACCAGATTGAGTACTTCTCAACACATATCTCTCAGAGAGAAACCGTGTGTATCTCCTTACACCCACACAATGACCGTGGTTGTGCCGTTGCCGCTGCCGAATTGGGTCAGTTAGCCGGTGCTGATAGAGTTGAGGGTTGTCTCTTTGGTAATGGTGAGCGTACGGGTAACGTCGACTTGGTGACACTCGCACTTAATCTCTACACGCAGGGCGTGTCGCCTGAGTTGGACTTCTCCGATATGGCTTCGGTCGTGGATATCGTCGAGAAATGCAACAAGATCCGCGTGCCTGACCGTGCTCCATACGGTGGATCACTTGTTGTGTGTGCTTTCAGTGGATCGCATCAGGACGCTATCAAGAAGGGTTTCTCTGCGTACCAGAAAGAGAACGAGAAGTTGGGAGGAAAGGCGCTCTGGAAGTTGCCATACTTGCCGTTGGACCCACAGGATATCGGCCGTACATACGAGGCTATCATCCGTGTCAACTCGCAATCGGGCAAAGGTGGATCTGCTTGGGTCATTTTGCGCAACTTGGAGTTGGACTTGCCTCGTGGCTTGCAGGTGGCCTTCTCCAAGGTGGTGCAAAGTCGTGCCGAGGTGAAGGGCCAGGAATTGTCCAACCGCGAATTATGTGAGTTGTTCAAGCAAGAGTACTGTATCGACTACGAGAACAGTGACCTGTATCTGTACAAATTGGTGGACTACAGCATCTCGACTCCATCCAAGGGCTTCAAGGAGATCACTGCGGAATTGGAGATCGATGGTAAACCCGTCAAGGTTGTGGGACAGGGTAACGGTCAACTTTCTGCGTTCGTCGACGCTCTCTCTAAGCACTTGGCTAGGGACTTCGACGTCAAGCACTACCACGAGCACTCGCTTGGTGCCGACTCTAAGTCACGTGCTGCCACCTATATTGAGGTCACTGTTGACAAGAAGTCTAGCAGGTGGGGTGTGGGCATTCACGAGGACGTTTCGCAGGCGTCGTTCTTGTCGCTTATTTCGATTTTGAATGGCTTGAGAGCCTCAGGTGTTTTGATAGAGTAGGATAGGAATAGGTAAGAGGAGAAAAGGAGAGGACTAAATGTAGAAGGTGAGGGAAGGAAAGAAAAGCGTATGAGAAGAAGGAGTGTAGGAAAGTAGTGGGGGAGACAACGGATCTGAATCATCTCTCAATTTCAAGCGAACCTGATAATTCAGTCAGATATGACTCCATCAAACTACACGGCCAACAAACTAGACCTCTTCTAGTATCACCCATTTTGGTATTGTGATATATATACATTTACAAAACCGCGCCGAAGCCGAAGGTGATCTTGATACTTCTGGCGTAGTACTCCTCGAAGTTGTTTCTAACCCTGTCTTCTTCACCAACAGGGATGCCTGAGAAGTTCACCATCATTGTGGTTTCACCAGCGCCCTGCACCAACTTGATGTCCAAGGTGGCATAGTGACCTGTGCGCCAGTCAGCCAAGCGCCACGATTGCACGATGTGAGCATTCTCCTTGAGCTCGATGAACTTGCCCGAAACTGAACCGCCGAAAAGCGCGTACTCCGCACCCTCGGCCTGTGGGAATGGCTGCATCTGTGGAGGGGATCTAGACCACGCGGCAACACGAGCAGGATCCAACAATGTGATGTACAACTGCTCAGCTGTTGTGTTAAAAACAGGCTCGAGGTGCAAGGTTGAGGTATTGAGGTGACCACGAGACACAGGTGCGGCATTTGTGGTGGAATTGGTTTTAGATGCCTGAGTTGTTGTCTTCTGAGTGGTGGTCGACTTCTGAGTGGTCGACTTCTTGTTGATTGACTCCTCCTGGTTCGCTTTAGTGAACTGAGAGTTGACCTTGTCAGATTCGAGCTGGATGTCAGAGCTGTGAGTGTGTATCAAATCAGGACCAAAGGCCAAAAGTGCCTTCTTCAACACGGGGATCAACTCAGCTTTAATTTGTGAGCGCACCTTGTCAGCTTCAGCCAGTTGGGTGAACATAGTGATGTCGAACTGCAAGCTGTCTTCATCGGAGTCGTATGCGAGCTCTGGTAAAGTGATGCTTCCTCCATTGTCTTCAGTCTTGAATTCCATCACCAACTTCAAGTCGAACAAGGAGATCACCTTACCTTTGCGCTGACACACCTCGACGTCGCCCTCCACGGACGATACCTTCGAGATGGTGGCACCACCGCCACTCAAACCGACCAACTTGTCGGCAAAGTACTTTTTGGACCAATCAATACAGTTCTTGTCGACCCAGTGCCAGTTGTTTGGATTGTTAACTACCATTGTGGTGGAAGGTGGATATCTGGTCGGATATATATGTGGGTATAGAATAATCTAGAAGGGTTATATACAGGATGAGAAAAGAGTACCGAAAGATCTGAGATGAAGATATCAAGGAGGATTCACTGAAACAGACAGGAGATTCAATCAAGGAGGAGTACCATTGGATATCATGATGATCTTAGATTATTTAAAGTTCCTTATCTATAGTCTGTGATTCTTTGTCATTCTTAGTGAATGGCGTTTTCCTATTCAAACTGTTATCATCATACTCTTCACCATTCTTCACCCATCCTCCATTCTTCACTCTTCCTCCATCATCATTCTATCATTCCAATTCTTCACTTTACTCCTACACTATTCCAATTTTACCATTCTTTCATTCTTTCTTTCTTCTACGCATCCACCTCCATTTCCGTACCAAAGTTGATCACTGACTCCTCCACATCAACAATCTCTCTGATGCTCTCGCGCAACACGCCTGTAGTCCCCCTGGGGAATTTGTACGAGCGTGCCTTTGCAGCCCTGACGTTAGGTGTCAAGTAGTTTCTATACAATTCAGCGTCTTTGCCAACCTCCATCACACACAAGTCGACATTAGATCCCGAACCCAAATCGTTCCACACACCCAGCTCAATGGCGTCCGCACACAATTTCATTGCCTCTTCCTTGGTCATATCGTCCTTGTAGTGGGTCTCCAAAACCGCCATGGCGGCGAGAGATCCCGAGCCCAACGACTGGTACTTGCCCACATCGGTAGACCCATGTGCTTGCACCGACATCAAGTGTGCACCCGTTGGATCCATACCGGCCACAATCAAATACGCACCCAAGTGACCCTGGTACTTGAATAAGTGCTGCTTCAACATAGTCAATGCAGTGATCACACGCGGGTCTCTACCTTCAGACATCGAGTGCAACTCAAGGTTGGAAGCAATCAACTGAGTAACCATCTCAGTATCAGCAGCAGTACCAGCACCAGCACACCAGATACGTGGTGCCAATCTGTGCAACTTCTCACAGTTCTTGTCGGCGACAATAGGGCCCGCGGTAGCTCTAGTGTCTGCAGCAATCACCACACCATTTTTAAACTTACAGCCCACAATCGTGGTACCAGTAGACGTAGCCGTTGGGGCACCATAGCCCTTGGCTGTCAAATACAGATTTCTTTGGTAGTTGTCGAAGCTCAATCCAGGCATACTGCGTTTTGCCTCTGAATTCGAATGCGAAAAGATAAAAAAACAGATCACACGAAATCCACCACCTTTCCCAGGACTCAGGACACTCGATAGCAAGTGGAAGCACAAGTCATTAAGACACTCGAAGTCATCAAGACAATCGAAGTCATTACCATAGTCATTATAGAAAAGTCATCAAGACACTCGGAGAGCAGTACACTCGATTTACTGAAGGAAATCAATTCCTCAGGAATTCAGTCGAAGTCAACACATCAGTGTCACTAGTCCAGTAAATACACTAGTTATACGAGTTAAGCTAGTCATAACTACTCATTACTAGTCATTTCCACTATATTCTACCACAATCATGACCTACTCTTACACAGAGCCCTCGCGAGTACAGTCGTTGATGGTTCCTCTCGACGGGTGTACACACGCAGATTTTGCGCGTTATACTGAAATTGTACGAGCCAACGACGAGGTACGACTCCTGGATATAACGCCTGCTCCTGAGCTTCACTTCTTCAACCCACAGGCGTTTCCTAGCGGTCGCGTGCACTTCAATCTCTTGACATCAGCACCGGACTCCAAGTCAATTTTCTTACACGACTTTGAGCCTTTCCGTAAAACGTTTGTGCTTATTGGAGTAGCACCATACCGTGAAGACCACGATGCAGACCACTACGAGCATGCGTTGGCGCAGTTGCGTAAGGTGTACCCGAGTTGTATTGTGCATAACATCGTGGTATTCGACGCGCCCACGCCGAAAATCCACGTTCCTAAGGTGTATTTTCACGAGACTTCATTGACCGCGATGGAGACGATCATGTGCGACGTGGCTCGCAACTTCTTGGCGGCCTTGGATAACTATGCTAACTCCTATGTTAACATCACACTTCGCTCACCCGTCAATATCTCCAACTCGCATGTGCTCACAAACACCATCAACCAGGCACAGAAGCGCCTCAGCTCAAACTCAGCCTACAAACTTGGGTTCGCCGCATCTCCAGCAAGTGCAACTGAAAACAAGCCCAAGACTCAGATCCGTCATAAGGCGCGCCAGTCCAAGCTCATGGGAAACTTCTATCTCTTGGCTGGTAAGTACCCAGAAGCCTTGATCGCTTTCACTGATGCCATCGTTAATCTGAAGAAATGTGATGACTACTTATGGTTAGCAAGCGCCTTAGAAGGTATGTCCTTGTGTTGTGTGCTCCATCGTGAAGTTGGCGCACATTACCTGTTGCTGAACCCGGCCATTTCCAGCACCTTGCATCTCTCACGCAGTAAGCTCCTGGCCATGCACGATTCGCTGTCTCCCACAAAGACGTCTCTCGACGGACGTTCATTGCGTTCTAGCGTGGGTAGTTCCGGAACACACTCGCCTCGTAACTCTATTGGCTCGTCCGTCAGCTACAATACAGGCTCGCCTTCTGACCTCACTTCTCTTCCACTCCCAGAATTTGTGCGCCTCGTGTCTGCACGCGTGCTTGCCTATTATCAGATGAGTACCAACGACTACGAGAACCTGGTGCCCGATTTAGTCTATGTGGAAGCTGTGCTCCGTCTTGTCAAGTTCATGACAGAAGTCTACCTTAATTCCCAGCCCGATGGGCCTTTTGTGAAGGCTGATATCGTTCGCGAGATCGACCGTGTCTTCTCCTTGCAGTTGGTCGACTTGGACACTTACGACCAATGCCGCATCTACTCGTCGTTGGCAGTGACCTATGCTGATTTGGGCATGTACCGCAAGCGTGCATTCATCCTCAGGAGTTTGTTGGTGGGCCTTCTTCCTCAGTTAGAGAAGGACAGAAGCAGGCGTAAAAGACACCCAAGGGACGAAAAGGAAGCCCGTACTAGAGAATTAGCTGCGACACCTCTCAGGGAAAAGAACAATGGAACACCACCTCTCAAAAATGAAAGTAATGGATCCCGCGCAGTCAATGGCCTGTCGAATGGCCAAAGTCACCTGCGCACCCTGTCCAACCAGAATGCGTCTCATCTGCGCACTCTGTCCAATCAGAACCAGTCTCATCTGCGTACCCTGTCCAATCCATCTCATCTGCGCACTCTGTCAAACCAATCTCACGGTGTATCGGTTTCTGGAGATTCTCTGCAGTCGCTCGATACCGCAGCGCTCCGTGATATCTTTGAGTTTCTCTTCGCTACGTATGGCATTGACAGGCAGACTGAGCGGTCCAAGGATGAGTCGTTCAAGGCAGCACAAAGTAACTGGACGTCGTTACAGGTGCAACTCATCAAACTATGCTTGCGTATTGCGGAAGCCATCCGTGACATACCACTCAACTTGAGGTTGTGTACCTTGCTCATGACGCGTTTCACGCACTGCTTGCCTCCAGACGATCAGAGTAAGCTCAAAGAACGCGTGAGCCGTTTGGTTTTTGCAGCCCGCCGCGAAAACATCAAGGTAGACGTGCCGTACTGGGACCCATTTCTTGTCCGCTCGGTCAGTCTCATAAACAGCAAGAACCGTGATGAGTTGACACCGTTCACGGAGATTGAGGCCACCAAGCCCAAGGTCACCTCCGCACCGGGCGAAGTATTCAACCCCTACGATAAGTCGGTGGCGGTTACTAAGGATACGCTCTTGATTCGTGACGAGATCTACCACCTCAAGGTACAGCTCCAAAACCCGTTTGCCTTCGAGATTGAAATCGTTGACTTGCAGGTGGTGACGGAGGGTGTCCAGGTTCAGACCCTCAAGCACTTGACATGGCCAATGGGTTCACAGAACCTGCAGCCGTCACTTTCACCACAGCCAGGTATGCGCCCCGCCATGCTCAACAAGGTTCGTACCGTCACCAATCAGAAGTCTTTACAGCCCCCAGGCCAGGGGGTGCCAGTATCCAACAACTTGTCTCCTTACGCCTCATATACCAGCTTTGTCTTAGCGCCGCACTCGACGGAAAAGTTCCTGGTGGCCTTTAAGCCAGTGCAGCTGGGGAAGTTGGTGATCCGCGGGTTCGACATCGCTGTCGAAAACTGTGACAAGATGTTTTTCCACATTGTAAACGAGGAGGAATTTGCTGGCGCCACCAAAGTGAAGTCACTGGGATTGGAGTCCCCTCAGATGGGCGATAAGCCTACTCACCTGATTTTGGGCCTGCTCAATCTTAACTTGATGTCCAATGAGATTTCTTCACGCACGTCATATTCAACGCTTACGTTGAACGTCGTCCCTCCACAGCCCAGCCTCTCGTTGACTGGAACGCTGGTTACCAACGGCTGGATTATGCTCTTGGACGGTGAGAACTATCCATTTTCAATCTCGTTGACCAACCATTCTAACGATCTCATCAACTACTTATCATTTTCATTTTGGGACTCCACTATCGAACCGTTGAATAAGCGCTTGAGCGCGAGTACTGGTTCGCAGATGTTGCCCGCACTGGAGATATACGAGATCGAATGGCACTTGTTGAAGTTCAAGCCTTTCACAATCTTGAACAAAGACGAAACCGCTGAAAAGTACTCGCAGATATTGCCACGCTCCGACATTAAGATCGACTACATGATCTCAGCCCGCCGTGGTATGAAGGAGCTGAAGATCATATTGGAGTATGCCAACAAGCTGGAGGATTTGAGCAACTCCTTCATTAAGGAGGTTGAGGTTCCCTTGAACTTGACGGTCGTGCCCTCACTCGAGGTGGTGGGCTGTGACATCGTGTCACTCTTCCAGTCTTCGCTCCGTGGGTTTGAGAGCGAAGGACTCAGTCTGACTCACAAGAATCTCGACATGGTGTTGAAATTTATCAGTGAAACTAACGCATCTGAAGCAGAAGATATCTCCGATTATTGCTTGTTGATCCTCGACATCCGTAATAACTGGCGTGAGAAGTTGGCAAGCAATTTCAAGTGCAACATCACCCAACAACACCTGTTTGAGGTTAATGAGGAAATCGACCCCGGTAAAACCCTGCGTATAATGTTGCCTATCAAGCGTGTATGCACGACTGAGCTCGACTTGTACAAACCCATACCTTCCTTGCGCAACAAACAGTTTGTCAAGAACTATGCGGTCTCCGAAAAGGACGAGATGAAAATGCGCGAGATATTCTGGATCAGAAACAACTTGTTGGAGAACTTGCGCGGCAGCTGGCATTCTGTCGGTATTGAGACAGTGCGTCGGGGAAACATCGACTTGCGCAGTATCCGCTTAAATTCCAAGATGTCAGGGAACTTGATATACAACCCCATCAGGCTCTTCAGTACTGTCGTCGACGATAGTGGTGCTCAGGTTCTGATAGAGGGTGGTAGATATATCCTTGATCTGGAGGAATTCTATTCCATTCGGACGACTATTGTCAATAGTTCCGATTCTACCATTAAAGGTGTCTTGCGCAACGTCCCGTTCCCGACAAACCAGTTCTCGAGCGGAAGCCCACACACATTTGGTCTGCTTCAGACTTCCTTGGACAAACGCATGCTCATCAATGGCTTGGCTCAGAATCATATTGGTAAACATGGCCTCGCTGCAGGCGAAACGATGCATGTCGACTTGAGCTTCACCGTGCTCGAAAAAGGTGAGTACGAATGGGGGTCTGTGTTAGAAATCCTGAACAAAGACAACATGCAGATTGTTGTCAGAGAGCCGTTGTATATCTACGCTAAGTAGACTAACCACAAACATTTTATAGAGCAATGGTTAAATATCGCATTTTGGATAAGTGTAAAGCTTGGATGGTTGTAGAATTAAGAAATAATTCCAATAGAAGTCCA
This sequence comes from Kodamaea ohmeri, assembly GCA_004919595.1. Taxonomy (NCBI): domain Eukaryota; kingdom Fungi; phylum Ascomycota; class Pichiomycetes; order Serinales; family Debaryomycetaceae; genus Kodamaea; species Kodamaea ohmeri. The sequence continues at coordinate 676,346 of SKFK01000002.1, forward strand.
TCGGTATCTCTATGTCATCCCTTGATCCATTTACTTTTCATGACGCATTCTTTACAATACATTCATTACCTATTTTTACTTCCAACACATTTCCATTACCTGAACTATACTATATCCAGCAAGCATTCCTATGTACAAGCCTGTTTCTCTATCTTCTGTTGTCCAACTTGAAGGGCAACGGTTCGGCACCCTCAGCCTCGAGCTTCTCAATATACCTAGCTCTCATCAAATCATTATATCTCTTGTCCTGGAAGTGTTTGACCCAGCTTGCAACACACTTGCCTTCAAAATCTTTCAAAAGCTTTCCACATTGGCTGTCCACGACACTCTTGTTCTTTGGATCCAACGAGTTGTCAATCTTGTTGGTGGTCAAGCACTCAAAGAATGCATCTCTTGCTGCCCAGCATTCTTGGCGCTTGGACTTGTTTGGTGGCAACTTCGGCACTTCCTCGGATTTGCTAAAAAGACCCATATTGTTATATGTTGCGGCTCTAAATACAAATACTGATGTATGGAGACCTTAACTGTCGTAGTATGTGTCTAAACGTTGGGCTGCTTTTCCCGCGTTTTTCAATAAGTGACGTCACGTGATTCGTGCATATATCAGGTAGTGTACTCTTAGGACGTGGTGACCCATTTAAGGCGCTATATTGAGAGAAGTAAGCTCATACTCAGGCTATATTTCATCCTAATCGTCATCTTGATGTTTTCAATGAAATTAAACCGTCATGGTACTAAACCATTCTACTGTGAGGAGAAATTAAATTGTGCCTTACATGAACTCGATTAACATTGAAGAGGATGCTACAACAGTGAAGCCTAGATTCAAGATCACTTATAGGAGCAACTCTGTTGTTTCTATAAGCTCTTATTCTGAAGATCTTTCCATTTCAGAGTCTTTGCCAGTAATCAAGATCCTTGGAACTGGAGGTACCATCGCATCCAAGGGTTCTTCGAGTCACCAAACTGCTGGATACAAGGTAGACTTGACCATTGAGGAACTTGTCAAGACTATCCCCGACTTATCTGGTACTTGTACGTTAGAATATGAACAAGTCTTGAACATTGACTCTAAGGAGATGGGTACGAAAGAGCTCTTCATGTTAAGACACAAGATTGAGGAAGATTTGCAGAATTGTGACGGAGTAGTCATAACCCATGGTACAGATACCATGGAAGAGACTGCCTTCTTCCTCCAACTTACCATTAACACTTACAAACCTATTGTTATGTGTGGCTCCATGCGCCCATCTACTGCCATCTCTAGCGATGGACCAATGAATTTGTACCAGGCTATTATGATTGCCTCCACCAAGGCTTCTCGTGGACGTGGCGTTTTAGTGACCTTAAACGACAGGATCGGAAACGGTTTCTATATTACCAAACTGAACGCCAATTCTTTGGATACATTTAAATCTGTTGGCCAAGGTTACATTGGAAATTTTGTTAATAATGAGGTCCATTACTACTTTCCTCCTCTGAAGCCTCTTGGTGTGGTCAATTTCCACTTGGGGCAAGTTGAAGAACTTGAACTGGTTCCAATAGTATACGGTCATCAGGGCTTTGATGACAGAATTATCAGCTTAGTCATCGATGGCACTAATGCCCAAGGTTTGGTGTTAGCTACTATGGGTGCTGGATCAATGAAGGATACGACCAATGAATACATCAAGAAGCTTTGCGAATCCCGCAAAGACGGTGGCAACTTTCCCGTTGTGTACTCTAAGAGAGCTATGGATGGAATGGTACCTACCGGTTCATTACCAGACTTCCCAAATGCCATTGCAGCCGGTTACTTGAACCCTCAAAAGGCAAGAATCTTATTACAGTTATGTTTGTACTCAGATTTCTCACTTAATGAGATCAAGGCCGTTTTTAGAGGAGTTTATGGAGGTTAAATATTCAGTTAGAGATATAGAATTAGTCCTTATTCAATACACATATAGAATTACACCTTATTTTAGATCACTCGTTGTAATGCACATAGAAATCATATTTGCTTCTAGCCTATAGAGTTCTGTATCTACTTGAAGGCATATACGATTAGCACCAAATCCTACTCCCATAGCTACAGAACTGTCTAAGATTATTCATAAATATTAGAAACATTCAGCAATATTCGTCAGAGAAAGAGTAGGCAATCTGGCGACCTCTTTATTGAAGAGAAAATGCGCAACAAGGACTGTCCTTGTACATTCAAGTCATCATTCCAGATGCTGTCTATGAAGAGTCGGAGTAAGCCTTGTCGACCCTGTCCTTGTACTCATTCAAGATCTTCTTTCTCTGTAACTTTTGCGCAGAAGTAACGAAGCCATTCTGCGGAGTCCATTCGTCGTCAACCAAAACAACATTTTGAATAAGTTCAATTCCCTTTAAGCCCTGCGACTTACCTGTAGCAACGAGCGACTTGTGAACACTCTTTATGACCTTTCTGTCAACACAGAGGTGACTCAACTCCTTGGTAGAGAGCTCTTGCTTGCTGTACACACGCTCCTCCTCCAATTGCGACTTCAAGGTACCCTCGTTAGGGATGACAATGGCGATTGGCTTCACCTTGGACTGGTCGGCGTAAGCACACAAGTTAGTGACAACGTGGTTCGATCTGTACACAGACTCCAACTTTTCCAAAGCAATGTACTCACCATTCAAAGTCTTGACCAAGTTCTTCTTACGGTCAATAATCTTCAATTGACCATTGGCAGTCCACTGGCCAATATCTCCGGTACAGAACCAGCCATCCTCTGTAAAGGCCTCAGCCGTCTCCTTCTCGTTCTTGTAGTATTCCTTTGTGATACAGTTACCCTTCAACAAGATTTCACCCTCGTTGTTCTTGGCAAAATAACCGGCATCCTTGACGTCCACCAACTTAGCCGTGATCGCACCTGTCAATACACCAGCAACACCATATTCAATGTGTCTGTGGTCACAAATAGTGGTGTTAGCACATGTCTCAGTCAAACCGTATCCGACCAACATAGGAGCAATCAAGGTAGAAATGAAAATCTGCGCATCCATGGAGATTGGAGAACCACCATTAAGGACAACCTTCAACTCGCCACCGGTGGCGGCCTTGACCTTCTTGAAAATGACGTTGAAAACGCCACTTCCTGGAATCGAGTAGTTCTGCATGGTAGACTTGGCTCTGAAAGCAGCCCAAAAGATCTTCTGGGACAAAGGTGGCAACTGCTTTACTTGGGTCAAGACACCCTTTCTAACAGATTCCCATACAGCGGCCACACCCACCATAATAGTTGGCTTGAATTCCTTCAAGTCGGAGTTACAGTTCTTGCATGACGCGTCAGTCAAGGTCTTGACATTGGCGTAACCCAAACAACCACCCCACCAGAAACAGGTCAATTCGAAGACCATCTCAAAGATGTGCGCCAATGGCAAGAATGCAATGACTCTATCAGTTTTGTCCACCAAGTCTCTACCGGCACGTGCGGACACACCACCAATTGCCGACAAGATGTTTGCGTGCGAGATGACGACACCCTTTGGGTCACCGGTAGAACCAGAAGTGTACATGATACAAGCCAAGTCTTCTGGTTCGGCTGCAGTCAAATCAGCCTTAGAGCGCTTACCCAACTGGATGATGTCAGAGTAGGCGTAGAACTTGACGTCAGGTCTGACCTTCAAGATTTTTTCCTTTGCTGCGACAGCATTTGAGTAGGCCTTACCACCCTGGATTTTATTTTCAGGGTCAAGGACATCAGCATGGATGACGTACTTGATCGAATTTGCCTTCTGGAGAGGGTTAACCAAAGAGCCTAAAAGAATATTGTCGGTAAAAATAGCGGATGATTCGGATTGGATCAAGGAGTGGGTCAAACCAGACTCACCCAAAGTGTCGTATGCAGTAACAATTGGGATGTTGTTCAATGAAGCACCCAAAAAGGTTTGCATCCACTTGTGGGAAGTAGCACCATACATGTGCAACTTGTTTTCCTTTGGCTTCAAGCCGATCTCGACCAAACCACGAGAGATGTCCTCCAAATTGGTAAGCATCTCCGAAAAAGTAGAATGTTGGTAAGGAGAGTATTCATAGAACTGCCACAATTTGTCGACGGAAGTCTCCTCGCCATCAACAATCTTGGTGACCTTCTTGGTCTCCTCATGAATCTCTACCAAATTTCTCCAGGCAATACAGTTTCTGTCTGGGTTTCTCTTAACACACTCACGAATGTACTCCGGAAGGGTGGTTGCCTTGGAGTCTGCAGGGCGGTCGAGAGGGGCACTCTTTTGCTGGGTAGCTCTTCTTGGAGCGGTTTCACCGGGCTTCGCTTCGCCCACTGGAACGGTGAACTGGGTCATGCTGCAAAGTAAATTTATAGATCAATTGCAACTCTGGTAAATAGCAATTGTTGCCTTTAGAGAAAAATTCCTGAGCTATATATATATGGCGATGATTGATATAGAGAAAAATTTACTATCTTAATTTCCTATTTTGGGGTACAGAGACATGACTGCCCCTTGGTCTCTTAACCAAACTCTCCAACCAAGGTATCATCAATGACGTCTAACAAGTGTGAATTCTCTATGCTACTAGCTATATCACTTCCATCTACTGTGGGGTCCTCTTCCCAACAATTGATTGATCACACGCCACCGCTTTCCTTTTAAAGGTAACCTCATTTTCTGCCATATGCCCGTCATCATCACAGTCTACATCTCCTCACGAGCACTCTACAACTTCATGCGCACCTTTTAGCTAATATATATGACCGGTTTATGAATTGTTGGGTCAAGCTGCGAAATTGTTGGCAGACTGTTTTTTTCCCGGACACTGGAGCTCTGGCATGGATGGGTAGCATGTGAGTAGGATACAAACGAAATTCAACCCATTATTCGTTAGTTTTGAGGACCAGAAACACGACAAACACATCTTGTGTTTGTGTATTAAACTGCAAGACTTTCTTTCGTGGTCTCTACAGCAACTAGAAATCTCTATACTGCAAATATCGGTCTCTCTTCCGCAACTGAAGGTCGTTCACGTATGCACAGCGTCTGTATCTTGGCGGGTGACTGTTCTTCTAAGAGAAAGTCGAGCATTAACCGAATAAGCCGCACGCAGATAAAAAGCGCAAAACGTCTCATCTAATAAGTTTATAATGAACGCAGTTCTCGGCATGAGAACGGTCATGGGTAACGCGACCTTGGAAAATACCTAGCTAGGTGCCAAGGCTAACCTTTTATTCTAGCTTATGCCGCGATGGTCTGGGATTAGAGAGGGGAGTCTTGAGTCCATAGCAAGGTCACCTTTTTACATTCCCCGAACCGTTTCACAACTTATCTCGATCGTTTGGATACTCCTCAATGGATCTAGTAAAACTACCGACACACCTAGCTAAAATTCCCTGTTACGTAAAGAGATCTAGAGGCTTTGAATTAGAAGAGCGGGGAGGAGCTTCCTATTGTTCACAAAAGGTCATGCCCCAGTTTGTACCTCATTTTGGTTGTTCTCACAATTCCCCACTTTTATCTAAAGGCTTCCCCTCTATTTTCTGATGCAAGTTTCATCGAGCGAAATATCAGCACTCCAAACGATTTCAAACAAATTGTCTTGCTCACACTACGAGCCTACAATTTCAGTCTTTACCATGGAAGTTCACCGTGGCTAGTTTGCTCGGCATAATGCTCGACTTGATAAAGTGCACAAATACATCCATTTTACAAACACAATCGTTTTGTGGTACGTGCCTACCACACGAACGGATGTGCCATTAACTGCTAAATCCATCCACATATACCATCAATAGCAAAATCTACCCACACGTACACATATACCATCAATTACCAAATCTACCCACACTAACAGCTATACCATCAATTGCCAAATCTACCCACACTAACATATACACCATCAATTGCCAAATCCACACTAACAGTTATACCATCAATTGCCAAATCCACACTAACAGTTATACCATCAATTGCCCCAATTCATCATTTTCACCACATGAACTGAAGAGCCATGCTACGAAATCCATCTTTTTAACAGATGTACAATCAACTGCCCCATCTTTTTCTACTCTTTTCAATCCTACCGCATGTTTATTAATCTAAAGCAATCTCTCCTCGAATCTCAACTCGTTGTTCACAGGCAATCCCACTAACAATCTCAACAAGTTCTCCAAACCTTGTCTTTGTTTGTTCAAACCGTTAATTGGTTGGTAACCTGGCTTGCTCAATGGAGCCTTCAACCAGTAACTCAACAAGGTCAACACGGCGTAGAAGTCCTTGTATTCCTTTTCACCCTCAGATGCCTTCTTGTACTGAACTCTCAGCAAGAATTCAGTAACCACCACCAAGTCGATGATCAATGGAGTGGCCAAAAGCGAGTCCTCACAAACGTTGTGGATGCTGATCTTGTTGTGTCCACCCAACATCAACTCACTGTAGTACTCATCCATTGCAACCTTAGAGTCACCAACTGCTGGAAGGTACTTGATAACAATGCAATGGTCGACAGTCTTTCCGTCTTCATCGTTGTACAAGATGTCATTACTTTCGATCATGTCATCGACAACGGACTGCTTACTGATCTCCTTGGAGCGGAACTGTTTAGGAGCACTCAAGTTGTAACCATCGTTGTTACCCAAGTGGTTGTAGGAAGCAATGGAGAGTGGCTTAATACCGGCATCCACCAAAAACTGTGCCAAAACAGACTTAACCTTGGTCTGACCGGACTTGAAGTCGTCACCACCAATGAAGGTGTTGTGCTTCTCAGCCAACTCAATCACACCAGGAGTGAAAGTGTTCTGTGGAGAACCGTTGATGTATGGAGTGTTCTCCAAGATCGATGCCACGGCGAAAACAGTAGAAGGTGCGATCTCGTCATGGTTGTTCTTGATTGCCTCAAGCAAGCTGTCGGCAGTGTCATTGACCTTTGGTACGATATCAGCGTATCTCTCGGTGTTTGCAGTCCACAAGACAATCACCTTGTCCAAACCATTCTTCTTCTTGAACTCTCTGATATCGCTTCTGATCTTCTCAACATCGGCCCACTTGTTGTTAGTGACAACCTCTCCCTTAGAGTCAACGTTGAAGACGTTGTTGGCTCTTTCCTTCTGGTTCAAAGCGATGAAGTCAGGGTAGTAGATCGACTTCAAAGGCTGGTATTCCTTCAAGTATGGAATAACCTGTTTCTGCAAGTCAACATCCAACACCTTGGCTCTCTTCACTGCCTTGTCCAAGGAAAGGTCGCTAATGTCCCAGCCACTGACGACCAAGTCGTTAGGGTCAACAAATGGAACCACAGACTTGAAAGGTGCATACACATCGTTACCGCTGGCATCAACACCAAGCTTGACAGTAGATGCCTGTGTAACGGAACCGTAGTAGTTTGGCTTGACAACTCCCTCCTTAGTCTCGAAAGAGATGTTGTGCTTGTTGGCCAAAACAGCACTGACCAAGGTAGTACCGTTGTTACCACCCAAACCCACCAACATCAAACCAGTCTTGGGGACCTTCAAGTCAACCTTGAACTCGTAGTCCGTAGAAGTTGGAGTTACCGTCAAGTTACCGGAAGCATCTTTCTCAACGAGAGAGTTCTCATATGTGAATTTAGAGATTAAGGTGTCGCCCTTGGTAACGGCCTTGTCAGATTTGAATTGAACAGTCATTGTCGATAAATAGAGGTGTATATTGAAGGTATTACAAGCGGGAAGAGCTCCCCTATTTATACATTTTCAGTATTGGCCACTTGTTGGGCAAATCTTGGAGCACATGCGAATTTACTCTACTCCTTGATTTCCGGTCGCCGAATTTTCGGCGGATGAAAATGCAGAGTTACATAATTACCTATTTCGCTCACCCACGAGCAGGAAAACAATACAAGCCTTTCCCAATTGGTCGAATTGTTATTATAAAGTGCTTATACGCAGGCTGGATTTTGCTCCTTATGCAAAAGTTGTTGACTCTGTTGACAACCGCAAAGTGATATGTGACATTTTGACCCGATCCGCGCCCTATTAGATGAATTTTGAGACTGCACCCTCCCTTTTGTACTTCGTATTCGCCGAAGTCTCGTCACCATCCTCCAATCAGCATAAGGGATTTGCCTACAAATGGTATTTTGGACTAATATTACCGACACAAACTCTTCTTCACCAAAGCTCACATGAATCTCTCATAAACTTACCACCAATTGAACTGATTTGCCAAGTCACTACAATCTCAGAAACCTCAGAAATCCATTAAATGCTCCTCAACTCTCCTCTATATCTCTTGTAGGACGGAATATTCTATTGATCTCTATTGATCCGATATGATCAAATCAGCCCAAACTCTGCCTACGATACATGCCGAGAGTTATACCAGTTGCTACCCCTATATTACTACTGTGTAATCAATACTGATTTGTTTTTTTTCCTTTGGGCCATTGGTTTGAAACCGCATTCCCCGGGAACCCCCAAATAACAACAACGCGAAACTCTGCTATGGAGTAGTCATCCAAGCTTGAATTCTAATATCATGACATCTAGTATCGTGTTATCTAGTATTAAATATTATTGAGTAGAATATAGTTCCAATGGGGTCTTGAGTACATATGAGTTTATCTGTTCTGCCCTGAATAAACCCCACCTTTGAGATTTATAACCTCGTATGCAGTCCTATAACTTTCGCCGAAATATATGCGGAAATTATGTAATGGCTTGAGATTTTAGAAATTTCGTCGAATTACTGCGAAAAAAACGATAAAGATACACATGTGACCCACATCACGTGCGAATATGCGTTAACGTGAATAGAAGTCGTAAACTGTGGCCGAGTGACTAACAATTTAGTTTCAAGGGTTATTAGGTGTGTACGGATTCACCTATCACTTCAAAAGGCTCAATATACTCCCATCTTTATTTTTCCCAAAAACACTTCTCCACTATTCACACCCTCCAATATGCCAACTTCATATTGCTCTACGTCATGCACACCCTATTGTTACTTCGTCATCAATATTCTCTATAAACCCCATAAGTCTAACTAAGAATTTTCATCTTATTCTTCAAGACCGCATTAGTCGATGCTTTTCCTTCCTTGTCAAGTTAGCCAGCAATTAGACTCTTTCGGGTGTTGTAGGAATACACAGGTGACATATTTTTTTATTCAGAGAGCTCGTATAGCCAATCTTTTGGTGCAGCAGCGATCATCGAATACTCAGCTTACTGAAGCGCTTCCATCAAGCATATATTTTTTTCATCCTTGCAGAAAACCTTTGCTTTGATCAGTTGATGGATTGGTATACATCTCGGGATCTAAAGCAACCTCTGTCTGGTTATTGTTATCTTGAACATGAATTTTAGAATTGATGACTGTTGACCAAACCAAAGAATGAGGGCTGTACTACAAAGGGTGACAATTGAACATTGTTGAAAACAATCTGGTTTGGAACTTCAGTTTGCGTTGTCATACAATTTCCGTGCAGGTGTTGATAGCCCATAATGAGCATTAGTCTGTAGATCTCGATGTCTATGCATGTTTTTGATGGTGTTGTGCGCTTCGATGAGCTGGCTATACCCCAATAAATTTGGAACACTTCCTAATTGGGAATGGTCGCAAAAAAATGGGCATCCTCCCATCTATGCCCACTTGGTTTCTTTTGGATTTAGCTCATGGAGTAACTTGTTGAAATTGAATACACTTCACATGGGTACTTATTGTAATGTGACACTTAGTAGTGAAAGGTACGCCGTGTTTGTCTGAAACGTGTTTGACGTTGTCAACTCGATCTCCACCTTTTTTTTCACCAAATTTTTTTTGGAGGACGCGTCTTAGACAAACAAAAATCGAGGAGGGTACGTTTCCGCGCCGATGTTGCACAAACACATCAACCGCTTTTAAGGGTGCATTGAGCAATATCACATTAATGAACTGTGCATCGATTTGGCACAATGCCTGGTTGTATATCTCATTTCGGGTAAAGTATCTTCCTAAAGTAAGTTCTCAATGAAGGCAGTCTAGGCAAACAAGGCGGTATGCAGTGGATTCAGTTAGTAATGTATCATGGTGAATCACGTTACATTACCAAGAGCCGTTGGCATGGCAGTTGAATCCCTGTGGAATGTTTCACGTTCGCGTTAGATTCGTACAGTATTGTTTCTTGTGGAAGGGATCACATTTCCTCCCTGTGCAAAAGGATTAGTTTTTCTGTTTGCGCGAGTCATGTAAGACGCCAATAATTTATTTTTTATGCCGTTTTCGTTTTTTGCAGTCGTATATTGTGAAGGGACATCAGGGTGTCATCAGCGTTTCATGGAATCGCCACAACTATAAAGATTGGCCAATTCCCTGGTAGGATGGGTTCATCAATCACACACACCGAGTTCCAATTAAATCCACCGGCGTAAAAGCCATTTACTCACTCTAGTCTTTCCTTACTTTCAGCCTTGCCTTTCCAAAGTTATCCTTAGGATACAACACATTCATTTAAACAGGCACACACGTTCATTATGACTTTTATCTACAACACATGGGTGATGACTGCCCTCTTCTTAGTCAATTCCATTTTTGCAAATGCTTTTGCCGCTGGTGGTAACAACAATATCGCTGTTTACTGGGGCCAGAACTCTAACGGACAGCAGGAGAGCCTTGGCAGTTACTGCCAAAACACCGATGCTGATATTTTCATCTTGTCTTTCCTTTCCCAATACCCTAAGATGGAATTGAACTTCGCAAACGCTTGCGAAGGTACCTATACAAGCAGTGGTCTCTTGAGCTGCCCTCAAATTGCTAGTGACATCCAGACTTGTCAATCTATGGGCAAGAAGGTTTTGTTGTCTTTGGGTGGTGCTTCTGGTTCCTATGGTTTCAGCAGCGACTCTGATGCTACTCAATTCGCTCTGACTTTATGGGAAACCTTTGGCCCTGGCTCTGGTGACAGGCCCTTTGGCAGTGCTGTTGTCGATGGTTTCGATTTCGATATCGAGAACAACAGCCCAACAGGTTATGCTGCCTTGGCAAAGGAGTTGAGAACTCTCTTTGCCAAAGATTCCTCTAAGCAGTACTATTTGTCTGCTGCTCCACAATGCCCATACCCTGATTCCTCTGTTGGAGACGCTTTGGCGCACGCTGGTTTTGACTTTGCCTTCATTCAGTTCTACAACAACTACTGCTCCTTAACAGGGAACCAATTCAACTGGGATACTTGGAAAGATTATGCTTCGAACACTTCTCCCAATAAAGACATTAAGTTGTTCGTTGGGTTGCCAGGTTCTTCTTCTGCTGCCGGTTCTGGATACGCAGACCCATCTGTTGTTAAGAAATCATTGACTTCCGAGATCTTAAATGATCCTCGTTTCGGTGGTATTTCTTTATGGGATGCGGCCTCCGCTAACTCCAACAATGTTGATGGTAAGACTTTCCTTCAGACAATGAAGGATATCGTTAACGGTGGTCTGTCTGAAGGGACTTCTAGTTCTTCGACATCTGCTGCACCATCGTCGTCGTCTACTCCCATCACTTCTGCTTCTTCTTCCTCTTCTTCCTCTTCTTCCTCTTCTAATACTGATGTGGCTACACCATCGTCGTCTACTGTCGCAACCACATCTACCGGAGAAGCTCCAGTAGCAACTTCATCGACAGTACCTACAACTACTTCGAGCTCGCTTGCTGGTCTTGCTACAACCCTGGATGAGGCACCTGCGCCAACATCTTCAGCTAACCCTGCTCAGAACACCCCAAGTACTCTCGTCACAAAATACTATACTGCTAAACCATCTACTAATTACAAGGTGGTGTATGTGACGAGTACTTCACAGGTTATTGTGAACCTGTATGGTGCTCCACCAGCTTTAGCTAGATTCTTGAGACGCTTTGTTTAACGTTTGGTATAATTACACATGATATGAATATATGATTGGGAAAGAATACTGTAGTGATTAGATATGTGAAAGGAATCTTCATTCTGGAATATCATACAAGGAATGTAGTCTTCATTCTCTAGAAATCCATTTCAAGCGGCGTTTCTTCATTCTCTAGAATCCTCGCCGCGTTTATTCCTTCCCTAGCAATTATCATACAACGAATGTACATTTCCTTCATTCTGTAGCAATTACCATACCATATTATCATTCTGCATACCAGATACATGCTTTACCTTTATTCTGAAGCAATTCCATACCAGGGATGTACTTTCCTTTATTCTGTAGAAATTCCATACCACAACGTACTTTCCTTTATTCTGTAGACATTCCCATACCACGATTGAAGGTTAACAGAATATTTTGAGTAGATGCTGTTCTCTTTGCTAATACTGACAAATGCAACTCCAAATTGAGTCCCTTTAACAAGCTTCTGGCCTTATGATTCATATGAAAACTTTGCAAGCAACCTCTGTCCCAAGAGTCAATGTTAAAGATGGTATTGAGGTCGTTATTCACCATTGGTTGCACACGCAAGAAAACAGCAGGGAATGAAAATGTATCGAATGCTTTAAGTGCCTCGTCAGTGAACGATGTCAGTGCCATTAGAAAGAGAATGTTGTTCTTGGAGCTATTCCTGGAGCTCACGTGGAAACTGTATGTACCACTTAATTCGCGTACCAAGTTTGGTTTGATCTTCTTTGAGTAGTGCTTGCATTGCACCAAAATGTTTACATTATTCTCCAATGATAATGCTCCCTTCTTAGAATGTTCGACAGACTTAGAAACTAGTGTTGTCAGAGGGAAAGTCTTTGGTATGTTCGTTAACGCGTCATAATACGGCTTTAAATTCCACTTTCCGACGAGATCGAGCCCTTTGTCATTTGCCCCTCCTATGCGTACCATATTCTTGCAGTTGAGGTTGTTTTTTAGAAAGGATAGACATGAATATTCGTACATCGTACCTCGAAAGTTCGCAGATGTAGTATCAAGTCTGTTCTTCTGACAGTGCTTGAGATATGATTCACAGTCATGTAATCGCCGCAGGAAAACAAGATTTCGAAGCTTCAATAGTCGTATCATGTATCAATGAGTGTAACAATATATAAACACAACGAGGATGTGTAGTTGCAATATGCCTTGAAAATGATTTGTAAACGTTCTAAACTCGTTCTTAATACTTTTCCGATATCGTTAATCTTTTCCATAATGCGCTTTATCGACTTCTTCATTGTGTCTGCAATAATACGAGCCGTAACTGCAGGGCCCATTCAGCTCTATGCTCGATCAGTATCAACTGGAACCACCAGTGACTTTGGAATCTTGGACGTCGATACTCAAACTTTTGAGCTGTCATTCTCCGATCGTGGCAGCTTTTGCATCGGTACAACTGCGATAGACAACCACGACTGTTTCGAATACATCGAAGTCAGCGACGACACATGGTCCCCACTCACAGTTCAAGTGTTTTTGGGTCCAACAAATGAGATTCTGAGATTGTCATTGATACAGGGATCATCCGTTGTGATCACCAAAGAGAGTGAGTCTCCCTCACCCAATTTCAACACCACGACACAAAAGACTCCCGAAAAGCGCAAGGCTGTGGTGAAGTCAAAGAAGACCGTGGTTGAAGTAGATGAAGACGGCAAAGAAGTCGTTAAAGAGGTTGAGGTGGAAGAACCTGTTGACGAGAGATCATGGCTCCAGAAAAACTGGATTTACGTGGTAATTCCACTTGTTTTGTTGATGTTACTGACTGATGATAAGAATAAGACAGGATAAGAGGGATGCATGGTTGAACTAGAGCTTACAGTCGTATATCATTGCCCTCAGTGCCTGCACAATGTCGCAAACATATAATCATTATGAGACTTTTTATGTCGTATGTATATGTCGCATATCCATGTCGTATGTCGCAAATTACGTATGCAACGCGCGGAGAGGTTGCTTTTGTAAGCAGAATCCTCCTGAGATTTCAGCGAATCAGAGTCTGATTATTCTTTCATTACTTAATATGTAGGATGAAAAAAATTTTGAGACCAACCGGAGGTTGTAAAAAACTAGACCTAGAGTTTACTTCTACAATAGACTCCATTACAACCTGGAAGTAGTGGCACGAATACATACACCCGTGGAAGTCTATAAAAAATGTTGTCTGTATCCAAGGTTTTGAGATCAAGCAGACGCTTCCTCTCCGCTACCCCAAAAAGGTTAGCTCCAGTGGAAGTGACAGTTGACGGAAGAACAGTTAACATCGAAGCTGGTTCGTCGATCATCCAGGCCGCTGAGTTGGCTGGTGTTACTATCCCACGTTACTGTTACCACGACAAGTTGGCTATTGCCGGTAACTGTCGTATGTGTCTTGTTGATGTTGAGAGAATGCCCAAGTTGATTGCCTCCTGTGCAATGCCTGTGCAGAACGGCATGGTGGTTCACACCGACTCCGAGAGAATCAAGAAGGCTAGAGAGGGTGTCACCGAGATGTTGTTGGAGAACCACCCATTGGACTGCCCAGTTTGTGATCAGGGTGGTGAGTGTGATTTGCAGGAGCAGTCACAGAGATACGGTTCCGACCGTGGTAGATTCACCGAAGTTGTTGGTAAGAGAGCTGTTGAGAACAAGGCAATTGGTCCTTTGGTCAAGACCTCGATGAACAGATGTATCCACTGTACTAGATGTGTTAGATTCATGAACGATATTGCCGGTGCTCCAGAGTTTGGTACCGCTGGTCGTGGTAACGACATGCAGATCGGTACTTACATTGAGAGAAATATCAACTCCGAGATGTCCGGTAACATCATTGACTTGTGTCCTGTTGGTGCCCTTACCTCGAAGCCATACGCTTTCAGAGCCAGACCATGGGAGTTGAAGAGAACCGAGACTATCGATGTGATGGATGCCGTTGGATCTAACGTCAGAGTGGATGCCAGAGGTATCGAGGTGATGAGAGTTCTCCCAAGATTGAACGACGAGATCAACGAGGAATGGATCTCTGACAAGTCGAGATTTGCATGTGACGGTTTGAAGACTCAGCGTTTGACCACCCCATTGATCAGAAACGGTGACAGATTCGAAACTGCAACCTGGGATGAGGCCTTGTCTACCATCGCTGCTGCTTACAACAAGATTCAGCCAAAGGACAACGAGATTAAGGCTATTGCCGGTGCTTTGGCCGATGCTGAATCTATGGTCTCCTTGAAGGACTTGGTTAACAAGTTGGGCTCTGAGAATGTTACCACTGACTCTAAGTCTGCTGTTGATGCCCACGACTTGGGTTCTAGATCCAACTACATATTCAACTCCACCATCGAGGGTATCGAGGATGCAGACCAGATCTTGTTGGTCGGTACAAACCCACGTTTCGAGGCCGCTGTCTTGAACACTAGAATTAGAAAGGTGTGGTTGAGACAGAACTTGGAGATTTCTTCTGTGGGACAGGAGTTCAACTCCACTTTTGACTTGGAGCACTTGGGTGTCGACGCCAATGCTTTGAAGAATGCTTTGTCCGGTAAGGTTGGTGAGAAGTTGGCTGCTGCTAAGAACCCATTGATCATTGTTGGATCTGGTGTTGCCGACTCCGAGGATGCACAGGCCATCTACAAATTGGTTGGTGAGTTCGCCCAGGACAAGGCCAACTTCAACTCCCCAGAGTGGAACGGTGTGAACTTGTTGCACAGAGACGCTGGACGCGTGGCTGCTTTGGACATCGGTTTCGCTACCGTGTCGCCAGAGGTCGCTGCTACCAAGGCCAAGTTCATCTACTTGTTGGGTGCCGATGAGATTGCTAACAAGGACATTCCAAAGGATGCTTTCGTCGTGTACCAGGGTCACCACGGTGACTTGGGTGCCTCTTTTGCCGATGTCATCTTGCCAGGTTCTGCTTACACTGAGAAGTCTGCTACCTACGTCAACACCGAAGGTAGAACACAGATCACCCGTGCTGCTACCAACGCCCCAGGTGTTGCTCGTGAGGACTGGAAGATCGTGAGAGCCTTGTCAGAGTACTTGGGTGCCACTTTGCCTTATGATGACATTGTTGCTGTGAGAACTAGATTGGGTGACATTGCTCCACACTTGGTGAGGCACGATGTCATCGAGCCAGTCTCGCAAGACGTTGTTAAGCTCGGTTTGAATGAGTTGGTCAACAAGAACAAGAATGCTTCTATTGTGGGCAATGCTTTGAAGAACCCAATTGACAACTTCTACTTCACAAACGTCATTGCGAGATCCTCTCCAACTATGGCTAAGTGTATCTCCTCGTTCGGTGCTAAGATCGATAAGATCAAGGACGACAAGCCAGACATCAACTTTTAAGTTTCCTGTGGTCATTCAGCAGGTCCCTAAAGTTGATTCTATTGCATATAATCCCAAGGCTAGAGCGAAGGACTAAAGAAAGTGACTTCTTATAGATCATGGATTATTTTTCCACTATTGAAAATTGTTATTATAAGCATTCCTTCTCTGATAATATTACGTTAAAATAATAGCGTGTAGGATGGAATGAGAGGAATTGTAGTTAGCAGGGGGAGGAGATAGATGATAGGACTCAGAATATATATATTAGCGTTTAATCTGTATCTCGTAGTCTTTTTATGAAATCTGGAGCGAAAATCTCAATTCCGCGATAACGTCTCATGAGCACTGCTGAAGACTTCGCTCAAAAATGGAGGCAAACACGGTCATGTGCCAGGTGTCGACGACTTAAGTCCAAGTGCGCATTCAAGCACCTCACTGATACAACCTGTATTCGATGCGCCGTGGCAAACGTGGAGTGCTCTGTGGAATACGATCCCACAGCACAATACGCGAAGAAAAAGCGCAGAAGTGAGTACAACCGCACTATACCACCCAAGAAACAACGACTCTATGAAGATGAGGAGGACTTTGTCAACGATCCTGCGAGCAGAAAACTTTTGAAGTACTCACGTCTAGTTTTGAGTGAAGTCAATGACGATACGGATAAAATATCAGCGAGTGAACGAGCCCATCTAATACTGAACCTCAACCTGATAATCGATAAACTCCTGTTCCCAAAGGAGCAAGTCCAACTCCTGCCAGAAGGAAGCTATCCTCCCATTGCGTTTGAAAAGAACTTGATGTGGGAAATTGTTGCACTTCAATTGATAAGTCTTGAAGAGGCCAAGAGACGTTTTGACTTCTTTATCCACAGTATGCTACCATATTACCCCATAGTATCGCTATCATCTAAACTCAAGGATTTCAACTACTTATATCAGAATCATCCATTACTTCTTGGAGCATGTATTTCTGTAACTGCCGTGAATGACAACGAGTTATCGGATGAGAATCTGTCGAGCAGTTATGTGTACAACATGCTTACTCACTACTTGTACAATTTCATTTCATTTCACATTCACATCAAATGTGAAGACTTTAACATACAATTGATCTATGTCTGTCAGGTACTATCTGCATGGTGTCTTCCTCCGCATAAGGTGGGTCACTTTAAGAACCAGGTGAATACACTTCTGGCTTTTACGGTATCCTTATGTATGGATTTGTCCAAAAGTAGTGAGACTACAGGACACAATGAAGAATACCGTAACAACTTGAGGGCATTGCTTAGTGTTTATTGTACGTGTGGATCGCTTCAATTGGCATTGCGTAGATTCAAGTTAGTTTCCTGGGATGATACACTTTCTAACGCGGTTCAATATTTGATGAAGCCTTCAAGACAATCCAACTATGAGGATAGGTTCTTGTGTTACTTCGCCAAGTTGATCTCGGTTGGTCAGGAAGTCATGAATTTTTTGATGTCTCAAGTAGACAATCTGTTGGTTGACAGAAGCGGTGCTGGTAACACTCAGGGCTTCCATGTTACCAATGTTCAATTCAAATACTTACTAAACACATATGAGCAGAAATTGCAGCTGATATTGACTGAATATGAAGAAAAAGCTCGCAACAAGGATACAAAGCTGCTTTATCCTAAGGAGTTGGACATTTTGAGTATTAGTTACTATCAACTTGTTGTGATGATGTACGATACACTCATATCCCGATTCCTAAATACCACCCGTACAAATACTCCAAGTGCCGTCATCTTCCAAAGTACTGAGAAAGAACTGTTTTTACAGCTCGTCTTCAAGCTTGTAGAGAGCTGCGAAAACATGATCAATACTTTTGTCAATCTCAACCAAGAAACGATCAATTTTCCAACTGTCTTATATTACAGGCCAATGACTGCTTTGGTAACAATGATCAAAGTGCGATTAGCTTTGAAAGCGAAGATGGATAATACTGATGAAGCAATCGGGGAAGATGTCGATATTGATATCGAAAAATATTTCGCAACCATTTCGAAGTTGATATCAGTGAATCTAAATACGTACAACCTGGTGGTGTGTGAGAAAATGAGTTTTATTCTCACCAAGATTGAGAAGTGGATGAAAGTTTCCAAGATTTATAAACTGAAGACAGACAAACCTGAACATAATGACTTGGTTCATATTATCAGCAAAAGCAACAACAAAGAGATCGAGAGCTTATCTGTTCCGAAGGTGTATGAAGAGGTTTCCGACTCAATGAAAAGCTCTGCTCCAACCACAATGAGCGAAAATGCCATTGACACAATGTTTTTAGACAATGACATTAACATTGATGAGTTCTTTGGCCTGCTCAATGGAGATGTTTTTAGCTACATAAACACCTCGCCTACTGACTTTTCAATCAGTAATATTTAATTGGAAGGTTGATGGTATTAATCTATAATGCTAGTACTATTAAAATTTGAAGTCCGGTTCGTCATCTTGAACTTCTTTGTTCTCTCTAATAGAGTCGTCATGTTTATGTTCAATTGGTCTTTTACTTGTGTCAACTATCGTGTATAACGATTTCCCCTCCAGGTTAGATGGTATCGTAGAAGTAGTTGGAGCCTCGGAATTTGAAGAGTTCATGGCACTGCCACGGTTGAACTCGCTAATCAAGACGCTGTCTGTATCATTTTTCTCTTCATCTTTTGCATAATCTGCTTCCTCATATCTGACTTCATCTTCATCCTCTTCTTCGTCTTCTTCCTCTTCTTCCTCGTCTGAAGACTCGACGTATTCCCGAAGTTGTCCCCACCTATGCACTTCAAAATTCCTCGTTCTTTTCTGCGATTTTTCTCTGTATCCTGAGTTTGTATAGTCCGCATCTAAGCCAGGAATAACCAACGATCGATAAGAAGGCGGTTTTCCGAGTTGCTGCATAAGGTATATCCACGGAGGAGCAACATTTGTATCACCAGGAGGCATTTCTAAAGCCGCACGAAGTGCGGGTGATAATGTCCCCGGTCTAATGTTAAGTGTTTCTTCTGATTTGTCATCTGTATCCTTGCCTTCGAAGAACACTTCTCCAAACTTATATAAGCGTGGTTTCGTTTGATGAACGAAGAAGGCATTATGCAATTTATGGTAGTCGATGTCAAGTCTTCCCAACTTTACTTGGACTCTTTCACGCTGACTCTGTTTCAAGGTCTTGTCATCAGCACTCACTACGTTTCTCATCTCCTCGATTCCGGTATCTCTAATGTACTGTGGTAATTGGAACAGGCGTTTTTCCAAACCCTTCTTCATAGAGAGGTAATCTCTCTTTGCTTGCCAGTGCTCAGGTACCTGAACCACATTAAGTTGTGACTTGAGTGCCACAAGTAAATATGGATCTTTTGCATCTGCGTCGTACCAGTCGACTAGTCGTGGCTGATTTGTACTTGCTTTCAACAAAGAGAGCGGGATTTTATTCTTGAGACGCTCTTGTTTCTTCGATGTTTGGATCTTTTCTTCTTCTTCTTGGTCGGATTCGTCCTCACTGTCTGAACCTTCAGAATCTATCACCACCAAATCATTACTTGGGCTTTTATTTGACTTTACGGGCTGATTAAACCGGTTGAAGACATCAAAATACTGTTTTGACAATTCATCCTCAGGTAAGGTTTCATTACCTACTTGAGTTTCATCTGGTATATCTTCTTGTTTTGGTTTTGGTTCTGCTTCACCCTCTTGTTCTGGAGCCAAATTCTCACTTGTGGGGGGTTCTTTTTGGTCTGTTAATTCTTCCTTCAGTACATTTGGTTGCTCTACTGTAGATTTTGAATGGTTTATATCTTCATTCTTCTTTCGTAACTTTGCTTTCTCTCGCCTTATTTGGTTCTTGGTACGTTTGACCATGATGAGTTTTTTTGTTCTAATGCATCTATAATTTTACTTAGAATTACTAGTCGATGATGAGTTCAAAATACCAGTTGAATACAAGTGGTTATGTCTGTTTTCATAGATTTAACCTTGATCTTCATCTATTTTCTGAGTCAGTACTAGGATCTCCCAACTTGTAGATTGTTCCTTTTATTCTACATGGTCTAATGGATATACTTGACATGTATTCCCGATACATTTCTTTTCTATTCAGTCGACTCCTCCTCTATTCTTGACCTTGTAAGTCTTTCTCTAGCTTTTGTATCCTTTCTGACAACTGATCTATCCTCTTGTTGATTTCCTCATCGTGTTTCTCCACTTGCTGCAAAACATGCTCGAGATTATTCTCCAACTCCAGTGCTATATCAAACACGCTATCCTTTGACTCTATCCTTGAGGTATTGGCGGAGGTCAGTGCCCTTTCCTCGCCTTTCAATTGTGGAGTGTCAAGACCAGGTACCGACATGAGGTGTAATTTTCGCGTTCGCGGTTATTTCCAAAGATTATAGATTCCAAGTAGTTACAATTTGCCAGACCAAATGAAGGGACACCTAATAAGGTTTATGGTGATATGGCTTCTGGTAGCACATGTGTACGCCATATTCAATGAGCGAGTCATTTACAAGAATTCGAAGATCCCCTTAAACTTGGCCCAAGACTTAGCTAGCTTATCTAACTTAGATAGTGGGCACTATGAAATTCTAAATGTCAACCGAGAGAACACAACAAGACAATACTTATGTCATGTACCGCCTGTTGATATGACAAGAGATGACAGAAAACTCAACCATATCGAAAACCCAGAGGAGTTGATCTCCAGGGCCGTGAGTCTAGTTAACAGCGCATTCTCAACTCAAGTGTGTTTTATTCAACCGAATTTGAACAATGGCTACTGGACATTAGGGTACTGTTACGGGGATAAAGTCATTCAATATCATGAAGATTTTGAGCATTTAAAGAAAACAGGCCAGCATAAAGCAGCAATGCCGAGCTTTGTCTTTACCTTGGGAACATTCCCAGATTCCCCCACCAAAAGAAACAAGGCGAGAATTGAGAATTCGTTAGCAGGAAAACCCTTTGAGGCTAATCCAAGCGACTTCTCCATTAAAGAAATGCCTATGCGAGCTTACAGCAGAGATACGCAGAAAGTTTTACTGCACACTTTATGGGACGGTACAACATGTGACTTAACAGGAGAGCCAAGAGAAGTCCGAGTCTTATACAGGTGTGATCCACGGAATATCACGGAAATCTGGGACGTTACTGAGTACAATACCTGTCATTATGAGATGGTCATTTCAGTAGGTGCATTGTGCGAAATTGACGAATTCAAAGTAGCACATTCCGATGCGGAAGTTGCACTCATTGAGTGTGATACTATCGGGCCATCTGTTGATCTTGAAACAGATTTGAGTCCTCAAGAAAAGGTGGAGATTGCACAGCGCTATAAGGAGTCTGATGGACCTATCCCATCAAAGATCACTCCTACTGATCTTGAATGTGAGCCTATCGGTGATGGTATGTTTATTTGCCTACATGGGAATATTCAGATCCAGGCTCTTTTAAGTGTCAGGAGTGAGCTCTCCGAAGAGTTTGTGGTGAAATGTTTCGAGAGCTTGCAGATCAAGTCGGAGAGCACAGGTATCTTGGGCGAATGGCCGGTATATGACTTTTTGGGTGAATTGCTTATGGTTGCAAGAGCCAAGAGGGACGAACCCGGGAAGCCATTCAAGGTAGAGATTATTGGTCGTGATGCGATCTTGAATCGTGATCCAGTGACACAAGTACAAGACGATGTTGAAGATGATCACAAGGAGGACATCACAAATAGCTACGAGGATCTGCTATTGATTAAGGAGATCGAGGAGAAGTTGCATGAGGTAGATTCCGATACTTTGCTGCTTTTTTTGGACATTTTGGCACAATTGGGCCTGTCGAGTGAGAAAAGCGAATGGGACCTGCTAGAAGATCTCAAGCTAGATGGAACTGACGAAGAGGAGAATACAAGAACTTACGCTAGTAATACGGAGGAGAGAGCACAAATCAACAAAGAACAAAGCTCGTTTGAAGAGGCTACAGACTCTCCACATGAGGTTGAGGATGCTGGTAAACTCAATCACGAGCATGACGAGCTTTAGTATAGGATCAGAATAGAATAGTCGGATGAATGTACAGTTGTAGCACATTAATGAGGAAATGAATTATTGTTTGTAATTATAATGAAGTCAAATACCGGTATTTAACTATAAACTTGTCATATTATACACATAATCTATCTCACATTCGTTTCTACTGTACTCGTCCGGCTCCGTTCATTATTATCTAATTTTTTCCACCCGAAAAAAAACGACAAAAAATTCTTTGGGGAGGTTAAAGCAGGCGATAGACACGAATGATTGCACAACGCATTAAGATAGGAGCAGTCTCGCACAGGATCCACCAGAAGAGAGGCTTTTCTCTTCTCTGGAAGATCTTGGCTTTGGACAGCCCACAATCACAAAAAGAAGACCGCCCATTATACAAGTGGGATGAGTCTCCATACGAAGACATCAGAACACGTGCAGCGTTTATACGGACGAAGGCGCTTTGTCCAGTAACAAAGAAGCCAGTGAACTTCGTGTGCCCATACTCGGGAATTCCAACACATTACTCGGAAGAAGCATGGAGAAACGACAAAGAATACCACTCGAAAAAGACGTACGAGTTGTTGAAGAAAGTCAACCTCTATGAACACGATCTCAGATCCGGGCGTAAGTTTGATGAGCTTGTGTTCCCAGGTGAGCAATCTCGTGATTTCTTGACCAACTTGTCCAACTGGGACACATACTTCTACACGAGAGATTTCGCCCCTATGAACACCGAATTCAACTTGGCCGCAGCAACCAAGGTCTTGACATATCCAATCACTATTGCAGCCACTTTGCACAAGTATTCGCCATACGGCATGGAGCCAAGAGGACCTTTGACACTTGAGGGTATGCGCTCTTTGGCAGCGTTGCGCTACACATTGTATCCACCTTACAACAAGGCTGGTGATTCATCTACCGCAACGTTCAGGGAGAGGCCAATGAGAATCTTTATTGTTGGCTCTAAGATGGAGTCCATGTTGCCCGGGTACATCTGGAAGCAATTTGGGTATTTGTTTCCCGATACCAACTTTGAGATTCACATGATTGGCCCTGAAGCATACTTTGACAGAGAATCGCGTACATTTGGCCCTACTGACGAGCCACACGGTCGCCCGAAAGTGGAAAGATTTGACGAACAGATCACCTTGCACTATCACACTAAATATTTCCACGAGTTGTACAACGCGGGCGATTTATTCCCGTTCGACCCTTACTCGGACGTCTTTTATCTCTTCCACCCTGGTTTCCAGACGGCTGACTCAATCTATTGGGACAAGGCTTTAAAGGGCTTGTTGGAATCTAAGTGCCCAATCTACGTGACAGGATACCACGAGCAGGACATTTTGAGGGAGATGAGCTGGTTGAAGAAACACGAGTTATACGATGAGATCGACATCTTGAGCAATATCTCTGATAATTTGTTTGCTTGTACGAAACTTGACTTGGTTGATGTCAACCCAACCGAAACATTCAACAGTAACTGCAAAATGTTCGCATTCAGGGGAAAGAGGTACCACGCTATTCGTACGGGATTGTAAATAGGATAGTATACTGTAAATACGAAGGGAAAGAAGGAAGAAGAGTGTAACGATAGAGGTGAAAAAGAGGAGTAAAGATATTCGAAAGGTGCTTAATTAAGGGGAAATGGAGTAGAATAGAAATATACGAATGAGTCGATGAAATATAACGCGATCAGGTCTAGCAAATTATCTTACGTAAGCGGGACATTAATCTATACGTGATATATTACGTCAGCGACTTGTCATGTACTTTTTCAGAATACATGGAGAAATTTCTCCAAAATTCTATAAAATGTAGAAGATCTGATCACAAGAGTCATATCCCAAAACAATACCACAAGAACAACAATGGTATTATGTAGTTCTAATCAACTCATTCTTCATATATACTAGATTATACTAGGTTCTTTGACAACCGCTTCTTTCATGCCATACTAAAGTACACGTCCTCCTCTCTTACCCGCTGATTTCTTTGCACCCGCTTCTTAATCCTCAATCATACACGTGACCAAAATACAGGCCAGATAATTTCAGAACACCACTTGCATAATGGATTCGACCATAAATCTACTTTTTGACGTGACGAGGGATGGGGAAACGACACAGTGGAGCTTGAGATGTACAAATTACCATAGTGTGGACGATATTATCCTGTTCTATCGAATTCAGTCCAATGACTGGGCATGTAAGGTTCGCTGCGAGCTCAATGGAACACCGGTGGCAACGAATACCATGATTGTATCTACGATCATTGCAGTAAAACCTACAGCACGCGTGTCTGGTCTCGAATTATTCGTCTATGATGGTTCCCCAGATTCATCGGACACTGTGGATCACAACGCGGAGCAAATCACCCTCAATTTTTACGGTAGTATTACGCTCTCATACCATGCATTGGTGAGTGATTCCATAAGGCATATAAAGAAGGAGGTGCTTAAAGATGCAGCCAATGAATACCACGTTCGAATAGCACATACTGGAAAATGTGTTGTGGATGAGTCTCTCACTCTAGGTGAACTCTTGAGCCTAGATGTCGCCCCGTTGTTTGATGTGGATATCGACGTATCACCGGCTCTGCTTACTGATATCATCTTTGATATGACATTCATAGACTTTGGAGACCCGTATTTGTCAACGTTTTTGAGTAAGGGTTTGCGTGTGCATCAGGTGAGACTGATATTGACCAAGATCTTGGGCTGGAAACCCATCATGATGAGAAAAGGAAGAGAAATCAATGACAGATTGTCTATAAATGAGATATGTGATGATGGCGAGGATGAGTGTTCAATATCTCTTCAGAAACCACGTCGTATATCATACGTATCTGATCAAGAGAGTGTACGTTATGAGATTTCCCTTGATTCCAAGAAGGTGGTACTTGAAGAATCTCTGTGTTTTGTGGTGGAGAAACCTGGGGATCCGCCATATCTTGTCGTCAGTCCCAAGGGAGTAGCAACATTAAAGGCAGAATTTGGAGAGAAAACTTTACAGAAAGTGTATGTGTCTCTGGATGATGCAGACTATTCAGACGGAAGTACGCTTGAACAGCATAGTTTCGAAGACTCTCCTTTTTCAGGAGGAGCTGATAATAATACTGGCATTAATGAAAATGAAGGGATCGATGTGGCCGAGGAACCTCCCGTACCTCCTGAGCACTTACAGATGGCCCTAGATCACCAACAACAAGTGGTCCACTTAATAGTCTTTGGTCTAGCCGGTGTAGCATTATCTGCTCTTTACATCGATATCAACACACTTGCCGCTTTCGCGTTCCTCGTGTGCATAGCTCATGTGCCCATTGCCATCTTTGGGCCCCAAGTAGCGACGTTCATCGAACGGCTAAACCGTTTTGCATTCCGCCCCGACGAGGTTCTGTACCTCCAGATAGCAGTACGTGGTTATTGCTATTTACTTCGCAATGCACACACTGTGGCATACGTAGCGT
The DNA here is from genome assembly GCA_004919595.1 of Kodamaea ohmeri. NCBI lineage: Eukaryota > Fungi > Ascomycota > Pichiomycetes > Serinales > Debaryomycetaceae > Kodamaea > Kodamaea ohmeri. The sequence continues at coordinate 701,990 of SKFK01000002.1, forward strand.
CGAAGTACATTATCGCACTATGCGTTTCGAGGCCATACCGCCATCAAAGGGCTTTTAGACAAGAAAACTTTGGGATATTAAAGAGATTCATAGCGCAGACTGCAGCCACTAGTATGGACTTAATTAAGGATGTGGCTCTTGGATTTTTGACATTTATTCCAACTCTTGAGCCTATAGTGCGTTCTGAGGTACGTGCATGGAACGACGCTGAGATAAGTCTGTTGGGCCACGACTTGTGCACTTTCGCACATGACATTGAAAACGTGTTTAACAGGAAGGAGCGGACATCGGACGATGACGAGAGGTTAACCGAGCTCTACAACCGTTTACACGAAATATCGTTTACCTTGAATGACGACAATTCGCCAGAACCGTCAGACGAGCTATATGGCGCAGGAATTCATGCATACAGAGAGGCACAAAGTTTTCTTCGTGAGCTTGATAATTAGGGACCCCCAAACGAACTTGAAGAGTTTATAACCTCACGAATGAATGAGATATGACAACCAGAAGGAATTACGCGTAGTTAGACGTAGACTGCAATAATACTTTGGGTGTACAGCTGAAATTTGAGAGAATTGCATGGTGTACTTGCTAATTACTAAAGTGGGGACACTGTCGAGGCAGTACATACCAAATGCTCATAACGCTTCGACTAAATCTGACGATTTTTTTCCTCGAGGAGGCGGAAGAGGCTGTGCTTGTGCAGTAGTAGCGGCATCAAGATGTGCAATTTTCGAGTCGCCAGCGTAAATCGGCAATTGTGAAGGAGAACGGCTAATAGTGATGAGCAGAAATGTTAATTGGTGACTACATGTTAGAGTCATTTGTTGAAGGAGACAACGGAGCACACCTATATATCGTCACCATCACAACTTTGTCAACTATGCCAACTTCGTCTACTTCTTCTTCGTCAAAATATTGAGGTTTCGTCTAAGTCCCTATATTCAGTTATAGCCAATAGAAACGACGTAAAACATAAAACCACTCGGATTAATCTTTTACGTGCAGCAAAGATCTCGTTTTTTCCCTGTCCATTGAGAACCCTTTCAATTTTAGCATGTCGTCGATCGTTACATCGAAAAAAAAGAGACACATGAGATGCTATTGCAATGTTTTCGTAGAAATCATATGATCACTGTTCGCCTTCGCGAGACGTGCCGCGTTGCAATTGGCCATGGTATTTGTTTTCTAATTATTCTCGTTTGTGATTCCACCGCGTGCAATCTTTATTGGGAAAAGCAGTATCTTATTATAGAATTACACCACAAAACAATTTTAACGCACATACCGCTTTAGGAAAGTGCATTACCCAATCCATTCACAAATTTCTTTTTAATGTGCAAGATACGTTCGATAATCTTGCAACCTGCCCAAAGTATTGCAAACACTTCAAAGGCGGGCACTTCTGAGAGGGTATAAATATGCCCCATGGAGAGGCAGTATTCTTTTTTTCTCCATCACCTTTCGATCCAGTTTCCAACCTAAGTCTTTCGCTCAATACAATGCAGTTCACTACCGTCGCTATCTTCGCCGCCGCTGTTGCCTCTGTCAACGCTGCCACCACCACCGCCACTGATGTTTCCTCCACCTTGGTTACCATCACCTCTTGTGGCCCAGAGGTCACTGAGTGCCCAGCTAAGCACTCTTCCTCTGCTTCCAACTACACCACCCCAGCTAACGTCACCTCTTACGAGGGTGCTGCTGCTCCAAGATACGGTGGTGCTGCCATCGCCGCTGTCGCTGCCGGTGCTTTGTTGGCTTTGTAAGTTATTGATCATCTTATATGAAAAATACCACTTCAATAATGCTACTGTTGAATTTTCACAGACCAGAGGTCTTTCTGTGAAAGACTCGTACCTGACTGTGTTGGCTGCTCTTGGTTTGGAAATTTCAGAGGAGCGGGTGCTTTCTTTGTATTCTTAAACCACTATGCGCCCGGTTGCGTGCTATTTTATAGAGATATCTGGCTAATATTAGATTTTCAATTTACTTTAATTGTAGACATTAGTACTTTGGTCATTATATTTATTTTTGATGAATTTGTCTGACGAACAGAAAGCTTTTCATTATGCTGTCTATGCAATAGTACAACAGATTCCCTATGGAAGAGTGACAACATATGGTATGTGGGGATGTTAAAGTATCAATTGATCCCGTAAACTAACGATAGGCCACGTTGCATACCTCTTGGGAAAACCAAAGAATTCTCGACATGTTGGTTCCTCTTTGAAGAATAGCTCTTACATCGTTGCGAAGCTAAATGAAGAAGCCTCATGTACCCAGTATGAGATTAACTCACTACCATGGTGGAGAGTGGTATCTAGTTCCGGCAAAATATCTCCCAGAGAGCGCAAAGATCAAGAGTATGAGCAGGCTGATAAACTCTCTCAAGAAGATGTATCTGCACAAAATCTCAAAGTAGACCTCGATGAATATGGATGGTTTCCGGATGAAGTAGAGTTTTGAATCCATTATTCTCGACGACATCTAAACTCATTGAAACTGTTCGTTATCACATCCAAATTTAATATTGTCTATGGACCGGAATTATACTGTCTATATATGTGTATAAATTAATTAATGAGAGCTTGATGATTCTCTCTCCCTTCTTGTTTGCGTTTATGCGCTTTGTTTCTTTTCAGATTTCCTTTCTTCTTGCTTGTTTCTTGCGATTGGGATAATGCCATTTGTCTTTGAACCCGAGATGCTTCTTCTTCCCACCACCTTGCAAACTCTTGTTCTTGCTGAATTTCCGCAAGTGATTTTCTTTCGGCTTCTTGAAGTCTCGCCTCTTCGATTTTAAGAGATTCTTCCAACATTATATCACTCAACGACGGCGACGAGTTCATATACTCATTCTTTCTTGTGAAACTGTTGGTGGTGTCAGCATATGAATAGTTGAGACTGCTTGTAGAGCTAGAGCTACTGAGTGCTGCACTTGAACCTGCAGATCTATATCCTTGTCCCTTATATGTGCCAAGGATAGGCATTGCGATGGGTTTCAGTGATACTTGAGACAGGTAATTGCTTACGCTCGAAGTCCTTGGCTCTTTGCATATCGTTAACTTTTGACTTCTTGAACCCATAGGAGACTTTTGATCTTTGGAACTGCCTAACATTGGTAAAGTATTATTTTTGTGGCCAAGAGGAGGTAAGTGCAGATCCTTCGTATCATCCTTGGCAGGAACGTTGGGTTCGTTTTGTGGTGACGCGGTCTTCCAAGGATTAACTGGGGGCAATTCGGGGACGACTTTTGGGTCAGTTGATGCCGATTCTAACATCAACCTCTTTCGTTCCTTTTGCGAAAGCTTGACAATGGGACCTAGCTTGGCCTTTTGTTTCTTGGTAGAAGAAGAAAGTGTAGGCTTTGTTGTTGAAGGTGGTGCCTCCAGTGAAGTACTGGCCCAATTAGAAAAAGGACTTAATCCACCCACAGCGCTTTCTACCTTATTTTTCTGTGAGGTTACCGAAGCACTAGTAGGCAGTATTAAAGACAGCAGCAGATTAACCAGATTAACAACCAGTGAGGACAGAGCTGAAATAGACGCAGGAATAGAAATTGGTGTAGAAGATGAAGCAACTACCACCTTGGCTTTAGATTTTCTCTTTCCCTTTGTAACCAATTCAAATCCACTCTCGGTATCGTCAATTGCATTTTCTGAGCTGTCCTGTTTTCTTGCCTGAATACTATTCCTGAAGTCAAGAATTCCACTAGATAAGGTCGAACTTCTCCTAGAATTCTTCTTCTTTCTCTTTTCCTTCAGTGGCTGCTTCTCCGATGATTTCAAATCAATTAGAGGCTCGAAGGATGCATATCCCTTTCTATCACTCATGAAATATTCATTGAAATCTCCCCGAAGCCAAGTCTGCAATATTTCATTGAAATTGTCTTCTGGCCATACACGTCTTTCTTCCCTGTCAAGAAAATGGCAACTGTGGATAAAACTAAGCCATTTATCCAATTTCTTGGATACTTCAACGGGAAGTTCAAATAAGCCAGAATTCATGATCAACAATTCCAAGTTGTTGTATATATACCATGCACAGTTGATGAACAATTTGTTAGCACTCAACTCCGAACACTCAGTGATCAAAGGAACCGCATTGTCGATACTAATGAATGATGAAATTGCAACTTGGCATAGATCCTTCAACTGAAATAATAACAATTCGTCAGCGATATCTATCAACTCCAAAACACGGTTAATGAATTCGACATCATCGTCAACATCAATATTGAATACAGTATCCATATCCAGACCGTATATGTATAATAAAACACGGTAGAAACTAGAGACATTGTGCCTCTCAAAGGTAACCACTTTCTTTTCATCAGAATCCCATCTGCCGGATAGCGAGGTTTCAAAGAAAGCACACCGAGCTCTCAATATATATGAATGACAGACTAGTTCTCCATCAGATAGTTTTATGGTCACGTTTCCACCGTTACCTTCAAGAAGAGAAGAAAATTGTTGCAAAGGGTTCCGGTATCTCATATGATAATCATGTATACCAAAGGTGAATCTCAAAGTCTCCACTTCTCTAGCAATATCATCAATAGCCTTCTTTTCCATGCCTCCAAGCTCAAAGCCTTTCTTGCTCAGTAAAATTTCGCCCGAGTAAACAAAATATACAAATATTGCAACTGAAAGGTAATGAACTGGACGCTCAAACGTCAATGTCCCCAAATTTTTGTCGTATATGGCTCTTATATTACCGGAGACAAACAAGTCGTTCGATTCTTTGGGGTCAAATAACTTCTGGAAGGCCCTTGATCTTATTGAAAATATTGCCTTATGAATTCCCATTTTGAATCCTGGGTGGCTTTTGATGGTGATGAAACAATCAAAGTCAGAGTTTTCACGTTCTTCGAACAAGCGTCTGGAGCATACACTTAAATTGTCTCTCAAATTGCTCAAAATTTCTTGTAATTCCAAGTCGGAAACCTTGCTGAATTCATCATCAGTTGAGCACATGAATCTGTTATAATATTTCACAACCAACCGATCCGATACTGTTTCACTCAGCAATGAAGTATCGCTATCCAGATGATCTTTTGGTAAAAATTTAGCTGTGTAAGAGCTTGTTTTGTTGTCAGAGAATAACTCATTCTGTTTTCTGAAATGGTCTGGAAACTGGATATCAGCCAAACTTGAAACATCATTGATGAAGTCGTTGTTTTTTAGCAGGATCGGTAAAGTGTCAATATCATCTCGAATGAATGCAAAAGATGTAAAGTTCAGGTCTGCTGTAACTTGAATAATCTTGTTGAGTCCCTCGACCTTCTTGAATTTGTTTTTATTCGTATTGAGGTTGGAGATCTCAGAGAAGGAATTTGTACGTTGTGAAGTATGCAGAGTCTTCAAAAAGACAGCACCAGACATTGTACAGAGTATTATAGAGCCATCTGAGCATGTAGCAACATCAACAGCATGCATATCTCTGCCGTTGGCCTTCCAAACATAAGAGTATCTGGTATTCTTGTAGTCATTGCTGTCAAAAGAGAAACTCATGACATCTCCACATTCTAACAACAAAATACACCATTTTGAGTTCCTTACTATCAACTTTTTTATGGTAACTAGCTCTGTGAGCTTAGACGGCTTGAACTTTTCAAAGCTTTTCTCACTTGAGGCTTTTACAGGAATCTTTGGTAGCTTGTAGTAGGTGCACCGATGTAATACGTGTATCTCGTTTTTAGAAGTGACAATAACGGTAATATCTTCACAGGTATCAACCATTTTTATTTGACTTCTAACTTGATACACCTTCGGTGCATCTTGAATAGAACCCTTGAATGAAGAATCCCCTACTTTGTAGTCAATATCGGCTTCGTATGATGAAAATCCCATCTGTCCAATATTTAAGCCCCATGAAAAGATCTCCAGTTCTGTATAAGCCAATGAATGTACTTTCGACACAGCAACTCCCAATATTACCCTGGAGAGCGATTTCAAGTCTCCACCGACAATTGTAGGAGTACTATCAAAAGTTTCCAGGAACATTTTATTTGCGGTGCTTCCAGTTGATTTATACCCTAATTGGCTGAAGCTATTGAGACCCCAAGAGTAAATCGAGTTCTTTTCGGTAAGAGCGATGCAATGGTTATTCGAGATGGCGAAATCTTTGACTAACTTGTCAATTTTCACAAATTCGAACTTGAAAGAGTCCTTGAGATTCTGATGTCCTAATCTTCCTCTTGACCCCTTTCCACACGAGTACAATAGGCCATGTTCGTCCAATAGTATGGAATGATTTTTAGACACAGCAATCTTTTTAAACGCTGGCTTGGAGATCTTTCCAAATACGCTTGGAGAATCCTCTCTTGTGCTAAAGTTACCACGAGGAATCCTTACCGGTGCAGAACGGTCAGTCGAGTCACCCAATCCAAATTGATTACTGCTGTTTGATCCAAGTACAAATATTTCTGAGCCAGCACGAATAGAAGTCCATCTATCACGTGGAATCTTGTCTAGTGGGGTTCCAGTTGGGTTCAAATAGCGAAAACTCAACTTGACATCAATATTGCTGATATGCTCTGGTATCCAAACCAAGTTTTTGAAATCGTTATCTATAAGCTGAAAAGGAGTAGTATTAGCTCTGTCTTTAGCTTTGAGAAGTTCGACATAGACGTTGTTGTTGCTTAGTAACAGGGTATTTTGCTTGCTGCTTGTACTTCTGAAATAGTTGAAAAGGACTGCGAAACAAGTAATTCGCTTGTAAAACATAACATAATGCAAACAGTTCCAGCAGTTTTCATAGTCTGTGAAGCGTAAGATGTGCTTGACTTCAGAGTTTGACATAACCTCTTGTAAGAGGTCGGGTTGGTTTGCCATGATCAAGATATGCAAAATCGTCCTTCCAAATACATCTCGTTTCAGTAATTCCTCTCTCGATAACTCGGTCAACAGCTGGCGCTCGTTTCCGCATTCCGGTATCATCAGGGTTTCAGTCATATTACATTGGAACTAGTTGTAGGTGTAGGCTAGGGTCGAGTTTTTCGTTTTTTGAACAGAGCAGTGATATAATTATAAAAATCAACGTGGGATCATTGGAATCTGAGATAAAATTACAGGAAACATAAAACAGAGCCCATCATCTAGGGTCCATCAGAATATATATATATATATATATATATACATACAGATTTTTACAATACCTACCCTTGAAATATCCAAATATATTACAGTAATGCGTACACCTTATTTATAATCATTGCCCTTCAGTTATTTGATGGTATCGTTTTGCCTCCGATTTGAGACTTTTTTGGCGAGGTGAACAGAATAAGGGGCTCATCCTCACTCTTTAGCTGTGACTCTAGTGCACGTAACTCCTCCTCATCATCAAGAAAACTGGCACCGTTCTTGTCGACATGCAGATCAGTTCCATCATGTTTGTCCTCAGGAATAAAGAAGGAATTCGCAACAATCTTCTTTTTGACCGATGTAATTCTACCAGTTGGCGGTAAACGTGGCCGTATGTTTCTCTGCTTCTGAGGTAACTCATCATCTTCAACAAGTAGAAATGAACTGCTCTCAGGAAGTTCTGTAGACTCTCCTTTCTTCTTTTGATTTTTAATAAAGTGAGCTTTAGACTTATCATAGAGCTCAGTATAAAAGGGTTTCAACAAACCAACTTGTTGATCTAAATCACTTGCAACTAAGGAGTATGTAACATAATCCTTCAAGTCTTCATGTTTGTTCAACTTGCTAGCACTGCCAGTACTGGAGTACGAATTGTGCAATCTTGAGTGGAGCAAGTATATAGGAATGGATGAGCTCATCATCTTGTATTCCTTATCCAAGCCCAACAGCTTGAATCCGAAAAAGTCGTCGCCTAGATCATTCGAAAAGTCACCTGTAATGAATTGCTCACTATTGTCCTCAAAATTACGCTCATTGAAATTGTCCAACCCTGGACGTAACAAGTCTTTCAAAAAGTTTGACAAGTTCTCGCGCAAACTCACTAATTTGTCATGTTGCTTCAACACTCTTTCCTTCACAAATGTATACAAGTCATCAGGCTTGTTGATTCCATTCTCAAGTAATGACAAGAGTAAGATGTCACGTGTTGAAAGGCGATTTGCAGAGTTAGTTTCCGAATGGAGCTTCATTGACCTTATGAGATTTCCCATATATTTCTCTGCTAACTGTGTCAATGTATTGATGGCAAATGGCTCTGCAGTTTCAAATCCAGTCTGCATAGCAATTTTGCTGATATTTCTGCGTAATACAGAGAACTGTACCTCCTTGTTGAAGGGGTCACGGTTTGGTAAGTTCGATGCTGAGTCAATATCAACTTCACGTATTGCGTCTACCTCAGGTTGCTTCATCTGCGTGTGATGTACAAACTGTTGAGTTTGCATTTGACGGATCAAGGAGATCTTGAAACATATCTTCCGAATTTCTTGAATCTCGGTAATGTTTTCAAAGTATATTTTATTGAGCCCCGAATCGGTTGGTAAAACGAATCCAGATTTGAATTTAGATGCATCTCCATCCACCTGTTGTAATAACAAGTCCGCAAGCTTTTGTTCTCTCTTCTCCTCTTTAGTTTCATCAATGCCATGATATGTCATCCCTGGAAGTCCACCTGTGACATCATACTCGAAGAGATATGGCTCATCATTTTCCAATAAATTGCTGCTCTTGGAAACAACAGATGAGTTCTGCAAATACAGATTAAAGTTTTGCATGCTATTACGCTTGCGAAGAATCGCTACAGCGTTGGACTTTAAATGATGTTTTTCGTCAAAAAGCGCAGCTCTTTGAGCACAATAATTAGCCCTTGACTTTGCCGTAAGCGACCTCCAAGCTTGAAGATCAGGGTCAAACTCATTTTCTTCGCTATCTTCATTTCCCGCAACATTGCCAGAAGCGATTGCATTATCTCCAGTTAAAGCATCTGCATCTTCTTCATCTTCGTCTTCTTCGTCATTGGACACATTCGCCGTAGAATCTGCTGTCACCAGCGGGGCTGGTACAGAATTTTCTTTGACTTCTGGTGTTGCGGCAACTGATGCATCTTCACTTAAAGCACTTGAAGACGGATCTGGCTCGGTCTTGACATTGTCCTGCCTTGATCTTTTTCTACCTTTCGTCATAGATTTCCCGCCTGTCGCACCTAGAGTTGTTGTGGCACCCGTGGCGGAACCTGTCAGTGGAGTCGCCTGTCGCAACTCTGCCTCTTCTTCTTCCTTCTCAAGTTCCGCTCGACTTCGAATCGTAATGTTTGGAATAGATGGAATCAACTTAGCGGTCTTCTTCTGCATGGCATGAGCATGGACTCTAATGAAGTGTTTTGGGTCAGCATTATAAGTCAAACAATTTGACCATATCAAGTTCAAATCATCAACAAATTCTTGTTTTGAATTGTAAGACAAGCTCTTGAGCTTCTTCATCACCATGTTCAAATCCATTGGTTTTTTAATAATCAAACCATAATTTGGAGCCTCTCTTTTTGACACTTTGTTTAAGAAAGGCGTTGAATGCTCAGTATATCCCCTTAACTCCAAGACAACTTTCTCACAAGCTTCATATAACTCTTCTTGGCCAATTCGTTCATCATTAGCCCACTTTCCACGATTCTTGCGTACATCCATGAAAAGACTGCGCAACTCAGTGTCATTCAATGGCACTTCGTCTCTTTTTTGTTGAATAGTACCGAGTAATCTTTGGAGGGAGGTAGATGCTGCACCCAAACTTATCCCCATATCAACATTACTGCTTGATGATGCCAGAGGTTCCTCAGACATGCTGTTTGCATCTGCTTCAGTGGCTGTTGATCCACTGTCCTTTGTTTTCTCCAACTTGAGGTCAGACTTCTCAAGTTTCCGTCTTTTGATTAGTGTTTCCTTATCGTACTCGAAACTATGATAAACCTTATTCAACTCTTTAATCAAGCGTTCTTGATCTTCATGAGCCCTCTTAGACACTTCCTGTTCATACTCATGGGATGCTTCGACTTTTTGGGCTTCTGAATTTTCATTATCGTCCAGCTTCGTTGGTGATGCAACTTCAGTAGCAGTAGAATCGCGTGGTAGACTAGTGTTGAATGCACTGAAGGGAATTTCTAACTTCACAGTATTGTCCTCATTAAATTGTAACTCTTGAGGAGTGTTTTTCTCCTCATCAACTTTCATATCCTCTTCCTCTTCTTCATCATCATAATCGTCCTCCTCATCTCGCACTTTTTGTTCAGGTACTTTCTCCTCCTGATTTTCGGACTCTTCGTTCGAGTCTTGTAATGATGCTAAAAGCTCGTAGTCCTCACAAGATTCTTCACTTGCATATGCAGAATTTTCTAACTCCTTTGAAGAGTAGTAAAAGTCTATAGCTTTTTCCCATAATAAGTATCGAATATGTAGCGACAATGACTTGATCATCCTAGGTCCCTCTTCGAAGGGAAGCTCTACTTCTCCACCGTTCTCTGTTGACTTTGAATCATCATTTTTCTCATTCTTAGAAGTTTCATCTGTCAGTTCTCCTTGTTCTTGTCCCTGAGTGTCTTCATTTTGCTTGGTTTCGTCTAAAGATTCCGGACGATCAGAAATCAGCACTGAACAATTTCCTTCTAAAAAATGATCCCAAAGATCATAGTTATTCGTCTTGAGAATATGATTGAATACCTGATATTGCTGTTCAGTAAGGAAGGCCTCAAAAAAGTTGTTACTATTCAACTGTTGTGCCAAGTCAAACAATTTGCGTGAATTGTTGTATTGGAAAGTCGAAAGCAGCTCCATCGTATAACAACGGTGTCAGAAGTTAACGATTGATATGCACTCAAGTATCTGGTCGTGTCAGAACTATACTTAAGGATAAATTGTTGTCACAATAAGCACAAACAGCTAAACGTTTTCCTAAAGCTGGTTTTTCAATTTCGGTTTTCTCTTTTTTTTTTTGGAACGCGAATGGTGAAGTGTGTACAAAATTCATGAACACACATGAAGAACGTGAGAAACATCGGGTTGTGCTTAAACTCTGTATAAAAGTTTCACTATAGAGCTCATTTGAGTCCTCTATTATAAAAAAATCCCATATTATTGGTACATATCCATACCAGAAAAGAAGATTAGCGCGTCTATTCACTATCTTAACGTGTTTCTAGATCCCCGTACTTTTCAGTTTTGCCTCGGTTCTGTCGTAATGACTCCCAATATCATACCATTATAGATGACACACAATACTATTTCACCTTAATTGAAATCGAAAGTCCTTAAGTTTCAAGTGGTCTTGTGCTTGCTTTGATCATAGCCATAACTGATATTGATTCAACTTTGCAGCCAAATTTTCAACGGTAAAAAACGAATCATGTTGCGATATATTTCATTTTGACTGCATTGATTTCAAAAACAATCAGTATCCCCACTATCACTAACAACTTCAATGAATCACTAACAACTTCAATGAGTGTTACTACTAACTTCAATGAAAGCTTGTTTAGCATTATCATATGGAAGTTTAGCTGCTGGAAATGGCACATCAGCTGAACATCTTCTCAATTTGAGTTTCGGGTATCCTCGTAAGGGTCAGTTCGTAAACTTTTGCGAACCCGACTATTTAAGTTTACATAGATCTACAAAGAACATAGTCGATTTGCGAAGTAGTGTACTGATCTGCGTAAAGTGGGGAAGTTCTTAAAAAAATCAGATCGGGGTAGAAAGGCTCAAGTCCACCTATAAAAAGATGGAGTAGATACAGTCTTTGGATGGTTATAACAAGGTAAATATTGATTGATTCTATAGTGTTAGCAATGATATTTGAAAGTAACCTCATAAAAAGCAATCCAGGGCTAAGATCTCCTAGAGTCTATCTGCCTGAATCGGCCAATTCTCAGAATATAACTGTCAAATGGTGTTTTCACAAGTAAAATTAAGACTACCCTAAAAGCAGTTGCTAGTGACGTCTTCATACTTTACAAGACCTTTCTTTAAAACTCGGTATAACTTCCTACATAAGCCCACATCTTGCATATAAGTATTCATATATAAATATACATACTAGGACTTGCACGCAATAGTAGTTGTAACTTTGTCGGCATCAGAATCAGCCAAAGGACCCGAATAACCAGCGAAATTTATCGACTGAGTATCCTTTAAACAGCATACTTCTTGGTCCACTCCTTGGCAGTAGTCTCGTACTTAGACCTATCCTGCTTGTAGATGTGAGCTATTTCTGGCACCAAAGGATCGTCAGGGTTTGCATCAGTCAAAAGCGAGCAGATGGATAATAACACCTTCGAAATGGTTAATGCAGGAGACCACTGATCTTTCAATATGTCTAAACAGATGTTACCATTGCTGTTGATGTTGGGGTGATAAATCTTGGTGGTGAAAGCAATCTTAGGAGGCTTGAAAGGATAGTCCGTTGGAAAGTGGATCGAAAGGAAGAACACACCTCCAGCGTACGGAGAGTCTGGTGGGCCCATGATAGATGCTTGCCAGTGGTACAAGTCGTCACCGACAGGACCGGCAGAGCAAGACGATGGTGGATCTCTGAATTTATGTTAGTATATGTTTTAACAAGTTAAACTTCTATGATGTATTATGTCATCACTATCTTCTGTTGACTGTTGCATGTCGTTTTACTTTGGTAATAATGGGGTTTCATTGAAAACCGGTGAAGCTCTGCAGAAAAAAACGCCACCACGAATGACTTGCTCAACGATCGTGTGATATACACTAAGGGTGATGTGGATAGTAGGATATTGCCTAGGTTTTCCGTTGATCCTGTAGTCTAAGGGAGACTTGTGAGAACCCTTAATCATCCGAGAAGCGGATCCTTAGCCGACGTCACCGTTACCACAACCACCACCGTCAACTCTTACGTTGACAACTGTCAAACAGAATAGATCAGACTATTGTCACCATATTATCGAATACATACCTTCCCAAGTCGGTTAATTCCTTGTTAATACGCTTTAAAGACATTATTGTGAGTGTTGTGAGGCTATCTAATAAGATAAGGGTAAAACTCTTGAAACTAGAAAATTCTATTAGATTTTTGAGACCAGGATTTTAAATTTTCCTGGCTGTTCTTTAGAACTCTTACGTAAGCTCATATTTTCTTTTGCGCAATTATGGCCGTCCGAAAGCAGGAGACGACATAATCCACGACATATTTCCGACATTAGACCTGATTCACACTGGCGGAATCTCCGACCAAAAAGATAGTCTCCCTTGTGAGCCGTAGATTTAGAGATTACCCCAGTGGAAATACAGTGATATTCTCGACTCAAGTTAAATATACAGACGAAACTAAAGTCACACCTGATTATTCCCTGGATGATACGGGCCTTATATATCCAAAATAGTCCCATACTGTGACCGATGCTGGAATCTCCCCCATTCTTCTACCAGTTTGAAAGCAAGAGCACACATAACAAAGATAACTATCCACCTATATCAAATGCTGTCCAAAATGGAACTACCTCTGGCATTTCGATGAGAACCTATTCAGATCTCTGTTCAACCCTGTTTTCAAGAAGATCGAAAAATGGGTGCTTAACATGCAAAGCACGCAAGAAAAAGTGCGATGAGAAGAGGCCAACTTGCTCAGATTGTAAGAGGTTGAATAAGGACTGCGTATGGATTGACTATGACACCATGTCCAAGCAAGAAATACGTGAGTTAAAGTTAAAAGTGGAGAAAGAAGAGGGTAATAATAAATTGCGCAAACGGAAATCTAAAGACTATAAAGAGTCGTCGGCGGATATTTACCTGAGAGATATCAACTATCAAGATGACTGTGCAGATACTGTGCTGAAGAAAGCTCGAACAGCTGATAAAGTCGATCTCAGAGGTACATGTGATTCACCAATTTTCAATCTGTCAAGACAGCATGGAGATGCCTTAAAAATACGACATTCACCACCACTAGTTGTGAACAGTCCACTAACACCTAAACCTTTTGAAAAAGTACCACAGTTGTCAGGAATGAATCAGAACGAAGGGGGTAATTTTGAAAACACTCAATGCGACGATCAAGTTGAAATAAGCACACGGCCTAAAATCAATGTGAATGATCCTATAATTCTTTCAAGAGAACTGGGTGATATGTTTCCTCTTTCAATACAATCATTACCAATGGATCCACTGTCACAAGCGCTACAACAATATACTCGAGACCGCCCAGGCATCTCTCGAGGGCATTTAGCAGATGGAACTCTGCCACCGGAAATATCATTTGATACACAAAGAAAATCCTTATCGAAACTAGAAGAGGTTCCCAACGGCCCCTATCAAGGAGGAATATTAAACAGGTCCCTGTTAGAACAGATAGCCAATGGATCTCAAATATTACCCAATGAAACTCCACGGAGTCCTATGGGATCGCCTGTTTCATCATTTGGAGAGAAGTCCCCCTTTTCTTCAGCTAGTTTCATGAATTTCTTGAAGGATATGAGTCAATATCAATACCAAAGAAGTCAAAGTGAGCATAAAAACAATACAGATGAAGAATTTGAGACTATAATACTGAAAAATCCCAGCTTTAACTCGTTAGTGGAAACTCTTAACATGGATATGTCTACTGAAAATTTTATCAACCATATACCTGAGATAAATGCTTTATTCACTCCACCGCCGCAAACTCAACTAAATGTTATACCAGAGTTATCTAATCTGAAAAGCTCGTTTTTATACAGCTATTATGTTGATTTCTTATCTAACAAAGTTTGCATTGTGCCATCATCAGAGTCAAATTCATATCAGCGTGTATTTTTACCTCTCGCATGCAAAGACAATGGTGTCCTTTACTCAATATTAGCGTGGTCAGGTTTTCATTTAGGAGGGGAATGGAGCATCGAAGGAGCAAAATATATGAAATTGACTCTACAACACTTGAACAACTCTTTGGCTCAAGAAACATCCGATGAATGTAACCCACGTATGGGAAACGCTGAAAGTGAGAGACAATCAGCAATAGTTAAACTAGCTACAATGTTGCTTGTGTGCAGTGGTGAAATCTGTAAGGGAGACGTGAAGAACTGGTCGATGATTCTCAGCTCAGGATGGAAGCTATTGCACTCACATGGCGGTATATTGAAATTCAACAGACTGAAAGAAGAACATTGGTTAATTTCAAATTTCGCTTATCATGATTTACTCTCTAGTTCTACAAGTTCTAGAGGAACCTATTTCCCTTCAAGTGATTACGATCATATTTTTAAGGATCGTGAGGGATATTCTCGGGGAAATCTAAACCCTCTATTGGGTATTTCGAAGAACTTGTACCGTATCATTGGTGACATAAATCTTTTGGTCTTTGAAAGCAACAAAGCCTTGAAGGTATTCAGCAGTGAAGAGCATTTATCAAACTATGAATCGGATGACGATGATGTGACTTACCGTGGTAATGTTAACAAAGTGCTTCGTACTATATTGTCTAAGGCGAAGAATCTTGAGGAAGAGATCGAAAATTCTAAACCAGAATCGAGTGATTTGGTGGGCATGTGCGATGTTGATGTCGAATTACAGTTGACTTTATTTGAAGTATTTCAGTTGACTGCCAAACTATACTTGAAGCAAGCTGTGATGAAGTGTAACCCTACGATGTTAGAAGTTCAGTTGATCAATTCTGATTTGAGTAACTGTCTAGATGTTCTATTAGGTACGCCTGTTGAAGCCTCTTTGGTATTCCCAATGTTCATTTGTGGAATTCACTGTGCGACGAAGGAAGATAGGGTCGCTAGTGAAAAAAGACTAGACAACTTTATTAAATCATACGGACCATGGAATCTCACCAGGGTGAAGGATCTCATGTTGAATGTTTGGGAACGGAATCCCGATGGTACGAAAGTTGTCGATTGGCATAGCGTCTTGAGAGAACTTGGATGGGATATTAATTTTGCATAATGAGTTAGTAGATGTTATATAAACTAGATTAATAGATGATAACCAAGTAGTGAGTGGTAGATTTGCAGGTGGCACAAACGTGGGGACGGTCTCAAGGAATATCTCGCACGTGATTTATCACGTGTGATCTGTGCGATGAGGAAGAATTTTTCAACCACCAACCCATCTCAAAATTTTGAGGCCCGAATTTTTTTTTCTCAATCAAAGCCCTAGTACAATTAGCATCGACTAATCTAGATCTATACTCTACGGTCAACTATCAATATAATGGGTGCTTTGGACTACCTTCTCTTCGAAGAAGCTACTGGGTATGCTATTTTCAAAGTTTTGATTCAGCAGGATGCTGTCTCTTCCAGACTGAAGGAGGTGCAAGAAGCCTCCAATGACTTCGGCAAGTTCTCCAAGATGGTCGAGTTGGTGTCATTTGCTCCATTCAAGGGTGCTGCACAGGCCTTAGAGAACGCTAATGACATATCTGAGGGTTTGGTCTCTGACTACTTGAAGTCTGTCTTGGAGTTGAACTTACCAGAGAGCTCTGCTGATAACAAGATTACATTGGGTGTCTCTGACAAGAACTTGGGTCCTTCTATCAAGGAAATCTTCCCATACGTCGACTGCTTGGCTAACGAGATTGTCCAGGACTTTTTGAGAGGCATTAGAGTCCATGGTGCTAAGTTGTTTAAGGAGTTACAGGAAGGTGACATTGAGAGAGCCCAGTTGGGTTTGGGTCACGCTTTCTCCAGAGCCAAGGTTAAGTTCTCTGTTCAGAAGAACGACAACCACATTATCCAAGCCATCGCTTTATTGGATCAGTTGGACAAGGACATTAACACCTTCTCTATGAGAGTGAAGGAATGGTACGGATGGCACTTCCCTGAGTTGGCCAAGATTGTCCCAGACAACTACTCTTACGCTAAGTTGTCTTTGTTCATCAAGGACAAGGCCTCTTTGTCTGACGACTCCTTGCACGATGTCGCCGCTTTGTTGAACGACGACTCTGGAATTGCACAGAGAGTCATAGATAACGCAAGAATCTCTATGGGTCAGGATTTGTCTGAACAGGACATGGACAATGTTTCTACTTTCGCTGAGAGAGTTGTTAACATTACTGAATACCGTGCGAAGTTGTACCAGTACTTGACTGAGAAGATGCACACTGTTGCTCCTAACTTGTCGACCTTGATTGGTGAGGTTGTGGGTGCTAGATTGATCTCTCACGCTGGTTCTTTGACCAACTTGTCCAAGCAAGCTGCTTCTACTGTCCAGATTTTGGGAGCTGAGAAGGCTTTGTTCAGAGCCTTGAAGACAAAGGGTAACACTCCTAAGTATGGTTTGATCTACCACTCTTCGTTCATTGGCAAGGCATCTGCTAAGAACAAGGGTAGAATCTCTAGATACTTGGCTAACAAGTGTTCCATTGCTTCCAGAATCGACAACTACTCTGAGGAGCCATCCACTGCATTTGGTGAGGTCTTGAAGAAGCAGGTTGAGGAGAGATTGACATTCTACGACACTGGCGCTGCTCCAATGAAGAACGCTGATGCTGTCGCTGCAGCTTTGGCCTTGGGAGGAAGTGACCTCGCTGAAGTCGCCCCATTGAAGAGATCTAGAGATGAGGATGACGACGAGGAAGAGTCCGAGGATGAAAAGCCAAAGGCTAAGAAGGAGAAGAAGGACAAGAAGGAGAAGAAGGAAAAGAAGGAGAAGAAGGAGAAGAAAGAGAAGAAGGACAAGAAGGAGAAGAAGAAGAAGTCGAAGGACTAATCATCTTCATAAAGGTTGTAAATTAAGTTAAATTTTGCTTGCATGCCAAGGTACACAAATATCTACAAATAAAGACTGTATTGATTGTTGTAACTGTGATCATAGGATTTGTTTCGATTCCGATCATTGTACCTCTCTACTCTTCTACAGGATTTTTAATAAAGAATGCTCTATCTATATGATCGACATATATAGCTCAGGTAGAAACAATCACTGCAAGTTTCGGCGTTCTTTTCACCAGCATCTTTCAGCCTTAGGATTGTGCCTCGGGCTTTGGATTGACAAAGTAGTAAATGCGGTCGACTTTGTTGATGACCGAATCGCCGACCCAGTCAGCACTGGAGGCGATAAACTTCACCGGCTGATAGCTCACAGCAGTCTCAACAACTGGATGAACTAGGTTGTAGGTATATTTGGTGAAAGGGAGTTGAGTGACAACTCCACGTACGGCATTGGATACAGGACATTCTTCCAAATGGGCGCTGGTGAGAGGCATACCTGGAATGAGTAGCTTAGTTTCAGACAGCGTAGGAGAAACAACTTCTGTATTAATAGCAGCCTCTGGATCAGAAGAGGTACTCACAGCTGGATCAGATTCAGAACTTGCGTTGAGTTCAGCTTGGGAACTTGGGTTGGGTTCAGCTTGGGAACTTGGGTTGGGTTCAGGTTCAGAACTTGGGTTTGGTTCACCTTGGGAACTGGCATCAACGGCATTTTCTGTCTCGTGTGTTGTGTTTTCGGTAGCGACAGGTGCTGTGGGAGCCCCTGATGTCTCATTGTCAGTAGCCGGGACATTGACAGTTTCAACTTGAGCTGGAGAATTTGGAGCAGACATTAGACGGTTTCGAAGTTGTTAAACTTAATATTTACTAGAAAGTTGAGCACTTTATATACTTTTTTTTTGGGTGCAAATTCCCGCCCATAAGTCATTTTTACAAAAATGTTTTTTTGCAGCCAACTTAGTATGCCGAGGTTGTAAAGTGTTAATCAAAAATCAAAATCACATATGCTAGTTTATGACCCTACACTTCATATGAGCGCTTAGTTTATCCCACACGTGGCTACTTATCGTGTATCAGAACTTTCATGGAACTATCGACATTGACGGCATCTTACTCAACATCTATCTGAGGACATCAGAAAAAGGATCAGCCGAACATTCACCAATGCAGAACATGAGTTCTTGAGGTGTGTTCTCTGGATTACAACCACAGTTTTTCTGGTACGGTGAGCTTCGTTGAAGTTCGTGCCTTACCTGAGCTGCTGCTATAGCTGGGTTAATAACCCTGCGTTGAAAGTGGTAATGTGCATCCTCGTAGTTGTTACTAGAGAGAGAACTTGAAGTCGCACTCAGGCAAAGTTGACTAGAGTCCATGTAGAACAGAGACGATAGATCCTCAATCTTTACTGTGGTTTCCTCCTCTCCACTAGCGAACCTTTCTTCAACTTTTATCTTTGGGCTATCAGTATTCGACCATTCGTATTCACTAGGGCAATTGTAAGACTTTGCCTTCTTCTGCACAGGCAAAGTGAATTCACTGAACCTTTTAGTTTGTAATGATTCAGGGTTGTATGTTTTTTCCCTTGCTGAAGCGGAAAGTTCCTTCTGGTCCCCAAAGCATGCTAATTTTCCATTGAGGTCGAAAATAGCGGTGCTTATAGTGCTTGGACTAAGCTGACTCAACATTACCACACCACATTTTCTGCTTCTCAAGTTGGCACCTTTGAAATTACTAACCACTAAACTGATTCTGTTGCCGTCAAGAATCTCTTTATCTTCCTTCCTTAACAGCTGATAGAAAGGATTTGATTTCCTATTGGTATCATAAAAAATGCGGTCAAAGAAGGCAACGTAATATATTTCATCGAGGATTCTGTGTGCATAGGGGTTTTTGACGTCAAGCACGCTTGTTTTCAACTTCATTTCTTCCAACAGGAATTCTCTCCTGCGCAATAAGCAAATCAAAACGGCAATCCTCCCTTCCTTATCTAAATGATCAGGCTCGATATGATTTACATTTTCTGGCCACCAAGTTGGTTTAGACAGATTGAAGTTCTTGTATGGAAATAGGGCTTGCTTTTTTGGTTCCGCAACCTTGATCCACATTTTTGCGACATCTTTGCAAACTGCCTGACTCAAACTTGTGAAGAGATCTGTGTAGTGCTGAATCAACAAGTAGTCGTCATCCCTATACAATTTCAAGCGATAAACCTGCTCTAAAGTTGGCTTTATCACAGCAATGTTTGCATATTCAGTGGATCGAAGAATAGATTCAATTTGCTGTCTTTGATATTCAGTGAAGTGAGATGAGTACAGAATTCTGAATGCTGCATCTATCACATTTTCCTTCGCAATGAGCATAAACTTCGTGTTATCTCTCTCAGAAAGTAACTTAAGAGCTTGAACGATTTCCTGTAGTGTTCCGACCATCTTGTTTCCTGCTCGGATTTCAGAGGAATCTACATGGTTATATTGCTGATCCATAGCCTGTGTGCTTTTTTTTTGCAACAATTTCCTTGCAGCTTTTCCAAAAAATTGTACAAAATGTAAGAACAGTGTTTCCGGACTGCGCAAAGATGGTAACAGTAATCCTAACACAAAGGTTCTCCTGCTCGTATCATAAAAGAGCAAGTCAAAAGTCAGAGACAGTCAAACTATACTTTTTTAGTTATTGCCGGCAGTAAGGGTTTATTGTGTGTAATGGCTCCTTTCATATTGGCCCCACTTTAAACCCGCATTAAACGGATTATATTTAGCATAATTACGGCCGTAAAAAATTCCCTTTTTTCCCGAGGTCTCACGATTCTTACCTAAGCTCGGGTCCATCTAAGTTGAAAAAATTCCGCAAGAAGGATTTGCACACCACTATGGTCCTCTACTACGAAAATAAGCATGCCTACAACCACGACTTCCAAACGGTATCTCTTGCCTATATAAACAGATATCCCAACCCGTATGCCAAGCATGTACTTAGTTGTGATACTATTGGGCAGAATATAGATGATTACGGAAACCTTCACTTAACCCGTGTGATTGTGAAGACAGGGAGACTTCCCGGATTCATGAAGCCACTCTTGGGGTCAAACCTCAACTCATGGATTATCGAGAAGATAGTTGTGAATCCTAGCACAAGACGTATGTTCACATATACCTCTAATGTTGACCACCACAAGTTTATTCGCGTCGAGGAATACCTTCGGTACAAACAGATAGATGCCAATACGCAAGTCAACGCGCGTGTGAAGTTTTCGTCGAACTTATTAGGGTTCAAAAAGAGGATTGAAGAGTGGAGTCACAAGAGGTTCTCGTCAAACTTGAAAAATTCGAGGGAGGGCTTAAAGTTCGTTATGGACACCTTCAAAGAAAGGTGCGCCATGACCCCTAATCTTTGAAAGTGTCCCATAACATGAAATAGGATATGAAGTGTCCCATAACCTGAAATAGGATATGAGAAGATCAAAGCACACATTGAAACAAAGCAGGGCGTAAGAGGACAAAAGCGTCGCAAAAGGTAAGGACCTACATGCTACAAAGAAGACTTAGGAGTAGTACCCGGCTATTCATAAAGTTTCTTTGTCGAATGTGTACTTGTGCAGGCACAGTTGCATTTATCATTACAAGCATCAACCTGTGCCAGATAAAGAAGTGTCCAATAATGATTTACGTTATCTCTTGTATATAAAAAGCTCGGAATTGATAAGTCGATAAAAAGCTCGTAAGAAAAATTAGGATAGTTATTAAGATATACTTTTATTACCTTCGTCAGCAGATCAAACTTTGATACAGTGAACCACACAAGTTTTGTTTCCTGAGTCTATCAAGCTAGTACAGGAGAAAAACTATACGATCAGATTACATTGATAGTGAGACTTTGTGACATTTGACCCCAACTTTTGTTTGCTCTCCTGTTATATTTGTTCCAAAACGCTCCATGTCGTCACCTTCAGGAGTCACCGAAATCACCAGCAGAGAAAGAAGGAAGTCCGCATTCTCTTCCCCCTCATCACCTTGGGTGAGAAGGAACTCTTTTCTTTCGCCAACTATGATACAGAATGAGAACTTTAATGTATATGACTCACCAAGTTTCCTACCTGAATCGTCAAGTTACAGCATAATATCGCTAAGAGAGTGTCAAGGATTCATATTCAACCAAGATTACTTCGCATCTCCATACCAACAAGTTAGGTCTTTAGCCAATGAACGAAAGATCCGAGCTCTTTCCTTCACTAGGGATCAAGGAAGTCAGAATTCATCATCAGTAGGTACTTCTCCTCCTACACGAACACTTACATCACAAAGACGTCATACTTCGTACCATCCCCAAAGGCCAGTTTTACACGCAGAGTCTACAGATGATGTTGCTATAGAAGACGAAGATGACTTAACCGCAGATGAGTACGTTGGTGAAGATGAAGAGTTCTTTGATGATATTGAAGACGTCGAAGACACCCAATTAGAGCATGATAATAAACCGGAGAACATCACAGATGAAAGAGAAGACCCTAATTATGAAGATGATTTCTCCTTAGACAGTTATTCTGGGGATACAACAAACACAAGGTACACTGTTCGTGTTACGGACATTGTAATTAATGAGAATGATTGTGATATCTTCCCAAAGTGAATCTAGATAGTTATTTTTATATCAACACACTGGAGGTGTCAATAAATGAATGCATATGATACTAAGTTAGATCTTTCAGTAGCTTTCAATACCTTTCGGTACTGCAGTAGGATAAATGCCCTCGAGGTGAGACCTTAAATATTTAATCATGTGATCTAGTAGAAAAAAAAATCAAGACCATGGCCGATATCAAGAAGCAGTTCGAAGCTCTCTCGCTTGAGTTCAGCAATCAACAGAATAGTCTCAATGAATTGATGGCCGCGCGCTCCAAGTTAGAGACGCAATACCAGGAAAACAAGATAGTTTTGGAGGAGTTCAAGAACCTCAATGAGGACTCGAAGATATATAAGTTGACCGGACCTGTTCTATTGCCACAGGACTATTCAGAGGCCAAGATGAACGTCGACAAGAGAATAGAGTTCATTGAGGATGAGATCAAGCGCGTGGAGGCCAAAATAAGCACAGAAGAAAAGAACATCGAAGGAACTAGGGACAAAATTTTATCGGTCAGGGCCAGCATGACCGCTTAAGTAGTAATAGACATAACAGATAGAGATGAATGATGTAAGATGTTAATGATTAGATCGAGAATAACCAAGATAGATAAAATGACTGTATTGGATATATAAAATGATAACCACAAAGGTCCATGATCATGAAATGTAAATCAACTGATGCAAGCTCTCCTGCTTGCTTACTATTTAGCCCCTCGCCAACTGCGACTTGATCAAATTAACCAAGCTGATAGCGTTGAAGATTGACCACTGTTCAACGTCTTCATAAGCCGAACCAAGGTTCTTGACATTGGCAACCTTGTTGTCAACGAACTCCTTAGTCTGCTTGAAGCCTTCGCTAGTATCTTGGAGCATAAACAACTCAGATGCTACGTAGACAGAAGCAAAACTTGCTCTCTTTGAGTACCAAGCAAAATCGTTTGATAAGTCTCCTGAGTAATAGGTGATGTCATCAACCAAGTCATACAATTCAGTCAATCCCTGAGCCATATTGTAGGGCAATACCAAGTTTCCTAATCCTTGTGGGAGCTGCTTGATTATAGGAGAATTGTACAGTAATCTCTTTTTAATAAGATGTGCCACTCTTTGGTACTCGTCTTTAGTGTTGTGGAAATCAGCACTGGTTTCTGGGTTCAAAATGTACTGTTCCAACTCCTGTCTCTTACTCTTCAACCAGTGCAACATGATTTGAAACTCAGGAGTGTTCCCAGATGGGTTGCTTGTTATAGCGGAAACGAGCGAATCGCTGTATTTCATGTCACGGACCGCCTGGGTGATGCTGTTCATATGGAACCCATGTTTAGGGATGTTGTCGAGGGCTTTCGTAAGGATAATGGCTTCTGGTGCCTTGCTATCAATTATAGAGTTGGATGTAGGGTGAAAAACCGCGTGGTATGACCTGGATATGGCCGCAGTGGGCTTGACAAGGGCCCTTCTAAACATGTTTGGTGATTCAAAGTTTAGACAAAAAAAACAGTGTTAAAAATCAGACCATCATGCTTGTAAGTACAAATTCTTATAGTGTTTTGCACAGTTCTAACATGTTAGATCAAACAGGTGACTGATATCAAGAACCCAAGGCATACATTCCTTGATGAGGACCAAGAAGGTGTGGTACCAAAAGTGACAGTCAATTTTAACCCTAGTCCACACCATTATGCAATCGTGTTGCCTAACACTATATCGGTGTTGAGTGAGAGTTTCTCCAACAGAAGAAGTGTTGGAAGTGTTAAAATCACTTACGACCGCCCAGATTCTACAGAAGATCAAGTCGAATATGATGAAGACGAGGAGTTATATACTGCAGTCGCGAATCATGTGAAATTTACCGATGTCGAGATCCCTATAGAAGAGAGTGGCAAACTGCTCTTGATTACCGTGCCGCGGTTTACAAACACTTTGGTTTACAACTTAGTAAGCTCTGCCATAGTGGATGCTCTATCGAGTAGTACACAGCACTGGATCGTGTTGTCGTTAAGTAATTTGAACAACCGTCAGTCATTGAACATTTTGCATAGCGAGGCCGCTACATCCACATTACCCTCAATATTCACACAGATTCCATATTTGAAACCACCGCACTTTATCACAGGAATCTCAGGCTCTGTGGTAACGAAGTTAACGAAAAGCCAACCTGATGCGGTGGTATGCGTGGTATTGAACTCGGAGGGTCAACCAGGATTTGAAAAATCTGATATCGATTCAATAATTGATGCTGCGTATATATTGGCTCAGGTATTGTTGGATTCAGACAATGAGAGGGAGGAGTACGTGAAAAGGGTGAGTGCAAAGGTGAGGAAATTCAATGGGTTTGCCAATTCTGGCATGTATTTGTAACGAGAGGCTGGGTGTGTTTAAAATATTTAAGAATGGTTGCTGGTTATTACTGTAGACACGTAAATTTATATTCCATATGGGTTTCAGACTATTTAAAGTTAACGGGTGGTAGATAATTATCATTGTAGATAGATTGTGATGGGTGGTAGATAATTATCATTGTAGATAGATTGTGATGGGTTGTAGATGATTATCAATGTAGATGATTGTGATGGGTTGTAGATGATTATCATTGTAGATGATTGTAGATGGGTTGTAGATGATTATCATTGTAGATGATTGTGATGGGTTGTAGATGATTATCATTGTAGATAGATTGTTAAGGGTTGTACATGGAGTATCATTATAGATGGAACATCATTGCAGAATCGACAAGAAACTGGCTGTTACTTTCTGTCAACCAGATGATTATGGCTTTCTATACTGACATAATCGATTTGCAATTGATTGAGACTTTCCAATGAATGTGGTTTTAGTCCAATTATCCTGCTATAGTATTATAGATACTTTCCATGGGACCTCTTGATGATTTGATTACCGCATTGCTCACCTTAGGAGAGTGATTAGCTCTTTGAGTTCCTCATGGAGAGGAAACAATTCCATAAGACTGAAATCGAGGAACTGAAAGGAACCTGGAAATCGTGGGGAACCACAAGGAAGTTGAAGAATTGAATTGGAAACCAAACTGAGTAATTGATGATCAAGGTCTTGAAATAGATCTTAGAGAGCTTTATCTTGGTATCTTCCCAAGTACCATTTTCTAGGACCATCGTACCATACGTGAAGAAGCAAAAGAGCGAAACTGGTGAATAACAAAGTTGGTCAGTGAGCACTTTACGCAAGACCTCAATAAACTTGGGGTCCAGGGCATATATCTGCAAAAACTTGTACCACCAAGACAGGGCAATTCCCATAATTATTCCCCAGCACATGAAACCAGCAAGTCTGTTGAATTGGAAATACGCCAATTCGGAAGGCTGCGGAGCAGCAGTCTGACCAAAAAGAGATCCCCCAAGAACCAGGGAATCTTCCTGTTCAATATAATCAATGAATCTCTCGAGCCCATAATCATCCAGTTCATCGTACTCCTCATTAGGATGGGACTCCTCAGAAGTGATATCATTCAGATTGTAGGACAACCCGTAGTTTCTGCTCAATTGAAATGATATGAGAGGGTCTGAAGCATTATAGCTCAAGATGGTTTGAGCTAGCGTTTCTGATATACCATAGAGCACCAAGTTAGTGACGATGATTGTAAATACCGAGCTTTTCATGTACAAGTCGGTGTACTTGGTGGTCAACTTGAACAAGAAATACCCGAGAACGACTATGATGATGAAGTTGAGAGCCGGAATGTTGTGGAATCTTAGTGCATTGGCAAGCCTCACAAACACATGACGCCTTGTATCTAGACGATCGTAATACGGTACGTCGTTGGTTGAATCGTCTTCTAACCTAATTGGCATTTCGCGTACTACCACCTCCCTCAAACTATGATGTGCACAATATATTCACACGTGACAGAGCACATGACCATAGAGAACCAATTTTTTTCCCACTTCCAATCACAGTTTGCGAAAAGCTACTGACAAAAAATTCTGCTCAGGCTGAACTAACTGCACTGCGAATCCATCATGTCCTACACAAACAGTTACCAGCCAGTCAGGTCCGACCCACCTGCTGCCGACTACGAAGTCATCGACGTCGACCCACACTTCAACAGAGTTGTTTCCTACTTCAGAGGATCTGACTACGGTGCATGGGCTGCATCCACTGCTGCATTCCCATTGGCTTTACTGGCCTGGGAGAGATTGGAGCCACTGGCCGGTGCTTTCAAGGCGCCAGGTAAGGTTCCAGCGGGTACTTTGAGAACCGCAACCTTGGTTGGTTTTGTTGGTGGTTTCTACTTGGCCTATGTTAGATCTTCGAAGAGATTTTTGGGCTGGTCTGAGAACGCTAGAGAAGTCTCCAAGGACAGATACGAGATCAAGAAGTTGTTGTCGGAGGAGAAGCTCCCATACCATGAGAATGAGTCTGTCTTGGATGACAGATTGAAGGATATTGCCAACAGAAACTCACAGTACTCTTTCACCTTGTTGGCTATCTTGCCATGGTTCAACCTCGCCAACCACCCATACCACGGTGTGAACATCGAGAAGTACTACGAGAACAGACCTGGTGAAGAGGCCTGGGGCTTCAAGTTGAAGCCTTTTGACGAAATCAAGGCCAAGTACGCCAAGAATATAGAGTAAGGCGGTCATTCTCGAACATGAGAGAAAAAGAAGAGAGAGGATGATGTACGGGGAATAGGAAATGGAGGTTACGTCATTTACGACCACCTTTATATATCATAGTAATAAGATTCAAGTAAGAACATATATGCGCGTCGTGTGCGCACCAGAAAAAAGGCACCGATCCTCTTGTAAACAAAAGATATCGCGACTCTGACGACGAAGTAGTTTTGCACATGGCGGATGAGCAAGATTTTCTGTCGCTCCCATTGGAGGAGAGGCTTGGCCACACCGCATGGAAGGCGAGACTCGGGGCATACGAGGAACTCTCGAAGTCATTTGAAAACTCGCGAAGCGATACTGACGAGTGTTTTGATCTCTTCAATGCCAGACCTGAGGTTGCGAAGAAGATGCTTACTGACAGCAACGTCGTAGCACTTGAGACAGGTATCCGGGCATTTACAGAGTACTTGAAGTATGGTGGAACCGTATCCAATGTCTCCAAACTCAGGTCGGCGGGTATTGTGAATGCAATTGTGGAGAAGGGACTCGCTTCTTCGCGTGCGAAGACCAAGGAATACGCAGCAGAAGCCATTCTACAACTCGTTGAGATCAGTGATGATCCAAATGGTATTGTGGAAGAACTTTTCCCACTGTTGAAGCATAGACTCCCCAAACTTGTGGCTGGAGTGGTAAACGTGCTCTACCAACTTGTTGATAATTATGGTACACGCGTGATCCTGCCCAAACCGATCCTCCCACATTTGGCAAAGCTTTTTGCACACGCTGATAGAAATGTTAGAGCAGAAGCTACCAAGCTCGCTGTTGCATTGAACAACTGGATGGGCAATACTTTGGAGACTGTTTTATTCCCAGAGTTGAAGCCTGTACAACAAAAAGATTTGACCAAGGCATTCGAAGCAAACACAACGAAAAACGTTGAACAGAAGAGATTAACAAGAAAGCAGCTTGCCGAAAAGGAATCTGCGGCTGCGGCAGCAGCCGCAGCCGCAGCAACAGAACAGCATGACGACGGTGATGTGGACATGGCTGATGCTAGTGAGTCTCACCCTGAAAATACTCAAGATGCTGACCCATATGAGTATATCGACCCAATTGAGGTCTTATCGAAGATTCCTGGAGACTTTGATTCAAGAATCAGTTCTGCCAAATGGAAGGATCGTAAAGAGGTTTTAGAGGAAATTGTTCCCGTGTTTGAAAAGGCAGTGAAAATGGTGCCTGAGGACGATTACGGACATTTGATTCGTACGTTTGCAAAGTGTATGAAGGATGCAAACATACAAGTTGTTCAGTTGGCGGCAGACTGCACTCGTTATATTGTGCGTGGCATTGGCAAGGATTTCAACAAATACCAACAGATAATATTGGGTCCCATGATTGAACGCACCAAGGAGAAGAAGGCATCTGTGGCAACGGCATTGGCGGATGCATTGGATGCAATGTTTGCGGTATCCAGTTTGGGCGATATTTTGGAAGATGTTCTCGCGGGACAGAGACATAAGACCCCGCAGGTGAAGATTTCCTCTACCAACTACTTACAACGGTGTTTGGCCACGACAAGTGTACCACCAGTGAGACTGGAGGTGGATCAGATCATGGAGGTTGGTGTTAAGCTTTTGGGTGAGAGCTTGGAACCTGTTCGTCAGGCCGCCGCTGAGATGATCGGTACCATGATGAAGATTACCGGAGAACGTGAGCTCAATGGCTTCCTCGAGAAGATTGATGATAACAGACGGGCCAAAATCCATGCTTTCTACGAGACGGTTGATGTCAAATGTAAGAACATCAAGCAAATCCCTACCAGGGTTACGTTACAACAGAAAAAGTCGCCTGCACTTAACAAGAACCCTGCAGTAAAGCCGCAAACATCGGAATCGCGGTCATCTACGATACCCGCAAAGAGAGGTGCGACTTCTCCAGCTAAGAGGGCAGACGAGGCACCAAAGGTGTCTACTTATGGGCGTGGATTGACAGCAAGATCGTTAACGTCATCGAAGCAGCCCAATTTACAGCCTCCTCGGCAACCAGTGGAGGAAAAACCACCATACGAGGAGTACGGAGTGAACTCCGCAGAGAGGGAGGAACTTTTAGAGTTGAGAGCCGAGAAGCTTGAATGGGTTGCACAGAAGGAGAGAGATTCCAGGGCAACACTCAAGTTGAAGGAAGAGAACATATACTTGAACCAGGAGTTAACACAGTTGAAGTCAAAGATGGAATACATCAACAAAGACCACACCAATGCGTTACTCATGGTGAAGCAGAAGGAGACACAGATACTAAGGCTCAATAGCGACTTGGAGAGCGCAAGATTGAAGATTAGAGATTTGGAGCAAACAATAGAAATGATGAAGCTTCAGAAAAACCAGGCACAAACGCAACAGCATAATATTTCGCATTTCCAGTCACCTAGCGTTCGAGATTCGCTGCCGGCATTCAATTCTCACCTGCCTGTATACAGCAGACCATTTTCACCGAACGAGAAGGCGAAGATGACGTCGGGCGAGCTCAGTTCGCGGGTGAAACGGTTGTCTATTGATGCCGATGGATTCAGAGAGTCGCCGTCTCGCACCACCTCCAATACGTTTGGTGATTTTGCAAGTCCACACAGGGCATCTCCAGACAGCTTTAGTAGCGATCATGGAACTGACACGGCCAACGTGGACAGCTGGAAGCGTGCCGCGGAAGTGACGTCGCAGTTGAAGGCTCGGATTGAGAAGATGAAGGCGAGATCGCGCAACGCGCACAATGTTTCATAAGTGCGAGCATGGGCATGTAAAGCATATGAGGAAGTACGATAAGGATACAGGAATAGAGACCAACAGCTTGAAGTTGAGCAGTATACATGCAGTTATGGACATGCTTGCTGAAACATTCAATAGCAGTTACTAATGAGAGTTAAAATTCCTAGTAGATTGGATGTAGTGATGTAGTTAAGTTGAGTACCTAGGGTATTTCCTAGTGAGTAACTAAGGTATTTCTGATGGGTAGGGGAGGGACATCATTTGGTATGATGGAAAACTCGTGACGAAATTCACGTGCAGTCCGTTTTCGGCATTCATGAAAAAGCAGAGTCAAAAATGAATCATAATTGATCATCTCCATGTCTACCAAGTTAAGAGTATTAGTCCCAATCAAGAGAGTCATTGACTTTGCGATCAAGCCTAGAATAAACAAGGCACACACTGGTGTTGAGACCAAAGGTGTCAAGTTCAGTATGAACCCATTCTGTGACATTGCTTTGGAAGAATCGCTCAGAATCAGAGAAAAGTCGAAGGATTTGGTAGAAACCATTCACGCCGTTTCGATTGGTCCTACCAAGGCTCAGGATGTATTGAGAACTGCATTAGCTAAAGGTGCCGATTCTACTACTTTGATAGATGTTGGTGAGGAAGAAATAGAGCCTCTTAGTGTTGCCAAGCTCTTGCAAAAAGTTGTCGAGAAGGAAAACTCGAACTTGGTTATTTTGGGTAAACAGGCCATCGACGACGATTCTAACCAGACTGGACAAATCTTGGCTGGTTTGTTAGGATGGCCACAGGCTACCAATGCATCCAAGGTGGAAATTGACGGTGAACATGTCAATGTCACTCGTGAAGTGGATGGTGGTGCCGACACTTTGCGTGCTAAATTGCCAATGATCATCACAACTGACTTGAGACTCAATGAGCCAAGATACGCATCATTGCCCAACATCATGAAGGCTAAGAAAAAGCCTTTGGCTAAGTTGAAGGTCGCAGATTTGGGTGTCGACGTGACGAAGAGATTAGAGACTGTGCAGGTTGTTGAGCCTCCTGCCAGATCTGGTGGTGCAAAGGTCAACAGTGTCGATGAGTTGATCAGCAAGTTGAAGGAATTGAAGGCTTTGTAAGAATATACAGCAAAGGAAGTCAATGAAGGAGATTCTGTAGTATGGAGAGTAGATAGGATCGAATGGATGGAAGAACAGATGCGAGAAGATTGATATGGTACAAGATATACATGACACTCATGAAAGAAAAGTTAAAGATGTATAGATAAAAGATGGATAGATTGTGGATAGAGATATAAGTTGAACATGTAGATATAAGTTGAAGATGTAGATATAAATTGAAGATGTAGATATAAGTTGAAGATGTAGATATAAATTGAAGATGTAGATATAAGTTGAAGATGTAGATATGAGTTGAAGATGTAGATATAAATTGAAGATGTAGATATAAGTTGAAGATGTAGATGGTATATTAGTTTAGAGGTTAGCTTATAGATTATAGATTTGGTTATAGATTATAGACTTGGTTGTACAATTATTTTGGATTATGTTAAATATGTGTCGATTATGATTCCTTAAGGATGCATAGATTATAGATTAATCTTTAGTTGAAGATTGAGATGACAGATGACGTACAAAAGGTCATGATGTAGCAATATTATGAGGAAATAGGGGATGCCTAATAAACTCTATGGGTTGTACTACATTCAATACATGTGTAATCAATAGAATAAAAGCCCATAAACGTGCTGATAGTTAGACCAAAGTAACCATAACCTTATTGGTAATTCTCATAGACTACCTTTATATTGGTAGTGATAGACTTCCTCGTAGAACAATTGATTAAGCTTATTTGTAGTAATAGAATTCTGGTAGACTCTATGCTATGATCTAGATATAATGGTCATCTAGATCGGTTTTCACGGTAAGCCGTATTTCCCGAACACTATGGTTCTGGTTTTCTGTGGAGTCATTTTGATCCCCACAAACTTATATCCAGACTACCATGACAACCACATCAGTATCATTTGATTATGTGTCCGAGGCCATACAGACACACGACTTCAAGAAACCACTTGTAGTAGGAATCTCCGGGGTTCAAGGATCTGGGAAGTCTTACTTGACGAATCAGTTGACCAAAGAACTCCAAACAGAGTTCTCTGAGTTAGTAACGATCCTGTTTCTGATGGATGACTTGTACCTCACACATGATGAACAGCAGAAGTTGAATGCATATGCAAAAGACCACAATATGCTCCTCAATGGGAGAGGACTTCCAGGGACTCATGACATCAAGCTTGGCATGGATATTTTTGACAAGCTTCTCCACGGGAAGCCCGTTTCAATCCCATTCTACGACAAATCAAAGTTCAATGGCGAAGGAGATCGGCTGGAAAAGTCACTCTGGCAAGAAATCGACTCTCCCGTGAACATCATACTTTTTGAAGGATGGTTCAATGGATACCAGCTGTTGGACCCTAAATCGTTCGAGTCCGCCCTATCCGACCCAAGACTCGAGAGTTTCAATGCAGAACATTTGCGCGAGATCAACGAGAAGTTGAAAGACTACAACCCAATTTGGGACCTCTTTGACCATTTCATCTACCTTAGAACAACAGACATCGGGAATGTTTATAAGTGGAGAGCACAACAGGAACATGCTCTAATTGCGTACACTGGCGTCGGAATGAGTAACGAAGAGGTACGCACTTTCATCTCCAGATACATGCCGATATACTACCTATATTATGAAAGAATGTGCAATGTGGGACTCCCATCAGCTCCGAGCTTCTGCATTGACATCGATGCAGACCGCAATGTGACAGGATCGGATCTCCGTAAGCACTAAAAAATTATGTCATTGATTTCCGTCGCTTCTCCGACATCCCCTCCGTGACGTTTTTCCTTTTTCGGTTTTCTCTGTATCCCCAAGCTCTCGATGTCCGATCTCCTGCCCAACGAATACTTGCAATTGTTGAACGAAGCCAAAGCAAAGGTACAGTCTATCTTGCTGTCTACCCCTGAGGTAAGCAAGCCACGTGTCATGATCATCTGTGGTTCTGGCCTCGGTGGAATCGCCGATGTCTTGCATGCGGAGCCTAAGGTCGAGGTATCCTACAATGAAATACCAGGATTTAAGTCATCGACTGTGCCCGGTCACGCAGGCAAGTTGATTTTCGGTCTCATTGGTGACAAGAAGGTGCCAGTTATGTGCATGGTTGGCCGTTTGCACTTCTATGAAGGTTACACCTTCCAGCAGACTACCTTCCCCGTGCGCTTGGCACGTAAGTTGGATGTGGAAACCGTTGTTGTGACCAATGCTGCCGGTGGTGTCGACCCTAAGTTTGTTCCTGGTGACTTGATGTTGATTGAGGACCATATCAACTTCCCAGGCATGGGAGGTTTCCACCCCTTGAGAGGTCCCAACTTGGAGGAATTTGGACCAAGATTCCAGCCATTATCCGATGCCTACGACTATGACTTGCGTAAGTTGTTTGTCACCAAGGCTAGAAAGGAACTTGGTGTGACGCGCCCTATCCATGAGGGTACTTATGCGTTCGTCGCAGGACCAACTTTTGAGAGCAGAGCAGAGGTCAGATTCATCAGAACTGCAGGTGGTGATGCCGTGGGCATGTCGACCGTACCAGAGGTGATTGTTGCACGTCATTCCGGCTTGCGTGTGTTGGCATTGTCCTTGATCACCAATGCTGGTGTTGGCGAGAAGCCTCCGAGTGTGTTTGATGACAAGCCAAAGCCTTTAGATGAGGGTATGGCTAGTCACGATGAGGTCTTGGAGGCTGCAAATGAGGCATCCAAGGATGTGCAAAGGATCATCGAGGCTACGGTGAATGAGTTGTAGATAAGATGTATGACTAGGTAAAAACGAACCCTATACTTGGGTGACTATAATTCAAAAGAGTAAGAGTAAGAGATCTGACTCACAGTTGATCTAAATCAGTCCAATGCAGATGTGATTGATAGTCAATAACCATAAATATCCATCCACAGATCATTGATTTACCTCCAAAACATGAATAATCGTCTTGTTCTATTCTTGTATCTATCGTATACTTTTCATATACTTGTCCCCTCGATATCTCCTCGTTATCCCTCATATACAACATCATCAATCACTACTATCCTCCTACAAAGTTTCTGTAATCATGCCATTCTAGATGCACGCACGGATCACTGATCCACCTCGCCTGCAGACTCCCACTTGCCCTGTAAGTTTTCTTTCCACAACGTGATCTTGTTGTCACCACCTGACACCGCCAATATGTTACCCGACAACGACCATGAGCACCTCCAGCAAACGTCGGAGAATTTGTCGTCTGTCAAAAGCTGCTTCTGCCAGACACCATTGTTGTCCTGGCTCCAGATTAATACCGTACGGTCCTGTGACGCAGTGGCGATGTAGGAACGCACCAAGATCGAGGGAGACCACGCGACATCGCGCACCCAATCAGTGTGGCCCTCCAATTTGGCCTCTTCTGTGTATGTGTTACTTGCGGTGTCGTACTTCCAGATCTTGGCGAGATTGTCGGAACCCGAGGTAACGAATCTACGCTGTGCCTTTAAAGAGGTAGCGTCCTTAGCGCTGTTGCTGCTGTTTGTGATCGGTGACCACGACGCAGAAGTGACACCAATTGCGTGTGCGTCGAAAATGACGTGTGAGCTCGTACCATCCTCATTGAAGTCGACGACGGAAACCTTACCATCCGATGAAGTACACAACAAGACTGCACCCAATTCGTGTGGTGCCCATGTTACCGAATTCACGCTTGCCAGGTGGACATTGTGCTCTGAGATGATCGACCACTGCTGTGTGTCCGGAGTCTCCTTCCAGATGAGAACTTTACCGTCATACGAACATGACGCTAATATCGAGCCGAACTTTGGATGAGCCCAAGATACCTGCCATACAGGGCCTTCGTGGCCTGTCAATGTCGTAATTAACTTGTAGTTCTCGGTACCATCGACTTCAAAGATCTTGATGGTCTTGTCTGACGAACACGTCGCCAATCTCTTCCCATAGTAGTCCAAGACGGCGTCGTGAATCAAGTCATCGTGTACATTTCCAATCATCACCATTGTGTCCGAGTTGATTCAATATGTTGCCTTGAAACTTGTTTACTAGTCGTTTGAGACGTGTTCAGTTTTCCACCCATTTTTGGCGTTACCCGGAATTCGAGTGATTTGCCATGCATGACGAAGTGGCCGCCATTAGCTCGTTATCGCAGGCGTTAACAAAGCAATTGACCGAGTCATCGGAGCGTATCAAGCAGCTCCAGACGGCCGCAAGGTCCTTGGTTTCTCCACAGGACTATGACAAGTTGAGTCAGGGTACACAAAGAATTGAGTTCTCGGGACCCACAACAGATGCACTCTTAATTCATGAGCTTGAGCAACAACGCTTGGAGTTGGTCATGGATCTCCAAAAACAAGACTACATGGCAGATCAGTTGTATGAGTTAGTTTCGCAGAACCAACACGTCTTGGATTCTGTTCGCACATTTTTGACTACTGAGGCTTCTCGGCCGACCAACTTCGAAACCATCATCCAAACTAAACTCGCACTCTTTGAAAATCACATAGTCAAAGCAACCAAGGATAACCTAGAAGCTAGTATCAGTGATGCTCAGGCAAGCTTAAGAAAAGCTCATTCTCTTGTATCAGCATTCGTTAGCGAAGAGTCCGAGTGCAACAAGACTTTGGCTTCCCCAGAATACAAGAGAGATGTAGAGGAGTTGGTCTCGTCATTGAGAGCCATTTACGCAAGACAAAGTGGTGAAGGAGATCTGAACAAAGAAGACAAAGCAATATAAAGAATAATCAAATGAAAGATCAAAATGCAAGATCAAGTTTAATGCAAGTGGACGGGTATATCATAGCATGAATCACGAGGTGAAAAACCATCAGGTATTTATTAATGTAATTAGTGTAATCTATCATCAGCATATCATTGAATATCCATAATTAAAGTGCACCGATCAATGTTTCGCAGCTTCACCTCCCTATATATTTCCATACTGCTTCGTTCAATTACCCGCAAGATCATCTAGGCTCGACGACGTACTCATTCGAGACGGCTTCCGTCCCACATACGTATATGCCTTGTCAATGATGTCTCTATCGGGGTCCAACTTTCCCCAAATGGCGCGGATTCTTTCTAGATTCATGTTGGAACGATTGAAGCGGAAAACCTGGGAAATAGTCAAGATCATCTCATAGATAAATTGGACGATTAACTGGAAAAAGCCCACCGGGGCGTTCTCGACCTCCTGGGTGGTCCCCGGAATCTCGATTTTGTCATACTCCAAACGCTTAATGAGGTCTTCCCGTTCTGAAATGTCAGGGAACACTTTCGTAAACTTACTTGAATTCACCGTAGAGTGGATAATGGAAGTCAAGTTATTCTTGCATTGGTGATTGAGTTTCATGTCAAACATCTTGTAGTTTTCTTCGAGCTCGTTGATTCTCTTAGCGACAATACGTGTCTCATACACGAGTCGATCCACAATGGTTGTCAAGTCATGGATGTTGTACTCAAGATTTCCAATGAAATCTTCATCAATCACTTTGGCCTTCGTGGCCAGCATCTGCGTCATGGCGTTTTTAACCTTCACCAATTCCAAGTTCAAGAGTTTGTATTGGCGCTTAACCATTGATTGCCCTTCAGGAGCGTCCATTTCTCCATGCAGGGAACTATCCTTCTCAGGATGATCGTAAGTATTACGGAGTGCTTCGTAGGTTAATAAATCACCAACCGTCGACATATATTCCTTGGAGAATTTCTCGACAGTGAACAAGTTGTCAGTCTTGCCTTGAGTTAGAGCATCCTCAACTACAGAAAAGCTGGCTCGACGACCCTTCGACGTAATATCCTGGAAAGAAGCAACGCACATCGGCTTGTCCTTCCTGGTAAATGCCAAAAGATTCAAGTTGATGTCACCCTTATCACACGGATACGACTTGCGTCTGTTCAACCTCTGTTGAAACTGTTTTACAGGATCATGGGAAACGCTCTTGATCGACTGATTGCAAATCAATGATGACTTAGACTCGTTTTCCGCATATGCACCAGGAGCATTGCTACCCATACCTTGGAACTCTAGGTAAGAGTCCATCGCCGTAGACACGTCTTCACCTCGAGCTCCATCTTCATATGCATTTTGTCCCAGATATCCTTGCGAGCGCTGTTCTTTTGGGCCAGCCTTGTTGGTGGACAATATGTTTTTCCTGTTTTGGATACCAAACTTGACCCTGTTAAACCCTCGTGTATACTTTGATGGTTCAAGCACATTCACTGGCGAGCGATATCCATTATATGGCTGGTGAACAGCTATCTTATCTTTAAGACTCATAAAGCTATAAGTGTTGGGTGTTGAGTCCGAAACACGCCTGTTGCCTCGGACACCCTTGTTCTTCTTGACGGTTTGCATGTTCTCCCATGCACTGCCATCTATAGCTTCTGAAGATCTCAGGAGGTTCACCAGAGAAGGGTTTTTTGTAGCTCCTAGGAACAACCGTATCAAGGTCTTGCCAATTAAGTAGTTTCTTACGAGAAACTCCAAGTCAAGGGTCTCAACTTCCAAAGGACTAATGGCATCTGCAAGCTTGGCAATTTTGTTTCTAATTCGCCCACTACTCAATTTCTGGTTGCTGACATCCTCAGAGTCTCTCATGGGATCTTGCAATGTGATCTTCACAACGTTAGTGAATTTCTTCAACTCCTTACTGTAGTAGCTCTTGTTTTTCCTGTAGGGTGCCACGGAACTCATTGAACCTACTGGAGAAAGATTCCTCTCGTAGTCGAGAAGATCGTGCGTTTGCCCAATATTGTGGTTATCATTAGTAGCAGTTTGCGGATACTGCGAGAAGTTCAGACTTCTCTCCGGTAAAAGCTTCGCATTGGTGACATAAAATATCCTGTTCAAGGTTTCCAAATCCAACTTCCTTCGCTTTTCAAGTTTAAATTGCTTTTGAAAGTGTCCGATAGAGATCATAAAGTTCTCAAAGTCGAACGGGTCTTTCGGGACATCACATCCACCAATTAGCTGCAAGCGGAGTTTGATACTGAGAACCAAACTGATAATAGCGGCTACTGTTGTAGAAGAAAGAATCCCATGCTGAGGGTTTGGTTTCATATTGAAATGAGGTAAGCCAATCAAGTTCCACCAGTTGGTGATGGCTTCCTCGGTTTTGTTACAAAGAAGGCCATCACAATACTTGGCATCGAGTAAGTCGAAGTAGAACAAACATGTCTGGATGATGTTGACAAGCTCGCGAATGCAAAATTTAATGGGGATTTTTGGATTGAGTATTTTGTACATGTGCCTGAACTTGTCTTCGTTAGCATCAGAAACTCGCTCCGATGTCATGTGCAAGGATCGTCCACCACATTGGAGCTTCTTCAAGTTAGAATTGATGATGAAATTGCCCAAAGTCTCTCTCCAGTCGCCCTTTGCGAGCGGGATCAAATTGAGAATTGATGGAAGTGATGAAAGGTTCGTGACGAATGATACCTCATTGTTTGACCCTTCCACGCTAATTGAATCAATAGCACCTTCCTCAGCAGATACCAAGTGATTGCTTGTGCTATTTCTCCTGCTCGCCAGAGTCGATTGCTTGTCATCCATTTTCTTGATCTTTGCATGATTCATCATTAGCTCGTGTAAATACTGTTGGAACTTGGCAGGATACAACTTCAGTTGCTTCTTCAATATAGTGAACTTGGTAACTTTGACCTGGGCAGCGAGATTTCCCGTGTAGGTGGTCACAACTGTGCCGATTCTCCGCTCATTAACCCACTGCTCCACCAAGTATATATCAAACCCGGATGCTACCGTTTCTTCCATAGAGAAGAACTCATTGGAAGCAATGAAATCTCTCTTAAAGTAGTTGACGGCGTTGAAGTCCGGAAAGATGTAGGTGATCAACTCTGTGTTTGCTTCCAGGGGTGATGACGACCCATGTGGTGACTCAACGTGATTCTTTCGGCCATACTCAACGCCTGCTCCCGCTGCATACCCTGCAGTTATCACGTTCGCCGACGACACATAGGGCATGTAGTGGTTCATTAGTATCTGTCTATACTGAGGGTTAGGATCTGCAATCTATGCAGCATTGCTCGATTTAGCTTAGGTTTTTCGAACAGCAAAATGATTGCAAAATCGAAAACGAAAGATTGACGTCTATTACCTTTTTAATGGATCTAGATATCAGTAGATAGAACGAAACATTACTATAGTACTACCAAGCTAGATATACCCTATTATTTGATATATATATAGCTATACACGCAATTTTTATAACATTATCTACGGTCTAACTCGCCTTCGAGTACATGTCCAAGTGACTATCACCCACAATTAATCCGTGATAGTTTAGTGGCTAGAATTACCGCTTGTCGCGCGGTAGACCGGGGTTCAATTCCCCGTCGCGGAGCTTTCTTTTTTCTAGTCATTGAGGCTGCAAACAATGAAGTGAAAGTCATAAATCATTAAGAAGAGACTGTACAGAGATGGTATAAGGTCCTTTAATACAGCGGGTCAGATCAAGACTTCACTTCATGGACCGGTACAAGCATGAAACCAAATCAGCTTAAGTGTTTGAATATCAAACTCTCATTCTTTTGAAATATGAAATTTCTAAAATTATGATTACTTTACGGTAAGACAACGAATTAGTAGTGTCCCATATACTAGGAA
Organism: Kodamaea ohmeri; assembly: GCA_004919595.1. Taxonomy (NCBI): domain Eukaryota; kingdom Fungi; phylum Ascomycota; class Pichiomycetes; order Serinales; family Debaryomycetaceae; genus Kodamaea; species Kodamaea ohmeri. Next base: position 741,300 of record SKFK01000002.1, read on the forward strand.
TACCTTGAATACGCTTCTGTTCCCATTTGAAATAATATTTCCTTATATTCTTGCTCCAGATACTTTCGATATATAGTACAATTTAGAGTACTCTTACATAATCGTCCGTGATAGTTTAGTGGCTAGAATTACCGCTTGTCGCGCGGTAGACCGGGGTTCAATTCCCCGTCGCGGAGCTTTTTTTTCCAGATTGTGCTTTTTTTTGCCTATGATCTGCAGGTCAAATATTGCCTGATAGTGCGGAGATAGACTGAGGGCATTTGTGAGCGGCTCGACCATATAGATAAACCAGATAGTAATTAATTATCCCAGCCCCAAGGTAATCGTATTTCACTTCCAGATATGTGTGATTTGTTTGTTACTAACAGCCTCGGAAATACCTTTCAAAATTTCTTTTTGTGATATCAGCCGTCTTCTGATAAGAAATTTTACGGCTCTTCTCGTATTGAATAAATAGCCACGGCGATCTCAGTAATCGTATAGCAATGAACAAGGAAAAAAGCGATACGATCGCGACTGAGACCCATGAATCTATCGATGTGGAGTATTCCTCACTCAAGAATGAAAGTTGGGTAAGTCGTCTCGTCAGGAAGTTGGAGGTTCAGCCGAGGGGCGATCTCACGACTTCACAGATGTTCTTATACAACTATGACTTGAGGCCCGTGGAAAAGGCCAGGCGAACTTGGAGATGGTACAACTATATGTTCTACTGGATTTCCGATTCATTCAATATCAACACCTGGCAAATTGCAGCTACCGGCATTCAATCTGGTGGTTTGACTTGGTGGCAGGCATGGATTGCGGTGTGGTTGGGTTACTTTATGTGTGGAATATTTGTCAGTGTGGGATCGCGTATTGGTGTGCTCTATCATATTTCATTTCCTGTGGCTGCAAGATCATCATTTGGTATCTACGGTTCATTATGGCCGGTGATCAACCGTGTGGTTATGTCGTGTGTGTGGTACGCTGTACAATGCTCTGTTGCTGGGCCATGTGTTGAAGTCATGTTAAGAGCTATTTTTGGCCAGCATCTTGACAAGACCATGCCAAACCATATTCACGACCCAGACTTGACGACTTTCAAGTTCTTGTCGTTCTTTTTGTTCTGGTTGTTTTCGTTGCCGTTTATCTGGTTACCACCACATCAATTGAAACACTTGTTTACTGTCAAGTCGTACGTTGCACCCACAGCAGGTGTGGCATTTTTAGTTTGGGCATTGGTGAAGGCTGACGGTGCGGGCCCAGTGATTCATGCAAAGGCCAAGGTCGAAGGTTCGGCTTTGGGATGGGCATTTGTTGAAGCTACAATGAACTCACTCGCCAACTTTGCAACCATTATTGTCAATGCCCCTGATTTCGCTCGTTTCTCAACAAAAGCATCCTTCAGCATGAAATATATTGTATACACGATATCAGTTCCCGTGTGTTTCTCGTTGACCTCGTTGATCGGTATTTTGGTGACATCAGCCGCACAGCTGCTTTACGGTGTCATGTACTGGTCACCATTGGACGTTTTGGCTCGTTTCTTAGACGACTACACAGCAGGAAATCGTGCTGGTGTCTTCTTATTGGGGTTCTCGTTTGCAATTGCACAGTTGGGTACTAACATTTCCGCCAATTCGCTCTCCTTCGGTACCGACGTATCGGCAATTTTACCGCGGTTTATGAACATTAGGCGTGGCGGATATTTATGTGCTGCTATCGCGCTCTGTGTATGCCCATGGAAATTGACTTCCAGCTCGTCCAAGTTCACGACATATTTGTCTGCATATGCCGTGTTCTTATCGGCCATTGCCGGTGTCGTTGCTTGTGATTACTTCTATGTGCGTAGGGGGTACATCAAGTTGACACACTTATACTCGATGCACGCGCCTGAGGACCCCTCTGTACATTCCATATACCGCTTCAGCAAGATCGGTGTAAATTGGAGGGCATACACGGGATACATATGCGGAATCTTCCCCAATATCGTAGGATTTGTTGGTGCTACGGGTACACACGTGGTTCCTCTTGGAGCAGTAAAATTGTACCGTTTGAATTTCTTGGCTGGGTTCTCAGTTTCCTTCTTGGTTTACGCGGTGATTTGCAGGATATGGCCCGCAGAAGGAACCCCCGAAGTGGGTCCTTTCGAGAAGACATGGCTCGAGGAAAACGCAGACGTCGAGTACTTCGAAGAGGAAATCATGGGTATTACTCGTGAATTGGACCAGTACAACGATTATGCTATCACAAGCTCGGCTAAGATGTACGAAGGAAGTCTGCTGTCATAGTAAGAAACTAAGAGAGAATAGAGAATAAAAATAGCGAATAGAAGAATATAATAGAGAATAGGAATAGAATAGAGACTAAAAATAGTGAATAGAAGAATATAATAGAGAATAGGAATAGAATAGAGAATAGGAATAGAATAGAGAATAGGAATAGAATAGAGAATAGGAATAGAATAGAGAATAAAAATAGAATAGAGAATGAATACTTTGAATATTTAATAGGCTGCAAAAGACCTAGATTTGCAACCTTACTTTTTTCGGACTGGAAAAAATGGGGAATAATTCTCACTATGATTCGTGGTAGTAGGTGGTTGAGCCACAGTGCGAAGAGAACATTCCAAGTCCCGAAGACATACAAAGCTGACGTGAAGCTTTCACGATTACCTTTCTCCCGGGCATTCGAAGCCTGGCGCAAGTCGTTACAGGGAGATCGGTTGCAGACACTTCAAGATGAGTTGCTCGAGTTAATGCTTCCATCCAAAACCAATTCCGAAGTGATCAAAGTGAATCAAAAAGTTCCTATCGACAACAATGGGAACTATATCAACGAGTTAAAGTTGTCCTTGATCAATGACCCAAGTTATGACGAAAAGAATATTGTGTTTGTGCATGGATACGGTGCGTCCCTCGGTTGTTTTGCTCGCAATTTCGAATTGATCAACCAACTCAAAGACCAGAAATTCAACTACAATATTTACTTTCTAGACAACATCACATGTGGTCTTTCGTCGAATCCGACTATCGATAACCCTAAGGCCAATGAGTGGTTTCTTTTTCAAACACCAAAGATCACGATGATTGGTGATGGTGATGGAAAAATCCACAAAAAGTACTACAAGGCTCCCGATGAATACTCTATCAAAAAGGAGGAGTTCAACAAGTACAAAGACCATTATGTACCGATCTTGAAAGATATGGAGACTTTCTATACAAATGCAATTGACCAGTGGAGAAGCGCAAAAGGTATCCCAAAGTTAGATTTCCTCGTCGGCCACTCCTTCGGTGGATACTGGAGTGGATCCTACGCACTCAGGAACCCCGATCGTGTACTGACATTGGTGCTTTTGTCCCCAGTTGGAGTTGAGCGTCACATTCATGCGGTGACCAATGATGTGATCCCAGAAAGTAAAACTGAGATGGTTACACGCAAACCGAGCTTGAGCGCAGTGTCATATGACTTCTTGTCAAGATGGCCATTGCTCCTGAAGAGCCACATACGTCAATGGTACTACATTCTTCCATTTTTCCCGCGGTTTCTTAGGTGGCTCGGACCTTGGGGATATATTAAGTACTTCAAGATGTGGTACTCCAAACTTTTTAAAGTGAACATGGTTGTGAACAAGAAGGGTGGTTTACATAACGTGTTCAAAAGTAGCAATGAGCTAGTGTACGGAACTAATAGAGAGTGCATGCTCCTTGTGGAATATTTATTCAATGCCATTTCGCGTGGCTCGCACAGTGACATTTACGTCAAGAACTTGTTGACTCCTTCAACTGTCAGCAAGCACCCACTTTTCGACAAGTTTAATCTGTTTTTGGAATCCAGTGAGTTGCCGTTCGACCTTCACGTCGTTTATGGACAGTATGACTTTATGAATTCCGAAGCGGGTGAACACCTCGTGCACCGATGCAATGCCGCAAGCAAGTCAGAGGTTGCTCAAATCCATAAAGTTGCTGAGGGTGGCCATAATCTATACATAGATAATCCCTTTGACACCAATCGCTTGCTTGCTAAAGTGGTTACAGAGCTGAGGTGACCTTGTTGCGTTTGCCCATACAGGCTTTTTTGATCCATCTTGCATATAGTCGCTTGTAAGATGCAGATCACTTACTCTGTTGGGAAAGTTTAGACATTCCGAAATAGGAAATTTTATGATTGAATATGCACGGCGGCCGATGCCATCAGTAGTTTGAGCAATGTTAAATCCATAAAACCTGATCAATTCCTATAGTTCCAGTGCACGATATCAAAACGCCATGTACTATCTCTTGGAATTGTTGTGGCTCGTGACTTTGGTAGCGGCAAAGTCACCTACTGGAGGATACGCACCGGGGTTTGTTCAATGCCCTACATCAAACAGTTCTTTCATCAGAGAGGCCAACAGCATATCCCACCAAGAGAAAAAGTGGTTGGAAGGTAGACAACCTATAACTAACAAGGCATTGGTGAGTTTCTTAAAGCTGTCAAACTTGACGTCTTTCGATGCAGAAAAATTCATCAACCACGAGCACGGTAATTCCTCCATTTCCATTGCATTGGCATTTTCAGGTGGTGGCTACAGAGCCATGTTGAGTGGTGCTGGTCAACTTGCCGGTTTGGACTCAAGAACAGACTATAGTGAAGGACAAAATGGGTTGGGTGGACTTTTAGAAAGTGCCACTTACATAAGTGCATTATCTGGCGGATCATGGATGTTGACATCGCTCTTGTTCAACAACTTCTCAAGTGTGCAGGACATTGTACTCCAGAATGATCACGACCTCTGGAACTTGACGGAAACCAGACAATTAGTCAACGAGTCAGGAACATGGAGTTTATACTGGGATGTTGCAACCACCAATTTGGAAGGTGCTTTGTCGCATATGAACAACTTTGGCATTCCTTCTTCTAAGAGAGGAATTGGCTATGATATCGACTCAAAAGTGGATGCAGGATTTAATGTATCATTGACTGATTACTGGGGTCGTGGTTTGTCATATCAACTTTTCACCAAAGATCTTAACTATAGTAGAGCAACGTCTTTCTCTGATTTGAGAGACGCAGACCAGTTCAAGAACTATGAGATTCCATTTCCATTGGTGATTAGCTTGGGAAGAAAACCTGGAACTATTGTCTACAACTTGAACTCTACGGTGTTTGAATTCAATCCCTACGAATTGGGTTCATTTGATACTTCTTTGAATACATTCACTGATTTGAAGTACATTGGTACCAACGTCACTAATGGTGTTCCAGACAACAACAAGAAGTGCGTACAGGGGTTTGACAACGCTGGGTTCGTGACGGGCACCTCATCCTCGTTGTTCAACCAATTCCTCAACACACTTGTGTGTGACGACTGCAATTCTCTCAATTTCGCAGTCAAATGGGTTCTCAAATACTTCTTGAACAAGTTGTCGAATGATAAGGAGGACATTGCACAATATACCCCCAATCCCTTCTATAAGTCGGAATATGCAAGTTCCAACAACATCACTACTGACGAGACATTGTACTTGTTCGACGGTGGTCTCGGCGGTGAAGTGATCCCATTGAGTTCTGTGTTGACCAAAGAGAGAGCTGTTGATATTGCATTTGCATTTGACAATGGCAATGATTTGTCACAGAACTGGCCCAATGGATCGGCCTTGATTTCTACATACGAACGCCAATTTCTGTCCAATGGTAAGTCCGTTGTTTGTCCCTATGTCCCAAATGCAGAGACCTTCTTGGAGAACAACTTGACGACAAGACCCACATTCTTCGGTTGTAACTCGTCCAATTTGACCGAATTGGCCAAAGATGGTGTGCTCCCACCTATTGTGGTCTATATCGCAAATAGACCATACGAATTCATGTCGAACACTTCAACCTTCAAACTCTCATACACCGATGCTGAGAAGAAGGCAATGATCCAGAATGGTATTGATGTGAGTACCAGACTCAATGGTACTATCGACGATGAGTACAGAACTTGCATTGCCTGTGCTGTCATTAGAAGAGAGGAAGAGAGGAGAAACATTACCCAGTCTGAGCAGTGCAAAAAGTGCTTCTCTAACTACTGTTGGGATGGTTCGCTTGCAAAGGTCAAGACCCCATACTATGCTAAGGTCAATTATGGAGCCGATTCCATGACAAATGGAACAGACTTGCAAGGCCTTAAACCTCCCAAGACAGACCCAACAAACAAATTGTGGTCTCTCATATCCATCCGTGATGTGCAAGAGAATGCTGGTGACAGCTTGTTGCCATCAATTTCCGTTCTCTTTATAGCCATCATGATGAGTGTGTTTGTATGAGCTTAACGATACCCATGATTAAAACAGAATAAAAAGTATGAAAACCTCGTTGTACAGTATAGCTGATAAGGATTTAAATAAACCGTTAACTTAATCGTTAACTTCACATAACCACCCCAACCCATTGAATTATTCGCTATCTCATTGAATTTGGAGATTGTAGCAATGGTTGACTACATGATCATCTAATATGTTATGAGACTGTAGTAATGGTTGAAGATGACCATCTAGTACTTATGGTCATCAGGACAGACCAGGTCATGTGCTGTTTGTGGAACGTGACTGAGCCAATAAAACATGACGATTTGTAAGCAGCAATACCCCATTTTTTTTCTACAGATCGTCGGCTCCGACGACCGAAAAAGTATATAAGAAATCTCATCCCCTTCACTTGATAGCACACACGAAAACATGTTTCGGCTCATTAAATCTCCAGTGAGATTCTTCTCATTCAAAACGTTACCTACCCCTAATGAGAATGCTTTGAAATTCATTTCTCCAGAAGTCAACATATTGCCTTTGGCAAACAAGACTTTTGAGTTTACCACTTCGATGCAAGCCTTACACTCGCCGCTTGCTTTGAAACTCTTTAAAGTTCCAGGAGTCCTGTCTGTGATGCTTGGTCAAGATTTCATTACTGTCAACAAACAGGATCACATCAACTGGGCCAACTTGAGACCCGAAATCCTCGAGCTCGTGGATGATTTCTTAACTACGAAAGAGCTGCCAGTGATCACAAAGGACTTGATGGATCAAGCTGCCGCAGATGAAGAGCATGCAAACTCAAATGACTCTGAAGTTGTGTCTATGATCAAGGAGTTGATGGAAACAAGAATTAGACCTGCAGTTCAGGACGATGGTGGAGATATCGAATTCAAGGGATTCGACGAAGAAACAGGAACTGTCTTCTTGAAGTTACAAGGTGCTTGTAAGAGCTGTTCGTCCAGTGAAGATACATTGAAGGGCGGTATTGAATCGATGATGATGCACTACATCGAAGAAGTCAAGAAGGTTGAACAAATCTTGGACCCAGAGGAGGAGGTCGCAAACAGAGAGTTTGAAAGATTGGAACAGCAGTTGAAGCAAAGAAAATCCGAACTGGCTCAAGACGGACCTCCATCTTTATAGACGACTAACGACCTTTTTCTGCATGGCTTACGCCGCCCTTTAGCATTTAGATATAATATACATCAATGGATGAGAAATTGAGTACTAATAGGTTGAAGAAGTATGTATAACAAATTTCCGTATAATAGATTTCCGTATGTGCTTGTGGATTTCCGTATGTGCTTATAGATTTCCGTGTGTACTAATAGATTTCCGTATGTACTTATGGCTAACAATCCAACCTTACCATACTCTTCTACTCTAGTATATCGTTCTACAATCCTCAATCCATATCCATCATGCAATTAAGTCAATTTTTCGAGAACCTCCTTTCTCTTCTTCAACATATCTAACTCGATGGCATACTTCAAATTCAACTCTTTCAAAAGTCCATCTTCAACGCACGCCTTTGATAAGCAAACCCTGGTATCCTCAAAAAGGGTTGCCATCCATTCTCTCTTTTTAGCTTCCCAGTACTTGGAGACATGATTGAAACCTACAGTCAACCCAAGGAGCCCAATGGCTACAGTAGCATTGAGATCGACACCAAAATGAAGGTTACCTAAGGCAGCAATGACTGCAACTGGTGCTTGGTAGTATGCAAATGACTCCACCAAAATCTTGTTGACAAACGGCTGAATTTCCGTTGGTACTCTTCTATTGATGACATCCTCCTTGAGTTCAATAATTGGGTTGGGGACATTGGTGTGTGAGCTCGACAACTTGTAGTCGAGTTGACCCTGAGTGTACGAGTAGTTTGCTGTGCTTTTGTTGAGGAAATTTTGGCTAAAGTACTCATTGATATCATACTCGACATTATCATTCTTAAAGTACAATTTCCACCATGCCAATTTGTTCTTGAAGAATTTTGTAGTCTCTGGCATGAATGAGTTTTGGAGTTCCTCATGGGCAGCCAAGCTGAAATTTGCTACTTCATTACTCTTAATATCTTCGATGATATCACTCAAGTCTTGAGCAGACTTGTAATTGGATACTCTTTGTTTGATCTTGGCCAAGATCCAATCTGTGATGTGATCAGCGCTCAGATACCACGAAATCGCCTTGGCTGCTTCGAGAATATTGCTCTTTGTTATCGATGCAAAGTACTCGGTTGACGCGTCGACGTCATACTTGAGAAAATCGCTAATTCCAGCGTAAATTAACTGCGAGTTGATCTTGACCGTACTATGCTGTGGATCATATGGAGTTAATTCACGTGACTCAGGTGTGTAGTCAGTGTTATCGATGATATTGAGGAGGACCTTATCCTTGATTTCGGGCCGTGGTGGGATGGATATGTCAGATGTCACATTGATGAAGAAGTCGACATCTTGAGCATCAGTCAAATCATGTATTTCACGCAACCGAATGTTAATTGGCTGGAGTTCTTTTCCTAAAGCAGATCTGAATGCCAACCTATACTCTGAGCTCAACACAGGTGAAGGGATCTTATAATTTCCTCCACGCGATGTCAGCGGATCGAAGAGATCTCTTTCTGTGTATTCAAAGGTGTTATTTCTGTCTTTACCTCTGGCTTCAATGGCTTCGAACCAGAGTTTGTTGTTAGCAGAGAGTGGATCCGCCAATAGAACGTCGACAAACTTCGACTTGGGTTCTGGGTCTGAATATGCAACGCCGATGTTCACATAGTTGTTTGGCGATTTAGGTGGGTATTGCGTGATTCTTTTGTACGACGCCATATACGATATTGTCAGCTGCTCATGAGGAAACGTCTTCTTGTAGTTCTCAAATGCAGAATACAACCCACTAGTTGAAACCACATTGGACTTGAATCTGAACTGATGCAGTATTCGAGGAGTTACCCTTAGTGTTGCAACAATTGGGCACATCGACCTGTACATTGACCAAGACCTCGGTGACCGGACAAGCATGGTCTTGCGCAACTCCTAATTCGTTCTTTCGAAAAAAGCCATTTCCACACGTGATATTCCTATGGCTATACGCGCATTTTTGACGGCACAACCTGATTACAATTGAAACTTAACACCGCGTATCAACTACTATGGCTATTCTAGCTAACTTTACATTAGGGGATGTGGCGCGTGTGTTGAAGAAGTACTACTCATTTATCGGTCCTGGCTTGATCGTCAGTGTTTCCTATATGGACCCCGGAAATTACTCCACCAGTGTGTCCTCAGGTGCAATGTACGAGTACAAGTTATGTTTTATCATCTTACTATCCAATATCTTTGCAATTATCCTACAGTCTTTGTGTGTTAAGTTGGGCACCATTACAGGCTTGGACCTCGCGGAAATGTGCAGATTGAATTTGCCGGTACATTGGAACTTACTCCTCTACATTTTCTCGGAATTGGCTATTATAGCGACAGATTTGGCAGAGGTCATTGGTACTGCCATTTCTCTCCAGATTCTTTTTGGCATCCCACTCGTATTTGGTGTGTTAATCACCATTCTTGATGTCTTGGTTGTCTTGGTTGCATATCATAAGGATGGAACCTTGAAGCAAACTCGCACGTTTGAGATACTTGTGTCAATATTGGTATTGGCAACGTGTACTTGCTTTATTTTGGAGTTGTTCAAATGCAACTTCGAGCCAGGCTCCTTCGGTGCAATTGTCAAGGGCTTCTTACCTGTATACCCCGAGATAATCAAAGAGAAGAACGCCTTGTTCTTGAGTTGTGGAATTGTGGGAAGTACTGTCATGCCACACTCCTTGTTCTTGGGATCTGCTTTGGTACAGCCAAGATTAAAAGATTACGATATTAAGCATGGTTTATTCAACGAAACTGATATAGAGCCCGAAGATGGCCCTTCAGACGTTGATACACTTGTTCACGAGAGCAATAATATCTTATCTGCTACATTCAATAAAATCAAAAGCATTTCAGATGGTTCGAACTTGACAAAGAAGTACAGACCATCCTACCAAGCTATTAAGTATTGCTTGAACTACTCTTATCTCGAGTTGTTTTTCTCGCTCTTTTTCATAGCTGTTTTTGTCAATTCTGCCATCTTGATTGTGGCAGGATCTACATTATTCGGAAAGCCTGATGCTGAAGATGCTGACCTCCTTTCTATTTACAGGATGTTATCCACTTACATCTCTCCGGCAGCAGGTTTAATCTTTGCTCTCTCTATGTTATTTTCCGGTCAGAGTGCAGGTATTGTCTGTACCATGGCAGGCCAAATCATCAGTGAGGGCTTCATTAATTGGTCTTTGAAACCTTGGATAAGAAGAGTGGTTACACGCACATTGGCTATTTTGCCAGTGTTACTTGTGATCTTGGTATTGGGTAACGATGGAGTGTCCACCATCATCAATAGCTCGCAGGTCGTATTGAGCTTCATTCTTCCCATCATCACTGCACCGTTGATCTACTTTACTTGCAAAAAAGAGTATATGACTATATACTGCCCAGACGATAATACGGGAGCCCGTGTCGAGGAAAATACTCCATTGTTGAATGGTTCCCAAGCAGTTAACCAAGTTTCCTTCGAAAATGGATTATTCTTGAGGGTCACCAGTATTTTGACTTGGGTGTTCATCACCTTCTTGAACTTTTACTTGATTTATTTGTTTGCGAATGGTATAGATATTTAGAATAAAAACGAGACACTGGCATAAGTAGGACGGTATGGTATCATCTACGAAAGACAAAAGACAATTTAAGTCTTTGGTCACCTTCTACAGGTCTTCTAGTCGCGTTTAAAATACATTCTCAAGAGCTCTGATATCTAGAGTTCTCCCTTCCTTAAAACCGATTCTTTTTCTTGTATGGTCCTCTGATGCTCGGCAAGCGAGTGGAAGGACGCACCTGGGGATAGGCAGTTTGACCGTTTGCAACGGAATTCATTACCTTTCCTGGAAGACCTGGCAAAGAACCAGTATATTCAGGTACCAAGACCGGTAACTTGTCATCCACCGAGAACGCAAACTGCAGAGGCTGGATCTTATAACGGTACATCGCTATCTTAATAAGAGTTAATGCCTTTGTGTACAAGCGAACTTCTTCAATGGAGGGCTCAGTTCCCGCGATCTGGTTCCGCACATTAAGTAAACGCTCATGGCGTAGCTTGTTCAACTTAATCAAAGTTTGGGAGATTTGTCTTTGAAGCTTTTCCGCAGAATCTATATTTTGAGAGTCTTTCTTGATAGACTTGTAGGTGCTGATTTTGATGGGGTCCCATTCAATAAGGTTTTTGAGGTCAACATCCGTGTTTGAAGCTCCCTGAGAAATGTCTACCAATTCTTCATCTTCATCTTCATCATCGTCATCGACATCAACGTTCATATCTTCGTCCTCTTCGGCTTCACCATTAGTTGTCTGTGGTTTTCCAGCGTCAGCGACAGTCTCCTCTTGTATACCTGCTTGTCTGTTCAAATAGTTCTTCTTGATACTTTCAATTTCCTCCAATCCTATGTGATGGAACCAAATGCTATTCTTCTGGGTCCGTGATATCACGTAGTCTGACAGGTCTGAGCTTGGTGCAAAGGACCTATAAAAGTCAGCGTTTGACACTACACCCTCCTTTTCAAGACCTTCAAAGTGCTGAAGTACTGCCAACTTAGGCTTGGATGGATCAGAAGAAATTTCCTCCTCGATCTCTTCAGGCTTAGTAATGACCGTACGGTATGTCAACCACGTTGGTATTGGTATCGTATACCATATTGGGTGGAAAAAGTCGTGCAAAATAGCGCTGGATTGAGGGTCGACAGGACCTGAAAACTTTGGAACCTCCGGTGATAACGACTCAAGCGTATTTGTGGATCTAGCGAGAGAATTCGGGTCCACAGGAATCACCTTGGAAACGGAGAAATCACCTTCAACTATAGTTGGCTTTGAATCCAATTCTGACTTTCCCACTAAGGACAGGAAAAGGGGTTGTGCGGTGTTCGTTCTTGGCATGTTATTGTATGGAGAGAACGAGTGTGGCACATTACTATAGAAACTGTGTGGTCTGCGAGGATCTGCCTCTTCGGTGTTGTGTATGAATGAAATAACCTCACCATTAGATTGGAGGTAGCTTTCGGAAATCATTTTGAACTCTTCGGCCAACAGTGCATCCAACTCGGTCACCACATCTTTTTCCTTCTTGAACAATGCGACTCCGAGCCGGCTCACTTCTCTCATAAGCAATTCCGTCGTGAATTTGTAGAAAAAGTCGATATCGTTGTACGCTTTTGAACCCAACTTGTGAGTTGCAATTGCTGAACTGGCCGCCACTTTGATGTCATGATACAACTTATATGGAGATGCCGAATACTCTCCTTGTTTGTACTTAGATGTGACATCTGTATAGTTGATAGAGCTATGCTGTTTGGTGAAATTTTCAAGAGAACTTAATATCTTTGAAGGATTCGACTCATGAAATCCTTTCGGCACGGATTCACGCGTCAAGATGTGAGTTTGAGCATCTGCAGTCTCATAGACTGAGAATAAGTCATGGATGACTTCTTCAAAAGACCCTAACGTTGTTAGTTGATGTACTTTCATAGTTTCTGTTTGATGGTGCTTACCTTCTCTAGTCATGGGAATTGTTGTTAGACTGAAGTTGTTTTTGGTTTTGTCTGTGAGAAGAAAAAAAGAAGACTCTTAACCTACAAAATAAAAATCTGGACTACGATTGATGATTTGGTAGAGTTACTTTAAAATATTAGACTGCTTCAGATTATCAGAATGCTTGAGATTACTTTAGAGTATCAGATTACTTTAGATTCCCTGAGTTTACTTCAGTTACTTGAAATTACTTTAGATTATCAGATTACTTCAGGTTATCTCGGATTATCTCAGATTATCTCAGTTATCTCAGATTATCTCAGCATCTCGGATTATCTCTCATATTCAGATTAACTTAGTTTACTTCACATACTTCTCTCACTTCATTACTATTTAATCTCAAACTTCTTTCTGAGACAATATTTGCTCCAAGTCAGACACTTGGCTTGATAACTGTGTTGTCAAAGCATCAATATTCTTTTCTCTTTCTTCAATACTTGTGAACTTCTTACGTCCTCTAAGAGCCCAGTATATAACACAGTACAGGAAGAAGACACCGATCACCACACAGACATAATTCATGTTACCAGCAGTCACTGGCATCACTGCAGGGAAACTGTAAAATATAGTAGTGAAGACAGTCCATAAAAGCAAGACAATGTTACTGACCAAACCAATCTTGCCCATCCAGAAGGGACCATGCTCAATGTTATCTCTTCCTTTAATTAATAAGAAAGCAACTGGCACGGAATAGGAAAGAAGCAAGAAGATAATGCAACCTGTCACCATAGCATTGTAGGCAGTCGTGGAACCCATGTAGATACAACCAATAATGGCACACCACACACAAGACATGATGTGAGCATTGACTGGTTGACCAGTACGAGGGTTGATTTTAGACCAGTAGCGCGATCCAGGTAAGCCATTGTCACGAGCAAAAGACCAGCACAATCTTGCTTGCCAAGTGTGGGAAGCGATGTTGCAACCAATAGCAGTAAGTAAGATCAATACTTCCAAGCCAATTGCACCGCTTTTAGACTTCATTACTTGGTAAATAATGTCCAAAATGGGGACTCCAGTGGTAGAGGTGGAAAGCGCCGCCAAGTCCTTAATTGAGAAGAACATAGCAAGAGAATAGCAGAAGGAAGTCACAAACCCAATGATCACAGTACCAATAATAGCTATTGGGATCTGTTTGCGGGGTTCTAACATCTCCTCTGCCATATGAGTAGCAGCATCCAAGCAACTGAAAGACCAGTTCGGGTTGATCAAACCCACAATGAATGCAATTCCGGACGAGGACCAGCCTGTTCCGTTGGTGAATTCGACAAAGACAAAATGAGCAGACTGGAAGTCACCATCTGCCTTTGCTAAAACAGCTATAGTTATAATGATAAATGCTAAGAGAGACATGTATAAGGAAGCCTTTGAGATGTTGGGGAGTGGCTTTTCCCAGATGTTACAGAACAAAATGAGCACATTTGCCAACTCATACGTAACAAATACTTGCCATGTCTTTAAAGTCAGGTCTGGGTGCGCCAACATGTACATCCCCACGATTGAAGATGCAATCGAAATAGTGACCGAGGCACTCGTGAAAACTGCACCTGCCCAAGCAAAAGCACCGCACATATAGGAAAAGAATGGAGCATACTTTGGTGGAGCCAATTTCATAGTCCAGTAGTATTGACCACCAGCATTAGGCATACTCAGTACTAATTCACTCAAAGTAACAGCGATACACATCGAAATTGAAGCGACAATAATGATACCATAAACCACCATCATTGGACCTCCACTATTGATACTCGTGACTAACGATGCGGAAATGCCGAACCAAGAATTGGTAAGACCAAAGCCCACACCCAATAGCGAAATCACACTGAAATTACGCCTCAACTCTGGGGTGTAACCTGTGTCGGCTGCTAACTCCAAGTTAGCCTGGGCCTCTTCGAGTAATCTCTCCGTCTTTTTGTCGCTCATATGAGCTACAGAGTCGATGGCACCAATACCATGATGCCTACTTTGTGCCAGTGAGATGTAGGTCTGGATCTCCATGAGTCCCACACTTTGTATGGGCTCGATTTCTATTTTTGATTCGTCTTTGATGGACGACATCTTGCTTGATCAAATGACAACTACCTGTTGTTTGCAATATATATTGCGATATATATATATTCGACACCGCATTCTGGGTGCAGTAAAATTTATGATATCTTATCAGCAAACTATCTTGCACAAAATCGCCTCTTTTTTTGATCTTGATAGCTTTTCAGTAACGTGCCGCAAAATTTCACAGCCCTTCGACCTATAGAGCTTATTTTTTCATCGTTATCTATTCGCTAGTAATGATCACAAAACAAATTCTTCATGGAGCTATTTTATCCCGCTACAAAGATAAGATCAGTAGTCACGTGGAATCATCGATCATTCCGAATCATATCCTAAAACGTCCAAAAGGACCGAGTTATAGAGACAGGGGGTGAAAATCATTGTTTGGTACCAAAGCCGATGAATCCAGAGAAGTATTTAGAGAGTCTGAAAGTAGTTTACAAAGCCTCATGTTTCTTGCTTTTTCCTTGATTTAACATCGGACCTGAAGTTCACCTGAATTTGACCTTAATTCCTTGATTTGGCCTTAATTCCTTGACTTGACATTAATTCCTTTACTTGACATTAATTCCTTTACTTGACCTTAATTCCTTGACTTGACATTAATTCCTTTACTTGACATTAATTCCTTTACTTGACCTTAATTCCTTGACTTGACCTTAATTCCTTGACTTGACCTTAATTCCTTGACTTGACCTTAATTCCTTGACTTAATTCCTTGTGTGTTAATTTTGACTCAAAGGACAACTCCTTATCCAATGATATCTTCTGGAGTATTATCGATGCCTAAACATAAAACAGTATTATAGTCAGGAAAATACGAGAAGACGATATAATTATAGCAAGTAATGACTATAGCCTGCAGATAATTCCAGACGACATGATGGAATTTTATTTCAACCTAAACAAGCTATAATGTCCAAAACTTGAACAGGGCTTATTCATTGCACTTGAAAAATGAATGTACCCCAGTGTTCAGGATCTGTCAGCAATTGACTTAATAAGGTTTGTATGTAAGATTATGCAATACATATTTAACCATTCCTCTTAACTTTGTTTCTATATGGACTCCTCGTAAAACTCATTCATCAAACCTGCTTGGAGCATGATTTGGTCCCAATCACTCCACAAAACGACTATGGTTTCGCTCAAGCCAATCAAAAACATTCCACTTCCAATTCCTAGCCAAAGACCCATGAGTCTTAAGTTGGCGATCTTGCTTAGAGTTAATGCAAGAGGCAATGCAAATGCGTAGTAACTCACGAAATTGATTATACCTCCAATCTTCTGCGAGCCCTGCGCGCGAAGAATGCCTCCTGCCACCAGTGCGAGTCCGTCAAATATCTGTATAATCGAAACCAAAGGGCTGAAGAGTCCCACAATCAACAGTTTGACCTCCGGGTCCTTTGTGAACAAAGATGCTATTTGCAGCTTGAATGTGAAAAGCATAATACAGTTGAAGCATGCAGCTACCAAACCAGCCAATAACCCCGTGTATGTTGCAATTTTTGCTGACCGCACATTTTGTCCTCCGATAAAGTTGGCAATACGAGTGGATGTTGCAATGCTAACGGCAAATGGAACCATATAAGTCAACAGCGCAATACTAGACACAGTACTCTGTGCAACCAACTCATTTGTACCGAAATATGATGCAAACAAGGTCATAATCTCGTATGCGAGGTATTCCGACTCCAACATCACAATTCCTGGTATTGCCAAGCTCAGCAATGCACCCCACAGTTGAAACAATTCTTTGAAGGGAATGATTCCGAACCAGCACTTATCTCCATCAATGTACCTCACATAGAGAACAAGAAGCACGAACATGATCCAGAAATTGAGAACCGTAGCAATTGGTGCGCCGATAAATCCAATACCATAAGTCTCATTCCATACGAGGAACCACGAAACTGCGATGTTGACCGGGGCAGCCAAGAAAAGAATACCACTCCCAGCTTCGAATATACCTTGTGACTGAAGGAAGCGCTTTCCATCTTCGAATAAAATATAGGCTGGAGCACCAGCAACCATGATACGAAGGAACAATGAGGTGAGCTTGAGAACATTATCATTATCGATAACATAACACAAGTATAAGTCTGAGTACCACCATAACAATCCACATGGAATGAATGTCACGTACGATAACATTACGCATCGTTGAACGTGAGTGCTCACCAACGCAAAGTTCTGAGCACCATATGCTTGGGGACAAAGAGTGTCCAATGCAGTGGCCATGCCTTCAAACACAGCAAATGAGACCGTTGTGATCATAGTTCCTAGTGAAACAGCCGCAAGTTCATCAGTTCCCAAGTGTCCCACAACAAGCAAACACACAATGCTGAAAAAGTGTTCCAAGACAAACGTGATAATCAATGGGATTGAGTACTTAAACAAAACAGTAAATTCCTTGCGAAACGTCGTTTTCAATGTACTGAAGTCCTCTGAAGGGTACAGACCTCTTGAATGTTTGGAACTTCGTGACTGTCTTTCGTGGAGAGAATCCTCGTCTTCCGAGTTGGGTGTAGATGCATGCCTTCTTTGGTGTTCCTCGACTAACCAACTATGAAATGATTCTTGATCGTCATTGGTGTGTACGGAAGAAAGGGTCGAAGGGAGTGAACGTGATGTGCTCACACTTGCAGCGTCACTGATATCATCGTCAATGTCTCCTATCACCGAGGTATTCTCTATATTCGACAAGAATGATCGCTGGTCCTCTCCATCTCCATAACTAAACATAGGGTATTGGGTCGAAGGCGGTATGAAGAGACGTCTACGCCTACCCCCCGGTAGCACATTAGGGTTGGCAAGTTTGTTGATAGACTGGAATAACACCATCGTGTAATGTGAAAAGTGCTTTTTTTCTAGAAGCATAGAAAAGTTTAACTACCGGAAGTGTGACTAAAACAGACCAAGCCGATATAGACTAGAATATACTATAACCGGATTAGATACTGGATAAAGTATAGTTTAGGTAATCAGACTAACTAGACATTGTTATTACCTGCCAGCTTCCATAATGAGCTACCCATCCAAAGATTGATTATCTAAGGATTCTTAATCTTATCAAAAGAATGATTAATCTTATCCAAAGAATGATTAATCTTATCCAAAGAATGATTAAACTTATCCAAAGAATGATTAAACTTATCCAAAGAATGATTAACTAAGATTGATATCCAAAGACAATTTCTAATCTCTCGTAAGATGATTCCTAATCTATACTTCTGCTTAACCATCTCTTTATTCTATTCTACAATAATCCAGAGTTATATATACCCTCAATATATACTCGCCATACCGTAAAAGAAACCTTATAGCACCATCCAGATAGCTCCTCCCAATATCACAGCACAAGCAACTGCAGTCAAGATGCCCGCACCCGCTTTGTCTTTCCCGGTCACAGTGATGACATTCTTGTTGGTATCGACATACGTATCAAGACCAGCATTGGCATTTCCTTGGGAGTTTCCTCCAGTGTCGACTGTCAATGGGACAGGCTCTTGGTGGGCTAAAAGACCCAAGATAGTCTCAAGTGCAGACATCTGTTCTCCCAAACCGTAAACACCGTCCCAACCTGAAACTGCCCAGTTTTCACCACATGTGACATGGTCACTACCACCAGAACACGATTGAGCTGCCGCAAGCGCGTTCTTCTGCATCAAGTCATCGATTTTGGAAGCAGTATCAGGGCACATCACGGAAGTCAACATCAAACCACGTGCAAACAACGATCTGAAAGTTCTCTGATCTGTGTTACAGTGGTCACCTGGAGCACACGACATCTCCGTGAAGAGGGAATCGTTAAGGAAGTAAGACGATGCCAGAAGAATGCCCTCAGCTCTTGTTTGCCACACATGATCTCCGGTAAAATTGTACATATAAGCAGCACCACTCATCAAGATACCATAAATGTAAGACCACCTAAGCTTGGTAAAATCAGTACAGTTGTTTGTGATCATAGCACCATCCCAAATCTCCATACCTTTATCATCTTCGTTGATAAATCCAACACCGTCCATCCAGTCCCATACTTTAGATGCAACATCTGAGTAAGAGTCATTACCAGAATAGCGCGCTAATCTTGCGGCGATGTGGAAAAGACAACCATTGGAAATAGTGTTCTTATAGTCATAACCAGAATTCCAAGTGAAAATCTGCCATCTCAAACCACCACCACAATGAGCACTGTCCCACCGCGAGTTCATGGTGTTGAAAATAGCCTGTGCCATGGAAAACCAACTGTGGTCAGGTGGGTTAGTAAAGTTGCGCTCTGCTGCTTCCATAACAGCCATACCCCAAACACCTTGATCATCATTTCCCTCTGTCATAGATTGGTTTCTAGGGATGTAATCATAGTTATCACCTGCCTGGTGATACATTCCATTGTATATAAGCTCTTCTAATGTCAGGTTGTCAGGGTCGCACCACATATAGTAGTTCAATAATCCACCAAAAGCTTCACCTGCGTGCCACCAATAGTATGGAGGAACAAACATACCCACAGTTCCACCCTTGGTAGTACCTTCATAGTAGTTCCATTCACCCTGTTGGACTTCTTTGGCGGCAGCACAGATAGAATCCTTACTGCTCGTATCAAGACTTAAAGCATTTGTTATTGTCACACACAGCAAAGCTGTGAGGAGCACTTTGAATGACACCATTTAGTTGTAGTCAATAAATTCAAGGATCTGTGACGCAAGTACGTTAATGTGAAAGTTCACGTTGAATCGATTGTTAGAATTTAGTGCTCTATTTTTAAATTGTTTTGGGAGCTTAGCTTTTTTCTTCCAATCCCTGTTTGGAAAGGCTGCACGATCGCAAAACAAGTGCGTCACACAAACGTGAAGGGGTCCTAAGACGAGACGAATCTTGATGTCGAAGTGCTCGTCACCACCATTCTCTACGCCCGCATCATCTGTTGGATGAAGTATATGCAGGATAAACACGGCTATGTAGGCTGTGTATAAACACAACATTCAAGACTATTTCCAGACAATATTTCGGAGCCATGTGTCCTTAAACCACGATGATTCCAAGAAAAGTCAAGAATTCTGTATTACGTTTTCCATCCTAGTTTTCATCTACAAGTATTCCTCTAAGGATTCATATCGATCCCTTAACCTCAAGTTTGAATAGATGCCATTTTCAAGCCTCACTCCAAGGACTACCAAGCTTTCTCCAAACCTCCAAGCTTTCTCCAAACCTCCAAGCTTTCTCCAAGCCTCCAAGATTTCTCCAAGCCTCCAAGCACTCTACAAGCTGGACTTGGGATCGAAGATTTCAACGACTTCCAAAAAGCCTATGTGTATAGTTGAGTCCATATTGGGAAGTATCAGGAGCAGGCTTTGTGGTTGTTGCAAATACACGATTTGGCTTTTCGTGTTTTCCATCGTCTGTCATAAAACACCATAACCGTTCCACAAGGAAGAGGATAAATGGGTAATTTAAACAGTCTTCTTACCAAAAGTCATCAATGTCAAACTATCTGATCACCAGTTCTCTATCCCATTCCATCTACTCTACCTCTTCTTTTAGTGTCTTCCCTCAAGATTTCACTTCACCGGTTACTGCCCTCTGGTCATCTTTACTGCTCCTCTCCATCCTCGTCTTGCTTCATCTACTATTCTCCACTCCTGTCTTTATATTTTGATTCTACGCATGCTACTCTATCATTCAAATTCGAAAATGGTCAACAACTGGTACAAGTTGCTGATAACCACACGATTATCGGCGAGAATGAGCAAGTTGTCGTTCTTTGCAACGTCTTGTGACCGTGCTGCATGCTCCTGGTCTGACATAAAACAGTCAGATTGGGGCACTTGGGAAATGGTCTTATTGCGGAAGAACTCCGAAGTGCCCTCACGATCTAACAATACACCGTTCCAACCCGAGCGAATGGACCCAATGAAGTCCTTTTCGTAGTCATCTCCAATGTGCCACGCAGATTCGAGTAGCGCACCTTTAGAAGGCGCGAGGTCGTGGTAGTTGGATACAACCGCATCGTAGAACAGCTTCTTGGGCTTTGCATGGCCCAATTCATAAGAAAGAAAAACATTGCTCAAGTATTCATTCAAGCCCAAGCTGCTCAAGATCGAAAGCACCCGTGGGTCGGAGTTACTCGAGACAACCAAGCGCACACCATTTTCCTGGAGTTTCTTGAACACTGGAATGACGTCATCGAAGACAGCGTAGGCTTCAGACCCGTTGAAATGCTGGATTAAGCGTTCACAAAGCGCGTCTGATTGTGGGTTCTTGGAGTAATGGTCGAGTCCAAAGAGCTCGACAATAAGTTCCTTCCACCATAAGTCACTGGATTCAAGTCCGTCGACTTTGCCGTAGTTAGGGTATTTTGCTAACAAACTAGAGTAGATCTTGGGGAAATCCTGCTTGATCAGAGTGGCCAGCTTATCGATACCAAACTCCGAACTAGCAATTTCATGGTATTGGTCATAGACGGGAGTTTTGGGGTAGTAGAGTGTGTTGAAAGCGTCGAATGAAAGTAAGGTCGGGCGCTTGAATTGAGAGGACGAGTCTCGGATTTGCTTGAAGTTGGCAATTTCAAGTGGGTCCTGGATCAACCCAGACAGAGACATGTTCCTTCTTCCTATGGTTCTTGAGAGACGACACAACATGGTAATAGCAATTGCCGGGATCAACTCCAGAAATTCCGTGAAAATAAAGAGTGGGGAAAAGAGTTAAAAGCTAGAATGAAGGTGGAATAGCGATAGAAGCTAGAAAAAATATAGATAAAGGATCCATATTGGAGGATTGAGAACAAACAGGCGATTGGACAATCAATTATCAATTATTTGAGTATCAACGAGTATCAATAATAGTATCGACTATATGAATATCAACCATTTGAGTATTAAAGATCATCAACAATTTGAGTATCAACGACCTCAACTATTCCTGGATCAATGATTCGAGTACTGACACAGGAACCTCTCCTGTAATAGCCTATTTTACTTCCAATCCTTCTACAATTTCCCTGTTACGTCATCTTCTATCATATCTATGTTTCTCTAGTCATCCTAACAAAACCTCCCATCCCCACTCCTTCATGACAGTACTCCAATGCAACTTTGAAGAAATACCACCCCCAACATCGTCAGCATATGTCAGATCACTGTTAACTGCAGCCATCAACCCACTGAGTTGTGAAGAGATGTCATTCGTGTGATCTGCAGGCCCTTCTGTGCGCGTGTCCTTTGCACCTTCACTCTTCTTGTGCTCGTCCTTTCTCCTCCAGACCTCTTTAACGACTTCAAACGCTCTGTCTATGTTGCCAATCCACATCTTTTCGGCCAATAACGCCCAACGCTCCTCACACCACTCGCGCTCATCTCCCGGCTCAGCTTCGCACGAACTGATCAAAAGAGGGAATATGTGCACCACATACAAATGCGACGACGTGGGGATTGAAGCCATGAGCACAAAAATCTTCTCAGCAAGTCGGTGTGACGACAACGATGGCACCTCAGGCACAGCCTGGTGCAAGTAGAGGAGTGAAGCGTAACGATACGCCTCGGCTGTCGCAATACACGACGAGATGTCCCACGTACTGCCTGCGGCCGTGTTACCTGTGCCCGCATGTTCGTTATATGCTCCACAGTTAACCTGCTCCATCATGGCCAGCGTGATGGTGGGCTTCCATTCAAGCAATTGCAGCTTCAATTGCGTGGCCGCTGTGATGATCGCGAGTGAGTTGCGCTTCGTGCGTGTGGATCCCATACGTGCCTTGCGTATCTTGCTGATTAATCCAGCTACTTTGCCCATCACCAGGAACAACGACTGAGAGCATCCGAGGAGAGGATCAACGTAGTCGGTGTTGGCACCATGATTAGTGAACGACTCGAAATGATCGAAGACATTGGTATATCCAGGAGTTGATCCTCCATTGATTGACGTGGGTCCATCGCTACTTGACTCTGAGTTCATGCTTGGCGACGGTATCTCTGTCCCTGTATGGCTGCTCTCCGATCCCGGCCACAGAAAACGCTTTTGCGGGTGCGACTGCTTTAGCTTCTTGTTCTTCTCCAAGACTGCGGTGATGGACGCGACTAGGTCAATACCTTTGTCATCGCTGACGGATTCGGTTGTCATCTGAGCTAAAACTTCAAAGTAGATCCAAATATTGAACAAGAACGAAAGGCTCTTGGGGATCACCGCCAATACGGGACCAGAATGCGCGTCGTCATCATCCCCCAGCATCTGCACCATTTGGTCCCACTCACTGTTTTCAAGGAGTACCAATTTGGTCTGTAAGCTCGCACGTGAGGAATCAACAGCAGAATTGTACTCGTCGGCCGATATCTTAGACGCCAAAAGCCGCTTGCGCTTGCTGCGCAATGTTGCCTGTTGTTCCTTTAGTAACAGCAACACTTTCTGGATCAAGCTACGTGCACCCTTCAAATGAGCAATACCGCTCAGGATCTGTGTATCCCAAGACTCACTCACCGCCAAGTTCAAGCACGTGGTGAGTGCAATGTCCGCGGGGAGCTCTGTATCCGAGCTCTTGGAGAGCCCGCTCGCCAAGTCCATAACGCATCGTTTCATGAAACCGTAGCCCTTGGAGCGCAAGCTCCCTGCTGTCGTGCTTAAGGAAGCATTGCCTGCCAAATGGAAGAGAGTCATAGACGCTATTGAGTTATAGAGACATGGGTACCGTGATGCCAATGGGATAATCATATTCCGCCACGGGTTCTCATCCACACCGTTCTTGATCGACATGATGGAGCACGTGTACTGGTAGTACAAGTACAAGATCTGCTGCTGCTCTGAGCTTTGCATGAGCGATCGTTGCGAGAGACTGTCTGCTGGTGAGGACACAAACACAGGGCTACCGTAGCCAGGGCTAGAAAATCCCCCTGTAGTGAAGATACGGTTCACAACAAAATCCTCAGGGGATGTTTTCGCCAGCGTCAGGTCTGATATGTTCAATGTCATAGGCTCGTCCACACTCAATGCCAACGGACTCATTACCTCTTCGTTGAACGCAAAGTTAATCAACGCCGAAATCGACGGAGTGAGGTCAATATCCCCAGCTTGTTTGTCATGCTTGTGGTGTTTCTCAAACTGACTATCCAGATGCTTTTCCAATTGATTTTGCTGCTTTTCCAGCTGTGTCGGATTTGCCAACTGATTCTGGTGCTGATCCGGCAGCTGCTTCTCCAACCGACTTATCTGTTTGTCCTGTCCCTCTAACTCTTTGAAATCCTTGAAATCCTCCTGCTTTATGTACTCCGCAAAAGGCGATGGCGGTCCTTTACCTGGCGGTGGAGATCGATTGATCTCATCGACTGCAGCCTCTGCCAATGACTGTAACCCATTGGCCTTGTGGTGCATGCGTAAACTCTGCAAGTCGGCATGAAGCTGTTCGTTATGTGAGTCGTTGAAGAGCGAGTCGCTGCTAGAATGCCTGAGTTCCGTGTGACTCATACCACGCGGCCTAGATCTTCGTGGCTTATCGACATGGTATGTGTTAGTGCTGTTTGACCTGCGCATCCGACGTGCTGATGGACTAGGTGGTTGGAGTTGTGAGTAGGTAACCGATGAGAGATTGGGATCAGCGGGCAGAAGTAACGTATATGTAGGACTTGTTGACAGAAGCGGTGTATAAGTGGGACTTGCTGGCTGAAGCAGCGTATATGAGGGGCTTCCCGATTGCTGCTTATATGTTGAAGCAGATTCATTCGATTTGGGAGCTTGCTTTTGTTTCTTATAAGAATCCGGGTTGAGACCCTGGGATATCAAGTCGTTTTCACGTTTGATGTCCTTGATGGACTTTCCTGTCATTGACAAGGAAGCCAATTCTAAATGTCTTTTCAAGTTGACCTTGTTTGGTGGTTGTTTCTCCAAGTTGAGCTGACCTTGGTTGTCAGGTTCGTACTTTCGTGGCTCGTCATCGTTGAATGGTCTCCATTTGAAGTTCGTAGCATAACCTCCGCAGAGAATGTTCTTGCTTTTGCATTTCAAGCATTCGGGTTTGGTCTCGTCGCACTTCAACCGCTTCTTCTTACAAGTCAAGCACCCTTTACGTGACTTGGTGACCTTCTTGGTTTCGGCCATTCAGAGTAGTCGCTAGAACTTCACGGTTACTTTCTAATATTTAGTAACTTTCTAGTATCGAGTGACTTTCTAGTATCGAGTAACTTTCTAGTATCGAGTGACTTTTCAGTAGTATCAGTAACTTTTCAGTAGTGAAACTTTCCAGTAGTATTTAGTCTGATATCTTTACCTCTCTTCGACTAGGCTGTCAGTAGGTGGCCAGTGCTGCCTGACTCAGTGATGGCTCGATATTAACCTAAGTTTCGACCAGACTTTCCTCGATGCCGTGATCTTGAGTCTTTGCCGCCAATCGCAACGTTTTCCTTATATGAGTTAGTAACTGATAGCACATACCGCGATAATAGTGCTATCTCGGAACGCTTTTCCTGATTTGGAAAAAAATACAGATAAGAGATTTGCAGTAAAAGCCGCGGACTGGGTAAGGTAGAAGAGAACAATGGAACAATATACCATGAATTGATTAGATATATGTCAGCAAGTACTTCAAGTACATCAAATACTTCAAGTACATCAAATACCTCAATAATAATTCAACATTTAATGTCAACAAATTCTTCAACCAATTTCGATTTTATTGCACCCAGCCAATCTCATTGTACTGCACCCAACCCATTTCCTACATCTTTCTTCACACAACATTTTACAACTTTCTTACCTTCAATCCACTACTTCTTTCCACTCCTCCTCGTACCTTAAATCTTTCCTTTATTCATTCTCTATCTATTTCCATTTTCTCCTCTCCTCTTCTATTCATTCATCCCCAAGTCAAAACACCTCATGCTCAACTTGAACCGGTAGCTGTTGTCCTGACTGTCGGCAGCTTCGGTCACATACTTGACCCACGGAAAACATGCGTACCGCATCAACTCCTCCTCCACCTTGAGGTAGTTTAACTTTAACCCCGAGTACGACATCATTGGCACCTTAAAAGTCACGTGTACGTAATTAAAAGAGCGCGTGTTACGAATACGGTCGAGAATGGCTGCCCGCAGCGACGATGTGGTGCCGTTAACGCCGTAGAAACTGTCCAACTCTTGCTCTGGCGTCTCCTCCTCGGCGTTCTCACGCACAAGAGTATTGTTCAAAGAAGCATGGATCTCTGCCGTACTTGCAGACTTTGTCAATGGGAGCTCCGCCATCATGCGTACCGTCTTACGACCCGTTACGTCATTCACCGCCCAATACAACTCAGAAGAGTCGAGCTTGTAGGACACTTC
This sequence comes from Kodamaea ohmeri, assembly GCA_004919595.1. NCBI lineage: Eukaryota > Fungi > Ascomycota > Pichiomycetes > Serinales > Debaryomycetaceae > Kodamaea > Kodamaea ohmeri. The sequence goes on from SKFK01000002.1 coordinate 767,565, forward strand.
GCCAATCTCTGCCTTGTATTTCAACTGCTGAGTATCGACCACAAATAAGTTGGGATTGATGGGGAGCTTCACTATGAGGCTGGTGCAATGGAGACGCTTTTTGACGTTTATTGTCATCACACACATGATCCGGAGCGTTTGGCCATCCGCACGGTACGTGGGCTCTACCATCACGATCGGTGGTTTACGCAGGTGGTTCTGCAACTCCACGTTGTAGGTCATGAGCACAAACCGATCGTCCGGTGGTACAAATGTGAGGAGGTTCTCACGATAGAGCGCATTTAACTTGATGCACTGATGGAACTGGATGTTACGAATCGAGATGAGATGCTTGGGTTTGGTGGAATGTTCCTCCGCATCCTCCAGTTCCATGACCTCGACGTCGGCATCTACTAACTGGTTGTCCGAGAGATCCAGAGGATCGTTCTTGAGACTGGAATCTTCATTCTGATTGTTCAGTTCATTTTTGTCATGGTCGTGCTGATCATCATGTTGATTGTCGCGTTGGTCATCATTTTGATCGTCATGTTTGTCTTCTGCATCATATTTCTTACTATCTTGTCTGTTTTCATCGCTATTTTTTGTGTCCAGGTTATCTATGCCCGAAATGTTCTTTTCATTGAATCCCAACTTACAGAGCGGCATACCCGAGAGGTAGCACTTAACGTAGCAAGTACCCGCGACCTCGTTCTTCTTGACTGTTCGTGTTTCTAAGTCGTATAAAAGCTCACAGCTTTCGACAACATCGATGTAGATCTCGTTTTTCGTGTAAAAGATGCCCTTTGGTCGCCAGTTAATACCCAGAGAATAGGTGCGCAACACGGAGCTGTTGATGAGCGATGTATCCTGGTTCATCACATCCTCAATATTAGCTTGGTTGTATGTTGACCGCACATCTTTGGACTTCGTGCGCTTGTGCCGAGTGGATTTGACTTTACCAGTATCGGAGTCACTCTCCGACTCCGAGTCCGAGACATCGTGGTCTGCACGGACACGTGGAAGGTTCACTTGCATCTTAATGTACTCTTTGAGAATATTGTAGTCGGTTAACTGTACTACGCCAAAGTCCATGCACTCATCCAACAAGTCGAAAATAAGCACGAGGTTGTCGATAATGGCATCCCTATCGATGGTCGCGGGATTCACGGGTCGTATAGTTACAACAGGCTCCAGCGTCTTTTGCGCTGCCAGTGACTTCTTGTGAGCCTCTTGTTGCTTTTTGCGGGCATCCACGAGGTATGATGTCAAGATCTGGCAAAAGTTGTGGAGGAATATCACCAACAGCATGGCGTTTGGGTTGCGGGTAGCCACAGCTACGAAGAACACGCCTGCTGTATGGATGTAGATGTAGCTAATGCCTTTATGGTAGAGCACTGGTGTGCGTTCATGTGGTGCTAACTGCTTATAGGCTTCCTCGAAGTTCCGTATAATGGCTATACTACTCGGGAGTCGATTGTGGTAAGTTCGGTGCATTAACACCTCACAGTGTGGGTCGGCATCATTTGGCCACGAGAGCATGTAGAATGCCGAGACCATGGTGCACGCGTTGTGATCGCGGTAATCCCTGCCGCAGATCTAAGTGTCCAAAAGCCTACACAGCTGAAACAAAGACAAAAAAGAGGAAAGATGAAAAAGATCAAGATAAAAAAGATCCAAGAGGTCAGAGAAAGATCAAAGAGAAAGAAAGGTCAGACAAGAGATCAGACAAGGTCAGAGAAACATAAGAGAAAGATCAAGACGATAAAGCCTTGGGAACACTGAAGTCAATAAAAAGACCAACAGTAATATAAAGTCTTGAGAACTTTACAGTGAAGAATAGATCAACGAGCCTTCTTGAGATATCATGTTAGCTCGCACTTTTGGCATTGGAACCCAGTTAACCACAATTCGGCGTCTCAGTACGTTCCTGGTAATTTCCGGGCCAGCATTGGACCACGAAGTGGGTCAGCTCAACGAGGTTGTTGGTAAAACTTTGTGGAAGGTCAAGGAGGACCAAGGTACACTGCTCAACTGTGAGCTCAAGTTCAAGACATTTGCTTCGACGTGGAAATTCTTGAACTTGATTCTCTTGCCCATCAACGAATTACGCCATCACCCTACCATAACCACCACCTATAACCGTGTGTCGTTCGATATCACCACCCACGATGCTGGCAACAAGGTCACACAGATGGACTTGGCGTTGGCCAATGCCATCAATAAGGAGTATCTGCGCTTTGTACAAGGTGGTCGCACGGCCCAGAAAGTGCCGGATAAGGAGCCTAAGACCTTGGCTGAGGCAAGTGCAATCATCAATGAGTTGATAGAGAGGAAGAGGGAAGAAAGAAAGTAATGAAGAACAATAGAGAGAAGAAAGGAAGTAATGAAGAACAATAGAGAGAAGAAAGACGATAAAGAAAGAATATAGAGAAAAGAGAAAGAATCACATTGGGAGAAATTGATGGTGATAGTTAGATTGCATGAAAATTGTATATAAAAGAGCTACTAACGGTCAAATCCTGTAATACTCTAGTTCCTTTTACATCTATCTTTCGTATAATGAGCGCCAAAACTCTCTACTTTCTCTACATCTCTCACTTATGCTCTTCCTATTTCTCGTCTATACTTTTTCATTTACCCTTTCCGTCCTTCTCAGATTTTCCTCCTCGCCACACAGAATGCATCCTTCACCACGATCGCCTCATAAGTACCCTCCAAGCTTGCCAACGTCGAGTACTCGTGATCCCAGATATCCTTCACTGTGTGCTGTTCAACTATCTCTCTCTTCTTGCCATGTATGGCCTCTGTAGTACGCACGTAAGTAAGTTCAAATGGCGGAACACCCGAGAACGTAAACGTCAACTCGACTTGGTCACCCTCGTGGATATCTTCAATGATGTTATCACCCTTATTTACCTCCACAGATGGCAAGTCGTGCACATACAACGCCAACTCCAAGGAGCGTGCCGGTTCAAAGTCTACCCGGCACCGGTCGTCTGCAATTCCCTGCACCGTCAACACACCTGGCCGCGACGCAAGACGCACAAACTCATGCAAGTTAGGCGCTGTCTGCCTCCGCTCGTTGAACTCATACATGATGCTGAACGGTGGTTGTCCCGTCAAGTTGTAAGCGACATGATCACCCACACAGAAATGCGTCTTGGCGCTACTCCTCTCCACATTCGGCGCTGGTGTGACCTCCACAACATACGCATCGGTAGGGTCAAACTCAAGCCGCTTGCACCCGTTACCATCTTCTAATTCCTCGATGCGGAACACATGCTCGCCCACCGTCATGAGGTCGTAGTCCGCATATAATGGTACGCTCGTCTCGCGAATATCATCGAGAACGATGCGCTCCACACGACCTGACGGTTCGTGCGTAAGCACACCACGCAAGCGGAATGGGTATTCACCTTCGAACGTCACGGGGATAGTCACTACCGGCTCCGTCGACTTCACAAGGCTGTTCTCACAGAGCTGCACGTGCTGACCACCCTCGAATTGTGCACTCGGGAGACCGTTCACAGTGTACCGCACGCTCGTGCGCTTGGTCTGTACAGGGCTCTTCTGTGACTGCGCACGAGTATAGCGCCTGTCGTACACCGCAACAAAATGGTGCTCATATGCACCCGCATCGTTGGTTGGGAGAAGAATCTCGAGCGTGTTCGATTCTACTGACATCGACTTGCGCTCGACACGACCATTGGGGAGACCCATCTCGTAGTCCACAACAAATGGCGCCGCTCCCTCTAAGTGTAATGTTACCGGGTTGCGGCAACCCTGACACACGGAGTACAAATGGAGACCGTCACCATCTGTGTGTTGCTTCATCACATTTTCACTGGTGACACGAAGCGTGGGCCGTGGGTAATACGCCACCTCAACCTTCTGATCGCTACGCACCGTACCCGCACATCCATTGTTAGAAAACGATGCCAACGAGTAGGTACCTGCTTTCGTTGCAATAATCTTCAGCGCGTCGCCACGGACCTTGTGTGTTTCCACAGAGCCATTGTGCTCGACGGTGTACTCGATGACATCGCGGGCAGTACGGCCCGTGGAAGACTTCAGAAGCAATGGCACCTCGACACGATCACCCTCGACAATCGTGTAGCGTGCAGATCCACCAAGCATGATTTCAGGAATGTCGGTACGGCTCTGTACCTCAACCGACTCACGCGAGTCGACAATCGCATTACACGCAAACTTGTCCTTGACCTCGGAGAGCTGTACTTTGTACAGGCGGCCAGCCAATTCCGCTGGTGGGTCGATCACATACTCATGTACGTCAGCAACAGCTGATGTGCCCACCAACTTGCGGCCCGTATTTACATCGACAAAGTCATATTTGAACGAGAACGGCCCATTACCCGAGAAATATACGGGAATTGCAGCGGCCTCGCCGTAACACGTGGTGATCACACGACGCTTGGCCCCGTCTTCGAAGAAGGATGCGCGTGATGCGAGCTTGAAGTACGTCAGGTACGTGAACCGTGCTTCGTCCAACCGCACAGGCTGTTCATGGTAGTTACGGTCCTTCAATTCTGTGAACACCACCACATAGTTACCCTCAGCCTGAGGACTGAACTTGAACGTGTGTGTATGAGCGTCAGCCTTGAGGTACCTCGCCGTGCGTCCACGCTCGTTAGGCACAGCTGCCAAAGCACCGTTGGTCTGTTTGCGGTATACGCGGTATTGTACATAGAATGGCGCCTTTCCTGCGAGTTCCAAAGTAAATGTGTACCCTGTGGTGCCCAAACACTTGTCCTCAATTGGGTTGGCCGTGATGTTGACCAGCGGCGGCAACGCGAGCGCCACGCGCACCTCATGCGTCTCGACTGTGCACAAACAGAACAGGTCCTGTGCAGCCACCATCCGATACACACCGGGCTCCGTCACCACGATACCTGCTGCCAACTCGTGACGGTTCGCAAAACTACGCTCAAATGTTGTGGTGTTGTGTGCGCCTTCATGCTTGATGCGCACTGATACAGGGAAATCACTGTCAGCAAATGTACCACGAATCTCAAGCCGCTTGTGTCCACCCTCGAGAAGCTCACGCGCATCTCCCTGTATGCTGATTTTGTTGGGCACCTTCATCTCATATTCGAACCAGATATCGCTATCACGTGAAGCCGGGTTGTACCTCTTAGTGTTACCCAATTGGTCAACCACCGCAGCCAACTGGAACTGCAATTCGCCCTTTGTCACACCCTGTAAGAGCGCTGGTTCGCGCGCAAGCTCCTGCTCCAATAAGTTGCGCACTCCACTCTGCGGCTGCAACCAGGCAAGGTTGCGAAGATTGTTTGCATCAGCATGTGGCTTCGTTGGCTCCTGTTTCCACGTCGCGTTGAAGGTGCGCAATGGCTTTCCATTCATCAAAGTGGCGAAGCGTACAGTTGCTGGTGCAACACCGTGATACTCCACCAAAGGAAGCTCGAGTGCATCGCGCGAGTTTAAACACTTGTACTTGCGACTATAGTGTGGCGGGTACGAGAATTTGGCACTCGGACATGTCAGGATCATGAACTCTGATTTGTATGTGCGTATATTGTTGTTGTTCACATCTGCCACGCGGTGGATCTTGTATAAGCCTGGGTCTCGCAACGGCACCTCGACGTAAGAGATGCGCGAATCGCGCTTATATTCGGGGTGTTTGGTCAAATGTGTGGTATCTGTACGGAGAAGTTTGCGAAGACTACGACCCGTGTAGTTCATCAAGGTTACCTCATTTTGTGGAGTCCAGTGTTGTAACTGGAGGAGCCCCAAGTCAGTAGTGGTGTTGAATTCGATTGGCATGTAGAACAGTTCGCCCTGTTCCAAGCACGTACGTTCGAAATGGAATGGGTTGAAGCGTGCCGATGAATCTGGGAGGTAGTGGATCGTGACCTTACCTTTGAAGTAGGCATCCATGTCGATGACACTGCGTAAGTCGACCGAGTGTCCAAGGATGTTTAACTCCTTTTTCTGGCATACCATGCGCCAGATCGGTGCTACCACGCTCCAGATCGCTGGTGCTGTAACGAAGCTCATCATCACGAATGTAACAGCATTCATAGCTACCGTCATCGCAAGTGTTTGAACTGCACCAAAGTTCAACTGGGGGATATTGAGTACGGGTAATAGCCATAACATGAGGCCATCTAACACCGCATACTTGACCACGAAGGTGAACTTACTAAGCGAAGTGAGCTGTCCATCGTCTGAGGGCGCGTCGCCTAAGTTCACGCCCGTCGACTTGAGGAGCACCAAGTCGTATATCTTCCATGCTTGTATCAAAACAAAGAAGGACAATACAAAGACGCGCTGTGAGGCGTCGTCGAGAACCGTCCGCGGAATGAGCGGCGCGTTCTCCTCGTCGTCTTCGACCCGCGACGCCACCGGGGGTTTGTCCATCGTAGAAAAAAGATAAATAGAGAAAGAATGAGATTGAGATTGATGGAGAAAAGAATAAAGAATAGAAAGATTGAAGAATATGAAGATTGAAGAAAACAATGAAAAAGAAAGATCGAAGAAAGAATTGAGATGAATGGAAGGTAAAGAGAGAAGAATAGTAATAGAGACGTGAAAATAGTGAAGAAGTGGAGAAGATTCGATGAAGATGATGGGAAAGAGGATGAAAAAGATGAGATGAAGATCTGAGAAATTATAAAGTATGAACCATTATATCGTGGAATAATCGTGGATCATCGAGATTGTGAAATCATCAGATAATGACTTGAACGCTCATATGATTCGTGTGTCTACCTTCAACCTACATCTCAATTTACTTCAATCCATTTTGATTCTACTCAATTCTCTTATCTTCTATTCTCTTCTATTCCTTCTTCGAACTGAGCACAACCCCATGTACCACCATAGGCTTGATAAGTTTGTCACCCTTCGTACTTGTGCTGTCCACATACTTGTCCAAAAGCGTATCCACGTGTGCCTTGATCTCTGCCTTCTTCTCTGAGCTCAAGTCCGTGATATATGACCGGGTTTCCCAGTACTTGAACACATCCTCAGGCTTGATTAACATCTCGTAGAATGAAAACACCTCTTCCTCTATTGGACGGAAATACTCATTATCGGTTTCCAACAATTGCCGCCATTTACCATGACGATACTGAGGTACACTGTGGTCAAATGAGTAGATATACTGTGTCACCTCTTCCGACCAAGGTTGCTTGTGGAAGTATTCCTTCGTCACCTGAAGAGGCTCTTTTGTACGATCAAGCTCTCCAAAGTATACACTTCCTGAATCCACAAAGTGCGCAGACCAATCCCGTTGTTGCTTTTGACTAGCGTTCGTCTGATCTTTCAAACTGTTACTCGGGTAATCCACGTTCCAAATGAGTCCGAGCTTTCCTCCAGGTTTCAAAACACGGTAGAACTCCGCTAAACTCTCCTTATCTGCAAACCAATGGAACCCTTGAGCAATCAAGATCACGTCCACACTATTGTCCTCGACAGGAATCTTGTATGAAGACCCTTCGTAGACGTGGGTCACTCCGGGGAAATTCTTCTTAAATGTCTGTAACATCCCCGTACTTGGCTCCACAATCACCAAATTGTCGCTACCTGAAGCTCCCCACCCATCATCAACGAGATTCTGTGTGAACTTGCCTGTTCCCGCTGCGATCTCCAAGATCTTCTTGTCCGTATTATATCCGTTATCAGCCAGTGCCAAATCCGCAGATGCCAAAAATCTGTCCACTGTTGCCTTCAGAAACGTCGGGCGGAACACATCATACGTAGAGTGGTTGGAGTTGAATGAATTGATAGCAATGTTATTGACTTTGCTCATGTTTACTCCCCAAATTTTCAGAACATGGCTCAATTAAATACGCGGAGACAATCTCGGAGTACGGCGAAAACATCCGATCCCCACTGCAACATTACCCCACTCCAAAAATGAAACAACTGTAGATAGGACGATATCGTGGGCCCGGCGATCTCGATTCCGCTCCGGAATCCAACCAAGTTTACTGTAATGATTTTGTCCTACAACTAAATATCACAAAGAACTGAAATAGAAGAGGGGTAGAAACGAGTAGAAACAGGTCGTCAATCCAATCTATGTACAATCTCAACTACATACATGTACACATATAAATAATGAAGTACATATACCACATAGATATAGCCCTGAAGTACATGTTCAACATAGAGGTAGTCGTAGACTCAAGTAATGATTAAATCACTTGCAACAGATTTTATCAATATGAGCCCAAGGGAATTTCCTTACTACATTTCTACAGTTTTTTTGCAAATTGCAAAATTATTTCTAAAATACCTAAACTGCTACTTTAAAAACGTTGCACATCTGCAAAGTCCGCACTTGTAATGTTGGACTTTTGGCACATTTGTTGGAATATGCCATCTTTATCGTTAAACAAGTTCCACGGTGTGTCGAACTGGTTGATTTCTCCCTTATCCAAAACCAAAATCCGATCATAATTAATGATCGTTTTCAATCTGTGCGCAATGCACAAAATCGTACAGTGACTAAACTCCTTGATAATGGTCTGCTGGATCTTGGCGTCCGTCTCGTAATCAACCGACGACGTGGCCTCGTCCAAAATCAAGATTTTCGTGTCTCTGACTAGCGCACGCGCAAATGCAAGTAATTGTCTCTCTCCGAGTGAAAAGTTAGCCCCATCATCTTCGACCGCTTGGTCCAAATGAAATTTATGCATGTTATCATCCTCCGTGTTTTCCTTAGTCTGTGCTTTGACGGCTTCCATGCGCAGGGCATCGATTAAGCCGGTTCTTCTTAACGCATCCCACAACTTGTCATCGGTGCTCTCATTAAACGGATCCAAGTTCTTTCTAATAGATCCACGGAAGAGTACTGGATCCTGTGGAATGATCGATAACTTACTTCTCAATGCCTTCAAGCCTAGGTGAGACACATCAACGTCGTCAATGGTGATCTTGCCAGATTCCAACTCGCTAAGACGGTACAATGCCGTCATGATTGATGACTTACCTGCTCCTGTACGACCACAAATACCTACCTTTTCATGTGGCTTGACTTCAAAGTTCAAGTTTTTCAACACGAGTGGTAACCCTGGTCTGTATGCTAAGTTCACCTCTTCAAATTTGATGGTGCCTTGCTCCGGCCATGAATCCTTTGGAGTGGTCTCCGTCACGACATACGCAGCTTCCTGTGGCAACAGATAAGCATATTCAATCAATCTTTCCGCAGCATTCATCTCATTTTCAACCTGTGTGTAAACTCTGATGAGGAACGACAACTGGCCCGAGATTTGGAAAACATATGACATCAACAAACCGGACGATGCTGGTGAAATATGAAACACACGGCACACACAAAGCAAACAGATAAGCAACGAAAACAGACAAGAGATGATATCGATGTTGATACCTAGCCAACGCTGGTTGGCAATCGTCACAAAGTATGCTTCATTCATCGTGTTCACGAGTTGATCGTTTTTAGCAATGAACCGGTCAGTATCCTTGTATGCTCTGATAGTGTCCATTCCAGACAATGTTTCGTTGAAGTTATTGTAAACTAATGAACGCTGAACAGCCTCAATTCTCTTGGCTTCCCGTGCTGATGCCTGGTAGAAATCAGCTGTGGAAATAAATGCAAATCCCAAGAATGGGATCGCAATAGCAAACCATGGCAAGTAAATCACACACAAGATCAAAACTCCAACGATATTACCTCCGGTGACGAAGAAAAAACGAAGTTGATCGCCGATCTCGTTGTCTAAAACGTCGGTATCCTTTGTAAATCTGTTCAAAATACGCCCCATGGGAGTTGTGTCCATGAAGGCCATTGGCGCATGCAAAATCTTGCCGACTGCCATCACGTTCAAACGCACCGATGCTGTGTTGGTGATAAACACCAAAATAATAAACTCAATGAGAATGCAGAAGAGAGCTAAGAAAGTAAAGGCAACATAAAAACCAATGTAAAAGTTATTGGACTTACCATGGAACTTCTTTTCGCTCCAAAACGACAACCAAGTGTTGGTGAATAACTGAAAAAACGTTGTCAACATGATCGACATCAAGAATGCTGGGACAACTAACCATGGTCCTAAATTTCCACTGCCAATGGTAAGGTATTTTGCATACACAGAGTTGTCGATTCTATTAACCGCCTTGTGCTCTTCCGTTATCAACTTACCACTGTGTGTATTGTTCTCATTATAGTCGATGTGGTTAGCTTCCTCGTCAATAGTGGATTTAGTCATTCTTGACACTTGGCGTTGAATCATCTCGCGTTCATGCTCATGCACTTCCTGGTCCTGATATTTGTCATCTGCAGTGACTTCAATCGGGCCATCATCTTCAGAATCTTGCAGTTCCATTTTTGGATCTAGTTCATCGTCATCCTCATCTTTCTCTTCCGCGTTGAAAGACATCAAATTGGCAAACCCAGGACTGATCTCTTTCAATTCGTCTGAAGTTCCAACAGTTATGGTACCATCACCATTCAAGAAAATAATGCGATCAGCAGCACCAATGAGTGACAACTGATGTGTTGCCAAGATACGTGTCTTATCCTTCAACAAACCTAACAAACAATTGTTGATTATATGCTTACCAACCCTTGCGTCGACAGCAGAGAGAACATCATCAAGAAGAATAATGTCTCTATTGGCATACACCGCACGGGCCAAGTTGATACGTGCCTTTTGGCCACCAGATAAGGTAATACCACGTTCACCAACCTCAGTACTATCACCAGCAGGTAAAATATCCAAGTCACTCTCAAGAGAGCACGAATACACGACTTCTTTATACTTTTTCTCATCCAAAGCACTTCCAAACAAAATGTTCTCCTTAACAGTGGCATTCTGTACCCATGGGGTTGCACAAAGAAGAAGGGAACCGTTGACATCGATGTTACCAGCTGTGTTTTTCATGAATCCAGAGAGAGCACTCAATAAAGAAGACTTTCCGGATCCAATCAAACCAGTAATAACGATAAACTCACCTTTGCGAATGGTTAAGTCAATGTTTTGCAAACCTGGGAAAGGCGCATCTTCTGTCGCGGTCTTCTTTTCGATACCCTTACTCGGTGAATCAGAGTCACTGGCGGATTTTTCATCATCATTAGGACTTTCTGAAAGATCTTCCTCAGACTGCTTTCCCTCGTCCTCGCCTTTTGCCTTCTTTTTGTCTTTGCCCTTCTTTTTACCATTGTCTTTCTTTTCATCCTTGTCATCTTCATCGTCGTGGTCGAATGTTTCCCACTCGAAGCTCGCGTTTGTGAGCTCAATGGCAGTTCCTTTCGACTGCATATCGAGCTTTTTCTCAGGATCAGCCTCAATACGAGCAGCCTCGATGTTAATTTCTGGAGAAGCCAAGTATTTACCAACACGAAGTAAGCCCACAGACGCATCAGATCCAGAGGACAATGCCATTGGCAACAAGAAGATCAGAGTTGACAACACGTTAAAGAGAGAGATCGAAGAGAAAAGAGCAGCAGGGGATCCCTTACTTTCGTTCGTCTTGTAAACGACCAAAAACGACACCATAGAAGCGAACAAGGTCATAGACATACCGAAGGCAGTAATTACATTACGCAACAATTGCATCTTGCGGATCAACAACATCTCCCTGCGGCGCAAGCTCGAAATGTTGTCGTGGTACGGAGGTTCCCAAGCGTAGTACTTGATAATCTTCAAGTTGTTCAATGCTTCTTTCATGTAACTAACACGTTCGTCTGTATACTTGTTAGCCAAGGCACGGAGACCGAACAATTGCTTGGCTGAGAGAACGATACCAACCATGAAGGCAATCATGATTCCGATACCAACAAGGGCTTGGGCACCAATATTAACGATCAAGATGGCGATGGCGATAATGAAAGGGATCGGGAAAACCAACATGAAAGGCTGGAGACCAAAGGCAAAATCAATACGGGCCAAATCAGTACCCATAATGGAGGTGATCTTACCAGTAGAGTACTTGTGTCTACTCTCAGCATTCAAACGGAAAGCCTTTGTAAGAACTGCTCTCGTGAGAACTCCTTTTGCCTCGGCACCGGTCATCATGGCACGGTAGAAACAATGGTTAGTCAAAGTACCGAAGGTGAATAAAACAGCAACTGCACCAAAGGAATAACCAATACCCTTGCCGGCATGATGTTCGATACCTAAGTTTCTGCTCTCAACAAATTCAATCAACTTTTTGATGAGTAATGGATTTGTTGTCTGACCGACAGTCGCGAGAGCGAGACAAATGTTAGCAGCCAAATATTGCCATTTAAAAGTACGTAGAAGCGCACCAACAACAATGAACTTAGGAACGACGAAGTCCTCCATATCGGCATCGAAGTCAATCAGGGAATTCTCGGGCGTTTCTCCACGTTCCTTACACTTGGATTCTCTATGCTTTGTGCGAGCACGAAGCAACAAGCGTTCAAAATGGGCCTCGAATGTGACCGTCATATTTTCCACCTTGATTTCATCGTAGAGGGTGAAGAGATCTTCAGGGACCAAGGTACGGATATACCCACGTTTCATCACTGGGAAGAGCCACCAGAAGAAAATCTGCGATAAGAAGTTAGCCGAGTTCTGAGGGTACTTTGCGCGCTCATCTGGACTTGGTACCGGAGGGACATGTTTTGGAAACATCCAAGACAACATGCGCTTTTGGCGCGTCATATCACGCGCTTCCAAGTCGGTGTCATCCATAACTGATAAGACAAGTCAAAGTGATGGGGAATAATTGAGTTAATGATGGGTTCACCGATGAGTGAACGATAAATTGAAATAATGTTAATGAGTCTTATTCACTAACAAGTTATTTAATCGCTGATGATGTTATTCACGACTGACTTATTAACGAGTGGTTATCCACGTATGATATTTGGATGTTTATAACGGGCAGATCACAGTATATAAAGTGCCATTGAGTGGCAACTTTTCAAAAGCTCAAGAGTGCTCGAAACCGAAAAGTTCAGTTAGCCGTACAACGTTCGGACACAAAAAGCATTTTGCCACACGGAGATAACATTATTCTCCGTGTCTTCACAAACAGATAATTCCAAGGGATAGGCTGTGTTCCCATTGACATTGAACCGCTCTATGATGTTCTATGTGCTAGCAATTTGCGGTCAGTCTTTATGGGCAATCTCAAAAGATGTCAACTCTAAGCCATTCAAAACGGCTTAGATAAACGTGGGTGAAAAAAGATCACCAGCGAGGTTGAAGTGAAGGACAAAATAGTACAAGGCGAGAGGAAAAGGCAAGTCGGTAAAACCTGAGCATTCCTACTAGCGGAAAAAAAGCTAACGAGCCTTAATGGATTAGAGTATCCACGCTCAGGGATGAAGTCGAGCGGGGCTGAAAGTCAGGGGTAATGAGTCAACTGATAAGGGTTCATGTAAGTGAAGGTTTGATGTGGCTGACAGGGTTCTGATGGCAAATGAGTCAAATGAAGGCTGAACAATATGAAAAGGAGAATGAATAGAATTTACAGAAGGAGAATGGACAGAACACACAGAAGTACGATGAGGGGAATATACAGGATAAGCAGGGTAAACCTATGGATACACTATGGATACATCGATGAGTGTCAATTGACATGATAATCGATGTGGAATGAATGTCAACGTACCTTGAATAATGATTTTTCCATCAATAGTTATTGAACATGCTCAGCACTGATAACGTCGACTTATACTTTTCTATTCCATTAATGCTCTATAATCTATACCTCTATACAATCACCCACGACCCGTTTTTCTTCTCCTGGACCACCTTGATTGCCGGTAAGTCCCAGCCCATACCACCTGTGCCGATGGCAGCGCCGAAACGCGGAACAACATAGCACTCACGCTTTGTTGCAGTAATATTCTTAGGCGCATAAGGGTGACCTAATGGCTTCGAGTAGGTCAAAAGCGGCGTGTTTTTGGCAACGTTTGCCAATTGCCTGCCACTGAGATCAACCAAAGGACGCATTCTCACTCTGGGGGCTTGGCCCTCTTTGGTATTGGCACCAATACTCAACGACAGATACACCAAATATGATGCAGGCTGTGCACCCATCGTCGCCGCAACAGAACCTGGGTGGATATACACATATGGATCAGCCTCCACATCATTATTGTGCACGGGGAACACAGGTGTATATGGCACCCTCATCAAAGTGGTTTTCTTAGGAATGTCGATCTCAGCAGATACCAAGTCTGCTCTGATGGCGACCTGGTCGACAAATCCAGATGCAACCATCTGTTTCAATGCAAGAAGTTGCGTTTTGTCAGGGACTCCCAATTTAATGTCTTCCTTCAGTACCGCCGCAATGCTATCGGGCAGAGAGTTGACTTGCACAATATGATCAACCTGTTTGCGTAACTTTCCAATCTCCTCCATGGTCTTCACACGCAAGAAGTGATTCTGCATGAAATCTATCTTCTTGTCACGAGGAACGTGGTCAACTGCACATACAGCAGAAAGCAATGCAAAGACATCGCTGCCTGCGTCCAACTTGGCAAACATCGCCCGTGCTTGGTTGTACTTGGAGCGTAAGCGCTTTCTAGCCTCGACATCGGCTTCGTCTTCGCTCTCACTCTCACTGGACTCGACGTCTGAATCGTCGGAACCATGTTTGGGTTTGGATTTCGTTTTCTGCGTGGTCTTCAACCCCAATTCGTTTTCACCAATGAATGGGTCTCCAACAGAAAGTGCAGAGACTATGGCGATCACGTAGGGAAGACATTTCATCTGGTTACCCACAATCAAGATCTTGGCAAAGCGCGGACTCAATGGGAAACTCGACATACTGCGGCCCAACTCGGTAATAACACCATGGCTATCCAAAGCACCCAAGTTTACGAGAAGCTTCTCAGCCTTGTTGAGTGCGGTACGGTCTGGTACAGTGGGGAACGGGAAGTTTTGCACCTGATCGATACCCATAGTCTTCATAGACAACACCACACTTTCGAATGGCATTCTCAAGATCTCGGGACGCGAGAACTGTGCAAAGTAAGACTCATATACTGCGGAAGAGTACAAGCGGTAACAATGACCCGGACCTGTTCTACCAGCTCTACCAGCACGCTGATCAGCAGAAGCCTTGGAGATCCAGTCGATTTCAAACGACTGTACACCGGTGTCCTCGTTGAACTTACGCTCCTTGGAGCGACCGCAGTCAACGACGTAGCGGATACCTGGAATTGTCAACGAAGTCTCGGCAACGTTGGTAGCTACAATACACAACCGACTTCCTTCAGGTGGGTTCTCGAATACTTTCATCTGTTCCTTAGTGGGCAAGAGAGAGTATAGCGGTAAAACGTGAAGTGGGTCCTCGTCTGTTTGGTGCTCCTCACGCTCCTCTTCAAAGCCTTCTTCCTCCGAGTCAGAATTGGAGTCGTAGTCGTCGAAATCACCATGTGCCGCGTCAACACCCAAGTCGATTTCCTCGGCCTCAGCATCAGCATTCTTATTGAGTCTGATAACGGTATCTTCCTCTATCTTTGCAGGCTTAGCACCCTTTTCAGGGAACTCGCGCCGCAACCGCCTAACGGTGGTGGTAATCTCGTTCTGACCCGTGAGGAAAATCAAGATACCTCCTGGCGGGAGCTTCTTGTGGATTTTAATGGCCTTTTTAGCTGCCTCCTCAACGTAATTGTATGGTGTGCGTTTGTTGAAATGTACACTCACAGGATACTGTCTGGCATCGACCTTCAAAATTGGAGGTGGCACGCTGAACAATGCAGTGTTCTCAGAGAAGTCAGATACCCTCAAGGTGGCAGACATGATGATTAGCTTCAATGGCTTATACTTGGTCAGATCCTTGTTATGGTATTGTCTGCGGAGTTTCAAGACCCTACTCAACATACCTATCAAGATATCAGTGTTGATATTTCTTTCGTGAGCCTCATCGATGATTAAGCAAGAATACTTACTGAGCATGAAGTCCGACATCATTTCACGGAGCAACACACCATCTGTCATGAACTTCATGGCTGTGCCATCTTCCTGGCCCTCGTTTTTGATAGTGGTATCGAATCTAATTTGGTGACCAACGCGGTGACCGTGGTCACCCAATTCGTTTCCAACACGGCGAGCCATAGACACTGCGGCCACACGTCTGGGCTGAGTGATACCGATCATACCGGGGAAAAGTGGGTGCTTCAAGTTGCCGAATCCTGCCTCGTACAAAAACTGTGGCACTTGTGTCGTTTTACCAGAACCAGTTTCACCACAAACGACAATGCAATCGTGGTGGTTGACTGCCTCCATGATGCGGTGTTCCTCGGCGAACACCGGTAATTGCATGCGCACGTTCTGGATTTCGTCGTCGCGCAGCACATTTACAAAGAAGGCATCTCGCTTCATGCTCTTGTCAATGGGAACGTAGCCTTCTTCGTCAGAGGAGTGGTCAAAGTCCTCTTCGTGGATGGTAGGCTTGGAATACTTTTCCTTGATCTCTGGTGCAAGCGTAGGCATAACCACCTCATTATCGCGTCCTTCGAGCTGACGCACTTGTTGTTCTGCCCATTCTTTGAATGATGTTGCAACTTTGGAGTGCTTGGGTTTGGATTTGAGGAGTGCGGGGAGGTCTTCATCGTCTTCATCATCGTCTTCATCATCGTCTTCATCATCGTCTTCTTCATCATCGTCTTCTTCATCGTCGTCATCTTCATCTCCTTCCTCGTCATCTTCATCCTCTTCATCCTCATCCTCTTCATCCTCATCCCCATCTTCCTCTCCTTCCTCGCCATCTTCCTCCTCAATCTCATCATCTTCCGCTTCCTCCTCATCTTTTTCGTCCTCCTCATCGGTCGAGACGAAATCGTTTTCATCTTCTACCTTCTTCCGCTTCTTTTCCTCTCTTTCCAAGGCCAAACGCCAGCTATACTTTTTCTTCGCCTTATCTTTCTGAACCTTTGGTAAGTTACCAAAACCAAAGCCGGATCCGCTGCCACCAAACTTGGCTGGTCTATTATCCACAAATGAACCACCGAATTTGGCCATTTCGTCTTCTTCTTCTTCTTCATCATCATCTCCACTACCTTCCTGATCTCCACTACCTTCATCTTTTTCCTCATCGCTATACGTTTGTGCTGTGTGGAAGGTATCATCTTCGCTTGACCAATCTTTGACTTCGTGCTCTTCGTAAAGAACATTCCTTGTGCGGTCATCTGCGCGGCCCTGCTGCTCGAGTGACAACGCCTCAATCATTTCCTCACGTTTTGTTTGTTTTCCCTTACCGAGATTCTTCAGTGCAACGAGATTTGACGTATCCATCTTGGTCTTGGACAACTTGTTTAACAAT
This sequence comes from Kodamaea ohmeri, assembly GCA_004919595.1. Lineage (NCBI taxonomy): Eukaryota > Fungi > Ascomycota > Pichiomycetes > Serinales > Debaryomycetaceae > Kodamaea > Kodamaea ohmeri. Next base: position 784,797 of record SKFK01000002.1, read on the forward strand.
ACGCGCTTCTCTTCACGCTTGATTTGATGCTCAATGTACTTATCCAAACGCTTCTTTTTCGCCTTGGACATTTTGGTCTCTCTTTCGTTGGCACTGTAGAGTGTCTCTTCTAACTTTCTCTTGCGCTCGGCCTTCTCAGCCTCAGTTAAAGGCTTCAAGATCTCTGCATTGGGGTCCAGGATGGGCATCGGTTGATCCGCATGGTCTTCATGTCCCTGTTCTGTACCGTCTTCCAAATGACGTGTGAACTGCTTGTTACGCGCCTTCTTCAACGCGGCTTGCTTGGCAAGCATCCCCGCGCGCGCCTTCTCATTGAACCTCTTCCTGTACTTGCCCATACTCCGTGCAAATAATTTTTCGAGATGCCCCAGATCTTTTCTGCAAGCGCCTATCACGTGCGCCCCACGAAAAGCGGTTTTTTGCTGTCGCAAGCAACTCTACCACCATGGCAGAAACAGACCTCTATAACAAGTGTAAGTTACTTGAATTAGCAAACGATTGGAGTCGTTACTAACTGTACAGTAATATACATAACGTTGACACTCAACTCAACTACTTTGTACACCTATGAGAACCACCTGCTTGTGCACCAGGTCAACAACTTGAACTGCTCGGAGGTACTCTCACAAGAGTTGGGATTGATCAATGCCTCAAAGACGCTTGTTGGATCACTCCCTGTGACCACGAGTTCCAAAGTCACTAAGAGCAAGTTGGTACTCTTTTTCATGAAGAAGCTGTTGGCAAACAATGACGGGAGCAGCGACTTGATCACTGTGGTGACTATTGTACATCACAATGTCAATAAGACGTTGGTTTTGACCATCTTGAAGAAAATAACAGACAAGTATATTGAGTTCAAAAGGGATGCTGGCCATTCGGCCGGTGAACAGAAACCGAGATTGGGCGAATTCAAGCTCTACATGAACCAAATCATCAAGTACGAAGAAATGAATTATGAAGCACATCGACATGAGTATAACTACGGCGGGTCACGCAATGCATCTGAAACAGACTTATTATTAGGACAAGATGCAATCAATCCCAGTCAACTCCTCCTTGTCAATGAGGAGGTAGAGGAGGTTCGCCAAGTGATGCTTTCAAACATCAATAAGCTTTTGAGTAGGGGCGACAAGATCAACCTGCTCGTAGAACAAACCGATCGCTTGACGTCATCATCGCTGTTGTTCCAAAAGAAAGCTCACCAGATCAAAAGAGATATGCGTTTGAATGCGTGGCAGTTTTACGCATTGTTGGTCTCAGCTTTAGTGGCCATCGTCTACTTGATGATGGGCGGTGTCTGTGGGTTTCCTGCGTTTGGGAGGTGCATTTGAGAGAGGAGAAAAGCAGAAAGCGACAATAAGGAAAGCGAGGATAGGAGAAGACAAGGAAAGCAAAGCGAGGATAGGAGAAGACAAGGAAAGCAAAGCGAGGATAGAAAAGCAAAGCGAGAATAAGAGGTGATGAGTAAAGCGGGCAAAGTGAGAATGAGGAACGAGTACGAGGATAAGAGGAAGACGAACACATATGATATTTGGCATGTTGTTTTGAGCATTCTCTTACAGAGGGGTATTTATAGAGCGTGCATAATGGTTGAACAAATAATGATAATATATGCATTGGGAAGGTAGTGAATGAAAGATAGAGAAAGATAAAGATAGAAAGATCAGGTAGGATTAGTGCACAGGACTAGAGAGGGAGAGTTGGGAATGATAGAAGGATTAGACAATGTACTTAACATTTGTATACGAAAAACCATATCTACAAGCATCATCTGCTGCGCTGAAATATTTCCCTAAAAATATGACTTTCTTAGCGTCCTCCACTACTTTTACCCTTCCTTATATTATGAATCATCTGCTTCGTTAAGCATAATTTACTTATATCTTTATAACCAGTGCATCTCCCATCTTATCATCTTTACCATTTTTTCACTTTATCTTTACCATCTTTTATCACTTTATCTTTACCATCTTTTATCACTTTATCATCTTTCATCTTTTTATCATGTTCTACTCATTGTCATCCTCCTCATTCTCATTCACATCCTCTTCATCTCGTCCACCCAACTCCATCTCCTCCTTTGAGATTGCTGCGATTGGATTCACGTCGAGTACCTCAGGCTCCTCGTCACTTTCGTTTTTCTCCGCTGGATTCACTTTCTCCTCTTGTTCTGCATTCTCTACCTTCCCATCCTCCCCATCTTCTTCCATCTTAACATTCTCTTCCCCTCTTTCTTCTTGCTTCGAGTCCTTCTCTAATTTCTTCCTCTCTTCAAACGCGGCCAAGCGCTGCTTGATATCCGGAAGAAAGCCAGAGAATTCAGCGTCCTCAAGCGCTCCATAAATGTCTTGAACATTAACGGTCTTACGAAGACCTGCCTTGGAATGTTGACGTGCATGGAAAAGTACGTGAGATACAAACACGGTGGCCGAACGTTGCAACGCGAGAAGTGAGTCCTTCGATATGATCATGTTGGAGCTTTCGTCTTGTACCATTTCTTTAGCGAGCTTCTGAACAGTACTCTTGGGAAATAGAATATCATCTATCGATACTAAAGTAGGACGCGTTGGCTGAGGGTATTGTCCCTCAGCATTCTTTCTCCATCCCTTTGGTGGCATTCTAAACGAGTTTTATTGATGTGGTTTGGCTGTCGAAGCTCTAGTATAATTCGTTTTGTTTTTTCGCGTCTGAGTCTGGGGATCCGACATGGTAAATGGGCACGAACGCCATCACGACACAAGAAAGTGAGTACTACGGTCTCTTGCATAGCAGAAACATCAATCGTGTACGATTAGGTGATATCGAGTTTGATACTTGGTATGGTAATGCAGCCTACTTTCACACTACAAATCATTCGGAGTTGGGGTATCTTCTCCATAACAGACCACCCAAAGACCCAGCATGGAAGAAAAAGGGTAACCCACTGCAGTACTGGCTTGAGATGCTCTATGTGTGCGAGTTCTGCTTCAAATATACAGACAAATCTGACATTATGTATGCCCATCGCCTGCAATGTCGATATCATACTCGTCGACCAACAGTGGGGAGGTTGGTTTACAGAGATGACCAGCAAGATCTTGTGATCCGCGAGGTACGAGGGTTCCAGGACACGCTTTTCTGCCAGAATTTGTCACTATTTGGAAAGTTGTTCCTTGATGACAAGTCCGTGTATTATAATATCGACCATTTCAACTTTTACGTGGTGTATGGCAAGAATGATGACGAGTTCTTACCCATGGGCTTCTTTTCCAAGGAGATTCTTTCCTATGATAACGACAATAACTTGGCATGTATATGCATTTTCCCACCCTTCCAACGTCGCCGACTAGGATCGCTTCTCATCGAGTTTTCCTATGAACTCGCCAAACGCACACCGGGACAGTCCCGGAGTGGACCTGAGTTTCCACTCTCACCTTACGGAAAGATCACGTACCTCTCATTCTGGTCAAAACTGCTTTGTCATGTGATAGACAGGTACTTGAGAGCGGCACATGCCTTCACTCTCGAAGATGTGGCCTCAATCACAGGCTACCGCAGGGAAGACATTTTGTTCACTCTCGAATATATGCGCGTGTTAGTTCAGAAAAACGGGCTGGTGACTCTCCTGCTAGGTAACCTTAAGGTGTGGTGCGATGAGAACCACTTTACTCCGAAAATGTACAAGAAGGCAATTAAGGAGGAGTGTTTGTTGATATAGGAAGAGTGATTAAGGAAAGAAGAGGAAGATGTCTTCCAGCATACAAGTTTCAGTGACATAATTTAACGAACCTTAACGAGGGCTGATCTTATTGAATTGGGTGGATTGCCAACAAAGTCTTCTCAATATTAGGTCTTGCCGACAAGTCTTTTTAAAACTAGGTCTTACCAACAAGTTTTCAACACTAGGGCTTTTTCACTATCAGTTGTCCTTTATAGATATTCCATTCATAATTATGAGATACTAGTATTTACACTAGGACTTTTTTGAGAGCGTCTTGTAGATCTTCAGGACTTTTTCCGTTCTCATTCATGTCTACTATTTCTTATTAGATCACCATCTATTGCCTCTATAATACATTCATTAAACATTAACGCAATTGCAGGAATGCGTCGAGCAAAACCGACGACTGGCCATCTGTGTTCTTGTTCTTCTCAAAGACATTCCAAAAACGCAACGTTTCGTCACCAGCTCCCGTCACAATGGTCTCTCCATCAGGCGAGAGCGATAAATACAACACACGGTATGTATGGCCAGTTAATTGCGCTATCTGTTGCATCGATGGATACTTCCACACGATTATCTGGTTGCGTGAGTACCCATGTGTCGACACTATCTCGTTTGAATTCTTGGACCATATCAAGTTGCACACCTGCGACCCTGTGTTTACGTCGTGAACCATCGCACCAGTGAGCGTGTTCCACGTCTTAATGGTCTTATCTGCAGTGCCACCTCCGCTGGCAAGAATTCCACGCTGATGCGGAGACCATGCAATGGCCTTGACTGCGGCAGTGTGGTCTGTGAATTGATATAATGGCTTCGGATTAAGACCATCCCATACAATTAACTGGTTATCATTACCACCACTCGCCAATTTATTCTCTTCCACGTTCCACTTGAGTCCACACACCTCCTGTTTGTGTGTCTCAAACTTGTTGATGTAGTGGCTCTCGACCCGCACGTCACGGTTCAAGATTGTGCGATCGCGAGACCCACTCGACAAGATATGCTCGTTCCAAGCAAGCGAACTCACTCGTAAGTTATGGCCAGTCATCGTCCGTACACACTTCATCTTGGTAGCATCCCAGATCTCTACGAGACCCTTGCTTGTACCAATCGCGAGGTGTGTACCAGATCCAATCCAGTTCAAGCTTGTTACTTTATCCTTCTGAGCGAGGTTACATAAGCGGTCGACGGACTGGGTTGCTCCATCCCAGAGGTAGACACTATCTCCAAGCCCGACTGCGAGCACGTCCTGCAGCCCCCAGTCCACTAAGTTCAAGTAAAAGTCATCAAAGAGCTCTGGCGCATCCAATACACGGTATGGCACCTTCAGGATGTTACGGGGCTTCTTCTGTGGCAGGAGTAAAAGTTTCTGTGATTCCTGCCGCACAGGCGAGAGTGAGTAGAGTTCGCGCTGTAAGTCGCGCGATACCGGTTGCGACTTATGGGGCGACTGGTAGGTGAATAGATTAGTTTTGCGCCGTGGAGTACTTGCCTCCTCCGTGTCAACCGCAGTGCCCGCTGCGTTAGAACCGGTTCCAGACCCTGAGGTGCCCAATCCAGGCACACCATCTTGTATATTTCCCGCGCTTCGTGGGGGTGTGCTCACAACCGAGTCGTTAGACCGCGAAAGTGCAGCAGCAGCGTTTCCCGCGGTGCTAGGCCGCTTAGGTGTGGCGCGTGATGTGGATGTAGCAGATAAATTAGTGGCGGCCATCGGCACATTATCACCAAACAACTCTGCCTTCAATACGGTGGAAAACGTACGGTTTGCTTCCTCCTCTTTGCGAATTTCGATCTCATTGTCGGTGCTTCGACTGGCACGCACATCAGGAAGAATCTCTTGGTTAGACAAGCTGAAAGCAGCCTGGAGGTCGATGCCTGTGCGATTTGGGATGTATCTATCGCTAAAGATGGCTTTGTTAGGGCGTCGCCTTGGAGAAACAGGACTGTGTGCCGGAGCTTCTCCGATTCCTGGCGGGTCTAAGGCTCGCGTAGATCTGATGGGAGACCGCGGCGTTTCGAACGCATTCGGTCGTCTTCTGCCGTTGGATCCGTCCAACGACCTGTCACTCATTGAGTTTGTGTATGGGAAAACAACAACGATTTAGTGTGCTCTAGCCAGTTTGTTCTATACGTGTTCAGTTGGTGTAATCCCAGGCACTCGTGTAAGTGATGGCGGGTCTGTGCTCTGTGTAATTTGGTAATGAAGTATGCTCAGGAGAACACTTTTGTTCGGCTGCTTTTTCTGTGGTGGTGATCACATGACCATCAACACGTGACATTTTTACAAGACCATGGTCTGGCGAGTTGTGAGGTTGGCGTAGTCAGAATGATGGGTCGGTGGTGGACTTTACTTATTATCGTGTGGTTGTGCGCGAAGGTTGCAGAGATGGCGTTATATGCTCGAAATTCGTTTTCCTCGTCGCACTTATTCGTTCGGGTTGCACGTCCTGCATAAACCCAGCCAATCACCAACGGCGAAATCACCATTAGCACATTGTTTTAGGAGACAAAAAAAATTGCAATACAAACGGATTGAAATATTGGTTCACGTCTCGGGTAAGCACCGCATAATATCACCATAGTTTTCCCGTCCACAATGCTCCGCTCATTCAATAGACTCGCGCTTAAGCCGTCGACCATAATCAACAAGAGATTCTCCTCCATTATCTCGGTGCACAGAGACACCAAGGAAGACAATGCGAACACACCATTTGAGTTTACCGACGAGAACTTGAAGAAGGCTGATGCCATCATTGCCAAATACCCACCACAGTACAAGAAGGGTGCGTGCATGCCTTTGTTGGACTTGGGCCAGCGTCAGCTTGGTTTCACTTCCATCTCGGTCATGAACTACGTCGCTAAGTTGTTGGACATGCCACCAATGAGAGTTTACGAGGTTGCAACCTTCTACACAATGTACAACAGAAAGCCTATGGGCAAGTACAACTTGCAAATTTGCACCACTACCCCATGTCAGTTGTGTGGTTCTGATGGCATTATGGAAGCCGTCCAGAGTCACTTGAAGATCAAGCCAGGCCAGACCTCTGCAGACAAGTTGTTCACTTTGCAAGAGGTCGAGTGCTTGGGTGCATGTGTCAACGGTCCAATGTTGGCTGTTAATGATGACTACCACGAGGACTTGACTCCAGAGAAGACCATAGAGCTCTTGAAGGCCTTGCAAGAGGGTAGAGAGCCAAAGATCGGACCTGTTAGTGGTAGAGAGAGTTGTGAGCCATTCTCTGGTCCAAAGGTCTTGTTGGGTGACGAGCCAACCGACATCAGAAAGTTCACCAGATCGGATTTGTAAGCTCACACACTGTACAATATCCACATGCATAAGTCGTCGTATATGTAGAAAACAGATAGATTCGGATCGCTGTAGAATGAAGGGGGATGATGCTTAAGAGGATTATCTTAGGTAGTCAGATACTGGTCAAGACAAATTTAATTGGTAAGCGTATAATTTGAGATCATGGCGTACTAATGGTTTTTCATGAGAAGATACGAAAGATGCAATGAAAAGGTACAAAGTAGGCAATGAAAGATACCAAGGATGCAAAAAGGTATCAAGGATGCAATGAGAAGATACCAAAACCAATGACTATTCATAAAAAGACATCAAGAACGCCAATGACTTTCCATCAGAATCAATAAAATACTTACAATCACGAATTACAGCATTAATTATAAAAGGCAACCTACAAATGTTAATTTACTGAAGAAATATGAAAACTGTGTCTGACGTTTAATGACAGTTTCCTCTTTGGTAGTCTGCTTCCCGTGTCTATTCTCCGAACAACCTGCATATAAAACAGTAACTATCTAATTTCAGGTGACTTATCTTCACGTGAATAAGGGTGGGTTTTGCATCATCCCCACTGATTAGCAGTCAACACTGTATCTTCCTATATCAATAGTGAAAAATTCCCTCTATTAACCACTATTCAAAATGGCCAAGACAGACAAGTCCAAGTCGTATAGCGTGGAGACCGAATTGGTCTTCACTAAATCAAATGATCAGCATTTGGCCTCTGTGCCTCCCTTATACCAATCTGCCACATTCAAGCAGCCGTCGCTTACCAACATGGGTGAGTACGATTATACTAGGTCTGGTAACCCAACAAGAACCTATCTCCAGAACCACATGGCTAAGATCATGAAGGCAAGTCACGCATATGCCGTCACCTCCGGAATGGGATGTCTCGATGTTATCATCAGATTATTGGGACCAGGTGACAAGGTCATTGCTGGTGACGATTTGTACGGAGGAACTCAAAGATTGTTGACATACTTGAACAAGAAGGGTGACTTGAAAGTAAGTCACTATGATACCACAAACACAGAGTTGATTAAATCCAGGATAGAGCCTGACACAAAGATGATTTTCTTGGAGTCACCAACCAACCCATTGATTAAGGTGGTAGATGTGAAGGCTATTGCCGAACATGCCCACAAAGTCAACCCTGATGTCATTGTGGTATTTGACAACACCATGATGTCGCCTATTTTGATGACGCCTTTGGACTTGGGTGTGGACATCCAATACGAATCCGCGACCAAGTACTTAAATGGCCACCATGACATCATGGCTGGTATCATTGCTACCAGAAACCCATCTTTGGCTGAGAAAGTCTACTTTGTAATTAACTCCACTGGTTGTGGATTATCTCCTTTCGACTCCTGGTTGTTGTCGAGAGGTTTGAGAACCTTAGCCATTCGTGTCGAGAGACAGCAACAGAACTGTCAGAGAATCGCAGAATTCTTGCAGAATGTTGGCTTCAAGGTCAGGTACCCAGGTTTGAAGTCCCACCCACAGCATGACTTGCACTTATCAATGTGCAAGGGTTCTGGTGCAGTTTTGAGTTTTGAGACTGGCAGTATCAAGACTTCTGAGAAGATTGTCGAAGGCACAGAAATATTTGGAATCGCAGTCTCTTTTGGCTGCGTTAACTCCTTGATCTCCATGCCTTGTAGAATGTCTCACGCTTCCATCGATGCAAAGACTAGAGAGGAACGTGACTTCCCTGAGGATTTGATCAGATTGTGCATTGGTATTGAGAATGTTGACGACTTGATAAATGATTTGACAAAGGCTTTGTTGAAAGCAGGTGCCGTCAAAATCAATTCCAGAGACGAGTTGTTCAATGCTGTGCACACCCAGCCAAAGTTGTAGAGTATAAAAATTCAGTTTTCATAGGAATGAACGGTTTAACAGAACAGAAAGTAGTAAGAATAGATGAAGAGGTGATGATGAAGAGGTGATGAATATAGATTGAATACAAGACCTCAAAGATGGATACTAATCGAACACAACACCCAGATGTTTAATCACACGAGAAGAGCAAAACAAGGTATGATAAGATATACCACATAATCTTTCAGTTAGTGGAGATTCTACACCGATTTCAGTTCTTATCAGAATTACCACATACTCTTTCCTCTCCTCAAAGACCATACAAAGTCATACTTTTCAGTGTTCTAGAACTTATGTTCTATACTTCTTGAGGTTGCCACCGGAAAGTCATTTTTCATCACGACCTGACGCGACTTTTTCGAACGCGTAAAAAAACTTGATCAGAATACTCTCTTTCTAAAGATGCCTGAGATCACACTTACTCCCAATGCTATGAGGGATATATTCTCCCGTTCTAGGAAGGATACAGTCAAGTTGCCCATAATCTTGCAAACAACCGCAACAAAGCCTGTTTTTTTGGAGGGCGAATTGAAGAAGTACAGAGTCATGCTCACAGATGGCGTCTACCAAGGCCATGGTTTGATTGACGAGGTTTGCGTGCCATACTTGAGCGCAAACAACTTGACAAAAGACTGCTATGTTCAAATCAACGAATTCTCCTTGTTTTCTACCCAGAAGCGCTTATTGTTAGTGAAGGACATCAAGATCTTGGGAAGTGCCCCTCACAAAAATAAGGAAGACTTAATCGTTATCGACAACTACTTCCAGGAGCACCCTGAGGACGACGACTTGTTCCTCACCAAGGCTGCCGAGCGTGAATCTGACACTACTGGTCCAGGATTCTTTGGTGAAGAGAAGAAACCTCAGCCTGCTCAGCAACCAAAGTATCCATCTGCAAAGCCAGCCACAGCCGACCAAGGCAGAATCTCTCCTATCGAATCTTTGTCTCCATACCAAAACAGTTGGAAAATAAAGGCACGTGTTTCCTTCAAAGGTGACTTGAAGAACTGGTCCAACGCTAGAGGCGAAGGTAAATTGTTCTCAGTTAACCTCTTGGACGAGTCTGACGAGATCAGAGCTACTGCTTTTAATGATGTCGCAGAAAAGTTATATCTGATGTTACAGGAAGGCAAGGTTTACTATATTAGTAAAGGTCGTCTCCAGGCATCGAAGAAGCCTTTCAACACATTGCCACATCCTTTTGAATTGTCATTGGACAGAGATACCGTTGTCGAGGAATGCTTTGATACTGCAAATGTGCCTACCATAAACTTCAACTTTGTTCAGTTGAACCAGATCCAGGATTGCGAACCAAACTCTATTATCGATGTGATTGGTGCCTTAAAGGAAGTTAACCCAGCTTACCAGATTACTGCAAAGTCTACAGGAAAGGCCTTTGACAGGAGAAATATTACTATTGTGGATCAGACCGGATTTCAGATTGATATTGGTTTATGGAACAAAACCGCCGTCGACTTCAATGTTCCAGAAGGCTCTATCGTTGCTTTCAAGGCATGTAAAGTGCAGGACTTCCAGGGCAGATCCTTGTCCTTAACCAGTACGGGAACCATGGTTGTCAACCCTGAAACACCTGAATGCTTCACGTTGAAGGGCTGGTTCGACAACGGTGGAGTCAACGAAAACTTTAAATCTTTGAAGGTGGAGTCCTCAGGTGGTAACACCAACCGTAAGACCATTGCTCAGGCTGAAGAGGAGCACTTGGGTCATTCAGACAAACCTGACTACTTCAATGTGAAAGGTACCATTGGCTTTGCCAAGAAGGACAACTTTGCTTACCCAGCCTGTACCAATATAAGAGAACTTGCGCGTGGCCCGGGCCCATGCAACAAGAAGTTAGTCGACGAAGGTGGCTCTTGGAGATGTGTCGCGTGCAACAAAGACTACAGCGAGCCAACATACCGTTATATCTTCACATGTACCGTCATGGATCACACGGGCCAGTTCTTTGCTACATTATTCGACCAGGATGCTCAGAAATTGCTCGGAATTGATGCCACAGCCTTGATGAAGATCAAGACGGACGGCGAATATTCCGATGATGACTCTAAGTTTATGGAGTATATCAAGAGTGTCTTTTATAAGGAGTGCATTTTCCGAATCAAGGCAAAGCAAGACTCTTATAACGATGTTGTCAGGGTAAGGTACCAGGCCGTCGGTGTCGATCCAATCGACTACTCTAAGGAATCTGAGCTTTTACTTGAGGAGTTGTCTTCTTATTTGCTGTAATGTGTATCGATTTTAGTGTTTCTGTATGAATTTTTACGTGTTGATATATCTGTATTCGTTATGACACCTTCAAAAGGTAGAGCCCGTGTTAATGATTATACATTAAAGGTTGTATTATTAATCCTGTAATTCTCTATTCAACATAGCTGTGTCGTGAAATGGCCAAGAGTAGCATCTTCATTTCATGTGAGCTTGGAGACATCAAGTTCATCAGTCTGCCCTTCTGAAATCCTGAAGCCCATTGTAGTCTAACCAGAAGTTTCGTAATACATCATGTGCTTGGCGTTGACCCCTAGTGAGCATGAGCTGTCCAATAAACTTTCGCAACTGTTCTTGGCTGAGTCTGTCTCCGATTAACGCAGTGTTTGTATCGAACACTGCAACAAGTGACTGTTTGAAAACCATTGGAATCTTTCCCACCAAGTTCCTGAACAAATGGTAAAAGCGATCCAAATTTGAGCGCGGGCTATTGAGGAAAGACATCAAAAGATTTCCAATTAGATGATAGCACAAATTGTGTCCACCGATATTCAGACTCTGTAGTAGATCTAGAACATAATTCTGGTCTTCGCGAGAACCCTTCTTCATAGTTACCAAAGTACTCCAGAATTTGACAGTTGACTTGACAACAAACACTTCCGAGAACTTGAACAGTTCAAGTGCAAACATCACCACATCCGTTTGGAAAACATGAAGTCCAAGGAGTAGTCGCGGATATTTCTCTAGTATTGCTGTGAAAAAGTCCAAACAACATTTGACCCATTCAATATCACCTTCAGCCGATTGCCTCCAGCTAACAAATATCTTATCGACCAAATTGCTAATTACATCGGAGCCTATGTTCTTTCCGTTTGTAACCACAACACATTGTGCGAGTCCATACACATTTGCTATCGAAGAAGGAGCACAGTGCGGAACTTTTGAAATCACATATGATACAAGAAGCTCTAAACTGAAACGGAAAGGACCATCCACAGCCTCACCAAGACCCAGCTTTAAAATATTACAACAAAGCTCTGTGACAATCGCGCTTCGAGAAAGAACCGGGTGTGACAAGGAATAATTGTTTACTGTTTCCAATACTCGTGCCTTGATGTTTAATGGGTCCTGTTGCCAATAGGCGTTGACCAGGTTCACCTGCTCTGTAGTAAAGAAATCGTCTAAATCTTCGGGAATCTGCGAGGCAGCGCCGATTTCGTTAACACAGGCAAGAAGACTGACACAATAATCTTCAACAGCCTTTTGAATTTCTGCTGGAGACATGTCTTGTGGCACGTTTATTTCACCATTAAATGCTTTTGTTGTTAAACCATGGATTTTCTCGAGAACAGATGAAATAGCCATCCCAAACTGCACTGGATCTTTTAAGGTCAATGCAATTGAAATGTAAGAATTTGTCATCCTCTCCCTAATTAAGTTGTCCATTGAGTGGTTGCTCAACATTTCGTACAAGATAGTCTCTAGATTCGGCAAAAATGTTGTCAACTTCTCCTTCGAGCCTTGACAGATTTTCAACACGGTCTTGGACGCAACCAAGGAGAGGTTGTGGTGATTAACCAACTGTAAGGTATGATGGCCCAAGATGATCGAGAAAAGGAAGTTAAACGTTGGTCGCAAGTGAATATCACCAGAAGAACTCTTGAAGAAAAAAGGGATATAGGACAAGAAGTTGAGCAAAGTGATATTCACTTGTTCAGTAGCTGCCGTTGTTCTTTCCGTGGCAGGCAATGACAAGGTTTGTTCCACCACATCTATCATATTATGCTGGAAAAGTTGATTTATGAGGGGCGTGAGCTCTTCGTAGGATTCGTCATCATAAAAAGACAAATCCTCGGTGATTTTAGATAGAAGGTACAATGATGCCTCCAAATCTAGAACGACCTCAGGCGATTTCTGTTGTAACTTGTCTGCGATATTGTCACATAATGTCGCATAAAGCGAATTCCCAAGTAGAGAATATAATACAATAAAGAGTTCGGCAATCTCATGTCTGTACTGGATGAACTCCGAGCGACTCAGATTGTCTATGAAATGAGATTTGCGCCAGTATATTTCAGTAACCTTTCCCAAGATCTCGTTTCGACGCGCCATGAAGGCTTCTAACGCATCTTTGTGCAAGTCGGCAAGGATATCCTGGTCGTCGATATACACATTCACGAGCTCTTCCCAAGATGGGAGCAATTGCTCGCTAACTTTCTCTTCAACAATGGGTCTGCTCGGATGGTTAGTGAGCTCAAGCATGACAGATAACATGCTATCAACATTGGGTTCGAGGATGTTTCGTGATATATATACAAGGTTGTACGTGAAAAATGTGCACAATAAGTTCACGAAATTGCTTGCCTCGGAGGAGTACTCTTCAAAAGCATCATTATTTAATATTATAGCCATGATGAACTGTACTCCAAATTGTGAGGGTCCAAAGAGTACAAACTGGATCTTCTCTTTGAAAGGATTGCACATACGTGGATTGAGTTCCACTACTTCGCTCAAGGTCGAAAACGCTTTGTTGAGAATTTGCATGTGCGCATCGATATCGGAATTGAGAGTGAATTGTGCCAAGAGCCATCTCATTAAGATCTCAGTATCGGCTTCGGTGTAGCGTTCCGATGAATTGGCCTCAGCATTAGAAATATATACTACCCAGGCGTTTATTGCATCCAAAAGTGCCGATCTCACAGAGAGAGATGTGGTGTTGTTGTCCATAAATGTCTCAACCAATTGTAGGAGGTGAGGGAAGACATTACGATGGATATCGTCACTTGATTTAGTGCCTGCTCTGCTTGGGTTGGCCAAATCCTCGGCTATTGTCGTTATGAGAAGGGAAAGTAGTACTACTTGCTCTTCAGTGGGTAGCTGCAGGGGAGATATATGCAATTGCAGAAGTAATTTGGAGACTGGATCAGCCAGTGCGGTGTTGAGATACAACACAGATAAATTGCTCAAGAGCTTGCGAATGATGAACATCCCACCTCGAAGAGGTATGCGTAAAACATGCCCGAACATCTCGTCGGAGATCGATTCGACGTCAATGTGGTCTTTGAGAACGTGAGTGTTGATGTACACGGCATATGTCAATGCGCCGAAGTACTGCGATGTGTTGTCGCTCTCATTGAGAAGCGCATTCGCTAGCGTACGACCATCATGCGAACGTTGTATAGACTGTAGCTCCTCTTGTATGTACTTGACTGTTTCAGTGTTGCTTGTCGAGTACAAGGTCCTAATCTTCTCGACCACCTGTGGTAGCGACCATTGTAACGTCATGCCAAACGACTACACTATATTTAGCGCTGACATCCCAATAAAATGGCACGTGACCAGCCGTACACCACGTGACACCACGAATGTAGCTAGCTGCGTCGACGATGAGGCAAAGGATTGTTGCCAGGCGATGGTGTGGTACCAAGGTTCTTGCGACAAGAAGTCTACACTGTCGCTAAGTCGGTCACGCCATGCGCTACAAAAGAAAAGACCTTATTCATGAGGGTTGAGCAGAGAAAAAAAGTCGACTAATTTTGCTATATCTAGCTATTACCCCAGCACATGTCAGCCAGAGTTTCTAGAGGCCAGTGTGCTACATGCAACTGTTCGCCAGGGTTATTATCCCGTAACAGGCGTTCTACTTTGTTATCGCAGAGAATAAACATCAAGAGGACCGGCAGCAACAATGCCGTGGTCGGATCCCGAGTCGGCTCTCGAAAGGCGTCCATCTTTACTATCGACGCAAGCAACTTGTGTGTTTCTGAAGGTGCCGATGTTAAGGAGATCAACACCTCGAAGAGATTGGAGGCCTTGCGCAAGACCATGGCCGACTACAATTTGGGTGTTTACATCGTACCTTCGGAGGACCAGCACCAGTCCGAGTATGTGTCCGCCTTAGACCAAAAGAGAAGTTTCATAAGTGGTTTCAGTGGGAGTGCCGGTGTTGCTATTGTAACCAGAGATTTGACCTGTATGAATGATGTCCCTGAGGGACTTGCTGCACTTTCCACTGACGGAAGGTACTTTAACCAAGCTACTAATGAACTCGACTTTAACTGGAAGCTTTTAAAGCAAGGTGTCAAGGACGAGCCTTCCTGGGAAGACTGGGCGATTTCCCAGGCTATTAGATCCAGTTTAGACAGTGGCTCTAAGTGTAACATCGGTGTGGATCCCACCAAGATCTCCTATAAAGCTATCCAGAAGTTCAACACTTTGATAGACTCCGCCTTGAAGAAATATGCCGACAAGAAGACAAAGCCCGAAATCGAATTAGTTGCCATCACAGACAATTTAATTGACAAGATCTGGAAGCAGTTCGAGTCGTTGCCCCCTACCCCTGCCAACCCGATATTCGCATTGGAAGACAAGTTCACCGGTGAATCTGTAAAGTCAAAGCTCGAGAGACTCAAAGCAAAGGTCTTTGAGAACAATATTGAAGGTTTGGTGGTGACAGCGTTAGACGAGGTTGCATGGTTGTTGAACTTAAGAGGTCTGGACATCGATTACAATCCTGTGTTTTACGCGTTTATGATTCTCACTAAAAACGATGGTGACCACTTGTTTATCGATTACTCGAGATTGCCTGAGTCTGTGACCGCAGACTTGGCTCTTAACAATATCAAGGTGCAACCCTACACAAAGTTCTACTCTTCGTTGCTCGCATTATCTAAGGACTTCAATCTCTCAAATAAGTCCTTTTTCACTCCAGATAACGCTAGTTGGGAGGTTGTGCGGAGCTTGAAGTGTAACTACACCCAGGGCTTCTCTCCAGTCGAGTTATTCAAATCCATTAAGAACAAAACCGAAATTCAAGGTGCGAAGGATGCTCACTTGAAGGACGGTCGCGCCCTCGTCAAGTTTTTCGCCTGGTTGGAGCACGAATTGATTGTCAAGGGTGAACTTATTGATGAATGCGAGGCTGATGACAAATTGTCGCAGTTCAGAAAAGAGGAGAAGAACTTTGTTGGCTTATCTTTCCCAACTATCAGTGCATCTGGTGCGAACGGTGCTATCATACACTACAGTCCATCAAAGGGCTCGTGTGCCATGGTTGACCCATCCAAGATCTACTTGAATGACTCCGGCTCTCAGTTTTTGGAAGGTACCACTGATACAACTCGTACGGTACACTTTGAAACACCATCTGCCAATGAGATCAAGAACTACACTTTGGTGTTGAAGGGGAACATCGGGTTGTCCACCTTGAAATTCCCGGAAAACACTACTGGTAACTTGATCGACTCTATTGCTAGACAGAACTTGTGGAAGCACGGTTTAGACTACGGGCACGGTACTTCTCACGGTGTTGGTGCTTTCTTGAACGTTCACGAGGGTCCAATAGGTATTGGTCCAAGACCGAATGCAGCGATTCACAAGTTGCAGCCGGGCCAGTTGCTCTCGAACGAGCCAGGCTATTATGAGGATGGTGAGTACGGTATCAGAATTGAGAATGTTTTTGTCATTAAGTCTGCCGATGTTGCCTACAAGGGTAGGGAGTTCTATGAATTTGAAACCATTACTAGAGTTCCTTATTGCCGTAAGTTGATCGATGTCTCTTTGTTGACTGAGGAAGAAATCAACTGGGTTAATGAGTACCATGCTACAATCTGGAACGAGTTGAAGGATTCCTTCGACTCTTCGTCCTACACCTACAAGTGGTTGAAGAGAGAAACCGCCAAGCTTAGAAAGTGAGCACAGGACTACGTGTGATCAGTGGTTTTTTTTTTTCGCGTTTATGTATAGCATACAAATGTACCGTGATCACTGATATGGCCATAATCGTAGTTAGACATAATATTTCTCTATCTTATGCTTATTGTTGACTCTCTACGTAACTTGAAAGACACTTCACCAGTGTCTGATCTTGCTCCCAATACCTTTTATTTCTATAATCAATCCTGAAAGAGCATTTGAATCTCTTCTATACGTCTTTTTCTTCTCTCTTCTTCCTGTGCGCCCACGGCTTCACCAATTTGCTTCTTTCTCTCCTGTATTTTAAGCATGTTAATTTCGATGCTGTTCTTCACAATAAAGCGCACTACCTTGACGGTTTCATTCTGGCCAATACGGTGGATTCTGTCAATTGCTTGGTCTTCCACACTGGGTGACCACCAAGGATCCATCATGAATGCCCTCGAAGCAGTGGTCAAATTCAATCCCACACCTCCTGCTTTTAAGGATAGTAACAATACAACAATATTCGAACGATCTTTGGGTTCCGCATTGAACTTGTCTAGAATCTTCTGTCTTTCGCCCAATTGCAACCTTCCGTCGAATTTGTATACTTCAAATTCCCCTGATCCTTGGGATTTGAGTTCATTCTCAATGATATCCAAGTACGATGAGAACTGCGAAAAGAGAATCACCTTTTCGCCTGGATTCGATTGTCTTAATGCCCTCAAATGCCTCTTCAACGCCTCAAGTTTCGAGGAAGTTTTATCCGGATCATACCAGTAAAGCTGAAATTTGTAGTTTTCACTAGGGTCCTCATTCTGTGTGTGGAATCTGATCTCATTTCTTGTTGTTTCCTTTGATCTAAGCTTGAAAAGCTTATATTTTGAGACAGGAGCCCGGCAATTTGGACAAAGGACTTGCGCATTCTTATTAGTCTGAAACTCGATATGATCGAGTAAGCATGTAAAACAATACGAGTGGCCGCATGGTGTCACCACCATTTCACCAAAATTTATTGGCGATGCTGTGCAAATTGAACACTCATCTTCCTTTAGATCAATTTTCGAGTAGAGAGGATACATTACTCTCTTTAGTTCTGTTTCATCTGCAAATCCCAAGGTCTTTCGATGAGATATAAGTACTTCTAATTCTTCCGCCGTCTTTTGATCAAGTTGTTCCATTTTCAAATCCTCATCCTCGTCCATTTGACTATGTCCTCCAACCAAATCGATATGGCAGCAAATCTGTCTCAAGCGCAAGATATGCGTCAATATTTGTGTGTATTGTTTGAGTAACTGGCCGGATTGCACACCCTCTTTGAAAGTCTGAGTGGCTTTGCTCTTGAACCAGTTATATAATTTCTCTTCGCGTTCGTTGAATTCGACCTCCTCAACAATCACTTCCTTTGGCGGAAGCTGAACAATTGGTGTTCCATCGCTTTGTTTCATGTTTTTAGTACGTCTCAAGAAGATTGGATCCAATATTGACTTGATGATTTCTAATGTTTGAGATATCCTTTTCTGCTCAAACGGTAAGGTCACAAATGTCTTCCAGTACGAGAAGTTGCACCATGGTTCGAGTTTCAAAAATTTGATCAAAGAGTATAAATCATCGAGCCTGTTAATGATCGGAGTACCCGTGAGAACCCATTTTCTCTTCAGCATTAACTCATAGATGGACTTGGCACTTTTGGTGTTTCTGTTTCTGATGTTATGACCCTCGTCGAGAATGATACGGAAGAACTCCACACCATATATACCCATCGCAGGCATTTCACCACGCAAATCCCTCTGTTTGGATAATCTTCCATACTCGTTGACCACTGTTCCATATGTCGTAAGCACGACTATAGGAATATCTGGACGCAGCAGCACTAACAAATCCTCGAGATCATGATCGGTGGCATCACCGTAGTATATGTGACAGAAGTGTTTTGGGTTATTGTTACATTTGTCAAACTCCTTTTTCCACTGTGTAAGTAATGACATTGGTACCACGATCAAAGTCGACTTTGAAGCATATGGCCGCTTTGAGCTAGGGACCGGGTCCAGATCATAAGGCACCGAGTTCACCAATGCAAGTGCCGATATTGTCTTTCCCAATCCCATTTCGTCTGCAATTACACCTCCAAGAAGCGTGTTTTTTGATATCGGCTTCTCGAGTGACAACTCTCCGTTGAACGTATTTGCATAAAAGTACTTTGTTTCCTGGGAAAGAGGGTCAGCAGGGTTCTTTGGCCATTGATAACGTTTCCACAAGGGATTGACTGTTCCTGCATTTTGCTCCTCTATTATGCGAACAGATTGTGAGGAAAGATCAGTTTCCTTATTAAGTTCCCTCAAGCGGTCGATTTCCCTTTCGCGTGTGAGCATCCACGAAAGACCATGCCGTTGATAAGCACGAAGACCAACTTTAAAGTTTTCTTGTGGTGGCTCTGTATCTTCAGGGAGGTTGTTGAGCAAATTCGAATGATTATTAGCCTGATAAAATTGCTTCAACTGATCAAGATCCACATGGTCCACTGGTTTGAGTCCATCATCACCTTCCTCAGTACTGACTTCGCTTTTCACAGCAGCAGGAACGATATCGTCATCACTCACATCCACTTCCTCTACTGGTACATCCTCCACTTCGGCCTCATCCAGGGTTCTTGTGGGTCTGAGAGAAAGCGTCTCAAACAATTTTGCAAGGGCAAATTGCCTCATTCTTAGAATCACTTCATTGTTTGTCTCTGAACTGAAGTTGAAATTCGACTTCGTCGCTGATTTCTTGGAATTGCCCTTGAACTTCTTCAAGCTGTAGTCGTCCTCTGAAGTAACAGGCTTAAACGCTGTGCTTTTCAAGAATATGTTAATCTGAATGAAAAACGAGTCACCAGTCGAAAGCCTCAGTTTTGTCGATTCCAATACAGTAGTGGAGAAATCTGCCATTTCAAGGTCGATCAATGGAGTGAAAATCCTCGTTAAGTTCTCTGGAATACGTGCAATTTCACGGTCACTCGAATTGAATAGTCTGATGATGGAGGTCTCACCTATTGAGGAGTTCTTTGGTACAAGTCTCTTGAGTGTGAGAACCTCACCATATTGAAATGGCTTCATTGTAGGCTTGGTGGTCCATGCCTGAACAGGAACAGATCCAATAAAGCGTTGCCATTGATTCGCTTCTAGTTCTTGTTTGATCTTGATTGACTCAGTATGCATTCGTTCTTGGAGATCGGCAATCTCATCAGTGAGTTCAGTTGGTCCATTCTGTCTAACCTGACTATTTGCAATCTTAGGGCCCCTACCCATAGTTTGTGATCTTTGAGTATTCTCCGTAGTCTCTGGGGTATCTTCTTCAGCAGTTCTCTTTTTTCCACGTTCGCTTCCAAGATAGGCCCGTATTGCACTCTTGGCAGCATCGGGTTCATCTTGATGCTGTTGGTACAATGAATTGATAGTGTCCACTGGTAAATGTCCTAAGGTTGAGAAGAGCTCACTGGCAAATAGCTCCTTTTCTATATCCACAACACCACCCTCATCTTCTTCAACGAAAAGTGAGTCCTGAGTAGCGGGTTTATTCAAAGGTAGTTTCAGTTGTTCTTTGAAGAACCTTTGCTTCTTCACAACGCGCATCGTGAAGCTGACTTTTTAGCGCGTTTTGGTGCACGTGATGACTTTTTTTTCGATCTCAATCTGACTGAGTAGATAGTTCAACTGAATTATTCTAGCGGAAGCTTATCTACTTTCTGCAGTGGTCCTATCTTGGATAATCATTGATAGTACTGTAAATGGTTTCCTTAACAATCACAGTATTTCAGTATTCAAAGTCAATATTCAAAG
This sequence comes from Kodamaea ohmeri, assembly GCA_004919595.1. Lineage (NCBI taxonomy): Eukaryota > Fungi > Ascomycota > Pichiomycetes > Serinales > Debaryomycetaceae > Kodamaea > Kodamaea ohmeri. Next base: position 805,420 of record SKFK01000002.1, read on the forward strand.
TATTTCAGTTTTAGAAAACCTTTCATCTTGCTGGCTGAAGATACCATAAAGTTGACATGCTTTTCTTCCTATAGAGCATTCACCAAACTACCTCGTATTGGGCGAACTACTGAACAGGTAATTTTGCAATTTATCCAGCTTTCGGTCCTCATACTTTTGTGGTCGCGCAAAAGTTTCCTTATCAGGCTATTAGTCATAATCAACCGTTGGAATGCCTTCCATCACTGAAAATTGATCCGCCAACAGAAAAGGCTTAAAGGTCTTAACCACATAACGAGTTTCTTCAGGTAAGGGTGAGATAACATGATGAAGATGCACTTGTCAAATGGACAAGCACTGCCTACGGCAAAGATATCTTGATATTTCACTTCGTTACGGTGCACAAAGACGATCGGTTAGCAGCGGAGTTGTCTCTCTTATCGATTACTCACCACGGAATGTATGCAGGATATCCGAGAGGAAGTGTTATCGATTATAAGTGTGGAGGTAAATCAGCGCGAAAAATTATAATTTTACACAACATTATCATGACCAAATCTTCTGAGACCAACACTTCTAAAGACTTGTCGCACTTATTGTCGCTTGAAGCGCAATCTAGAAAGTGTTCGGCTTTGAAGTCTGCCTTCAAGTACTACAAAATGCCAGGTTTGACGTTCTTGGGTGGTGGTTTGCCCTTAGCGGACTACTTCCCTTTTGAGAATGTGAGTACAGACACCCCAACACCTTCTTTCAGCAATGGTATCGGAGCCCAGCTCACTGAAGAGAACAAAACTTCCTTCACCGTTCACAAGAACGCTAAGCTTAACGACCCTAAGGTCAAGGATGTTGAGTTGGCGCGTTCGTTGCAATATGGTTACACTGAGGGTCAACCTGAATTGGTCGAGTTCTTGAAGGAACACACTGAGATGATTCACCACCCACCTTATGCTGACTGGACTTTAATCACCTCTATTGGAAATACTCAGTCCTGGGATGCCACGTTGAGAACATTTACCTCGAGAGGAGACTCCATCTTGGTGGAGGAGTTTTCATTTTCGTCCGCGTTGGAGACCGCGAGCGCCCAAGGTGTCAACACCATTCCAGTGCCAATGGACCACGAGGGTATACAGCCTGCAGCCTTGGAGACTATCTTGGACTCTTGGGTCGGACCAAAGCCAAAATTGTTGTACACGATCTGTACTGGTCAGAACCCAACCGGATCTTGTTTGAGCGCCGAGAGAAGAAAGGAGATCTACAAGTTGGCACAGAAGCATGACTTCATTATTGTCGAAGATGAACCATACTACTTCTTGCAAATGGAGACTTACACCAAGGATGTTGCTGCGAGAGAGGGCAAAGCCATCAAGGACCATGATGAGTTCATCAAGGCATTGGTGCCTTCTTTCATTTCCATGGATGTGGAGGGAAGAGTTATTAGATTGGACTCATTCTCCAAGGTGTTGGCTCCGGGATTGCGTCTCGGCTGGATTGTTGGCCAAGAGAGATTGCTTGAAAGATATGTGAGATTGCACGAGGTTTCCATTCAGACCCCTGCAGGACCTGCACAAACCCTCACCAATGGTTTGTTGCAAAGATGGGGTCACAGCGGTTATTTGGACTGGTTGATTGGCTTGAGAGCCGAGTACACTCACAAGAGAGACGTTGCTATTGACGCCATTGAGGCCAACTTCCCTAAGGATATTGTGAGCTACGTTGCTCCCGTCGCCGGTATGTTCTTCACCTTTGATGTCGATGCCACCAAGCACCCTAAGTTCAAGGAATTTGGAGAGGACCCCTTGAAGGTTGAAACCGCCTTGTACGAGGCAGCTATCAAGCACGGCTCACTTATGATTCCAGGGTCTTGGTTCAAGGCTGAGGGTCAGTCTAACCCTCCTCAGTCTCACTTGCCTGAAAACCCATCTCACAAGAGAAGCTTCTTCTTTAGAGGAACCTACGCAGCTGTTCCATTAGACGCATTGAAGTTGGGTATTGAGAAGTTCGGAGTGGCTATCAAGGAGGAGTACGGTTTGTAGAAAAGTTAGATATATAAACACTTAAAAAGGGAAATTGTAGAGGTGTTAGTGGGAGGTAAAGCTATCGTAAAAGAAATAGTTTCTTTATATTGGAATATTTCCGGGTGCGATACTGTCAAAGTCTTTTTTGCAACTTCACAAACTTTTTTTTCTTGTTTTCCACCATGCGGGTGCTCAAGCTACCATGGCTTGGCCATCGGGGTAAGTAACATCCTATGGTTCTAAGTTCATACTAACAACCCAGCTGATAATAAGAACTGTGAGTGTTATTCAGTAACCATTAATGCAGATGGTACACGACTAGCCTCTGGAGGTCTTGATGGTAATGTCAAGATATGGGACACCAGTACAATCCTTGATTTCAACCAATTAGCTCAAGGCGAGGGATCCGACCTCCCTGATTTATCGCTAAGACGACCACTTTGTTCAATGAGTAGACACAATGGTGTAGTAACCACGGTCAAGTTTTCCCCTGACGGTAGGTTTCTTGCGTCGGGCTCTGACGACAAGATCTGCCTTATTTGGGAGAAAGAGGAGGAACTGGCGAACATATCCAAACAATTCGGAGAGGCAGAGCCCGACTTGGAACACTGGAACATCCGTAAGAGACTTGTTGCCCATGACAATGATATTCAAGACATAGCGTGGTCATCAGACGGGTTGTTATTAGTGACTGTGGGTTTAGATCGTCTGATTATTGTGTGGAATGCATTAACTTTCGAGAGAATCAAAAGGTATGATGTTCATCAGTCGATGGTAAAGGGCATTGTCTTCGATCCTGCCAACAAGTTTTTCGCTACAGCCTCGGACGATAGAACTGTACGTATATTCCGCTATTATAAAAAGTTGAACGACTTCAGTTACGAATTTCAAATGGAGCACATCGTCATGGATCCGTTCAAGAAATCGCCACTTACTTCATACTTTCGTCGATTGAGTTGGTCACCCGATGGGCAACATATCGCCGTTCCTAATGCAACTAATGGACCGGTGTCGTCTGTCGCTATTATCAACCGTGGAAACTGGACGACTGACGTATCATTGATAGGTCATGAAGCTCCTTCTGAGGTGTGTGCTTTTCTGCCAAGGCTATTTCAAGTGGCTGGAACCGATGATAGCTTTAGTACTGTTTTAGCCACTGCTGGACAAGATCGGTCACTTGCTGTATGGAGCACAACATCATCCAGGCCGTTAGTAGTAGCACAGGACATAGCGACAAAATCTATTACCGACATGTGCTGGTCTCCAGATGGAAAATGTCTATACCTCTGTTGTTTGGATGGTTCGATTACTGTGGTGACGTTTGACGATGGAGAATTGGGTAAGGTAGTCAGTGAGGATATGATCAACTTGCAATTAAACAAGTATGGTGCTGATAGAGACTCAAATATCTTTCCCGAGAGTGTTGACCAGTTGAAGCTCGAGGCTGCAGCAGATAAAATAGAAGCATCGTCGAAGGTGCAAGATGCGCTCCCGATTGAGCCACCAAGAGCGGTAAGCAAACTGGAGAGAATTGGACCGGACCATAAACGTTCCCTTATAGAATCCACGAAAGCAACTGAAACCAAACAGAGTACCTCTGTCAAGACGCCTGAACTGGAATCTGTTTCTAGTGGTGCTAATAAACCCTTAGGTGATTCTTCGGGAGGACTGGCACAAGATAGTAATATCAATTCGGAAGAAAAGATAGCCAAAAAACAGAGAGTTGATAGTCCCGATGGTACATCAGCAGCTAAGAACACGGCAACCGCTACCCCGATTAAGATAAACCAAACCATTACAATGAAAAACGGCAAGAAAAGAGTTGCACCTACTCTCATATCTACGACATCTTCCGAGCCAGTCACAGCCAAGGGAACCAAGAAGGTATTCCGTAATACAAACATATCTCAGATAAACTACTTTCTTCCACGTTTGGGTCTTCAAACCTGTATACACGGAATAAGAAGTAAAGGAATACTGACTAGCAATGAATTACCACTTGATCCCGATAATGACAACGATGATATCGGTAATAACGGCACAGCAATGACAAACTCTACGACACAAAACCTTTCTGAATCGTCAGTAAGACGACAACGTAACAAGCTTAAACGCACTATGTTGGAGAAAAGGTATCCGAATACATTCAAACAGATCTCAAATCTCCCAGAAACGTTATTTTATAACCCAACTATTGTTAACCACGAGGCCAGTAAACTCTTGAGTACGTCAGGGTCTTCCGAGCCAGAAATTTCCAATTTTTCCACGATTGAGAATGACGAAGAGATCTTGTTTTCGGTCATTTTGCGAGGGGTTCTGCATGGGGCGAATCCAGGTGATTCTGTTGTTGGGGATGAAAAGGCGCCTGGATCGGTTTGCACCACTATTGAAGTAAGAAATGGTTCGTCGTGGCCTGATTTTGACGAGGATATGCATATTGAGAACGACCCCATGGACAAAGTGGACTTCAATGATCCTACCAAGGTGATTGTCACAAACACGAAGTCCTCGAAAAACAGACAGTATACCTTGTACTTCCCCTACAAGATCCAGCACGTGAATGCGATTGTCAATGGCAAGGTATTGGAATATATCGTATTAGTTTCGTTCCACGGAACCGTGCAGTTCATCGAGGCTCTAAGTGGCAACTTTGTGTGTCCGTCACTTGAGCTCGGTGATAACGTAGTTACCATTCGGCAAAAGAATGGCATAATTATGCTTCTCACTAATACTGGGTTGCTTTATTCATGGAATATGAAAGGAGAAGTTCGTGCTTTATTAAAGGGTGTTTCAATTGCGCCGGTCGTGAACCTTGTTGAGATACAAGGACTCACCTCAAAGAAAACCACACCTTCGTGTGTACTCCCTGAGGTCGTTGCACTCGAAATCAATGACGAGGGCACGCCTTACATAATACTTGAGAACTCACACGATATCTATACGTACTCTAGCGGGCTTGGGTGTTGGACAAAGGCAATGGACTCATGGTATTACTTAGCCGGAAAAATCACTAATGAGGGCAAGCTGGTATTGGACCGGTTTTTGGACAGAACTTACAGGGCTTTCCAAGACGATGCTCAAAGAGGAGTTGTAAATACCTACAATACTACAGAAATGTCCAGAGAACTCCGCCTGGTGATGGAGGCTCGTTATGCTGAAATAGTGGAGGCAGTAAAAGTGTTTGATTGAATAGATGCCATACTAATCATTTAGAGTAACAAGGTTTTCACCTTGACCAATGCTTCTTTTCCAAAGTGTAGTCATCGATGAAGAGTCTAGATTCTCTGGATTTGTGAGAATATTCAGTAGATTTTGCAGATTGTCATTGTTGCGTAGTCTACTCTGAATTTAGTTCCAACTTTTCTCATATATCATCATGTCTATATTTTATATCTTCTCCTCAGTCGCCTTCTCCTCAGTCACTTTCTTCTCACCTACCTTTTCCTCACTCACCTTCTCGTTCACCTGCTTGGCCTCACTCTGAGGAATCTTTGGTTCCTCAGGGCGTAAAACTTCTTTCTCGAAAGGAAATGAAGCAAGCAAAATCAACGCCGATAATACTTGATTGATTCCTGTCATCCATATGGTCAATCCCACGGCACCCGTCTTGAAAAATGGCAAAGCCATGATCCACTCTACGGAATGTGGGAGCACACCTTTAGGCAAGTAGAACAAGACTTGTTTTCTGAACCAGAACCTGGAGAACCAAATTGGGATTGAAGTTGTGAATGTGAGAAGAATCCCAACGATTTTGTCGACCTTTGATTTGTCCTCAGAAATGGTCTCCTCTAACTTCTTAATGTCTGCAGTCAACTTATCAACCCTGCGATTCAACTTAGTCCATTTGGCATATTCATCCTGAGCGCTGATTTTCCTCTTTTCACGGTTGACGGTATTCAATTCATCTCGAGCAGCGCCGAGCTCCAGGAAGGCACTGTTCCAACCGAATTTGGCACCGAAGCGCACATAATTGACCCAAGCGACACTCTGGATGTTGGTCTTACCGATGTGGCTAGTAAGGTGTTTGATTGTGAGGAACACAAATATGAAGATCACTATAGAGTATGGCTGTAGGTCCAACATTACTCGTTGTTTTGGTTGTTTGAGTGGTTGTTTGAGCTTTGTGAGAACTGACTAGCTGTTGACACTGCGCGAAAAAATCCAGGAGTAAGGAAAAAAATTTGGTGATGGAATCGTGAACAACAAATACTCAGTCGATCCGTAACCAACATTCTTTGCCCCTGTCTTTGTCGCGTACCATAAATCGAGGATACTGGATAGAGTGAGCACAAAACGTTGATCCACATAACCCCTGTGATTGAACCCTCGTCATTAACACACGCTCGCAACATGCCGTCTGACCAAGAAGAAGACTACGTGCCATGGATCCAACAGTACTGTGATGCATTTGCACATGATTACTTTGTCCCTGTACCGCACGAATTTATCGAAGATGACTTCAACTTGACGGGGTTATCGCTGCAAGTGCATTTCTACAGAGAGGCGTTGTACACTATATTAGACTACCAAGTGAACACTGCTGACGATCCCATCGAAGAAACAGGCAACAGCACAGCAGCAAATGGAAAGGGTGGAAGCAAAGTACCCAAGTCAGAACTCCCCAACAAAGCATTATTGTCGAACTCTGCAGACATGTTGTATGGATTAATTCACGCGCGCTACATCACGTCAAAGGCAGGTTTGACCGCCATGGCTACCAAATTCGAGCGCAATGAATTCGGCTCTTGCCCCAGGTATTACTGTGATGGAATGCACTTGATACCGGTAGGATCTACAGATATCCCTGGTCAGGAAACAGTGCGGTTGTATTGCCCCTGCTGTAACGATATTTATTTGCCATCGAGTTCGAGGTACTTGAACATCGACGGAGCTTTCTTTGGTACTACCTTCCCTGGATTATTAGTGAAGATGTTCCCCGAGATTGAAAACCAGTGCAGAATCAGGATAAATAAATTCAACCAGAACGACTTCGGGTTGAAGCTTTTCGGCTTCAAAATCAACGAATTGAGCCCATGTGGACCCAGAATGAAATGGTTGCGCTTGCATCCGAAAACAGAGGAGCAAGTTACAGAGTATGAAAACTGTGAGTTCTCGGTGCCAATAGATTCCGATGAGGATCTCGATGACGACGAAGGTACAGGACACGATGAGCAGATTATCGACGATGATGACAAGACCATGGCTAGTGAAAATAATTAGAAGGCATATAAATCTGGCCAAGACATAACTGATATGCGTGAGTGAATACCTCATGATATGAATTAGCACAATTGTGAAGGTAACACAACTGTGAAGATAGTACAACTGTGAAGATAGTTCAACTGTGAAAATAGCACATGAAGGTTATTTTGCTGCGCGGGTTACCATGATGTCCAGTGGCTACTTTGATACTTCATTATCAAGATGATCATGTGGTTGAAACCGCTCTGAAGATGTAACTATTATATCCGAGTCGTGTCAAGATGGCCACCATTTAGCAGATTCATGAGATGCAGCTACTTCTGAGGTTTTAACCACGTAGTTTTGAGGCCTGGACTCGTGTATGAGTAGAGAGATCCGTACCATGAGAAAGTTGGAGGGCCATTATGGGTCTCAACTCGACGACAATGAATAGGCTACATATATCTTTCATTTCTCGTTCAATTGATTTAATGTTATTTATCGTGATGTAGGTGCGTAGAAGGAAGCGATATGAAATAAGTATGAGTATGCTCAGTAGAAGTTCCTTACAATTTCTGAAAGTTCTTTGACAGAATGCATTAGTATACTGACTTTTAATGCAATCTACATAATTCATTCTACTGTGTGTGCTTATATGATTGAGCCCAATACTACACCTTAAATATCATTTCTTGGTATATTCAATGTTTTTCCAACTTGCCTAATGAGTCAAATGCACAGGCTTACCTGGTTCCCACTCCTTGATGCCATTTTGTATGTTGACCCAATATTTAACTCTTATAGCTTCCATGATCAACAGGTTCCAATCTGAAATAGGCCATTGTTGCTGGATCATATTTTGGATAGTTTCTTGACTTTCCTGTAGGCGCACATCATTATCCGCCTTTAATTCCTCTAGCTCGGTCTCCAGGGTGGCCATCTCTAAAGACTCATGTGCCTCAAGCACCGTCATCAAAGTGTCTTTGTATTCCATCGAAGCCTCTGGTGATGACTTTTGGAACTGTGAAATGAACTCTCTTGACACATCGTCTTGAGTCACGTCTATATGATCTGGGTGGTGCAATTGGATGACGTGAGCAATGCGAGAATATGGGTTCAGCAACACGGTGTAAGCTTTGTTGATCATGGTAGAGAATGAAGCATCTGCCGTTGTGAGAAGTGATGATCCAATCAACACATCTGGGTGGTTTTCACTCTGCAATTGCCTATACTCGCGGCGCAATGGCTTTGGGCTGATGATAAATGAGTCGCCCGGTGGACCACCATTTGGAAAACTCTTCGGGAAAAGCTCAAAGAATGAACTGACCAGTTGTTGAGCTTTGGAACTCAACATCCGCAGTGGTCCGAGAAGTCCCGGTGACCTTATGAACCTCTGGAGAACAATCATGGAAAGATCAGTACAGAGCAAATGTCAAATATCGGCGGTCCGACATTTCGGTGGATCATTACCATGTCGCCAATGTCGTTTTTTTGCCATCAAGAATATGTTTAAGAAGCGAGTGAAGAAAGGACTCAGCGCAGAACCCAAGCGGAAGTTGGACGATGTGGATGATACTTCTGAACCATTACCCCAACTTGATACTAGCGCCCATAAATTGAAGAAGAGAAAAACCGCGACTACATCATCGGTGGATTCCGTCAATGCAACTGAAGATGCTGTCAAGCCCGCACATGATGAAGCACCAAAGCCGAAGCCCAAGCTCAAGCCCTTGTCAGAAAACATCAAGACGATTACCGTAACTGACTTTCAACCTGATGTGTGCAAGGACTTCTTGCAAACTGGTTACTGTGGATACGGCGATACATGTAAATTCTTACATGTGCGAGATGAGCTGCGACAGAAGAAGCCTGTGGAACGTGACTGGGAGGTAAAAGATGGAAAGGATGAAAAGAAGATAGAAGAACACCCATTCAAGTGTGTGATATGCAAAGAGGACTACAAATTCCCTGTGAAAGCGCAATGTGGACACATTTTCTGTAAGAATTGCTTCTTAGATCGCTACAAAGTGAAGAAGAAGCCATCATGTGCCATCTGTCTGCAGGAGACAAATGGTATTATGGTACCAGTGTCCGCACGGGAGCTTGCTACAATCACGGGATCCAGCTGAATTAAAGCAAAACCGCAGCTGCAAAAAAAAAAAAGTTTGTAACTAGATAGTCATGCCTCACTTCGTGGAGAAGCAGCTCGCAGGTCTAGTCTTTGGCTATGACTACATGATTGATACCTTCAATGACTATGCAGAGGAGCACTTCAACATGAAAAACCCTTATGAAGATGAGGAGGGACATAGATTGCGTCTTCCAGACCACGCTACTAAGGAAGACCAGAAGAACTGGAGGAAAATACAAAATCAAGCCTGGCGTCACGATAAGTGTTTTATGGGTTCCTGTGGCTTTGCAATGGACTGTGGTTTAGGAATGGGCCCTCTCGTTGTATTGATCCCTGTGATTGGTCCGTATGTCATGTACCTAGTTCATATGAGATCCATTAGGTTTGTTCAGAAGAAGTATGCATTACCCAACAAAATGCTTGCTACTTTGCATTCTCAGATTCTCATTGACTTGCTCATTAGTCTTCCTCCTGTAATTGGCACGTTTTTGAGCTGGGTACACGGGTGCTCTACAAGAAATGCAAGTTTGATGTACAAGTACTTGGTTGTACTCACAGAGGAAAAGGCCAAGCAGCAAGGAACACTCCCTCCTCCAGGTGCAACACGCACAGATCCTTACACGGAAGTACGACAACCACAGCAAGCCTGGCTTAATAAGTTCAAGACAAACAGAGCTACTGAAGGTGGTACGGTTGTGTCGGAGCAAGAAAGCGGAGTATATCGGAGCTAAGGTGATGAACACTAAATTAAATCGACTGAACTCTAAATTCAATTGAATGCTACTAATTTCCAAACGAAGTCGATCTCCAATAGCATGGTGTATATCACATTAGGTCAATGGAACTATATACCACAAACTAATATAGGGGTGAATCCCATGAATCATGAAAGTTACGTAGTGGAATGTTATTGCTTTGATTATGGCATTTGTAATTCTGTCTTTGGTATAATCTCATTCCCCTCTCATCAAGAGACGAGATGTCTGTAATTTCACAATCCGATTTTGGTAGGATCCAAATGCTCCAGCCCTTTTTTCGCTAGCTGATTGCTAATTTTGCACATGAATTTCAACTACAATGTTTGAAAGACCTAAAGGTATTGAAGAGTGCAGGATCTGGGTTGATGGTTGTTTCGACTTCACACACCATGGTATGTATGCGTCCAATTGTATCTTGAGTATATCTAACATCCAGGTCACGCTGGTGCTATGATGCAAGCACGTCAGTTGGGAAAAGAGTTATACGTGGGCGTACACTCTGACGAGGAGATTTTACACAACAAGGGTCCTGTGGTCATGAAGCTCGACGAGAGAATCACTGCCGTCGAAGCTTGCAAGTGGTCCACAAAGGCAATTCCTGACGCCCCATATGTTACTGACCCCGACTTTATGGACAAGTACGGCTGTAAATATGTTGTCCATGGTGATGACATCACTACCGACGCCAACGGTGAAGACTGTTATCAAGTTGTCAAAGACCTTGGTAAGTTCGTTGTTGTCAAGAGAACCCCCAATATCTCCACTACAGACTTGGTTGGGAGAATGCTTCTCATGAGCAAAACACACCACTTCAAGCCGGTTGTTGATGGTGATAATTACAACCTGCACCCATTGTTTCTGGAAGACAAGAAGGAGCGCTTCACAAAATACGCTACGGATGCCACGGGATTGAAACCCGGTTCCGGTGTATGGTTACAGGTGAAGGATGAAGACAAACTTCGGGAGGTTGTCGCACCATCTGAATCTACTCGCAAATCATACTCCAAGATTTACTATGTTGATGGTGGTTTTGATTTGTTCCACCCTGGTCACATTGAGGTCTTGAAGCTTGTCAAGCTGAAGGCTGAGAAGGATGGTGCTAGTGTTATTGTTGGTATTCATGATGACCACGTGGTTAACCAATACAAAGGCTTAAACTATCCCATCATGAACTTGTTTGAAAGATCATTGTGTGTTTTACAATGCCGCTATGTTGATGGATTGATTTTGGGGGCTCCATACTCTCCAGACGCCAAGTTCTTGGCACGGTTCCCTGGTGAAGTCATCAAAGTTTGTCACGGCCCAACCCCATTAGATAGCTCTGATCCTTACAAGCACGTAAAAGAAATAGGGATCTTTGAAGAGCTCGGTCCTCACAAGTATGATAACATGAACACGGAGTTCATTGTAAACCGTGTGTTGAGCAACAAGAAGGCTTATGAGGACAGACAAAAGAGAAAGGGCTGGAAGGCAGAAAACGAGCTTAAGCTTGAGGAAGAAGAAAGAACTAAATATAAATCCGCTTGATTCACTGGATTATTGTGGAAAATACAGATCAACATGATCGTTTCAAAATCTAGTAGTACATCTCTTTCACCTTCACTGTAGATCTGCTATTTTTTTCCACTACACCTAACTCGATCTCAACTAGACTTAATTCTCTCTACATTTAAATTCGTATCTCATTTCATTCATTCAGCTTCCAGAGCATGGTTCAAGTATCGTCTATACATCAATCTTTTTCTCGACCGCTTCATTTAACTCCCTAAGGCGATCTTCATTCTCGGAGTGATTAGAATTCCTTCTCCCAGATTTCCCAAAAAAGTGAAACTCTTCAGCATCAAGCTCATCACCAGGCTGACCCCAATTGTTTCTACCAGCACCTGACTTCTTCACCTTGGTAGGATCTGTATTCACAGGTCCGTGAGAGGTGAACCACTTTGGCTCACTCTTCTTCTCGTGAACTGTCCACTTGTTAGTTCTAGTCATGTTATTGTATTCTTATTGTAATTTATCTTCTTGTATTTGATGAACATGAACAAGAAGATCCAACCATATTTATACTTCTCCAAGAAAGGGGTAATGAGGTGGGGTGACCATATTAGGTTCACAATAACATTATTGCGCCTCAGCAATAACCAGCATGTATGACTGTTTGGTGACTCAATGGTAACAAAAACTGGTCTTTGTGTTAATGACAGAGTGTTCTACCACCATTCTTTAGTGGTGTTACCACCCTCGACTTCCTTGCGCATGACTCTCTTGGTTTTGAGTAATCTTCGCAGCGGATCTTGGTCCACACCGAAAAATGCGGGGTGATCCCAATTTCCAAAAACGGACGTCCCAAAAGTATGGAATATTCTAGCGTTCAACATTCATTCCAGCATTTCCATTCAGGTTGTCCATTAGTTTTGTTGAGTTTCCAGATGATGAAAAGACTGAAGAGTTAATGTTAGGAAACTGTGACCTGTCTGCTCTCATCCCTAAACTCATAAATGATTATAGTGAGCGGATCACAGCTATCATGAGTGTTAGTGAAACTAGGGATTTCTGTGAATTCCACTTGTTTCCAAAGAGCAATAGTTTCACTTAATGCAATCTATAGTTTCAGTTAGAGATCATCATATACAACCAGTACTTGGAGCTTTTTGAAAGCGTTGAGAGTACTGTAGAAAACACAATTCCGCTACAATTTAACAGTCGTGGAATTCGTAAAGTTGGCACATTCAGCTCTCATAACTAAAGCAAGACATATCCATCTCTGATTACATGTACTTACTTAACTATACAAGTATATCCTCCAAATAAATAAGCAACCTTTTTCAAGCTATAAGTCTACTCAAGCATGTCAGAATACTTTCTTCATGTTCGATATTGGCTCTTGCACATTGACTAGATTACGAGAAGACTAGTGAGTTCATGGATTGATATTTCTTATCTTACGATTATTTTCTCTGTTGCATTGCGATCATGTTTACAATTTCATCACTGTAGTCGTATTCATTAAGCTTTGAAGTCTTGCTACCTGTTTCCACTTGTGGTGGTGACACAAAAGTGATTTCTTTTTTACAAATTCGCAGCCAAAATGTTAATATTTGAGATTTAGCAGTGCTTTTGCGGAAATACAATAACTCAGCGCTTTTTTAATATGCTCATCAACCTTCCATTAATTCTTTCATTCGCTGCATCCTTTGCTGCTTTAACAGAAGCGGCAGGAGGAAAGGCACCAAAAGTGAAGAAGAATCCCGCCGGAGTTGTCGCGCTCGCTGACTTTCCCATGGGTAATGTCTTGTTTGCCGCTAAAGATGGTGGAGAGGTTTCTGTAATTGTTGATATGACAGGCTTACCTTCCACCGGTGGTCCATTCCACTACCATATTCATGAGAACTCTGTCGATGCTGATGGTTGTGATTCTGTAGGAGATGATTTTAACCCATATAATGCCGTCACTGATGTCCCCTGTGATGGGTTGAAGGACAACTCGTATTGTGAGGTTGGTGACTTATCTGGAAAGCATGGCTGGATTAATTCAACCTGCTTTGAAACTCATTACGTTGATCCTTACTTGTCTTTAAACAAGAAGTCAAGGGCTTACATCATAGGCAGATCAATTTCTTTCCACTTCTCTAACGGGACCAAATTCGCTTGTGCCAATATCGAGAGAATCACCGAAGATAAATTGAATGAACTAGACGCCGAGTTCAATTATAGTGATCTTCCAACTGGTCAAATCTCTGCTTCGTTTGACGAAGAAGCGGCTCTTCAACAAGAATTTTTTGACTATGAGTCCGAGGGCCGCACAAAGAGTGAACTTTTAACAGCCTTTATGCCCAAATCCAATGACGATAAAGAGGACGACTCATGTGATGAAGATGAAAAGTACAAGAATGTAACAAACTTCACTTCCAGTATTGCTCCTTCGATGAGTTATTCGTCAATTGAGAACGAGAATTTGTCACCATTCCTCAATATTGGTTTAGGTGCAAGTATTGCTGGTTTACTTGGGTTCTTATTCTAGTTTTGCCTATGTCAGTATAGGAAGTATCTATAGAAATGTATTTTGCTAGAGGATAAGTGTAGCAAAAGCATCGTAATATTGGGCACTTATCCCAATGAACTTGGAAACAGGATGAGTAATTTGCATCTTTCCACACCCAACACCCTAATCGTATCCAAGTATCCCACCTTCTCCTGTTCATCACTGTCCCCGAATCTATAAATATCCACGGAACTGGTAAAAGTTCTCAATAAAGTGTCGTTGTTAATTGTTTTCGAGCTTAAAATTTCGTACAACTGGCGATAAGGCATTGCACCAGGAAGAATGTCAGGCAATAAAGACATACTCATATCAATTTCAAACTCTTTCTGTATGCGCTCCTTGTATGTCTTTGATTCGACCAGCAATTGCAGATCTTTATCATAAATGCCGCCAAACATATCTTTTGCTATGTTTTTCAAAGGTTTTCCTGAAAACCTTGATTTTTCGAAATCCATTGGAAGGTTAGGAAGATCAACTTCTCTGTGCGATTCGCACTGTTCATCTACTCCCAAGATGAATAATTTGCCTTTGTCCAAATACCTCTCGATTTTTTCCATCGGCACAAACACTCCATTGCACACATCAAGGAGCTCACCTCCAAACTTCCCTTTGTATCTTAGCTTGGGGCAATCCGTGGCATAGTAACCCAAATAATAGTATCCAAGGTTTAACTCGTTACACATGAGAATCTCCCGTAAACCAGAGAGCGTTCCTAACGATAAATGCGCGTAGTCGGGATCCCACACAAAATACACTGACGACACTCCAGAAGGCAAAAAATCCAATACAGAAAATGCAATCAACTTCCCGTCAAGATAATAGCACTCATGTGTGGGTCCTATGCGTTTATGTTTAGCCTCAAACTTGAAATTTTCTGTGCCCCAGGTTTTGATCCACCTATTAAGTTGGTCCCATTGTTGTTTCGTGCCTTTGACTTCTGTGCTCGGAAAAGGATCTGAGCACAAGAAACGCTTAAATGATGCTTCAGTTGTATCTTCCTGATGAACCGCCTTCTGATAGCGCTTGAACAAATCGTACTTTTCGGCTGTGAATGAATTGGATTCAAATCTAGTGTAGAATCTAGAAGACTTCAGTTCTGCGCGGAGGAGAGTCTTGATGTCGTATTTCTCTTGGTTCTTGTGTTTGGTCGAGGGGTTGGAAACGTCTTCACCAAGTTCTCTCACAAATCGATTTATGGTTTTCCTAAAGTTCTTATCGAGCTTCAACGATTCCAACTTCGTCCTGATGGTGTACAAACGGCAGCAACCGCGCACAAGATCCATTCTGTAAAACAATGCACCTGAACGACGGAATCCGTTTTGCATTATCTCGTCATATTGTTTACAGCTCACTTGTATCGCCTGTGCAGCCACCATATGTGGAACAATTGTTTCTGGCTGTCCTTCTATTCCTCCTAATAGTGAACTGGGATCCTCTTTCTCTCCTTTACAGTATCCACAGTCTGAGTAGTCGGCGAAATGTGAGAACCACGTCAACACGAGAGGTATTCCTGTTGTCATGTGTGCTATGGTTTGAAAAGATATGTTCTATGGTTAAAAGATGTGCGCTATGAATTGATGAACGCTCTATGATAAAGTAATGACGGGTACCAGGATGATTTTGGTTGTAACGATATCAATTGTGATATTTACAATAGCTTAGCAATTGTTTGCGATAGTGGCTATTATTGTCTTCAATGATCTGTTTAAGTGGCAATTTGCAATACAGAATTGGCGATAGGCTTGCACAAGTTTTTTTGCTCTCCCGAAACCCACCAACATCGAGAATGAGCACAATCAGGACGAGCCCAGTAAAGAAAGCACTGTCTGAGAAGCCCAGCTCGGTGAAGGAGGAGAATGACCAGATTAAGAATGAATCCGGGGAACCAGACCACTCGATTTTGTCTGATCCAGAAGACTACTTAGAGGAGGATGAGTCTCTCGACATGGATCTCTCGACGGGATCGCAAAAGATCTGGTTGGTGAAATTGCCACGGTACTTGGCAGAGAAATGGTCTAACGTGGATTCATTGAATGGTAAACAGATTGCCACCGTGAAGATCAAGAAGAACACCTCTGGTGGAAAGTTACAGGTGAAGTTGGTTTTGGATGACAAACAGAATAACCAGCTGGATATCCCTACTGAGTACGATATCTCTATGCTCAACACTCAGGTCCGTAACTCATATGTGTTCAAGGAGGAAAACTTGAAGAAGTTCAAGCAAGAGTTGACGGAATTTGCGCAAATGCCAGAGCAGCCAGACTTACCTGATGTTGATAGCAAACGGAGAAACGAATTTATCCCGCAGGAAGAAGAGCGTCCATATAACAAGTTCTTCCGCGTGCTGAAGAATGGTATGGAAGACAGTGAGAAGAAAGTCATCCCATTTGTCAAGACTATTCCTAAAAAGACTGCTTTGGTCGGTAAAGTATGCCACGACTGTCAAATTGTTCCTTCCAAGAATGATTCTCGGTACGGACAGGTTCTCATGAAGAGACAAAACATTATCAAAGGTCCTGCAAGACCAAAGGTTACATTGTTGAACGAAATCCCTGGTGTCTTGCAGTCGAATGCTGGACCGTCGATCAAGGGAAATAACACTTCTGTTTTCCTCAAGTCTACTCAAAGTAAGGGTAAGAACTTGGAAGGTAGAGCCATCAGAATGCCGAAGAAGGATTTGTTGGACTTGTTGTTTAGATTATTTGAGGAGTATGAGTACTGGTCGATGAAGGGCTTAAAGGAAAGGACGAGACAGCCCGAATCCTACTTGAAGGAGTCATTGGAATCTATTGCTAATTTGATTAAGAAGGGTCCATACACCTCCAAGTACAACTTGAAGCCAGAATATAGAAGATTGAGAGATGCAGAAAGAGCCGTAAGGCTTGGAATTGACACTTCTCAGGACGATAATGCCGAAAAGGATGAAGATGAAGACGATGATGATATGGAAGATGTGGTTTGAGGTATAGAAGCAAGCTGATGCTTGTACTGGGAAATTATAAATGCACTAATCCGACAACAGGACTAAGAAATTCACAATAATGCTACAAACGGTAATGAGAAACTTTCAATTGTAGAATATGGGGAAACGGTGTTCGTGATGGAGAAAGGGTGTTCACGATGGAGAAAGAAGTCGTGAGGAAACATTAGTATATTTGGAAAAGTACATTTGGATGTGTAGACTTGATGAACAGGTGATTCAAATTAATACTTTAGAACATGTACATTTGATTAACAGCTGATTCTTAGCTCTTTAGGACAAGTACACTTGATTAACAAGGGTAAAAATAATAGGGAAGGACCACGCTGGAGAGTTGCCATTGACAATCAATAAACACTCCAAACTTAGATTACGCCAAACTCTTCTCTCTATCTCAATTCTTAACACCTACAGCTTTAATTCCGTCGACAAGTAAACGTATTCGAAATGCATACCTTTCTATTTTGTCATTATATCAAATATGTAACTATTGAAAGCTAAGTATTTGAATCTCTAATTTACAAGTTCTCGATCTCCAAGGTTGGTGGCAAGGACTGCTGCAACTTCTTGGCCTTGGTCTCGTCGTCGACGACCAAAGTGTACTGGTGCTTAGCACCTCTGACCTTGAACTTGGTCTGCTGGTAGGTCTCACCCTCAGCGTTGACCTTGTTGATGGTCTTGATGACAGCAGACTTGACGTCAGCTCTTCTGGTCAATTCAACGAATTCCTTAATGTCCTTGATTTCACGCTAGAAAGTCAGTATGAGCTCTGTGGTATCTCTCCTCGTGTCATTTATCTTCGCATAGTTTGCTGGTGTACTCAGCGAGTCAGTCACGAGGTCATTATGACATTGTACATACAGCCATCTTGATTGTATATTACTGTTAAGCTAGTATTACGCTGCTCTGAATTTTAATAATTTTTTCGCTACCCCCAGCACCTCCTCCCACCGCTCAACAAGTACTGCATAATGGAAATAGAAAAAGCAATAGGGCTTTGCCCTATTCTAAGTCACGTGTACACTTCACGAAATCGATCATGGCAACCTGAAGTCTATGTCCACCTAGCGTTTACAACTTCCTTAACATCATCTCTATAATCATTCCTTATGTACCCTTTCACCTCTCTATAAATAGTTTTATGTCGAGCTATCCTCGCGTCAGCTCCTTGAATGTCACCAAACGCTTTACTGCTGTCATCCAGCGCCTTGTAGTGTCATCTATCATGATATTTGAGGACTTGGACAATCCTGTAATTTTCAGATCGGCACTACGTGCGTGAATTCCGACTCCCTGAACACCTATAGGCCAAGCAACATTCCCTATACTAAGCTTTAAATAACTTTCATTGGCCTTGTGGAAGTCCAGTCGTTGAATGTAGTACAAAATTGTACTGAGTGAAGTAAGCATATCTATGTTCAACTTACGACTCCGAAGCTTGTAAAGCAACTTGACCAAGTCTCTTTTTGTTTCAAACAATAATTCTTGTTGGATCTCCGCATCCCCTGCATCAGATATGCTGCTTATGTGAATCTCCCACTCCCCAACAATATCCTTGATAAGAACGCGTAACAATGTGAACATATCTTCTTTATGCTCCTCTATTTTGGAGATCCACTCCAAAAGTATCGTCTTGCGCTCTGGGTGTCTCTGGAGTTCAAGTTCTCTTTGAACTACTTCAGTATACTTTTGTTGCTTCTTTTCATTCCGAAGGAGAAGATGTAGCTTTTCTATCTTCTGTTCTCTAGTATCTTGTAGCACGAGTTCCCCAAATTCCAGAAGCTTAGCATCCAAGACATCATCAGGAATTGTTTCTGAGGATGTTGATTCATCGATACCGCGTTTCTGACCGGATTGCAATATCAGTTCATTTCTATCTGAACTTGCGGAGATTTTTGAAGCAGCATGCCCATCATTATCATCAGTCTTCTCGTTCACCGCACTTGTATCTTTCTTCTGGGCCTCTTTCTTCTTTTTCTCGATCTCCCCTGCTAGAAGGGCAGAGAAGTCCATGACAGGGATGTGATAGTAAGGTAGAGTATGAGCTAATGCACACTCAAAACCAGTATTGAAAATGATATCAATAGGAGACTCAATGCACTATTGGCGATCAATGCTCAATTAACTATTCAAAGCCTTAATAAAATTGCAATGATAATGAACGCACAATGGCTATTAAAGACTCAATGGGTTATTATAAGGTTCTGAACTATTGTGCTAACTAAGTTCCTGTATCACGCTATGATTTCGATCCTTTGTGCTCGAATCACACATGAAAAAATAAGGATAGTGGAAATGTGGGAAAAAAAGCAGCTTCTATTAAGTTACGTTCAAATACGATCACATTTAACGACTCAATTCTGTTCTGGCAATCTTCTTAGTACGCCAGATCCCCTTGAAGAATTGTAACTACACGGATAACTGGAACCTCCACAAGCACAGTATCACGTACTTATGGCAAACCCAGTGAATCCCTCAACGGGACACGCACCCCCTTCGGCTTCCGTGGACCAAGTCACGGTAGAATCTGTTGGGATCACATCGCCAACCGCTGGTAGTGACTCCAAAGCGTCAACTTCCGCGGTTCCGACAACCCCAACACCAATCGAGCAAGCAGCAATCGAAAGCCAAGCTGACGATGAAAACGAGGATGATGAAAGCGACGACGAAACCTTAGACGAATTGAGGGCTAATTTCACCAACCCAGACCCTTCAGTTACTGAACCAACAGAAAAGGAAGCGACAAAGCCTCAGACTTCTCCACTCTTGTCGTCAACGCCACCCACTGTCTCCAAAGCACTTGTCAAGGCGTATCCATATTTGTTAATTGTCAATAAGCTCTTGTCCATAGTAACCTGGACAAATGATGACTACTGGGTTAATATCATCATTATGAGCTGTTTCTCTCTCGGAGTGTTGTACTTCGAAAACTTGGTTGTGTGGTCAGGACACATCATTATCGTGTTGGTGCTCATTCTCTACTCTGTGATGAACAACCGCATTTTGGAAGAAACAAAGGCCAAGCCTACATTGGATGATGTGGTGCAAGTATTGACGGCCACCAGCATCAAGGCAGATATGTTGTTGAACCCAATCACGTCGTTGTCATTGACTGCATATGACGTCAAACGTCTTCTTTTTACTACGTTGTTCTTGACGCCAATGTATCTAATTGTGACTTTCTTGATCATCAAGCCTCGCACAATCCTTCTTTTCACCGGGTTGTACCTTTTTACGTATCACTCATCGTATTCGAGGGTCACCAGACGCATTATCTGGAAGATTAAGGCAGCGCGTTTGTTGTGCTTCTACTTGACTGGATTGGACTTCTCGCAGGCCAAGAACCATTCGCTTTTTGCAGCGGCGTTTGCTAAAGTGCAGAAGAATGCTGGTTTTGACGGTATCGGATCATCCGGCAGTAACAAGCCTGTGCGGTTCACGTACGTGATATACGAGAACCAGCGCAGATGGCTAGGTATCGGCTGGACTTCGAACCTCTTGTCATATGAGAGAACACCATGGACTGATGAGTTTTTGAATGAGAGCTCATCCATTGAGTCGTTTAAGCTTCCCAACACGGACGACGACTCCAACTTCAACAATCCGTTGGAGTCTCTGAGCAAGGTTAGCGGCGCGTCCTGGAGATGGGTCGACAAGACATGGAGACTCGATTTGACCAATGACGGCGCCATCACTTTGGCCAACAGTAAGCGTTCCAAGACCACGGCTAACCCGTCGCCGGACGAAGGTTTTATCTACTCAGACAACACTTGGAAGAACCCAACTACTGAAGACACCTTTTCTAAGTACACGAGAAGAAGACGCTGGATCAGGACTGCAGAGCTCGTTTTCTCCGATTCCCAGGAGTCAACTGCTGCTGACGATGAAAGCCCTGAAGTCACCTCTGTTACGACCAAGGAAGGTGTAACATCGTCATCGCGCAGAAACGAGTCGACTGATGCTGTTTCCAAGAAGAGGAAGAGCTTGCGTTTTGCTAACCCGGAGGAGGGCAATGAGGAATAAAGAGCATTGTATAGGGCGAGAAAAGTGAGTAGAGTAATGGAATGGAGTGAGAGAACTGAACGTAGAAGAAACCTGGATATAATATGACCGCGATGTAGGTGTAATCACATATTCGGTTTCTTTGTAGTTGTTACCCCAGTCTCGTCAGTTTCCGGTTATTTCCCTTGTCGTTTTGTGCTTCAGATCTAATGACGTGTTTTAACACCGGTGTACCGATTTCCGGCATCTAAGTGATTGCAAATTCAAAGTACGAACAGTGAGACAGGAGTCTCGGATTAACGATTGATTGTAATCCGTTTGGAACGGAGGGTGGCATGGATGGGGAGCCCATTATAAACGAGATAGGGTGATATATTATTAACTAGACAGAGGTGGTGGGCGATGAGAGTTGGAGATGGATCATTCAATATTGTAAAGTTAGGGTAATCATCCTTATCATGGAGATGACCGATGATCATAAAATGGTGTTTGTAAGTGAAGTCCGCTTATCATACGATATGGGTCTTCGGTGAACCGGTGTACCGGGCTCATAGAAAATTTGTTTGGGATGCAGCAAATGATGAATCGGTGATTCCCGAAACCACAAAATCGCTCTGATAAGCTCGCAAACTATAAATATCTGGTAAGGGGCCCTCATCCATTGAACAAATCAATTCCACACATATACACACAACAATGTCCTTAGTTGCATCTTCTTACGGTAAAGCCAATGTCAAATTCTTGAAGGTGAAGAAAAACCCTTCCAACCCAACTGAGCAGGAGGTGTTGGAAGCCAACGTTAAGGTGTTGCTTAGAGGTGACTTTGACGTTTCTTACACTAAGGCCGACAACTCCCCAATTGTTCCAACCGACACTGTTAAGAACACCATTTTGGTTGAGGCCAAGACCTCTGAAGTTTGGCCAATTGAGGGTTTTGCCGCACACTTGGCAAAGCACTTCACTGGCAAGTACTCGCATGTCAAGGGGATTGAAATTGACATTGTTCAAGCTAGATGGACCAAGTACAAGTTGAGCGATGGTAAGGAGCACGCTCACTCTTTCAGACACGAAGGTCCAGAGACTAGAAGAACTCACTTGGACTACTGCAAGGAAACTGGCAAGTTGTCTATCACTTCTGCTATCAAGGACTTGACTGTGTTGAAATCCACCGGTTCTATGTTCTACGGCTTCCACGAATGTGACTACACTACCTTGAAGCCTACCAGAGACAGAATTTTGTCTACCGATGTCGACTCATCGTGGACTTTCGACCCAAAGGTCATCCCAACTTTGGATGTTGCTCTCTCAAAGGCCCGTGAGGGTTTGTTCGATGTTGCCTATAACAATGCTAGACAAGTGACTCTCGATTTGTTTGCCCTTGAGAACTCTCCTTCGGTCCAGGCCACTATGTACAACATGTCCAAGAAGATCTTGGCTGAGGTGCCATCTATCGCAGAGGTCAACTACGCTTTGCCAAACAAGCACTACATCTTGTTCAACTTGGAATGGAAGGGTATTAAGGACAACACTGACTTGTTCTACCCATCTCCAGACCCTAACGGATACATCAAGTCTACCGTCTCTAGATACGGATCTAAGGCTAAGTTGTAATCACCTTATTCAATTCTTGTCGATTTTATAGTAATTAATGTGTTTGGAATTGGCTGTAGATAAGGGAAATTGGCATAAAAATATTTGGACGTAGAAATACCAAGTAGGGTTAAGATTATATTAGGGTTAGAGTATACTAATGTGACTACACTTATGGTGAAGTATTGGAACTAGTTTATACTTAATTCTTTACTATTGATACTTCTTTACTATTGATACTTCAGTCTTTCCTATTGATACTTAATTCTTTAGGTGAACTTGTAAATTCTAAAGGTATTGAAACATAGTAATAGTGATTGAATTTGTGATAGACTTGGAACTCGCTAACAATTTAAGGGGCACGTTTCAATTGGTTTTTGCAATTTTTCTAGAAATTATATTTGAAGTTCATTACTTCCGATGGAACATTCGAAGATCTGCTCGTTAAAAATCTCCGAAACACCCCCTTTTCGGACCTTGACGAACGTTCTTTTACCTCACCCCATGTGTCATTGACCTATAAAAAAGTAATCAATCTGGCAGCAGATATTTTTGAGTTGTTATCTAAACAGGGCTCAGGGTAATATTTCGATGCCGATGGGGTATCTCCGATCCTGAGCATTTTGTGAACAAATATTAATACTGAACACACAGTATTTAGTCTATACCAGGGAAGGAGCCTCATAATGTCTTTAATAATGTCAACTTCCTTAATATCCTAACGTCCAGTAACGTCAACCTCCTTCATTAACGAGCATGACGTATTTAAAATGTCCCTAATAACATTCTTCATTAGTGTCCTTCGTTAATATCGCTCATTAAGGTTTATTAAAGTCATCTGCTAATCTTATGTTATTTACTCACGTTCATCGAGATCCTTTACTCACGTTCATTGACATCCTTTACTCACGTTCATTAAAATCCTTTACTAGCATTTATTAACGTGCTTTACCAACATCCTTTTGTCCTTCCCATTCCAGGCTATTTCGATTAATCCCCATCGCGATTTTTTCAAGCTGAAAAAACACAAATGGCAGGCCAGTCAAGCGTATGGTTCAGCGTTATTGCCACGGCGGCAGTGACTGCTGGTCTCATGGAGGCTTATTATAGATACAGTGCGAAGGAGGTCACTACAACCAAGCCCAAATCTAAAAAGGTACCTACTGAGTATCCCGAAGAGTTGATCCGCGAACAGCTCTCGCGTAACTATTCCTTCTTGACAGAGGAGGGTATGCAAAAGGTGAGAGAACAAAATGTCGTGGTTGTGGGTGCAGGAGGTGTTGGCTCATGGGTGGTCATGATGTTAGTGCGTTCTGGTGTTGAGAACGTTCGTGTGATCGACTTCGATCAGGTCACTTTGAGTTCTCTTAACAGAAATGCGAGTGCGATGTTAGCAGATGTCGGAAGTCCAAAGGTAGACTGTATCAAGAAACAGTTGCTGCAGATTGCTCCATGGGCCAAGATCGATGCCATCAACCAATTATGGAACATGGACAGCGCCGAGGAGTTGATTTATGGTGGAGACTTCAACCCAACATACGTGGTGGATGCCATAGACAACATGGAAACCAAGATCGATTTGTTGACTTTCTGCCACCGTAAGGGTTTGAAGGTAATTTCGTCGGGTGGAGCATCGTGCAAGTCGGACCCTTCACGTATCAATGTCGCAGATATCTCTAAGACCGATGAGGACCCATTGTCCAAGCAAGTTAGAGTGAGGTTGAAAAAGCGTGGTATTTTCTCTGACATCCATGTTGTCTTTTCGACAGAGAAGCCCGACCCTCGTAAAGCTAAGTTACTCCCGCTTTCGCAAGAGGAGTACGAGAAGGGCCAGGTCGAGCAGTTGGCGGCGTTACAGAACTTTAGAGTGCGCATCTTGCCTGTGTTAGGAACTTTACCTGCCATGTTTGGACTTGTGATTGCAACTCATATCATCACAAGTGTCTCCGGCTACCCTATGGAGCCAATCCTGCTGAAGAACCGTTTCCATTTATATAATGACTTGATTCAGAGCTTGGCAGGTCAGTTAGCTCGCACAGGACACAAAGACAATCGCGTGCCTGTGACCCCAGCTGATGTCAACTACATCTTAGAGGAGTTGTTCCGTGGCAAGTCGCCCATCTCGGGCATTACTACACGCTTGACCCTCTGTCACTGGGATCCTTCCAAGGACTTAGAGGTGCTGAACATCGTGGTGATGACTAAGGAGGAGCAGAAAAACCACGAAGTTAGGGTGTTAAAGGGGGGTGAGAAATTGGAAGACGTCTATCTGGAGAAGGTTTTGGAGAATGTCGCCAAGGCGGCTCGTGAGGATGCTTACTACAAGCAATTCCGCTAGATATAGAATGTATATAGGAGGAGACGGAATTAAGGAAAAGAGTAATGGAATGGAGCACGAAAAACGGAGTAGCAAAAGAATAATAGAAGATGGCAGAGGAAGTAGTGGAGAGGACGAGGAAAGTGAGAAAGAGGTTCCAAGTATAGAGAGAAGTTGTTGAACTGTAAGAGCCAAGGATAGTCTAGATGAATATGGAGGCGCTCACGTGCGTGATCCCCATTTTTCAATCATTCGCCATTGAAAAAAACCAATCATGTTCAAGTTCAGTCCATTGGCCAGGAGAACCTTCTTCACTACGACACGGTCGCGGGAGTCCGTATTCCGCACTATGTTCAGGAACACAATGCGTTTCAACTCAACCAAACCTCCCAAGAAAAGCACTGGGTTGAAGGCGTTGATGAAAGAGTATGGGTACTCCGCGTTTGCGGTCTACATGGGATTAACTGCGATTGATTTACCGTTGTGCTACCTCTTAGTACACTCGATGGGCCGGGAGGAAATCGAACACTATGAGAACGAGGTCAAGCAGTGGTTTGGCTTTGGAGTATCAGCGGAAGAGCTCGATAAAAAGCAACAGATTAAGCGCATCGAGGAGGAGATCGAAACGGAGCACGAACCGGAGGTGGCTAACGACTCGGTATGGGGACTGATCTCACAACACTTTAGTTGGACGGAATTTGCACTTGCGTATGGTATCCACAAGTCACTCATCTTCATCAGAGTTCCATTGTGCGCAGCAATCACCCCAGGTATCGTCAAGCTGTTGAGGAGGTGGGGATTTAAGATCGGAACGGATAAGTTGGCCAAGACCGCCAGTATCGCAAAAGACCATATCAAGGACGCCGCGAATCCGGTCGCAGGGGGCGTACGGGCCAACAAGAAGAGCAAGTGGTTCAGTTGGTTCATATAAAGAGTTAGACATGTACATAGGAACTAGAGAACGGTATAAATTGTAAGACTGAATAGACCAGGACAAGCGAGCAAAATTACTTCTCCCAAAAATGCTGGAACTGGTTAACCTACAGTTATTTCCACATATATGCATTCTATACAATGTGAAGCAAGAACAAGTCCTGCTAATAAATATCCAGTGTGGTGATGCAACGCTGACCAGATGATCAGTGAGAGAAAGGTGCGGGTGTATTTTCATGGGAGCCAAGAATCTTGATGGACTTGATAACAAGTGTAAATGATCTAAAAATGGGTGATCTCAAACAATACAAAGGATCATCTTGACCATCAAAGTCCAAACCTCTTGACATGGTCTAAGTCAAACAAGCGTAAATGTAACAATGGCACTAATCTAATAGTACCGTAATCTAAAAGTTGATGGAAAGTCGTAGTTGAATCAACAGTATCTATCGGTCATCACAGGACCACTTCTAATATCTCCTAGTCATCAATAGTCTAACCATAATGTCTTCTAATCATTGGTCGTCTAACCATCTCATTCTTCCTAGTCATCCAATAGTCTAGTCATCTAATATCTTCAGGTCATCATCTAATGTCATCAAGTCATCAAAGCTCCAGTGTCTCTCATATCCTGAGCAAGACCTTTGCACGCTCATAGACGTAGAACGAACAGGCCAGCATTGGGATAACCTTTATATAACCGATGCTCAAACCCACAAAGAAACCCCTGAGACCGCTCTCTTTGAAGATAATCTTTGCAGTGTGCTTGAAGGACAAGAACTGCCCATCGTTAACCACACCACCCACTTGCATACGGCGCCGTATGATTTCGAAAGGATAAGCTGCTGTCTGAGAGAACATTCCAGCAAAACCACCAGCACATAACTGGGCCCATGCACGGAGTGGTGCTCTCGAATCGCGCGAGTTCAGCAGTGAGCCTCGCACAACAGCGGCGGTGCGCTTCCGCGACTGTACAGTATAGCCTTGGAAGATACGTGAGCGAAAGAGGTCGTGAATCAAGTCATGGGTGTAAAATGATACGCCCGCGTAGGGGATCATGCCCATGATGGTGGGGGCGAAGCCACGATAAAAGTTGGAGATGTTGACGATGGGCTGCGGCAACACCAGGCGCAGCCATCTGAGCCAGCCAGGGTCGCCTGTGTGAAATGTGGGAGCCTCGTGGTAGATGCTTTTCACAGTGGAGAGTAAGCGGCCACGATGCAGAAGATGTTCACCGGTATCGAACGCCATACGCACACGGGCCAAATCCAACGGATACGTGAAGAAAACCGACGATAACCCCGAGAGAGAACCCGAGAGGAAACGCCGGACTGCGGTTTCATACTCGTCGCTCGGGATGAAGAGGGTGCGGATTTGTTCATAGGCCACGAACTTAATGGCAGCGTATGGAAAGATGCGGAGGAGAGTCACAGAGTGGCCCTGAAACAAACCAAAGATACCATCATCCCGCCATATCTGTCTCAGCGCTCGGAGAAAACCACCCAAGGTACCACGGTACTTGAGGAAATCCGGGTTGGACGTCTGAAATAAGATCTTGATGCGGTCGAGTGGCGCGATCAAGGTTTTTGCGGCCGACCCCGCAACTCCACCCGCAATGCTGGACCGCACTACGTACTCCACCGACTGCTTGTCAATCACACGGTGTTCGCGTGCTTCACCGGTCAACTGACCGAGGAGCAGCGCTCGCGGCTGTTCGCGGCTGGATGTCATGGTATAAGCGACTCTTGGTTGGTGGAAAAAAACTTCTGGGGTAGGCCGAGGAAAAAGATAAGAGAAAAGAGAAGAGAGAGAGAACAGAGAGAGAGCAGAGAGAGAAGATGAAATATAAGAAATGTTTTTGGCATATGATGATCTATGATGATCTATGATGATAGACGACAATAGACTAACATATATGTTATGATATATCTCCTTTAATCGAATCGTTTTGATTGATTCTTCAAATTCTATTCAATTTTCCGTAGAATCTTACATATGATGATTTTGATCTCTACAGCTTTGTCTATAACGTTTGATTAGATCTACAAAACACATAACCCTAAACGGGATATTTTTGGGAGCGGCCCGGTCCATCAAACTAGATAGGGTCCGTGACTAGCGCATTCCGCCTCTGTAGCCGGAAGTCTTGTCCTTGTGGTAATTGGAGGGCGAACGTCCTCTGATGATCAACGGTGGGGTCTCGATCAGACTCAACAACAAAGGCTGTATTTGCATGTCCTCATCCTCAACAATACCTAACAACTCCACGTTCAAAGTGAAGTAACGCAGGTTGACTGTTGTGGATTTCACACGGATCGACGAAGTGAACTGGATACGCTCGAAGCGCGCAACCTTGGCAATCAGGTCACTAGGATAGTTCTTAAGGATCGTGTCATTCTTCATGCTGTCAATATTGTTGTCGTTGTAGTAGTCCAAACGGTCAAAGTAGAAGATCTTGTTCATGTTCTCGATCTTGTTGCCGTTACGCTTGTTACACGACGACTTGACCGTGTCGTGGTCTGGTAAGTCGCCAGGAACTGCAGGGTAGATTGGAGGTGGGAACTGTGGACCCTTGTCACGCTTTGCCGTGTGCTGAATCAATGAGATAGAAACATCGTCGTCGGAGCACTTGGCCACAAGTCTGATCGCAAAGTAGCTAATGTCCACTTTTGGAGCACCGACAGCTCCACTAGCCGCAGCACGGTTCTTGTCGAACGTGTAGAACTTGCTCTGGAGGAACTTCTCCTGGTCAAAGTTGTCCAAAGTGAACGACAGCACAAGCGTGAAGTAGTTACGCTTGTACCCGATCCAGTTACCGTTCTCTCCTACCTCGAATCCACGGTCGATACGCGCGTCCAATGAAGGCATCACCACCATTCCTGTCTGTTTACAGTAAATCTCCTGGTGCTGGCGAGTCTCGCTGAACGATGGTCCCACACGGAACAAGTCGCTCAGACGTGGTGCCACCTTACGCGTTGTGCCCTCGCCACTCATCATCTCAGGAGTACCCTCATTGCTTGAGAGCATGTCAAGGTGGTGCTGAGGGTGTTGACGCATCTGCTGAGCCGCAGCGTGGTGTGGGTGCTGGCGCATCTGCGCCGCCTGCTGATGAGCCGCCTGTTGAGCGTGCACTTGTTGAGGTTGAGGCTGTTGCTGGTGATGGTGTGCTTGGTGCGCCTGGTGCTGTGGTCCATGGCCAAGAGCTTGCTGCTGTTGCTGAGCACCGTACCCATTCATCTGCTGCGCCATCGTGTGCCCATTTAAGTGCAGTCCACCCATCATGTGGCTACCAACATGGCCATTCAAGTGCAGAAGTCCGTGAACCGCGCCGTTCATGTGATTCAAGGACAGCAACGGTTGAGACTGTTGCGACGCCTGCGCGGCCGCGGTCTGCGAGAGCATGTGCGGTGGAGGCGGCACCTGCGTACCAGGAAGTGAGTACAAGTGCTGGAACTGAGGTGGGATACCCATGTGCTCCTCATGGTGGCCGTTAGTAGGGTCCACTTGTAAATGTGGTTGGAACTGAAGGTACGGGTGGTGAGGCATCGGGAGCTGCTGGCTCGCCGAGTTAGCGACAGATCCGTTGGTTGCGTTATGGTGCTGCTGTGCCTGGAGCCCCTGCTGGAGCTGTTGGCCCTGCAATCCCATATACATCATTCCTGGGTTCTGGTGCTGGTAGTGGTACAGGATATGGTCTTCCTTGATGGTGGGGGTGTTAGTGTTGGTGTTGCTTCCGCTGTTGCTCGCGGTCGCGGCGCCGTTAGTGGTCACTGGACCGCCTTTGTTCATCACGCTGGAGTCCTCTTCGAGCGCTGGAGGATCTGACATCGACATCATATTAAGTTATGCATGTAGTGGTGGGGGGAACGAGAGTCGGTTGGCCTTGTTGTGATGCTCTATTTTGTGTTGGAAAAGTGGAAATTGATCGTGCACTTGGAAAGAAAAATGTTGTACAAGATGCTGAGAGTCCACCGCTGATGATGTATATAGAAAAAAGTTTTCTGGGAAAAAAAAACAGCAAAAAAGAAACGGTCCGCGTCGAAAAAGAAAAGGAGTTTGGTGTTTGTGCACGACTACAAATTGGTGGAAGAAGCCCTCCGGATCGTGAACGAACCGTGGATAAGCCGTGGAACTCTCCACCCACAACCCCCCATTTATTCATAAGTAATATACTTGAAGATTTATTGCATTGCTTTTTCGGGAGATGGGAAACAAGGTGATGATTTTGCTCGCCTACTGTTACTGACACAATACGACGCCGGAAATGCTCAGATCGTGACAATTGCCGGAAAAGCACGCGACAAACGACGCAAAACCTCATCGTCGCCGATTCCACTCGCGATGCCCCGCGGCACGCGCACCTCCGGTACCTTGTGCCTTGGTCACTGTCGCCGGGTGTTTTAGATGTCGCGCTGGAGAAGTGGTCATCGCGATCGAATTTCTTTTGTCCGAGTTTCTTTTTGCATTCTTGAGCAGGACGTTATTCCGCGTACCTGTGCGCCTCAGCTTCACACAAAGCTCCAGTGACTTATACATGTGTCAAGATGGGGAAGAGATGCAGATGAGAGGTGATGAGGACCATAAAACTCTTCTGGGACGATACCCATTGTTAGGGTATCATAAATATGTTTTTTAGCATATGCAAATTTCTACGTTGGGCGCAAATCATCACGGTACGTTGATGCGAGCCAGCTGCGAGCGATGCGGAAAGCTTTATATCACGACTTGATTGGATCACAATATCTCACAAAGAGACACAATACCACCAACCAGAAGCGTGACACCTGCATGTTAGCGCAACTGCTCTTGTATATGTCCTCTATTGCCGTGAAAAATTCACGGAAGGTACTACCTTGATGCGGGTCGCTAAACTAATGGGGTGACAAGAAGACTGGAATATGAGGTTTAGAAGAGGGATAGTAAAGAGGCATAGAAAACAGGCATAGAAAAGAGATATGGAAGTGGTTTTGAACATGAAGCACAAAGTCGCGAGGAAATATAGGGAAAACAAACACGGTGGTTTCTGTAGATGTGATGGTGAGAAGACTGCCATATATTGTATACTACCGTGTAATTATATCATTTAGTTCAAGACTAATAAGTACCGTGGACTAAGACTGCGGTGGTATACACTAAAACCATGCAGCAAAGTCTGGGATCGTAGATGACACAAACAAAGTTTGGAAGAAATAGACAGAAGGTTAATCGTTAAGACATGGAATACGACGAATTCGTAAATGTACAGGCACAAGGAACACAATCTTAACCATTGTGGATCCACAAAGAATAAACCTTAACGACTACCAATGAACTGACAAACACAAGATCATGTGAGCTTCCAACAAATGTCGTAAAGAATCCACAATCACCCCTACCACATCCCATCACTACTTCCAACTACCACACCACCACTACCACACCACTACTACCACACCACTATTACCACACGACTACTATCAACCCTACCAGATTACCACCTTTAATTCCTAGCTTTTTAAATCATCATAATCTTTAGTTGTACCTTCTTTAATCACCACCTTTTACGACCACCCTTTTTAAAGCGGCATCTCGTGTATACTAGATTCCCATCATATTCTGCATTTCCTTGAAAGTCGCGTAAATCATACCCCTTCTGGAAAAAAGCGTACTAGAATCATAAAACCTGTGGAACATTCGGAGTTCCAGGAACGATTCAGTTTTACAATCCAAAGGTATATCTGAATTTATGGTGGAGTCCCTATGAACTATTCAGAGTTATGATATGTGCAGACAAAGTCCCTGCATTCGAAGTCTTGAGTCCAGTTCAGACTAAATCGATATATATAGACTGAACCTCTGGTGTATTCGCCCTTTCCTCTATAACTCTATAGAAAGTGATAAAAGCACACCCAATTTTTGCCTAACCTTATCTATCCTTTTCATATCCCCATACCTCTCCCTCTTTCACAACTTCATCCCTCTTCTCTTCTCTAGTCACGTGCATCGCACTCCTGTACCTGTCAACTGCAAAAAAAAATCAACCATATGATTCAACCGCCATGCAACACAACTCACACCTGGAGGTAGCTGTCCCTGTGTCCACGCCTCCTAGTGGAGGTGGACCCGGGCCTGGTGAATGTTCACAGACTCTGCAGCAACTTCAACTGCAGACAACATCCACTCAACCCATGGCTCCGAAGACCTTCTTCTTCCTGAGTGCTTCGTTCCTCCGCGACATCCTTGCACTCGAGTTCATTCTTTTAGCTCTCCCCAACAGAGTATCACTCATTGTTCTCATTGCACATGTTATACTCGGATGTGGCGGCTTTTCCGGCTACAAGTACCTTGCACATTGTATCTTGTTCAACGACTTCCGCTGGCGAGGAAAGGTGTCGTTTGTGGAGCTTGCTAAAATTGCCACCCTCGACACTGTGGTATTTACTGCATTGTCGCTCTGTGTGCGCCACCGCTCGCACTTCAATTACGTGGTCATTCTTCTGAAAACATTGATCTCGTGGGATGTCATCGGTGCTTCAAGTAGCGCAGCGCTGTCCGCACATCAGACACTGCCCTCCATCCATAACAAGCCATTCAATGCGTTCGCGTGTTTCGTGCTCGTCAACTATATCCGCTATATTATGCACTGGTTCTCTGCGGCAGGCTCACTTAGTTATGGTGTGCTCCATGAGACGCCCTACATCTCACGTTTCAACTTCCAAAACAGGTTGTTCCTCTTCCTATGTGTGCATGTCATCGTCTCATCCTTGTTCTTCTCATCACCTGTCATAGAAGACGTGCCGGTGTCGCATTTGTCACATGTGAACTGCGACGAGAGCAAGTTGTTAAGAATCGATGTTGGAGGTGAAACCAATCATAGCAATATGCTGCACAATCATAGTACCCGTGTCCCAAGAACAAAATCAGCAGACAGGATTTCCAGATCAGTTGACTCAAAGTCTAAACCTGACAACAAATCCAAACCTGATACCAAATCCAAACCATCCGATACAAGACTCTCTCTCAAAACCTACGACGTAAGATCGACGAAACTGCACGAACTGAAGGCATATAAACAGGGCACTTTACAAACAGGCCCCGTCGACTACTCACCACATCTCTACGGGAAGTCCATTGCACTCCACAACTTTGAGAACTTTGTCACCAAGAAATCGTTGCTGCTTGATCATGCACTCATGCAGCCTTTCTGGGCCGTGCTCTCTGCGGGGGCAGCATTGTTACGCAAACCATCGCTCTTTGTTGGGCAATCGACCAAATGTAAGAACACTGGAGGCACATTCACGCACGCGAGCGTAGCGGCTGCGCCAATGAAGATGTCTGTAGCTTGTGTGGATGGCACTCGTGTGGTATTCGAGATGCTCGATGCACCGCTTCGCACTGGAGTACTGGTGAGACTCAATAGCATTGACTGGAACATGTACAAAATCATCGACGACAAATACCTTTTGGTGTACGGCTTGACGCCGTTGTTCCAATATGAGATTGTCGTTGTATCGAGCGACAACAAGGTGTGTCTGCACTACATTGTCAATACGACGAGCACGGAAGAAGACACCAGCAAGAAGACCGTGTTGAACGAGTCGATACCGGAGACGTCATCGCTCAAGACATTGCAAATTTCACTTCTCTCGCAGATTGAGAGTTTGGCGGCGCTCCGTGCTCGTAACAAAAAGTTCAAAAAGGACGAGCACAAGAAGGTGATGGAACTCACCAAAAGCATAGATGCCTTGAAGGCAAAGATATCCAAATACAATGGCGACGTTGCCAGCACCGCCGCGGACGCTGTGGTGGCCTCGGGTGGCGACCAGCGCGCCATGGGAAAGCTCAAGGGACTTAAGCATACCGTGAACCAACTTGAACATGAGATCGAGGCATTGCATACGCTCGTATCCGAGCAGAAAATAGAAAAAGAGAGAGTAGCCGAGGAACTTGTATCCGTGGAACACGACAAGAAGGCAGAGATTGCGCGTCTTGAGGCCGAGTTATCGGCTTATGAGTCGCGGTTGGAGAATGACCGCATGCGTTTGAAGGCAGCGACTTCGGAATTGGCGACAGTGCGTCTGAAGAACTCCAAGCTTAAATCGAAGCGCCAGGCCCGTCTCAACGAGGTCGAAATGCTCGAGTCGAGTTTGGAGTCAATGCGCAAGGACATCACCGTTAAGGTGAACAGACGCATACGCAAGTTGAACGACAACTTTAATATGATCTTGCCGGAAGTGACTAAGGAGACAGAGCTCCTCGAGAAATCTCGTTATGTATAAAGTATTGAAGGACGTTTTGTAGAATCGGAAATCATGTGAAGCATACTAGAAAGTATCTAAATTCTTTTATGCGAATATTTATAAAATGTGCATCTATATACAGCTTTAGAATTGTACTTCTGATCGCGAGGATTGACTGAGTCACGCTAGGCCACTTTGAATCACTTGTCTAGATCAACGAATCGCTTCTCACTTCAACCTCTTTAATCCCATTTACTAATCTTACTTTCCTCTATCCCTTCTTCATGAATAGTTGATCATTTTTCTTCGTACATCTGTTACTTTTCATGAATAGTTGATCCTTTTTCTTCGTAAATCTGTTACTTTTCATGAATAGTTGAGCTTTTCCTTTGTTCATCTGTTACTTTTCATGAATAGTTGATCCTTTTTCTTCGTAAATCTGTTACTTTTCATTCATACGTTGTAACGTCATTCCTTTTTGTTTCCTCTTTTATCTTGCAGTTCAACCGATTTCCCGATTGCATGGAATTGTCTGTCAAAGTATAGTAGTCCTCCTGTCTTCTCTTTGTATTTATGGTTCTGCAATATAGACAAGACTTTGACAACCCAGATCTCATGACTGCCAACTGGAACATCCTTGACTGCCTCGCAGATCATTACCCGTTCATGTTGTTTCAATATTGGGATCTCGATACCAGCTCCAAGATCGTGTGCGTACCAATCACTCGAGTCGAGCATTGCGAACGGCGTAGTCATCTCGTGGAAGTCACCCTCTCCCTCGCCACTTTCATCGGTAGTCTTGACGACTTCGCGCTTGACACCGCTCGAGAAGATGCGACCCAACTGTGCAGATGTCTCGGTTGGTGGGAGCAAATGTATGGCCACGTACTGATTTTTGTGGATCTCGGACGAAGTGTACGACGGCAAATGCAAATTGAATTGAAGTAGTGGTTGTGGCAGAATCGATAGTGAACATACTGAGGAAAGTGTCATGCCATGGAGTGCGCTTATTCGTGTAGATTTTTCTTTGATGTAGGCCGACGTTAAGATCATTGCTTGCGCCGATATCCGCGACATAGTGCTCCGGAAAGCATCTGATATGGGTGCTGAGACTTCTGCTATACTTGTACCCAGGACAAAACTTGCGGACTTGAGAGCATCCGACGCGGATCGTTGCACCGTGGTGCTGAATCTCCGCGAAAGTATCATGCTGCTGGAAAAATTGGAAAAAACTAGTGTTAACCAAAGATGAGGGACGCAAAATCTTTGTGCATATTGGAGGACCACATTGGATCGGGATTCATCAACAAGAAAGTTGTTCAAGGCTAATTTAAAAGGACATAACCTGAAAATGAGCTGAATGTACTGAAAATGTATCTAAATTGAACTGATGTAGTGAAAATGAACTGAAACTGATCTGAAGAAATATGGAGAACTGATAAGAATAAAGAATTGATAGGAAATATAATGAATTGATACGAGAACTATGATGAACGGATACGAAGAACTATAAGAAAACAAAATACTATGAAGTC
This sequence comes from Kodamaea ohmeri, assembly GCA_004919595.1. Classification (NCBI taxonomy): domain Eukaryota; kingdom Fungi; phylum Ascomycota; class Pichiomycetes; order Serinales; family Debaryomycetaceae; genus Kodamaea; species Kodamaea ohmeri. Next base: position 841,099 of record SKFK01000002.1, read on the forward strand.
AAGTATACTTCCGCTACAAACATATCCGCTTCATGGGCTATTATTGGTTTTATGGATGACATGTGTTGTTCCGAAATGTATTATCTTCTAGTCATATTATTTACCCTGATGTCTCATTTGTCCATCTATAACTCTTCGTTGACTATTCATTACTCTTCTTTTACCTCCTCTTTTCTGTGGAGATACTCCCAAGCGCCTTGCATTGAGTAAAAGGTAACCGTGCTCACTACACAAATTTTCAAGTAAGCCTTCAAGAATTGTTTGTAGAAAGCATTCTATCTGTTAGTACTGACCTTCTTCTTATTTTGTTGAACATACATGTGGTGTGATCTTCGAACTGGTCGACTTGAATCTTACGAGCTGACCTTGCCTGAACATCAACGGTCTCGACAGAATCATTGTCACAGTTTTTTTTTTATGAATTCATTAGACTGCATTCAAACCACGACCCCACCAAAATCTCTTCCTCATACATCTCACCCGTTCACTTCACCCTTCGATTGAGATCCCGTGCAATCTCTCCTCACCCCAATTCGTTATCGATGTATTTTTAGTTCATTCATGAAAAAGAAATTCCCAATGTTGGACCACCGAAATATCATGGTCCGAGCCCCTTCAATTAATCTGTGTTTCCGAGGGGCTCCGAATTGTCTATACGAAATGGTCTTCACTTAAGTGGACCATTATTTGAGTCAATCATGTCAACCCTTCTTTGTGTAACATTCGACTGCTTTGGCGCAACTAAATTGGGAGTATTGTTTTTATTTCCTGAACCAGCCAGCTAATTGGGCTGCAAAATGAGTGCCAAGGGCTTGGCTTTAGCAGTCACCAAAGTCCATCTAGATGATCAACTATGCTATAGACGGTGTTCTCTCGCGTTCCGTTCATCTTAGATTCCATTATGTACTGATTCAAAGCCCCAACTTTTGTTTGGGTTGACTCTTATGCAGGTACTTGGGCCATAGCCTCGTTTTCATTTTTTACAGCATATTTAATTACCAAAACCGCCCACTGAAGTTTGCAACTTTACTTTTTCCTACGCCATGAAGTTCAACTCTATCTTCGCCATCGCTACACTTTGTGCTGGCATAACCAGTGCCTCTAGTGCTAAGAAGGATGCTAACAACATCAAACAGTATAGAAGATCCGATGATGTGCCCTCTGTGAGAGCTCTCGAGTTTGAGAACTTCGGCTTCACCGGTTACTACAGTATGGTGTCTGAATTGAAAAATGTCGATTCAGACTCATGCACATGTGAGCTCGGGTCTGCTGTCAAGACTTTCTCCGGTCTGAATGCTCCATTGGATGAGCCAGTGTCGGTGCATTTCAGGGGTCCATTGGTTTTGAACAAGTTCGCTGTCTATACCTCTCCAGACTTTGTGCACGGAGAAAATCTGGGTAGTGACTGGAACAGAACCGCTTACTACGATGCTTCCAGTTCCACCGCAGAGAATGTCACCTTCTTGACCAATGCTGGTGACAACTCTAGTTGTCTCGGAAAGGCATTGACTTATGCCGACTCCGATGGTACTTCTAAGGCTTCAAAAGCTACAGTCTTGAAGGAGAACGCTTTGATCACCTCCAATGCCGAGTACTCGATTTTCTCCAACGTTTCTTGTAGCAAGTCCAGTTTCGAAAATGACTGTGGTGTTTACAGACATGGTATCCCTGCTTTCCATGGTTATGATGGAACTATCAAGACCTTCTTGTTCCAGTTCACTATGCCAAATGAGACTGACGCTAGCTCCGATATCTCTAACTACAACATGCCTGCGATCTGGCTTTTGAATGCTCGTATCCCAAGAACTGCGCAATACTCACAGAACCCTAACTGTTCGTGCTGGAGATCTGGTTGTGGTGAATTCGATATCTTTGAAGTCAAGAACAACACCGGGTCGCAAGTTGGTCAGTTGTACTCCACTATTCACGACTACCAGGGAACTGATGACATCGAGATGGGATTGCAAGTCGATGGTTACATTCCAAGAAACTACGACTCCACTTACTCTGGTGGTGTCACTTTCGACAAGAACGGAAATGCAGTCGTCTTTGTTTCTAACTCCACTAAGTTTGACAGCACCATCAGTGCATCTGACTTGAACAGCTGGATTTCCGGTGTTGGCCACGTTGTTTCTGACTCCTTACTGTCGGCCAGTAACCCTGCGCCAACTGGTGCGTCTACTTACACGGCCAAGAAGAGTGATGGTTATGTTGTGTCTGCCGCCTCTATTTTCACACAGATCGTGACTGGTCTTTTCGGCATGGCGATGTGGGCCTTCTAAGCGTAGCTAGAACTTTGTTTTAGTATAGCTATGGCAGATTGATTTTTGAATATTTTGTCGACACGTCATGGGGCCGTGTATCGTTGGATGTATACTGGGTATATATATGATGGTGGTCCGACTTGGTATCGCATGGAATGTCTTTTGATAGTATTATAGCGCCGACATTGTATCATGGAACATTGTGTGGCGGTGCTATTTTGAGTTTTTAGCAGGTTGGCTGCAACGGTTTATGTATCAAGGATTTGTTTGTATAAATAGAGCGAAGTAATGGTTACTATACCTCTAAGTTTTATTGAATGATTTGATAAAAACCAAAGTAAGGAATAGTAAGAAGCGACTCACTTGTAACTAATTCACGTAGAGCACAAGTGAATATGGCTTAAATCAAGCCTCGACTTTGTGATTACTGGCATCTAATTAATGAGATCTAAACAATGGAGAATCGTCGAGTTCGCTGGCAGTTGCGTCACAACAATAACATTCTCTAACAATGCGCGTCCATGTGAATCTAGCTTCATCATCTGGGTTGGGTTTGAGTTCACCGGAGCTTAGATTTAGCCGAAACTTTGATGCAGATGATACTACAGAATAAGCTTCCGCCTCAACTTCAACACTTAACGATTTCATCTTGCGTTTACAATTAGGTCCAGTTTGTGTACGTAAACGAATCATATTCGCACATTTTAGGCAATTGCTAAGAAGTTACTTCTTATTTGTGTTTTAACGAATCTAAACCTTTTAGGCAATTCCGCTGAGCTAGTGCTTGCAATCGCAGGCTTGCTGTTGATATTTTCAATGATTGCAACACGCTCATACTTCTTCCGAAGCTAATGCGCAGGTTTACGGAGATATTTTTAGAGTTTATTGAGTGTCAGCGTTCAAAGTTCACTAATTGTATGAGGAGCTTGCATAACTCAGGATTTGATTCGTAAGAAACGTGTACCTCATCCTGGATGCAATCTTCGCCAAGAAGATCACGTATGTTGATTACTGGTGTGGATCCCTTGAATCGCAAAATTTCTCCAGAGGTCACTAGTAAGATTCCTTGTCCTTGAGATCCCTTACAATCTTTGAGTAAGTCACGTATATATGTTCGGTAAAAGACACTGACAAGATGACTTATACCATCCACAAAGCCCACAGGCTTGTCTGTAGTCTGTCGTTGTTGTATCTTTCGTGGAACGTAGCGACGCCAAGATCCATCTTTTTGAACTGCATCGAGAAACCTTCGGTTATTGAGGATGTACAGTGAAGTGTAATACACTCGTGATAACAGAACATTGTCGTTGATTACGGGGATCACTTTCTTGTCATCGTTTACAGTAAGTTTGAGCATGTTTCCCACGGGGAATCGAGTATTTGCATTTGCTCTTGTGTCTGCAAGCAGATCAGCAAATGGATTTCCAGCAAGAGTGTAGAAGCCCTCCTTGTAGAGGCTGGGGGTATGTTGTTTACTGCATTTGAGATACTGTGCTGGATTCTTCAAGAGACAATGGCGCAAGTATTGCTCTTTCATCGCCCATAAGCTCAATGATCCCTGTGGTTTGTCTTTCAAGCAAGTTTTTCCGTTGGCCGCATGAGGTAATAGAATAGGGTTTAGAACCACGCCGCGAACAATGTTTCATATTCGCGAAAATTGTCACAGAAGTCCGGCAAGCTGGCCCGGTCGACAAAGTCAAAAGGATCTATTGTTAGAACAAGCGATGGCTTCCGGCTCGATTATATATCTTGGGTTACCTACGCCTTAATCATGCTTCAATTCTTTGAAACACCTCTTAACCATGCTTAAACTGACACTTTTAGCATTATTTGTGTCGTACCAGGCTCATGCAGCACCATTCCACGGTAAGCCATCGAAGGGAAGCAAGTCGGAATGGAAGTTTGACAAAATTGACCCTTTCCATTTCGCGTCGCTGGGGATAGGGTTTGATTTCCTGTTTAGTCACGGAATTGATGTCAACCTTGGTTGGTATAGCCCCCAAGCTTCGAGTGGAGGTGATTCTAATCAACAAGTTGCAGCAACATCAACAGTATCTGCATCTTCTTCTTCAACTCAAACTTCTACTCAGCTGTTAAACCCGAGTGATGCACCTTTGAACAATGTCCCAAATAGTGCATATGGGGATGTTGCAGCCAAATTTCAGCTGCGTTTTTGGAACAATGAAAACCAGCAATGGAATCAAGATGACCAGGCTTGCGGATCAAACTTTTCTGAGACTGTGGTATGGACACAGGCTCAGACTGCACGTGCCATTATCAATACTGGTGACTCCGATAACATTGACCTCACAATGAGTCAGTTCGATCATTACTATAATAGTGATGTGAAAGCTTATTCAGCATCTACAGCTAAAGACGACGACATCTACAACGACGATAATGCACAAGTGGCTTGGGCATTTATTGAAGCCTACGAGGCAGATGAAAGGGAAGATTACTTGGATAGTGCAAAGTCACTTGTCGATTACTTGTTAACTCAGTGGGATAACCAATATGGTGGAGTGATTTGGAGGAGAAGTGGTTCTTACATAGCTTCTATTTCCACAGTTGAAGCTGGTTTGGCAGCATTGAAGCTCTATGACCACACCCACAATGAAAAGTATCTTGACTTCGCAAAGAACTGCACGAACTTCATGTTTGATACTTTCCAGGACACCGACCATTTGTTCTTTGACGGATTCGGCGATGGTGGTCCTTCACAGATGAACAAAGGTAAGTTGACATACACTGCGGGCTGTGTGTTGAGTTCATGTGCTTATCTCTACAAATACACCGCAGACAACTCATGGATCAACAAAGCTGTATCCGTTGGAAAGGCAGCCATGAGCCTGAATTCACCATTCTACGACAAGAATGGCTTTTGGAACAATGATATTGTTTACGTCCAATTACTCTTCACTGGATATGCCGACTTGTTGTCAATGGGCCCTGGGAACTCTGCCTTCAGTTCGTTCAAGAAGGAGTTTTTCCGCCAGGGTAAGTACATCTATACTTATTTACAAGATAACGAAGACTCGCCGCTTTTCTATGAGTCGATCGCGCTCTCAACCCAGAATGTCTACAACAAATACTCCAAGTACTTTTCTTTGGGGAGCGATTACCAAGTTAACAAGGGTTTGTACTGCGGTAACAACGAAAGCAACCACCACAAGAAGAGTTTGATGATCAATGCTTGTGCTTCCCACTTGTTGTATCAGATAAACAGATTATCGTAAAATCTTGATGCACATGTACACTTTAGATATAGATTGTTTTAATTATACCCGTACGAAATTTCAATTCATAAGTTTGTTTTCCAGTGTATGTATAGAGTTCAATTCATAAGTTTGTTTTCCAGTGTATGTATAGAGTTTCATTTTTATTTACACATGTTTGAGGTTCTCATGCCTCAATCACGTTGAAGCGTTTCTTCGCTTCCTCCAAGGAAAAATTTGCTTCTGCTTGATGCCATCTCTCGTGGAGACGGCCATATAATAGAACCAAGTTTGGTTCATCACCCTGAGAATCATTCACCTTCTTTTTACCGAATAGCCTGCCCTTCTCATCGTCCCACTGCTGGAAGGTGATTTTCTCCCATTCCTGGGGTTTTGTGTGTCCTAAACTCTTCAATCTGGGTGATTCAAGTGGCTCGGGGTCCAAAATAGACGGCAACTTGGGGTCGCAAAAATAGATCAATACCAATCTCTTATATTGTTTCTGGTCATCAGGAGGAGAAATTACTCTGTGAATGGAAGACTTGAAGTATCCTCCGGTAATAAATTCTAACGCATCTCCAATGTTCACTATGAGACCGCCGGGGGTGTGCCCAACATATTTCCATTCACCTGAGTAGTAGTCGCGAATCTGTAAAGACAAAATGGGCTGTGAGGTAATGAAGGTGAATGCGGTACCATCAGAGTGTCCACGGAGCCAATTCTTGTCAACCTTTTTCTCATCAGCGGGGTTCATGGGATGGTAGAGCATGAACCTCCCAAAGCCGCTCCCAGAATTGAAAGCATCACCGGGTATCACTTTAAAGTAGTTCTCCCATAAGTATCCTTCTGGCAATTCAAGGATTATATCGCATAATGTGCACAATTTGCGCAAGATTTCCTCGTGTATATGGCGGTAGTAATTGGCGATCTCGGCCAAATGTGCCTTCGCAATATCGGGATACTTTTTATCTTGGTCGGTAAATAATTCAGGCTGTTGCAAGTCCCGGAAGTTGAAAAACTCAATGGAGTCACGTACATTGTTCTTCATCAGCCAGTATCCTCTTGGTTTGAACCCGCCATTTCTCTCAGCGCCTAAAGACTTTGTACGATCTTCTTCATCAGAGGTCTTTGCACTCACTGTGTATTGTTTCTTCTCTTCCTGGGGTATCTCCAATATACTTTGTGCAACAGAACGCAAATGTGCGAATTGTTCTGTGTCGATACCATGGTTGACAAGTGAAAAGAAACCGTATGTAGAAACAGACTTTTCAAGCTTCCGCGCCAACTCCCTGCGCTGATTGAGAAATTCTGGGCCCTCGCGATAGAGTGAGAGATCTATGGACTCCAATTGTATCACTGGAATACTGTTGTCGGCAGATGGTTTAGCCTCAACAAATGGCCTGAGGTTGTACTTTTCGTCAATGGCACCAATGTCAATGTTAGGAGCTGTTACTGGCATTCTCTATGATTGTAGCAATATGACGCAAATACTGACTTTTAAAAGCCAGCGGGTAAATTAAAAGAGCCACAGGGGCTGCATTTGCAGCCACACTAGTGCATATTTGCAGCAATTGATCTAAGTCACGTGTTCATCGGCTCGGCTGAATCACAATTGCCCCACCACTACAATAAGAGAAGCCACACCCAACAAAGAAGGTATAGATGAGCCGAAAATGATGTACAGATAAGGGTAACTAAGGTTATGATACGCCACACTGACTTTGATTGCAATAAAGACGTGATTCTGTCAAAATTTTAGATCGGAATATGTCGCATATATATTAACACGCGATCAAGGAAATTCACCGACAATCGGCATATTGAGATGTACGAAGCGGCATTATCACAAGGCGTTGGATACGGCCTCATCATCGGTGGAGGTGCTTTTTTTGCCATCCTCATGAATGGCTTGACTCATATTCAAAATAAGTATACCAAGTTTGACTCCACCAAAGTGGATGAGTTTGTTTCTAGTGGGCGGTCAGTTGGATTCGGGCTACTTTTGAGTGGTATTCTCTCGAATTGGACATGGAGTTTGACACTTCTTGAGCCTGGTGTGAAGAGTTACACTTTTGGTGTCAGTGGAAGTTATTGGTACGCTGTGGGCGGACTTCTACAAGTATCTGTCTTCTCCATCATTTCTAGCAGAATCAAGAAAAATGCCAATTTGGTCACAACGTTCCCAGAGATGGGCTATTTCCGTTTTGGTCGTGCGGGGCACTTGAGTTTTCTCTGGTGTGGTTTTGTCTGCAATGCAATCGTCAGTGCCTGCATATTGCTTGCTGGAACCGAAATTTTTGCAGCCATTACCGGCATGAGCCATTATGCTGCGTTATGGTTGATTCCATTGGGCGTGGCTGTATACGTGTCGTTCGGTGGATTACGTGCCACCTTTATCTCTGACGCAACACACACATGTGTGTTGTTGGTTTTCATCATTGTCTTCATGTTCGAGGTTTATGTGAGAAACGACAAGATTGGGTCACCAACAAAGATGCTTGAATTGTTATCCCAAGTCGAAGAACGGGTTTCAGGAAACTTACACGGTTCATATGCAACCTTTCGTTCAAAGCTGGGAGCTATATTTTCCATCGTCAGTATCATTACAGGCTTTGGTTTGGTTGTTAATGACCAGGCTTACTTGTCGCGTGCAGTTGCCGCTGATCCCAAAGTCACAAGCAGAGCATACTTTGTAGCATCTATCTGCTGGTTCATTATTCCTTTTGCTATGGGTGACTCTCTTGGATTGGCTGCTAGGGCTTTATCTGTATACCCCGACTTCCCATCCATGACTGCTGAACAAGTAGGGGCCGGCTTACCATCTGCTGCTGCTGCCACATATTTGATGGGAAAAACAGGTGCTGCAATGATTGTGGTAATGGTTTTCTTCTCGGTGACATCTTCTCTTTCCGGAGAAATGATTGGTACATCAACCTTGATCTCATATGACATCTACAAGCGTTATATTAATCCCGACGCAACACCTAAGCAAGTTGTTTCCGTTGCCAAGATCAGCGTATTTGGTTGGGCCATTTTCTCTGCTGCTCTCGCAACCATATTCTATGGAGCTGCAAAGATTTCCATGGGTTGGCTCTTCAACTTCTTGGGAGTAGCAACAGCAAGTGGAGTGTTCCCGATTGGTCTTTCTTTTACTTGGAAGGACTTGAATAGGGCAGGTGCAGTTGGAGGCTCTTTGGGAGGTATGGCCTTAGCCCTCATAGTTTGGTTTGTTACTTGCAAGGCTTACCTTGGGGAAATTAATGTTGAGAACTTATCAGACCAATGGGTATCCTTTGCGGGAAATGCTACAGCTATTATCATGGGAGGTGTCATTTCCATTACCTTGTCTTTAATTTGGCCGGCCAACTTCGACTTTGAGCAAACTCGCAATCGCACCAGTTTGGTTAAAGAGCACGATAGTCCTGCCTATGGTGAATATTCAGCAACTGAGGACGACAGTGTATCATCTAAGGGAGAGAAGGGGCAGAACATTGTTGTTGTATCAGAGCCTGAGTCGCAGGACTCAGAATTGGATATGGTGTTGGAGAACAACATTGATCACAAGCATTTGGATCAGCAATTCAAGAAGTATAGTGTGGCTGTATTGGTATCATCGTTAATTGCTGCAATTATAATTCCGGTTCCATTGGGAGCCAGTCCCTATATCTTCTCGCCGAAGTTCTTCACGGGCTTGATTGTGGTGATGATTATATGGCTCTTTGTTTCCTTTTTCTTCGTCATAGTGCTTCCTACGTTACAAGGCGGCCGTGCAATAGCGAAGATTTTCAAACAGATAATTGGAAAGTCAAGGAAAGAGGGTTAAGTGGTTAGACATTGAATGTGGAAAGTGGATGAGTTATTAGAATTATGGTTAAGAGTGGGTGCAAATTGGTTGAGTTGGTTTATGAAGATTTAGAATATTTATGCAGAATTTGGTTAATATAGACTTACGAAAATGAAATGTGCCGTAAACTAGAGTATATCATACTGAGCTTCACCTGATTCTATGCCTTAATTCTTCCAATATTCAGAAGTCAATTCTTCGATCAATTACTTCCATATCATTTCTATTCTTATATTGGTATGGGATTCTATGTGTTGAAATTTGGATGCAATTATTTCAAACCTAAGTCTATCATCTGACTTTCCTCATATAAACACATCTTTAACGGTGATGTTATCCTTCCGTTTGACACCTATCATGTACATCTCCCTCAGTTCACCGCGACAAGCTTCAGGTTTCATACGAAACACTTTGTCGAACATCCTGGTCATTTTCTCGAGTAAAAGCTGATCTTCTTTGCCCGTATAGAACTTCATAACTAAGGATCCTCCAGCCCTTAAAAGATTACAAGAGAGAATTATTGCTCCATCGCATAATTCCATACTAGCAAAATGATCATTGTCTTTGATACCTGATGTATTGGCCATCATGTCACTTATCACGAGATCCACAGGAAGTGACAGAGAGGAAGAAACGTCATTATCTGTGGTTCCATCAAAGAAATCACGGATCTCGTTGTGAGTTTTCTTCGAGAGAATATCTCCTTGAATGAAGTGCGCTCCTTCCGGAGGAGAGCACGCTATCAAATCCACACCCAAAATCTTGGGGCTGGAGCTGAATTTGTTCATGCGTTCGATAGCAACCTGAGTCCATGCTCCTGGTGCAAACCCCAAGTCCACAATGTTTCTTGATTTCTTGTTGAATATGCGGTGTTTACGATCAATCTCGATCAACTTGAACGCTGCTCTTGATCTGTAGTTGGAAGATTTCGCTAGTTTGGAGTGCGTATCGCGTGATTGTCTATCAAGCCATTTCTTCGAAGATTTTGACACTAAACGAGTTTGGTTAAAGCTTGTTAGCGTAGATAGTATTGGATTTCTTGTGGCATTCAGTAAGGACCTTTTTGATAGATGAGCCGGGAAGTTGTAGCGTATATGTCCAATTAGACTTCCATATAATGAGACAGCATTATTTGGAAGGGATGAACAGAATCTGCTGCAATAAATGGTAGCAGCAGTTCTCATAAGGTTTGGTGCGCTCATCACAAAATTTGGTCCTGCACATTTCTCTTCGCGAAGACTAATTTTTTTCATAGCACTCACCATGACAGAGGACATCTTGCAAGCCTTGTACACCAAGCCACAGGATATCTTCAAGATATTCAAGGCTGGAGATGATACCAATGACTATTTCGACAAGTTGGTCAAGTCTCTCCTTGACCCGATCACAAAAGATCACTCGGTTTTGGATGAGATTTATGTGGAGGGGTTAGATGCATCGCAGGTTTTTGGACAGACTAAGATGGTCTTGGACGGCGTGGGCCACAAGTTGCTCTCGGAAGACCTCGTGGAATTGCGGGACAAGTACGGCGTCGAGACAAATGAAGACCGGGAGGAAGATGAGGAGGTAGAAGATGAGGAAGATGAGGATGAAGATGAGCAGAATGAAGTTGAGTTAGAAGGCCAAGATGAAGACCAAAATGATGTTGAGGATGAAGATCAAAGTGAAGTTGAAGATGAGGACGATCAATATGAAGATGCTGAAGAAGACCAAAGTGAAGTTGATGTTGAAGACGAACAAAACGAACTTGGTGAAGATGAAGATGGAGTAACAGAAGGGAATAATGACTCCCATGGCAGTGCTGATGAGGATGACTCTGATGACGCCAAAACCCTTGTTGAGGAGGAGGAATCTGGTCCAAAGAAGGATGGTTTCGGTTTGAATGACGGCTTTTTCGACCTTGATGAATTCAATAAACAAGTGCTTGCCTTGGAAGACGAGGACGCCGAACAAGATGATGACGAGGAAATTGACTACTTTGGGGATTTGGCTGACGATGACGATGAAGAGGAGATGGCATACTACGACGATATGTTTGACAAACCAGGATCCAAGAAGACGAAGAAGGAATCCCAAGACAAGGAAGACCTGGAAGATGAGGACCTCAATGAAGATGAATACGACAATGCTGTGGGATCTGCCATGACAGATTTGTTTGACGACAACTTACTGGAAGAAGAAGAAGAGGTTAGTGACGAACTGAAACCAAAGGAGGCTTTATCGTCATTTGAGAAACAGCAAAGAGAGATACAAGCAGAAATTGCCAAGCTCGAGGCCGAGTTGGTAGCAGACAAGAAATGGACCATGAAGGGAGAGGTTAAAGCGAAGGACCGCCCTGAGGACTCGCTTTTGGACGATCCTGAAACTGCTATGTTAGAGTTCGACAGAACTTCTAAACCAGTACCTATCATCACTGACGAAGTGACCGAAACCTTGGAGGACTTGATTCGGAGAAGAATCCGTAACGAAGAGTTTGATGACTTGCCAAAGCGTCTCATCACTGACGTGGCCCACTTTCACAACAAACAAAAGTTCGAGTTGTCAGAGCAGAAGTCTGCTAAGTCATTGGCAGAATTATACGAAGACGACTACAACAAAGTGGATGCTGATAAGGAAGTTAATGAAGCAGTTCAAGCACAGCATGATGAGATTACGGAATTATTCCAGAAGGTCAACCACAAGTTGGACTCATTGTGTTCAGCACACTACATCCCAAAACCACATCAGTACAAGACCATCGAGATCAAGGTTACCGACAATGCTGCTGCGGCAATCTCGATGGAAGACGCACAACCTTTGCATATAGACAGTGGTGCATCGTTGGCACCGCAAGAAGTGTACAAGATTGGCAACGACAAGGTGGCTGCCGATGGTGCCAAGGGAAGATCACAAGTGCTATTGAAGTCTGGTTTGTCATACTCTAAGGATGAATTGTCCACGGAAGACAAACAAAGACTCCGCAGAGCTAACAAGCGGAAAAAGACAAAGGCATACAACGAGAAGAGAGATATCCTCGAGCTTAAGGACAAGCAAAATGGCGAGAAGAATCCAAACAAGCGCCAGAAGGTTGGTGAAGTGGTGGACACTTTGGCTAAGGCCAAGAATGTGACTGTCATTGGCAAGAAGGGTGAATTGACTGATGTGAAGGGTAATGCGAAGAAGAACACTGGACCTCAGACATCTAACAGCTTGAAGTTGTAAGCAACCAAGGTCGTATGGATAGCCAAAGCTGCACGCAGCTTGAAGTTGTGGTGGAAAAGTGATATGGGCGATGCTTAATCAGAAGATAAACATCGAGGTTGCATTAACGTGAGCAATTTTGAGGCGGATAGTAAGTGCAATTTTCAAGACATTTGGTAGATGAGGCGATTGCATAGGAGTTGAGCAAATAGACAAGAAAGTTAAGGATTAGAACTGTGTAGATTGAGAGAGAATTGTTTACATAGGCTGTGAGGTTTAGAAGTAGAATGCAGGAAGGCTGGTTTAGGATGTGTTGATTCTGGAAATGTCGATTCTGGATCTTCGATTGAAATGTTTGTGGTTCGGATATGGCTGTGATTCTGGACGGTTAGTTTTTTGTGATTCTGGACGGTTAGGGTTTTTTGTGATTCTACATCGATTAGATTGTTTGTGGTTCCGAATCAATCTGTTTGTTTGTTATCGGCTAGATTGAGGCTATGTTTTTGACGGTGTTTGGCACTGTATTCGTAAGTTTGTTTTCACTTCTGTATTGATTGCGGAAGGCTGTGATTCTCAATGTACCGACTGGTTTTTTGTGACTCTGGAATTTTCATCAAACACCTTCCTTGGAATACCGTTGTAAATACTATGAGCCTCTAATGTCGCCGCAATAACTATATGCGTGCACTATACCGGAATTGCTCAAAGGGAGGAATGCTTGTCTTTGTGTGTGATAATTGACATGACTATAGGGGTTCTCCTTTGTGTACCTTGCTTTGTAACTATGGGATGTAGCACATGACACTAAGCTCCTAGTAGTTGAATATACATGGATTAAACGATCATGATGTGTGGATAATTGCTTGAGGGTTTCCCCCACATTTGTGTTCTAACTATAGAAGTATTTCGATCAAGAACCCTAGAGGTATTCAGGGCTTCGAACTGTGCCAATTGTCAATTTGCCCAAGGCTGTGTTTTCCATATTTCGTCTCACTGCCCCCATATAGAGAAATCTCACCATAGTATACAACTGTGACAGCCTGGGCACCCGACAGGGGGAGGCTCGAGGGGAAACCCGAGCCAATGAAAAACATTTTGCGAAGGTCGCGAGATAAAATTACAAAGCCTCCTGCAGATTAACAAAGGATTCTTCGGCTTCCGACACAGGAGATGTTGGGCGAAGATTTGGACCGTTTACATGGAACCTACGGGATCAATTAGGTAGCTGTAATTTTGCCGATATAAACATAAACATTGAAGTACTCGAATAGTAGTGGTAGTAGAATTCTCCGTCTAAAGATATGGAAAAATGAAGATGTCGACATGTCCTGTAGAGGGGTTTCACATCCTGTTCAGTTGCTAGTAGTTTTCATCGTGACGTGATAACTGTTGCTTCATTACCTTTGTGATTTTAATGCTCATCAACTTGTTTCAATGCTCACAATAATATTTCCTAATCCGTCGTTATGGCATACTTCACCATGATTTTGCAGTCACCTTTGTGATTATCACACCACGATGTCGGCTAATTGATAACTATCCCCGTGCCGACGATGTGGATAACTGCTATGCCCAAAGCGGCCGGCTCCCCTTTACTTCTGGGTTGCTCTCCTCGACCGAGATCACGGTGTTCTAATTTTAGCCCCTTTATCCCTTTACCCATAAACCTTCGTCTGTCTCTAGAGGGAAAAATTACATCATTGTTCATGCAACCGGGACTGGGTGATCGAAAAAGTCCACGCAATTACGCCTTACTAAGGCTTTCAATCTCCCCTTGACGCATACCGGCGGCTATATTTTCGGGTGTCTATTTTTATCTACGGCAGTTCATTGGGCACCATATTGCTGTGGGGTGTGTAGTTGCGAACTTTGAGCGTGGGCTTAATAAAACTTTGCCTACTTCAGTTAATCATGACCCACGCTATATAAAGATGAGGAAATTCTTCTCGTCTCGAGACCTTCTTTAACTCTTTAGGAAATTTTGATTCTCAAGTCTCCTAAGAATAGCATACTTGATCATCCAGTCATAAATCAATCATGCAGTTAGCAAGTGCTACCTTAGTGGCAATTTTGGCAACCTTGTCGAATGCCGCATATGTGCCTTCTCAACCTTTTTCAACATTGACACCTTCGGGGTCTTCTCCATCGGGTGCATTGACTAACTTCGATGGTTCCTTTGCATTGTCGGTGAAGACTATTCTGTCAAACTCCGCTGTTGCTTCCGCTGAAGCTTCCGGTGTTCAGAATGTTAGCGCTGCTGCAACTAGTGGTGCCGCAAAGCAGGCCAACAAGGCTGCAGTGAATCAGATCTCCGATGGTCAAATCCAGGACAAGTCTGGTTCCTCATTGAGCATCATTTCCCCAACAACCGCTGCTTCTGTGATAAACCAGATCTCTGATGGTCAACCACAGCAGCAGACTAAGACAACTGCTAAGCCAACTTCTGCCAAGCCAACCTCTGCTTCTGTTGTTAACCAGATCTCTGATGGTCAACCACAGCAGCAGACTGCTGCCCCAGCTGCTAAACCAACAACTGCCTCCGTTGTTAACCAGATCTCTGATGGTCAGCCACAACAACAGACTGCAGCTCCAGCTTCTAAGCCAACAACTGCCTCTGTTGTTAACCAGATCTCTGATGGTCAGCCACAGCAGCAGACTGCTGCCCCAGCTGCTAAGCCAACAACTGCTTCTGTTGTTAACCAGATCTCTGATGGTCAGCCACAGCAGCAGACTGCTGCTCCAGCTGCTAAGCCAACAACTGCCTCTGTTGTTAACCAGATCTCTGATGGTCAACCACAGCAGCAGACTGCTGCCCCAGCTACTAAGCCAACCTCTGCTTCTGTTGTTAACCAGATCTCCGACGGTCAACCACAGCAGCAGACTGCTGCCCCAGCTGCTAAGCCATCATCTGCTTCTGTCGTCAACCAGATCTCCGACGGTCAACCACAGCAGCAGACTGCTAAGCCAACCTCCGCTAAGCCAACCTCTGCTTCTGTTGTTGGTCAGATCTCTGACGGTCAGCCACAGCAGCACACTACCTTGTCTACCAAGACTACTTCTGCTGGTGTTGTGAGTCAGATCAGCGATGGTCAGCCACAGGCTAAATCCACTGCTGCTGCTGCATCTCAGATCAACGATGGCCAGGTCCAGGCTACCCTGGCTGCTAGCAACGACTCCTCTTCCTCTGGCTTCGAGGAGACCTGTGTTAGCTCCGACGCTTTGACCATTACTTTGAAGGATGGTATCATTCGTGACAGTCACGGACGTATTGGTGCTATTGTTGCCAACAGACAATTCCAGTTCGATGGTCCTCCACCACAGGCTGGTACCATTTACGCTGCTGGTTGGTCTCTCGTCCCATCTGACTACACTGAGCCATCTTCGGTCAAGAGTGATGCTGACTCTAAGCACAAGCTGCCAAAGAGATCCGAACAGGGTTACAAGTTGGCATTGGGTGGCCAAACCACTTTTTACAAGTGTCTTTCTGGTGATTTCTTCAATTTGTATGACGAAAAGATTGGTGGTCAATGTTCTGAAATTGAATTTGAAATCTTGAAAGCCGTCTCTTGTTAAGTGAGTTTCCTGCTTAGCTTCTCATTCTTGCACGTCATAATGCACTTAGTTCGGTCCTCATGTTTCTGTTTTATTTAATACCCGTAAAATAGATAGCCACTCCTTTGCATCAATAAAAATTTTATGCCATATATTGCAGTAGATTTACCAATGGTTGCCTTGAGAAGCCACTGTAATGGTTAAGTGTTCTGAAAAGTATTCTAAACAGTTTGTCAATTATCTTATCATTTGGCTCATTTGTTGTGTTTATTTTTTTTATCCTTAAATTGGTGGGAACTCTAAGACTGCAGGTAATATAACACAAAATTGAACGCTACAAGTCTATACTCAGCGGACTCAAAGGATGGTACATTAAAACCAAGCTAAACCTACTGGTAGGAATATTCACTGTAAATAAACAGACTGAATAAAGCACATTCCTCTTTAACAGGTTCAATAAAGCATATTCCTTTTTAAAAAGTAAAATCGGTAACATTTATGTACATATCGTTTGACTTTTCATAACATTTCTGGCAACCGTAGATGCGAAACATGCGCACTTCACTCTGTGAAGAGCTCATCAACGCTACAAAATATCTAACCTAATATTCCAAACCTTCCCATGGAGACTTTTAGTCTCGTCTATATGATGTGCAGCTAGATTTCTTCGTCACTTGTGATCTCCTCATCGCTTGAAATGTCGCTATCGACTTCTTGAAGACTTGCACTATCTTCATCGTCTTCATCATCGTTGCTAGGGTTAACATCCGACCATTCAACATAGTTTGGCTTCACTATCAGTTTCGAGATTGGTAAAACCATTGGATCGAATGGAAAGTATGCTTCAAAGTCTAAGAACTCCTGTTTCTGTTTGAAATTGCTTATAGAAGATGGCATAGACCCGTTCGCTTGGAGCATACGCTCACGCTTATTATGCTCAATGATAGAGTAACAGTAGCAGACATTCAATTTCGTTGCTAACTTTGCAAAAATCGATACAACGGTTTCATCACAAAACTTCAAGGGGTTAAACTTAGCCAAGATAACCCTCTGAAAAAACTTGTCCAAGTCACATTCCCACTCCAAGTCACTTCTCGCCTGCCCCCCTGCGTATAATTGTTCGTGTCTGAAGCAGAAGATATATAACAAGGCTTGGAATGTAGCATAGAAAAGTTTAAATCTCTCCATACCACTTGCTTGTTTTTCACCATCTTGTGGATTGCTAGAATCGTAAACTTCACTTTCTCTTTCCTTGATATATTTGTCGAGCCAACCAACGAGGAAGCTCGTGACGAACACAATTTGGTGCTTTGACAAGTTCTTGGCTCTTGCAATATATGACGATAAATACTGCATGGCTTTTAGCCTTTTTTCTAATATTTCTTTATTGTTGAAAGCAACATCAATAATGAGCACCAAGAACGAGTCAGCAAGTTCAGGCTGATACAGCGAGATCTGGAACAAAACAAACTGAATCGACTTGGTGAAATGCGTAGGAAGGATATGCGACTTGAATAAGGATGAGATTGTGTTGAATAAGGTGATGGCTTCACCGTTATTAATCTTTTCAGGTGTGAACGAGTTCAGAGTTCTTGTCAACAATAAGTTCATAACAGAATCCAACTTTGAAGCCAACATCTTTATGTGAGCCGAAGAATTTACCTGTTCAATCAAGTACTCTGTTTCACCAATCATCTCATCATCATCTTCCTCTTCGTCTTCGTCTTCACTTTGGTATACTGTTTTCTTTTCTTCTTCGTCTTCACCAGCATTTTCATCATCACTATCTTCATCATCGTTTTCATCTTCCTCTTCAACACCGTTGATCACCTCATCAATCTCGTCGTCATCGAGGTCGTCGAGCTCATTTTGCAACTCCACATCTAATTTGATGCAACATTCCATGATAATCTGCCAGACATTAAATTGCAAGTCAGGGCAGTATTCCACCATCGTAAGGAGATTATCAACATAGTGTGTCAATTCGTGAGTGCTCGATGATAAATGATGCGGAAAGAACGACTGAAATGTAGATGGGAATGTGTTAATGCACGTAGGGATAAATCTTACAATCTTGCTTAAGATTTCGTGATGCGGTGCTTTCTGTGCGTGATCCAAGAGTTTGAACTCAGAAATAAGCTTCCGCGTCACCTCTTGCAAATATTTTGGAAATGAGGACACTAAAACACTCAAAAACCTTGAGTAGAGCCCGATAAATCTAAGATATAACTGTTCATCATTACCTGCCTTTGCTTCCATCCATTTGTACTCCAATACCGAAGTTACCAAACCACGACACACCAGGTCATCAAGTTTGCCAACATTCGCTATCAAGCCCCCGAGAACTATATTGAAATGCGACAAGGAGATGGATTCACTGTGTGATATGGGCAAGCTAATCTTCGACGATAATGCATTAATAGGAGTCGAATCTTTCTAAAATATGTTAGTATCCTGTAATAACCTGTTGTATCTCGTTTGATACCTTGTGCAAGTGATATTGAATATCAAACCCCCTTGTCCAAAGCTCCATATTGAAAATACTTACTTTATCCAAAGAATCCAATGCCGATCTTACATAGGCCGAGTACATTTGCTCAGAGAACATTGATTCGTCTCCTGAGAGTGTAGATGCTGATGGCGCCTGTGGCGCTGTTGATGACGATGACGATGCCTCCTGCTTCATTTTCTTGACTCCGGAATTATCTATTAGCGCTGAGTTCGGTAGGCTGCGCTTCCTACTTATTGGATCTTGTAGTGACATATTCTCTGTGGTTGTGGTGTCTCGTCCATAGGAGATAGTTCCAAGCACTCTCAAGATTATAGTTTCTTATGTTTTTGTAACTAAGAAGAGATGAGACAGAAAATTTGTACTTGATATGCACTCTGAAATTCTTTGTGGTGTGCACACGACAAAAAGAATAAGGGGATATAAGCAACAATGTTATCCCCTTAGATGGATCTAGATTCTTCTTAATAGTGAATGGTTTAATCGATAAATTGAATATTTGGACCTAAATGACCTCAAAAGTACTTTAAGTTATTGCAATTGGCACTTGTGTTGCGTAATTTTCCCAGATCAAGATCATAATGTACTGACGCCACAGCGATTACAGGCAACATATTGTAAAAGCACTATTTGTTCATTGATTCATGATTGAATTTGAGAAGTAGCAGCTAAGAAATTAGAACTTAGGAAACATGATCAGGGGCATAAGTCTACTTAATATGTGCTGTTCCTTGAGAAGCCTTATTTTTGAGTAAGCATTCGAAAAAAACAGAAATCCGTATACATGTCCCCGATTGCAGTATCAATTCATCCTGTGTCGCTTCTAAATGTTTCCGATCATATCACCCGTAACCTGGAGAACGACATTGGCATATTGCTAGGGGGTAGTTTAGAGTCCATTGTGACTGTCAACACCTCCTTTGAAGTCGTTACTCAGGGATCACTGATCAATGTTGAATATTTGACCAACAGGACAGATCAATTTAAGACTATACTACCACAACGGTCTGTCGTTGGAATGTACTTTTTGAGCCGTGGTTCTGAAGTAAAAGATGACATGCTCCCAGTAATTAATCAAGTCTACCAATTCAAGAATTCATTTGCAACACAAGGTCCTATCATTATATCTGTCTTCAATAGAGACGTGATCCACAATACCCCTAAAAATGCTGTCTTTCAGAGTTACATTTATGACGGATCAAACATACAACCTGTTAAACTGATAATAACTCCAAGTGAAAGCGAAGCTATTGCTGCAACAACAATAGAAAATAACAAGATATATTTTGATAGCACACAAAAGACTGATGGTTTTGATGATGAAGTGACTGCACAATCCCATGCCCAAGACTTGAACCTTTCAGTCTCGAAATTGAAAGACAAAATAGGAAAGATAATACGATACCTCGAAAGATCAAAAGAACTGGAGGATATCGATGAAAGAATACAAACAAACAATTTGATAACGCACCTTTCAATCAAACTTAAAACTCTCAAAGAAAATCGTGATACTGTTGCTGACGTTGATAACCTCAATTATGGATTATCAGCCACAGAATTGTCATTACTATCAAAGCAATTGATATTGATTGACAATGTCAAAACAACCATCTATAAAAAGTTACTTCAAAGTTCACTTTCGGGCCCAGCGAATTATATGATAGAAGATGATTAGAACAGGATCAAGTATACGAATAAAAGGAAGGCATTAATATGTGCGTTTTCGAACGTTCTGTAGTTAAAGCATTAAAAAAAAATAATGACTCCTAGGCGGTTCGAACGCCTGCATCTTTACGATAGTAGAACTTGAGTCTACCGCCTTAACCACTCGGCCAAAGAGCCATTATGTTAAACAAAATGCTTAATACCATATCACATTGGATACGATAAAGGGCTTAGGACAGAGATATACATGTTCTGGAGCATTTTAAGTCCCTCAGAAACATGCTTGGAAACACATGTGGTATCTGTTATCAATGTGCCTAATTTTCTACATCATTTGTGTTCAAAAATGTCTTTAAAGCATGAATTGTCAACAAGAAACTCGTAGAAATCATTGATCTCGTTCGCAATTAGGCGAGATAAAAGTCTTTCTGTAAGTACATCCATATAAGTGAAGTGCTGCTAACAATCAAAGGCCCAAGGATACCCTTACCAAATTTGCAAGTTCCGTAAACCAACCATTCAGAAATAAAGTGAAATGCAGCAACAGCGTAAGACCATTGAGCCAATTCGTAGACCTGTGGGTTGGTAATGTAGTATGCTGCGTAAAACCTGACAATCGAAGTGATGATGGTCCAAGTTCCAAAAGTACGGGCACTCAAGTGCGTCACCTGAGGTCTTCCGTGCACTTTATTGGCTTCTTCTTCGTAAACTTTCTTTGTGAGGGCAAGGTCCTTCGATTGATAGTTCTGAGCGGAATTGAAGAGTGAAACCACAGAGATGAACAAGAGCCAATAAGGCAATTTACCCCCTTGAGGTGCAGTGGGTAAGTAGCTAGACAACGATTCGAACATGATTCTAGTCGTATTTTTTTTTTGTCTACGAAAATATCTTCAGTACTTGTATTGAGAAAAACCGAATATGAAAGTATGGCGGTCTGTTTATACCGTAAAAAAAAAGGTCGTTAGTGGTCCAGGATATCTATTAAAGTAAGTCAATCATCCCAAGTTGCAAAAATGTTTGCAAATTGCAGTTTCATTTCATATACCTAATGCGCAGAAGAAGTGGGTGCGTTCGATTTCAACACTTCAACAGCTGGTCCCAACAAACGCTGGAACCCAGATTTTCCTAAGGTAGCCACAATAACCTGGTCCAATGCCTCAACGGTGGCCTGTCTTGGTAAGTCGTTCAACAACGCAATCTCACCAAAGTAGTCTCCCTTGGTCAAGTTCTTGATGTCACCTGTGTCATTCTTATAAACCCGACAATTGCCACTCTCGATGAAGTAAAAGTTCTCACCTTGCTCACCCTCAGTGACGATCTTGTCGCCCTTATGGTAGATCTCAGTGCTCAATGCATCGGCCAACTTTGACCTTTCGTGACTAGACAAAGTCTTCAAAATCTCCACATCCTTCAAGAAGTCCTCATACATCAATCTTCTGTTGAAAGTACCCTCCAAAAGAATCCGACGGAAGGTCAAACGGTCAAGTGCCCAACAAGTGACATCAGTCGCAGCAGTAGCAGTTGCAGCTCTTGGCGAGTTGTACATTAAAGCCAATTCACCAAAAGAAGATCCTTCCCCACTGGAGTTAACCTTAGATCCATTAACGTAGAAGTCAACCTGACCAGATCCAATGATATAGAAGTAGTCACCTTCGTCACCTTGGACAATGATTTTAGTGCCCTTTGTGAAGGTCTTCTTGGTCAATGCAGCCACAACAGTCTTCTTTGAGTTAGCATCCAATTGCTGGAAGAGGAAGTTCGAAGTCAATGTCTTCGTCAACTCAGCGGTCTGTTCCTCAGTAAGGTTGTTGATAGGTGGCTTCCAGGAGTCAGACTTGAATTTATCTGGATTCAAAGCTTCTGCAGAAACAGAAGTTCTCCTATTCGCATTAAATGCAAATGGTATCTTGGACGACTTCGAGGCAGGTGCACTTGTTTCTGATGAACGAGGATCGTTTGGAGCAACATCGGAAATAGTCTTGCTATTCGATGGCGTTTTGACGTCAAAGTTGCTCTTAAACAATCCACTTCCGTCATTGGTAGATGCATTTTGGGACTCAAGTCCAGCAGCTCCAACGGCTGCTGGAACACCAAGTCCAGAACCAACAGTCGCCCCTGAAGGAGGTTCGTCGGCATCAGGCTGGTGGTTCAGGTGTGGACAGTTGTCAGCAAATGGCGACTTAAACGAAGGCTGGCTATCGTGTACAGCTCCTGTTGGGAAGCTTACGTTGTCCACTGGAGGGAAAAGGTTCAACCCAGCGGCCTGCGCGCGGTGTTGTTGAGCCCATAATTGGGATCTCTGGGCTTGAAGTTTACCATTGAAATAATTTGCACAAAACTGTAATATATCAGTGGGCTTCTGAACATTGATCTCCCTTTGCAATTGATTCAACTCATCCGTGGCGAATGGCTTCTCTTGTGACATGTTGTACTATCGTGCTTCGATGGTGGTTGATTAATTTTTTTTTGTATGACGGAGTAATTTGTCTCCTGGACGAAAAGAAGGAGTACAGCACCGAAAACAGGAACAGAGCACAAAAGATCGACATTCTACACGTGATAAAGAATGTCGTAATCATGTGACAAACATCATGTGTTTTTCCGTAAATCTTTCAATTGGCTTGAGCTATCGGTGGCGTTATTGGCCCTTGTGTCCTCATCGGCGCTGGAAACCGATTTTTGACTGATTGTCACGCGCATAGTATGGCCATGACTTGTGGGGAAATTTTTTTGTCTAGAAGGTTCTACTGAACACACGGCAAAGTGTTAGGATCCTAAGCTTTCTAAGCACACGAAAAGACAAAGTATACATTTAGATAATACTTGAAGATAGTTATACGAGTGGCTAGTAATTATGCTTAGTGTATAGTTCCTCGACATAGATTCAGCGCTTTAGGCAACAGTGGTTTCCACCTGCACACAACATTTGTATTACGTGTTTAGATGTCGGACGTTTTTGTGGCCACAATTAAGTAAACGCTGTTAACATTTTTCACTGAAATATATAACGAGTGTTGTCCTTCAATTTTTTTGAACAACTCACGGTAGTATCATATTTAATCATGTTGAAATTTGGTAACACCTCCTCGTGGTTGCCACGTATTGGGTTCCTTTATGTGTTAACTGCCATTTTAATACCATTCCTTAGCCAGGGCTACTCCGGTTCGCCATTCGCGCTCGCTACGGAAGACAATGAAACCGAAAATTACGGTACTGTCATTGGTATCGACTTGGGTACCACTTACTCATGTGTGGGTGTCATGAAGAATGGTAAGGTTGAGATCTTGGCTAACGACCAGGGTAGCAGAATTACTCCTTCCTACGTTGCATTCACTCAAGACGAGAGATTGATTGGTGAGGCTGCCAAGAACCAGGCTCCAACCAACGTGAAGAACACTGTTTTCGACATCAAGAGATTGATCGGTTTGAAGTACAACGACAAGGTTGTGCAGAAGGAAATCAAGCACTTGCCATTCAACGTCGAGAACAAGAGCGGTAAGCCAGTCGTCAAGGTTGACTACTCTGGCGAGACCAAGGTTTTCTCCCCAGAGGAAATTTCTGGTATGATTTTGGGTAAGATGAAGTCTATTGCTGAAGAGTACTTGGGCAAGAAGGTCACCCATGCCGTTGTCACTGTTCCAGCTTACTTCAACGATGCCCAGAGACAGGCCACCAAGGATGCAGGTACTATTGCCGGTTTGAACGTTTTGAGAATTGTGAACGAGCCAACTGCCGCTGCTATTGCCTACGGTTTGGACAAGACTGAGGGTGAGAAGCAGATCATTGTTTACGACTTGGGTGGAGGTACCTTCGATGTCTCTCTCTTGTCTATTGAGGGCGGTGTTTTCGAGGTTTTGGCCACTGCTGGTGACACTCACTTGGGTGGTGAGGACTTTGACTTCAAGTTGGTCAACCACTTGTCTAAGGTCTTCAAGAAGAAGCACGGTATCGACATCTCCGGTAACAACAAGGCTATTTCTAAGTTGAAGAGAGAGGCTGAGAAGGCTAAGAGAACTTTGTCTTCTCAGATGAGTGTCAGAGTTGAGATTGACTCTTTTGTTGACGGTATTGACTTCTCTGAGACCATCTCGAGAGCTAAGTTTGAGGAATTGAACATTAAGGCTTTCGAGAAGACCTTGCACCCAGTTGAGAAGGTCTTGAAGGATGCTGGTGTTCAGAAGTCTGCCATTGACGACATTGTTCTTGTTGGTGGTTCTACCAGAATCCCTAAGGTCCAGGAATTGTTGGAGAAGTTCTTCAACGGTAAGAAGGCCTCCAAGGGTATCAACCCTGATGAAGCTGTTGCCTACGGTGCTGCTGTCCAGGCTGGTGTCCTTTCTGGTGAAGAAGGTGTTGACGACATTGTTCTTTTGGATGTCAACCCATTGACTTTGGGTATTGAGACCACTGGTGGTGTTATGACCACTTTGATCAACAGAAACACTGCTATTCCAACCAAGAAGTCTCAGATCTTCTCCACTGCTGCTGACAACCAGGCCACCGTTTTGATCCAGGTTTACGAGGGTGAGAGAGCGATGGCCAAGCACAACAACCGTTTGGGTCAGTTCGAGTTGAGCGGAATTCCACCAGCACCAAGAGGTGTTCCTCAAATTGAGGTTACCTTCTCTTTGGATGCCAACGGTATCTTGAAGGTTGAGGCTGTTGACAAGGGAACTGGTAAGTCCAAGTCTGTTACTATCACTAATGACAAGGGTAGATTGTCCAAGGAGGAAATCGACAGAATGGTTGAGGAGGCTGAGAAGTACGCCGAGCAGGATGCTGAGTTGAAGGCCAAGATTGAGACACGTAACTCTTTGGAGAACTACGCTCACTTGTTGAAGGGTCAATTGGCTGACACCTCTGACACTGGTTTGGGTTCTAAGTTGGAAGACGACGACAAGGAAACCTTGGACGACGCCATCAAGGAGACTTTGGAGTTCATTGAGGACAACTACGACACTGCCACTGCTGAAGAGTTTGAGGAGCAGAAGCAGAAGTTGATTGATGTTGCTAACCCAATAACCGCCAAGTTGTACGGTGGTGCTGGTGCTGGTGAGGATGCTGGTGCCAAGTTTGGCGATGACGACTCTGACGATGAGTTTGATCACGACGAGTTGTAAAACAGCCTTCTAATATTTATAATTAGATACCTTGTAATAATAATTATGTTCAGTTGTTGTAGGATATTGGCTAATATTATTTCAAGACAACTTCCCCAGATTTCACATGACTTGTTGCATGTGCTCGACCTTTGATAGGCCGAAAAAGAAAATTTTCATTACCTACCCTGCAGACTATAACGAATGAAAAAATGTCGTATCAAGAGGGCTTGATCTCGCTTATTCGGAGAGTGAAGACACATTTACTTTTTGCCAAGTGAGTATGTAGATTGTATCGCTTGTAGTTGGTTTGAGTACACTCTAAATTTGCCATTAAGGAGCACTTTTTGATTTTGTTAACTAAGAGATCAAATCGAGTATGCACAATGTTGTCTATTGGTAACTGGACCTGGAAAAAAAAAAGCATCGAGTCGATTACACGAAGGTAACAGAATGGCTACCCGAAAACTTCAGAAGGATATTGATATCATATTCAAAAAGATCCAGGAGGGCCTTCATGACTTCAACTACCACTATGATCGTTATGAGAGCATCAACACTGATGAAGACAGTGATAACCAGCGTGAGAAAGAGAAGCTAGAAAACGATTTGAAAAAAGAGATAAAGAGATTGCAGAAGTTTAGAGAGCAGATAAAGATCTGGCAACTGAATGATGTTATCAAAAGTATGGCATTGAGCTCTAATGCTCTCAGCAATAAGTTAATGGAAAATAAGAAGCTTATTGAAGAAGCTATGGAAGTGTATAAGAACGTGGAAAGATCATCGAAATTGAAGACGTTTTCAAATCAGTCAATATTGATGGCATCTATGGACCAGCAAAATACTTTCGACGACGACTCGAGTGGAGATGATAGTGATATTTATGCTAGGGATGGCGACTTTTTCGAGTCGGGGAATGAACAAGAAACTGAAGACTTTAACCACCTAAGTCCAGAAACCGTTGATGCCATAAAATTCTTGCAAGATATCTTAGCACAACTTAATGAGCTGTCGAAGAAGCTAACCGCTGAGTATGAGAAGTTAGCACACAAGAAGTTACGCAAGAACAACTTGAGTACTATCGAAGCCAAGAAAGAGAAAATCACAACGGCAAAAGATTCGAATAAGTTTCATTTGAAGAAGATTTCCAAAGTCTTGAAGTTGCTCAAGGCAAACAAGATTCCTGATTTGAACTTGGTATGGATAATCAAGGAGGACTTGGTGAATTACCTTGCCTCCAATACTGATGCAAAAGAAGTGGATAATAATCTCTATGATGACATTTTAAACCTGAATTCATTTGACAATGAATATGATTACAACGACTCGGAAATCCTGGAAAATCAGAGTATACAGAAGCCATCCGCTGGTATCAATTTACATGGTGATGGAACGTCAACTCCTATTGCTAACCAAAGTAATGGAACTAATGGTTACCATTCTCAAAAGGCTAATACTTCTTCGATACCTGCATCACCTGTTAACAAAAAAACAGCCAGTCCAGAAATGGCGAGTCCCGCCATTATCAAGATCTTAAAACCTGCATCAACGCCATCGAAACCAGTGGGAGGATTGAAGTGGTCAGCTGCAGCAGCCGTGGGTTTACCCAGTAATAGCAACAGTAGTAACAGCACGGCACCAGCATCCAGTGCATCAACTGCCGCAACTTCGGAAGTGCCATCTGAAGTTTCAACAATACCAACGACAGCGCCGCTGTCGGCTGCAGCTACAATTGCTTCATCAAACTCTAATAACAACGAAAGAACGGAGGTACCTAAATTTAAGAAGGTAGTGGGAAATGATGACGGAGTTATAGAAGATGATTCAAATTCCAAGTTCGAACAAGTTTTAAAGAACTCAACGCTTTCGAAAATTGAGCTCAATGTTTTCAGCGACATGAACTTGTACAAGTTGCCACCGGGAATACAAGATTTGATTCTCTCCTTTACTTCCAAACGGAATGAGTCTGAGAACTTCTCGTTGCTTTACGACTCGACGTCATACAACCAGTATGTTACCCCAATCTACAAGCCATACTTACCTGCACAAATCCAACCTTTTCATGGAAAGACAAAAACAGATTCATTCAAGGTACCCTTGCTGTATCTGAAGTTGCAATCATATTGGAACAAGATCAGAGCAAACAACCAATTTGAGCAGTTGGCAAACGAGATTGAAAGTATACAACAGATGGACAACGTACAGCAGCACCAATCCACTCAGGAGGAGATTATCAATGAACTCACATCAGTATTCTTCTTTGGTTACTATCATGCTTTGACTCCTATGGAGAACTTGATTGCAGAGTCGTACTTGTTCAAATTGGGTTGGAAGCCATATAAAAGTAGAACCGGTACAAGAAGTCCTGGACCAGGAGCTTTCAGGTTCAACGAAATTGGTCTGGGATCACAAAACTATTTGTATTGGTTCAAATGCATCAAGTTGTTACCAGTTTCGACTGAAGAACCAAGAGTATCCGAATTTGGAGATTATCAAGTGTTCGACTTATCTACCTGGGACTATTTTGTGAAGATTGGTTTTAACTTCGAGTATGAGTTGAGTCAAACAGAACCGTCTAAGCTTCTTTGTTAATATGCTCTGTCTTTTGTATTACCTCCTTGACTTCTTTTTCATAAAATCATTCAATGTTGTATGATCTGTAGATAACCGTGACCTGTACTAGGAACTTTCCTCGTTATCATCCATTTCCAGGCAGATCAAAACACTCCCTAACTCAGATTCTGGTATTATGGGCTGAAACAAATCGGAATCAAGGATATCTATGTCTTCGCTTGCCTGGTGTTCATATTTTTCCGACATCACAATATTAACACTAGATTGTGATGAGAAAGTATTAAACGAGGGTTGAAAGGTATCTGAAGTAAGAAAACTCAGCTGTTCAACATTATCGCATTTGTAGCTTACTCTTTCGCCAGCACTATTTATGATATCTGGTAATGAACGGGGATTTATGGGTATGGTTGGAACTGACTGGCAATCTCCTACTTCTATGCCAAATAAATCTAATGCTGATTTCTTCAATTTATAGGTTGTGACAATCTCATCCACAGTTTGAAGGTCCACCTTCATCGTTTGCTGCAAAAAATCAGTTTTCCCCCGCGAATTAAACCCGAGGAGCTTTTTTTCTCCACAAGTAAAACCACCAACATGGAGTACTACTCGTCCTTGGATGCACTGCAGTTGGACTCGGAAACACCAACCCTTTTCGAGTTGATTTCAGCAGGACAATTGGAATCGTTATTATCCCCGTCCCTTCGATACATCTTGGTACACTATGCAAGCAAGTACCCTTACTACTTGATACGGTTAACAAATAACTTTGACGAGTTGAACTTGCTCTTCCGCAGTTTTATCGAATGGTACTTCTTCAAGTATTGGCAAGGTTCCTTCACGGAGAACTTCTACGGTATCAAAAGAGTCAACCAAACTCCATTGGCGGATCTGAAATACAATAGCGGAAAGCTCACCCAGCTTGTACCATCTTTGATTGAAGACAGACGAGAGTTAACAGGTATCCAACGAGCAGTGTCGATATTTGAGATTACTGGATCGGCATACTTGTCAGAAAAGCTAAACTATGCATATGAAGTCTGGTTTGCCAAGTACGCCACTCAACAGTTGGAGGTGAATGAGACACACACGAGGGAAGAAGCCACTAAAATTCGATTAAAACGAGCCTTTGTCAAGGTCTTTCCTTATGTTCAAAGTTTAATCCGTGCAGGAAGTTTCATAACGACTTTGATGTACTTAAGTGGAAATAGTAAGTCCCCGACATTGCTCACTTATCTTTTCAAAATCAACTATTCCCGTTTGAATCAGTACGACTATTCCAAGAATGATCCTACAGCACACATAAAAGGCAGAGATAGCAATAAGCCTAGCAAAACAAGTCCACCAACAACATTAGAGCTTCTTTTGAAGCTCGTTACCAAGAACTTCACTAAACCGTCGTGGAAAGTCATCAAGTTGTTGCTAGGAACTTTCTTCCCTGTTGCGATTTTCACATTGAAATTTTTGGAGTGGTGGAATAACTCGGATTTCTCTTCCAAGCTATCCAAGAACCAGGGCAATACGCTCGACTTCACATTGCCTCCACCTGCAACCTTAGAACAGTCGTTGAAAGCCACCCGACAAAACAAGAAATCCGTTTATAAATCTGGTAAGGTTTGCCCATTATGTAAAAAGGAGCTTAGTAACCCTGCTGTGATTGAGACTGGCTATGTCTTTGACTACATGTGCATTTATAATTATCTCGAAAAATCGCACATAATTGTGTCTGAAAGAGGAGTGAATGCCGAAGACGAGTCTGAAAGCGGGTCAGAAAGTGAGAATGAGGATGAGGTAGGGGAGAAAACATCTGATAACAATGAGAAGATCACAATTGATCTTGACTTGGGAGGTAGATGCCCAATCACAGGTAAAAAGCTACTTGGATGCAAGTGGAATGCCATCAAGCAAGAATGGGATATTGACGGTATAAGAAGACTTATTTTCTAATGATAAATGAAGGTTATTATGACTAGGTAGACTCATAAACGTCGAAATAATAGTAGACATGGTAATGATCTAGTATTCACGTTATCTATGTCCTGCATATTGTAAACGCTGCTGATCTCACGTGCCAAGCCACAGATATATGCAGCATCCACGTTTTTACTTCATACTAAATCATGTCTAAAACACTTCAAGCTATCAAGTTCGACAAGGAGCGTGTCTCACTAGAGATTTTAGACCAATTGCTTCTTCCTTATTCGACTCACTATATCAAAATCAACACCATCGAAGATGCGTTCAAAGCGATAAAGTCGATGCAAGTGAGAGGTGCTCCAGCGATCGCTATTGTTGGTGCTTTCGCAGTTACTGTTGAGTTACATGGGAAGAAAGGTGTTTCCGTCACCAGCACGGAAAGCTTGAGGTCATCTATTGACTATTTGATTTCGTCCAGACCAACGGCTGTCAACTTAGCCAATGCTTTGAACGATATCAAGAAGTTGATAGCATCAGAAAAGGACGTTGACCAAAAGCTTTACCAGGAAATTTATGACTACTCCGTGGCCTTATACGAGGATGATTTAAAGAACAACTTTCTTATTGGCGACAATGGTGTTACCTACATAAAGAAGACTTTGAAAGAGCAAAACTTCAAGGGACCATTTTCCATTATTACTGTATGTAACACTGGCTCTTTGGCGACTTCTGGTCACGGTACCGCATTAGGTATTATTAGATCGACTTACGAAAAGCTCAACAAGTCATCTTCAACCGAAGACTTTTTCCTCGAGCACGTATATCCGTTGGAAACTAGACCTTATAACCAAGGTGCTCGTTTGACTTCTTATGAATTGAACTATGAAAGCATTCCATTTACATTGGTTTGCGATAATATGGTTTCGTCATTGATCAACACTTTAAACTATTCCGAGAGCAAAGTTAAAGAGAGCAGAGCTCCAGTAAAGTTTATTATAGTGGGCGCAGACAGAGTGGTTGCGAATGGTGATGCTGCCAACAAGATCGGAACGTTCCAATTGGCAACAATTGCTGACCAATTCAACAAGACAAAGTTTGCTAAAGATCCTACCAAACAGATCAAGTTTATTGTGGCTGCACCGAAGACTACAATCGATATGAATACAGGTACTGGTGAGGATATTGTCATCGAGGAGAGACCAGCACATGAATTGACTACTTTAAAAGGACACCAGTTGACCAAGGCTACGGATACAACCACAACTGGACAAGAGGTCGTGGTGGGGATTGCTACTCCAGGCATTTCGGTATGGAACCCTGCTTTTGATGTCACTCCGCATGAATTGATAGATTCTGTTGTGACTGAGGATCCCAACGTGTTTGTCAAGGATACGAGCGGAAAGTTCCACTTGACGAAATAGAACGCTCAGATATGAAATAGTGGAAACATATAAAAAAAAAATATCGGTAGTTTCGTGACTCTCGCAACTAGTATATGTTGGTTACTTTATAATACTTATATGTCTATAACAATACAACCTCTGTAACCCCCATCAATGCTTCTTCCCCTTCTTACCCTTTTTCTTGCCTTTAGGTTTTGGCTTCAGGGTTTTCTTCGTCTCATTTTTGGAGCCAGCACCCGGGACTTCCTCTATAGTGGCATTGTCCAGGGAATCCTTAACCGCAGGGACGTCTTCAGTCACAGAAGGTTTTTCAGTCACAACTTGATCTGCTTCAGCTTTATCTGCCTCAGCTTTATCTGCCTCAGCTTTATCTGCCTCAGCTTTATCTGTCTCAGCTTTATCTGTCTCAGCTTTATCTGTCTCAGCTTTATCTGCCTCAGCTTTATCTGTCTCAGCTTTATCTGTCTCAGCTTTATCTGCCTCAGCTTTATCTACCTGGGCTTTCTCGACTTCTTCGTCTGTTTCAGGCTTGTCTGCTTCTGGCTTGTCTGCTTCTGGCTTTTCAGCTTCTTCAGGCTTCTCAGCTTCTTCAGGCTTCTCAGCTTCTTCAGGCTTCTCAGCTTCTTCAGGCTTTTCAGATTCTTCAGGCTTCTCTTGAGGCTTCTCACCGAGTCCATCTTCTAGTTGCTCTGCTTCCTCTATCATCTTACCCTGTTCATCGACTCCATCTACGATCAAGTCTTCAGCAGACGAAATCTCACGCATTGCCGCAGTTGCATCTTCAAGAGATGAAGTCGTAGGCTGCTGTTCTCCAGTGGTGGATGTTGTCTCCGTATGCTGGGTAGTAGTTTGTGCCGACTCATCTGGGGATTTGGACTCATTTTGAGTTGCAGATGCTGACGCCGGTTGTGCACTGACTTTAATCTGACTGTTTACTTCCTCTTTCACTTTCTTATCCCCTATCTTTTCCTCCTTCTTTTCCTCCTTCTTTTGCATCTCCTCTTTCTCCTTCTTCTCCTTCTCCTCCTTCTCCTTCTCCTCCTTCTCCTTCTTCTCTTTCTCCTCCTTCTCCTTCTTCTCCTTCTCCTCTTTCTCCTTCTCCTCTTTCTCCTCCATCGACTTTCTTGCGAGCACTGTTTGTTCCAGCTTGATGTTCTTCCGCATGACCTCCTCCATGGCCGTGTCTTCAACAGTCGGTAAAGAATTGACGTTCTCCCAGATGACCTGGCCCGAGTTGCCGTATCCTGGGAGCTCACACAACTTAACTCTGAAGTAGTCAATGTCCTTTAGAAGAGAATGCTTCTCGTTAAAGTCCTTGAACTGTGGGAGCTGCGTGCAAAAGCACTCCACAAACATTTTCTTGTAGTTGTCAAAGATTTGCAGCAAAATGAGCGAGCTCTTCAAAGATGGCAAGTATTTAAACAACACCTTTGAAACTGTCAACGTCTCCTTCACTAACGTCTCCATGTATGGGCGGCACTGGCGTGGGTGCTGCAAGGGCTCACCCCAATTGATCTTCAAAATCGCCTGGCAATGACCTGCAGTGCGGTCACGCATGATGGCCACCAACTTAGAGAAGAGCTCGTTCTCGTGGTCCTTGTAGTTGCTAATTAGCCGCAGGGCTGTAATTTCGTCAGACGCATTTGTGTCGTCCTGTGGCGCAGCAGTGCCCAAGACGGGCTCAAGGCGTGAAAGAAACGCAATGTTAAACTCCACGAGCTGGATGCATAATGCCAAGTGCTTGGTCGTGATGTGACGTAATCCCGCTGTGCGCGTAGCACCGGCATTTAAAACGGCCTGCGATGTCTTCGAATTCATCAATTTGAAATAGTTCAAGATATCGCGCTCTATTGACGAAGTTGTCGCTGGGAACACCTTGCCGAGTATGAAGTAGCTTTTGACTCGCTCCAATGTCTTACACACAACTCCAGGTACCATAAACTGCTCACTGCCCACATAAAGCTTGCCCAGTGCCTCTTCTGCATGCTCCAGTTCTTTACTTTCGGAAGACTCATTACCTTCCCCTTTGGTCTTGGTATGGAAGTCAAGAACTTCGAGCCACGATGTTCCAGGAAAGCTGCCCTCAACGTAGCCCACAACCTCGTTGATCGCGATCTGCGCACGCTGGAGCTCCTCATTGTCAGTTACCTCCTTCCATACCTCTTTGTCGACCTCTGCAACGAGCGCCCTCATCAGGTTCAGGTGGAAACGGTGTACGTAGTAGTTTGTGTGGTGGCGGAACCACTCCTTCAACGAGTTACCAGAGCCCGTAGCAACATATCCTGGGTTTATCGACTCACATTCCAGTAAGTAACCCGCAGTCACCGAGTACAAACGCAAGTAAAAGTCCACAGGGAGGTCGGCAGTCTCTTCAGACCGCACGTTAATGATCTTAGTAAGACGAATTTGAGTCAACTCAATGGCCTTGTGGATTGATGTCGTTATGTCGAGCGCCATCACGTCAACCTGCTCCTCGCCTGGTGGCACCGCTGTGAGTGCAAGATCCAAGAGCACCTTTTGGTGAGTCGTGAGCCTTCTGAGACACTCTGATAAGTGTGCATAGATAGTCTTGAGCATCTGCTCGAACTCTGCCGGAGTCATTGACTTGATACTGCTCGAGAGAGTTTGCAGCGTGCCCTCAGGAGGCGCAGATGACGACCGCGATGGTGGGTTCGAATCGTTCGGCTCACGCGCCGCGTTTGGCAAGCTCTCCTTAATAATGTGTTTAATCTCAGCGATGATCCGCGCCTGGTATGCGGCATATGCGCGTGCCAAGTCCCCACTGCGCACCAAGTCTTCGATCCGCTCGTGCAATTGCGTCTTGAACTCCGCCAGTACCATCTGATACGCACGGTTCGTCGCCAGTGCAGAGTACTTACGTGCGCGGTCCATGCCCACATACATGCGGTCCAACGTATCACACACGGGCACCTGCTCATAGTGGTTGCGCAAGTCTCGCAAAAGCTCTGCAAGGAAACTCTCGATATACTCGTCAGCGCATTGCCTCTTGAGCGTTGCCACGTCATTCTGTACGTGTATGAGTGCAGGAAGAGAAGAAAGGTCAACTAGATTGTTATTAACCAGACTGCCATCTTTATCGGTCTCATCAAGTCTACCATGCATAAGCATCTCCACGGCCAATATCTTACGAAGACATTCAGCGTGCTCTTTACGCCCGAACGACGCACGCGCAGCCTCGAAACCCGCGAGCACACTCTCGATTTGCCGCAAGGAGGCCTCTAACTCGTTTGCCTTGGCGCGCCGCTGCATGTTCTCCAAAATACGCACACCTGTCTGAGCCGTGGCACGCAGTGTATGTTCGAGTTCGTGTGCGATCGCACGCACTTGTTCTGTGCACTCACTTGACTGCGCACGAATGTGCTCGATGTCGCCAAGCGTACTGAAGAACGATTCGGACGACTTAGCAATCTCGCGTACAAGTTGTACCTCTACCACATCGAGGTACCTCGATAACTTGTCCTGTACAGCTGTATCGTCAGCCAAGGCACCATCTTCACTGTCAAGGACTGCTGTATTTTCGATCACCTGCTTAAACACACGAGGGTCGTCAAGGCGAAAGTCGCTACGAAGGAACACCTCCGGAACCTGTGCAATGTCATCGTCATCAAACCCACCAACTGGTGATACTGGTGACATTGGTTGGTCCTGGAGCCGCAGGAGCGTTGCGGCCGTCAACGGCTTGTGGCTCTGCTCAAAGCGGCGATACTCTGCGAGGAGATCATCGGCCACCTCAAGCTCCTCAGCGGCGACTTTGCGCGTGAGTTTCAGTAAGTGTATAGGTGGGATATCTGTAGTAGATGGGGCTCGCAAGTTGGTGACAACTGTAGCACCACCATTGATGGAAACCGATGTCTTGGGTGCACGGTTACGTTTGAGCCGCGCTTGGTCCAGTGCTACCGTCAACTCGTAGATCGAATTGGGTCCCAATGGCGAAAACGTATCGGAAGTACCCGTCACACCGTGGTGGAACGACAGAAACGAGCTCTCACCATCGATACTATTGCGGATCGACCCGGAAAACCGCAGTAAATGTTGCTGTCCGGGTGTCGACATCGACACCAGCGAGTGTTCCGACGCATTGAGGTCGTCATTGAGGTTTACACTGTCTAAAGACGGTCGGTTCGACGAAGTCACAAAAGACGTTTCAGAAATACCTATCCCATGGTTGATTGTATTGAGGTCGTTATTCGTAGTATTCAGTATAGATGAAGTCGCATTTATAGGCAAATTAGTTGAATTCGTCGTGGTTGAGTTTGTCGTTGTTGAATTCGTCGTTGTTGAGTTCGTCGTATTGGTGGAATTAGTTGAATTGGTCGAATTCGACGTGTTGTTTGAATTCGTTGAATTCATATTTGGTTGATTGGGTTTACTCTGGCTCTGGGATGCACCCTCCATTTCATTCTCCGTTTGATTTGGGCCTGTTTGTTTTGCTTCCAGGCTGCCCGGATTTGCGATTGTTTCCCCGTCTGTTTTCCCGTCTGTTTTGTTGAGATTCGCTGTCTGATCAGGGATTGCAATCTCATCGCCACGCGAGTGAGCCATTGAGATGCCCACTTGGGTGCCTGTATCGGTGGGTCGCCTCGGTGTGTGCGCGTCCAGTTGAGTGTCCATAGCGTGGCGAAAAGAAGCCGAGAGGTCGAGGAAAACAAAACGAGCGCGAAAAGAGGCTACGCGAAGATCGAAAATTACGGACTACGGTTCATACGGAGTGTTGGATGGGATCTATGTAATCTAGGTTTGGTACTGTGGCGGCCGCGATGGCGGTAGTAATGGTCGTAGTGGCGAGTCGTGGCTCTAGCGGCACGCTACTTTAGCAAATTACTAATGCCACGAAAATTAAAAATTTCATCCATGTCTGCTCCAGCACAAGAGTCCAAGCCTAAGCCTTGCTGTGTCTGCCTCGACCAGAAGAAGCAAAGAGACGAATGTTTGCTTTTCAACGGCCAAGACAGCGGTAAGTGCGACGAGTTGATCGAGAAGTACAAGAGCTGTATGAAGGGGTATGGCTTTGAGACAAGATAAGAGAAGAGATTAAGGAAGAGAAGGGAAAGAGAGGGAAAGAAGAACAGAGGGAAAGAAGAACAGAGGGAAAGAAGAACAGAGGGAAAGAAGTGGTAAAGAGGAAAGGAATCAAGGACGACGTGAAGGACTGAATGACTGAAGACTAAAAGACTAACTGAATGACTAAGTACTAAGATTACATAGTAATAGTCTGAAGAGGGCCTGAGTTAGAGGTTAGTTTGAGACAATCCTTATAATTACTTGATCCTTGACTATCTTCAACTCCATCTTCTGCCGTAAATAGATAGTGTTCACTTGTACATAGAAATGAAGCTTGTTTGCCGCACTTTTATAGACAAAGACTGAATCTGTAAACGATTTCTAGTTATCTCAACTATCTTCAATCTAGTTATCTCAACTATCTTCAATCTAGTATTTCTAGTCATCGTACGTCCGTCCTTGAGTCATCATTTATGCTCCCTAATTCATCTACTCCATAGTTAATGCTTTCTCTGGCACCTTTCCAAATTTTCATGCTTTCTCTAACACCTTTCCAAATCTTTATGCTTCACCTAGTCTACATCCGTCCTTCACATTCCCTAGTTAACCTTCTATTACTCCAGTAGTCTCTAGTCATCTATTTCATTTTCTAGTAAATTCTATTTCATTCTGTCATCATCCTCTTGTCATCAACCCCTCTAATCCTCTACCATCTATACCCCCTCATCGAAAGTACCATATTGTCTGTGATCATTCTTTGGTCCTGTACGATCATGAGCTTGTTTGTTGACACGTGCAAAGACCTGATTCTGAATGAAGTTGTCGATCAACACCAACTGCAAACAGTTCATCACAATGGGCACCACAAACATCACCACAAAGATTTCGAGTTCATCAGGGTATTCATCTAACCAAATCAAGAGCACATGGCTGGTAAACCATAACAACTGTGTCTCAAAGCACTCAACTAGCACAAATAGTACCACCTTTGTGGCCATGAGAGCACTGAAATATACCGCCAACTGCTTGAGGAATGCACGTGTAGAAGGTTTGTGCGGGTCCGGCCCGTAGTCACCAGAGTCGATTTGTGTCATGTGGAAGTAGTTAGTGCATACCTTGTTCATTCCCTGGAACACTAGATATAACACGTAAACTCCAAGAGTGCAATCGAGCACGTTGCTTAAAAAGTACCAATCACAGGGGTCGTCACCAGAGTCTTCAAGAACTGCTGGTTGTGTCTTCAAGATCGAAAGAAGCAAATTGAAACAATGCACTCCGAATGCACCGATCAATTGCTTTAACACGTCAAAGCTCCATACGGGCCATGTTCGTCTTAAGGGATACTCATGAAAGCGCTTCACTATCAATGACAGCACGCATAGAAGTCCCAAAAGCGCCTGTGTAAGAAGCGAAAACGTTCCCACGAGCTCGCACTTACCATCGTCTTCAGGTGGGCCTGACACCACCAGCAGAAATGATATGCTGGGTGGCAAGCACATAATAGCAATGAAGATGAGAAATGAGAAAAGAGAAAAGATAAGAGAAAAGAGAAATGATAGAGAAAAGAGAGGAACAAAAGAGGTGCGATTAAGGAAGAACATTCTGATATAGTGAAGAGAAGGACTCAAACATCGACTCATGGTAGTACAAATGATTTCTGCTAGCTCTGATACTTCTGATTATGTTACTTTGATTCTGATACTTTTGATTATGTTACCTTGATGCTGATAGCTTTAAGTCTTTCCCTCGTCCTCTTCTACTCGCCTTATCCTCTCTTTTATTCTTTTTCTTCTTGCATCTCTCCCTCTCTACACTATACCTGCCCATGATTTATACATACCTATATGACTACATTACTCATCGCCCTCGTTACTTGGGCTACTCTTCCAGCTACCCAATATCAGATTCGCGAGCCCCTTGGCCTGTCCCACAAAATTGTGCAGCGGCAGCCCGTGCTCAGGGGACGTGATTCCACTCTTTCCTGCCACCTCAGAAAGCGACGCATAGCTTGGCGTCAAATTGCGTGTTGGCACAGGCCGTTCGTCGTCTTCAGAATCCTCCGATCCAGAGTCATCAAAAACAAACCCACGCGCAGGTCTCGATGCCCGTGGCTGCTCACCCTTGAACGCATTCGTTGAGGTCGTGTGTGGTGGCAACACAGACGACTTGGGTTGTGTGTTCAGGAGCGTCCGTTGTAATGGTGCTCCAATCTCTGCATCTGGCGAACGGCCCTCTGTCCGTTCGCCAAAAAACAGTCCGCTGAGCGCACTCCGCTGAGTATTAGCATCGTTCACATCCTCGCTAGCACCCTCACTCGGCTGCGTCAAGCCATTGGCTCCGCCAAAAAACAGTTCAGCAAGCGATCCCAGCGACAGCCGTGGCTTGGACATCGCTCCGGGCCCGAGAAACAGCCGTGATAACGCCAGTCTCGATAATCCAGGCTCTGCAGCTTCCTCATCGTTACCCGTCATTCCCATGCCTGTGCCAAAAAACGTGCCCGATAACGAGTTTGATGATGATGGCTGCTTCGCAAGTGATGTCGATGAGTAGTGACGGTTCGTCTCATCAAGTGGTCGAGATTCTGGCTCTGGCCGGCCCACCACTGGCGCAGTCACGCCAAAAGCCCGCTGCGCCAATGCCTGCAGCGAACGGCTTGTGCCGATTGACAACACACCCTCATCATCCGAGTCCGACTCTTCGCTGTCGCTCGTGTGCAACGGTGCCGCCGCCTGTGCTCCAGGAGTCGTCGGCGCAATCACACCAGCAGACGTCCGATCGTCATATATGAGCGGCATATTGTTGTCCTCGCACACGTCGTGGTCAATGTTCGAACCCAAAGTGATGTTTTCAGGAACGTCGCACACGTCAGGTGCATCTTTCTTGCCAAATACAGCGTGGTTCGGGTCACACGTATACACAGTGTTGTAGTCGTAGTAGTAGTCGTATCCACGACTCGAGTTTCCACGTCCGTGAGAGAGGGACGAGGTGTACGGATTCTCGTCGTCACTAGACTCATCCTCAGACCCAAAGTTGATCGATGTCGATGGTAACAACTCGATCGACTTGAAATGGCTATCACGCGACACCGAGTCTGTGCTGATGGCGCTCTCCATGCTGTCGACACTACGCGATGCCAACTGTGGGATCGCCGCGTTGCTCGGTGTCGACGGCGACTTGACCTTGAGGAAGAATCCGCCCTCATCATCTTCATCCTCGTCTTCATCCTCGTCATAGTTGGCCAGTTCTGTGTCTACATACAATGACTGCGCACCGTTGGCATAGTAGTTGTAACCATTGGGGTTGTTGTAGTTGAAGGGCGTAGACCCATAGTCACTATCATCGTCACTGTAGTCGTCGTCATCGCTGTTGGCATTCTTGTCCACCGCTATGCACTGCAGCACCACGTCATTGAAGTGTACGTGGCGGTCTTTCTTGGCGGTCACCGCCGGCGGTGGGCTCGTCACAGGCGTGACTGCCAGCGGCCCTGCGCTGGGGTCCATCACCGGCAGCGACGGTGTGTCGTCTTCCATGCTGAAAACAGCAGCCTGCCGCGTACGAGCGGCATCTGGAGATATGTTCAGCTCTGTGCTTGACCCACTCGCGCTCAAGTTGTTGCTCGATGTTTTGCGCACCAAATTCTGCAAGTTGACCAAGGAGTTCGACTGCAGCGATGCGCTCGGCGTATCCGCTATATTCTTATACTGCGAGTTCAACTTGGCGGAGATCGCATCATAATCGTAGAACTCTGGCGTCTTGGGTGCAGATGCTGCGCTCCGTGCTTCCTTCTCTCTCTTCTGTTGAGCCAACACTTTTTGACGGTGCTTCTGGTAGAGCTTGTTCGTTGTCAACTCTAACTTGAGGAGGTTCGAGTGACTGATGATCAGATCTTCAATTGTCCGATGCTTGAGAATTGGCTTTGGACCATCCTTACATTTGGCCTTGTTGTTGATCGAAATGTCGCCTGCGA
The DNA here is from genome assembly GCA_004919595.1 of Kodamaea ohmeri. Lineage (NCBI taxonomy): Eukaryota > Fungi > Ascomycota > Pichiomycetes > Serinales > Debaryomycetaceae > Kodamaea > Kodamaea ohmeri. The sequence continues at coordinate 881,307 of SKFK01000002.1, forward strand.
CAGCAGACGTCGCAATATGCAGCCGCGGCGCCGCATCGTGGTCGGCATCCTCATTCTCCTGGTCCTTCAATATTGGACCATACAACCACGTCACATCGCTGTCCTTGGACCAGTTCACCACTTCAGGGCTAATGGTCTTAAGGTTACCACGCCTTTGTGCCCACGTCCTCCACGACGCATTCTCCAACCGCGCAGAGTTCGCCACATCCTTGCGCTTCGAGATAATATATCGCCACGACCGCAGAATGTCAGAAACGTCCCACTGATGAGACAAGTAGTCCACGTGGAGAGATGGCTCGTCGACAATATTGGTGTCGTCATGCGGCATGAGTTCGAGCGGTTGCTGTTCCACCGGAGGAGCCGCAGCAGACTCATCTGAACTTGATGATGATTCCACTGGTTCTCCAGGGGACAGATGCTGCTCCTCGTAATTTGGTGACTTTTCGCTCTCCCCGGGCACCTCGTCCCGGTTTGTATCATGAGTGTGGGCATCCGCGGGTGCGCCTTCCTGTGCGCTGTCCCCATCGGTATTACTACCAACACTCGTATCCTGAGAGTTTGCTTCACCTAAAGGTTGGATGAACTCGTCCAAAAGCCCCATGCTTCTTGTTCTCTTGAGCTTAAACGTGGTGTTCTCGAAGTGATCGTCGTCCTCAGCCTCGACGTGCTGCGACGTCGTGGCACCTCCTGTGAATACTTCGCCGTTCATTGTTGCGGTACCCTTCTCTTCCTGTGCCTCTTTTGATTGATGGATGGTGCAGCGACACGGAGTAGTGAAGGCTGGGGTAGAAAGGAAAGTTGGAAAGCCAAAAATATTGTTGCACCGCAAACGATTTCTGGTCTTTTTTTCTAACGTGACACAAAGTCACAAGGTGCGATTTACGAGAGTGTCTGACATCCGCCCGAGCTCGACTTGACAAGTCTCCCGCCAAGCTCTACTACAAGCTTAGCTCTTCACCTTCCCCCCTAACTACTGATCCCTAACGTCGAATCAAATTAGAGTCAGAAAAAAAGAGCACGAGCCCCAAAAGAACGGGCCTCAAATTTCCTTCTACAATCCCTGCTCGGTCCTTTGCTCTTGTTGCGGGTGATTTCTTCCTTCAAAACCACCAAGGGGCATTTTACAAACGTCATTTCTTTCATTTCTTTCCTTGGTTTGCCTCCGCCACTTATAACCCCGAGTGGGCTGCATCACACTATGAGACATTCGCACTCCTGCACATGTCAAACCTGGAGAAACGCATTTCCCCTGGTTGTTGGGCTTGCGCTCTCGACCTTCCCCCAATAATGATGACAAAGGCTGAGCCCCTTAGACCGATTGACCGAGCATTTAGATTATTCGATGTGGTCCCGGTGATACTTACATAGTCACTTTTCTCCAGAATCATTGGTGTGACAACCCGGAGACCTCATCGCTGTAGTCCCCGGCATTGTCCGACAATGCTATAGGGATTCGGATAAACTTGTTGAATTTTCCCGAGCACACAAAATTACAGCAAGAGAGAAGCGCAAGGCGAGAACATAGCATACCATCCACAAATAGTCCCTAGGTACTCGAAGGAACTCGAAAGATTCTGGATCCTCGATCCTGAGCGCCGCATGATTCTAGTTCTAAGTAAAATAATGTAAAATTAAAGGATTTTCAGACCGCCCGGGGCCAGAATGAGTGTAGAACAATGAATAACGGGAGTATATTCTGTAACAGGGTAGATATATGGGAAACCACAGCTGGACAGAAGAAATCAGGTACGAAGAATTCAGTTATATCCAAAAATCAACTCAACTACAGGATTAGTTTTGTAGTTGAGGATAGTAATACTAAACTAGTTCAAACCAGTTCTATCAAATTCTGGTTATAATTAGTTGTATTTGGTTTTAATCAGTTGTTACGGTTGTTTCGATCAGTTCCTATAAAGTTTTGATTACTTCTACCTATTTCTCTCTGCTATTACTAGCTCACGTGACACTTTCTTGACTATTCTTCATCTCATCTCGTTTTCTGCAAAAACATGTCGAATTTTGTGATAAACACAAAACTTTGTCTGCAAAATAGAAAAAAGGGTTCACTATCAAGGTACAGTTATCACCATTACCACTACATTCCTCGATCTTTCATTACTCCTATATTTTCCGTTCCCTTCCCTTCAACCAACACTTATAACCACTATATTTCACTAAATCTTTTCTCGGTTGTTCCGACCAGGAATTACAAACCAGTTCCGGGATCGGTTTCGCATATTCAAGATATATTGCCGGCATGAAAACGTCCATCGTGCTTCATTTCTGACTCCGATCTTACCATCTCCTATTGGCGGATAATGTACGGCTGCTATCGTGTGCGTTCGATCGCCTTATTTGTGTTCTTGCGCGATTTATTGTGGTCACGGGACTATCAGTAAATTGCCGTTGCACAACTCATCAATCTTACCAATATCCTCCTTTAGAACACCCTCCTCATACATCTTATGCCCATATTACCCCTAAAACATGCTATGACTTTCTGAATCCCCTAGAAGTAACTGCCATAAGACTTCTTGCCCTGTTAGGCCGCTTTGTTGGGGACTCACCAAAGAGCATGTGATTTTCTCTCATCTCGTTTTGTGGAGAGTATTTTTCGGTTTTTTTTTTCCTGATTTCGCCAAAATATAAAGGCTTACTCTCGGCGAAATTTACGACTGGCAACAATGATGGAGTCTCAAGAGAAGTTCTACGAGTCCGAGGAAAAACTCACGACCACAAAGTCACAAGGATCTCATGACACATCGTCGATTAAATCTGGAGAGTTGAAAAGAACTTTCTCGACTTTCTCGGTTATCGCGATCGGCTTCACTTTGACCAACTCCTGGTACGGTATTTCCGCAGGTTTGGTTACAGGCATCCAGTCTGGTGGCCCGTTATTGATTGTGTACGGTATTCTCATTGTTACCTTTTTCTCTGTCTGCATTGCCATAACCCTTGGTGAGCTCTCGTCGGCTATTCCACTGGCTGGTGGACAGTATGTGTGGTCGCGTGTGCTTGCACCGAAAAAGTACTCAGCATTCTTAGCATACCTCTGTGGTTCTTTCAGCTGGGGAGGTGCTATTTTCACTTGTGCCTCGATGGCTTCCGCAATTTCCACTGAGTTGATGGCCTTCTGGGTCTTGATGCACCCGGATCACGTCATTAAGAAATGGCAGCTCTTTGTCATCTATCAGTGTGTGAACATCTTCGTGGCTTTGTTCAACATGTATGGAAAATGGCTCCCATTCTTGGGTAACATCTCAATGTTCATCTCCATCTTCTCTTACTTTGCAATCACTCTCACTGTGTTGATCTGCTCCAGAGGTAAATACAGACCCGCCAGCTTTGTCTTTACGCAGTTCGAGAACGGAACAGGCTGGTCCTCGTCCGGTATTGCCTTCATTGTTGGTTTGATCAACCCTGCTTGGGCCTTTTCCTGCTTGGACTCCGCCTGTCATTTAGCCGAAGAAACTGAAAAACCAAGAACTGATATCCCGAAAGCGCTCATGAGTACCGTGGCTATTGGATTCGCCACTTCGTTTACCTACGCAATCGCCATGTTCTTCTGTGTACAGAACTTGCCAAAGATTTTGGCAGGTATCACGGGATTCCCCATTTTGGACATCTACTACCAGGCTCTCGGAAACAGAGATGGTGCCTTATGCTTGGGTGTGCTCATCTTGATGACCTCTGTCGGTTGCACTATTGGTGCCCACACTTGGCAAACTAGACTTTGCTGGTCTTTTGCCAGAGATAAGGGTCTTCCATTCTCCAAGCACTTGTCTGTTGTTGACCCAAATTTGGGTGTCCCAGTGAAGGCCCACCTCTTTTCCACCTTCTGGGTGGCTGTGCTTGGTATCCTTTACTTGTTCTCCGATGTTGGTTTCAACTCCATGGTCACCGGTGGTATCTCCTTCTTGTTGCTCTCATACATAGTGCCAGTCATCTCCTTGCTTTACAGAGGTAGAAACAACATCAAGCGTGGTCCTGTCTGGTATGGAAAATTGGGTTTGGTTGCCAATATTTTGACAATGATCTGGGCCATCTTTGCCTTGGTCTTCTTTTCATTCCCCCCAAATATGCCCGTGACAGGCTCGAACATGAACTATGTGTCTGTCGTGATGGCTATTTACTTTATTTGGTCGATGTTGTACTGGTGGACCCCAAAATTCGGCTGCAGAAATACTTTTGCCGGAGGCTTGGAGAACAGCGAGGAGGTCGAATTCCCCGATGTTTGCCTCACAGACATATAATTAGATTATAGATAAATTTAAAAGTACCTTTGCATTTTATAAAATGTAACTCGAGCTTATTTATATTCCTCGTTGATAAGAAATCTCTCGCATTACTATACCGAAAAGAGACAACCTTACCGAGTCTATAAAATCGATCATTTGCATATAGGTACGATTCTCGGAGACTTGTATTACTTGCACAATCACATCGTTACATGCGTAGGCATCGTATACTCCAGAGTTCGCACACATGTACAGTATTTTCATAAGCCATATCGTTTTCACTAGTTTTTCGAAATTTCTAAGGTTCTGACCCGATCTTAATAATCTGTAACGATTTCTGTAACGATCTCACTCTGTAACGATCCCGCTCTCTATCGATCACACACACTATTGATTTCTACTGTTCTACAATGTAAGGCTCTTCTGACACTTCCTTTTCATAAGAAATCCAAGCAAGCTCTAATAGATCCTAGTTTATCTCTCCATCAGCGTATCGCGTAACTAAATGATAGTTTGGACCAGTTCGCAAGAAAAAGCCGATAGGAATCCTATAGAACCAAGAACTGGAACCACGAGCGGACCCACGACTTTAACCATTCCCTGAAACCCATTCGAACGCACTGTCTATGCGATGGATGAACTTTTGGACAAAGTTATTGAAAAAAAAAAGGTTCCCATCGCGTATTTATGTCTCTGTCTTGTTCCGGGTAACACACAGTGTCTACGATTTTTTTCTTCAGGTCTGTTTACTTTGATCAAGCATAACTCATCATGTTTGGCCAAAACACGTCCAATACAGCCGGCTCTGGTGGTGGTTTGTTTGGTGCTGCGGGAAACAACACTGCATCCGCATCGAATAATGCTACTTCTGGTGGGCTTTTTGGCGCTAAACCAGCTTCAAGTGGTTCCCCATTTGGAGGAAACAATGCATCTCAACCAGCTTCTGGTGGATTGTTTGGAGCTAATAACGCATCTCAATCAACTTCTGGTGGATTATTCGGATCCAATTCTGCAACAAACAACAGCACAGGATCCGGGTTGTTTGGTTCTGCAGCCCCTGCATCCAATACCAACTCTGGTGGCCTCTTTGGCAATAAGCCAGCTCCTACAACGGGTGGAAATACATCATCGGGTGGACTTTTTGGAAACAATTCAAATAATTCAACATCGACTCCATTCGGTGGAAGTAACACCGCTGCAACATCATCTGGTGGGCTCTTTGGAGCAAATGCAAACAAACCAGCAGCCTCCGGTGGTCTTTTTGGCGGCGGCAACACAAGTACAAACACTGCCCCAGCATCTGGTGGACTCTTTGGAGGCAATTCAAATACCTCCAGCAACCCAGCTCCACCAGCAGGTGGCCTTTTCGGAGGCAATTCAAATACCTCCAGCAACCCAGCTCCACCAGCAGGTGGCCTTTTCGGAGGCAATTCAAACACTTCCAGCAACCCAGCACCAGCAACAGGTGGTCTTTTTGGAAATAACCCAAAGCCCGCTAACAACACTGCTTCTGCACCCGGTGGTCTCTTTGGAGCTAACAACGCCAACGCTGCTGCACCAGCAACAGGTGGTCTTTTTGGTAACAATTCCAACAATAACACTACTAGCTCGACTAGTGGTGGACTTCTTGGTGGAACACAAAATGCTTCAAACGCACAGAACCAAACACAGCCCAACTCTGCCCCGGTTATTCCATCAGCAAATACACAGGCTGCCAACTTGTCGTCTAATTTGACCAAGGGTGACAGCAAAAACTTGTTGAAAGACTTGTTGGAGTCTGCCCAAAACTTACCAAAGCCGGACAACCTTCAATTAGGTTCCATCCATTTGACTTTGAACGAGTTGCAGAATAAATCTGAAAAGTTGAGAAAGACGAACAAGGATGCAAACTTCACCAAGGCCCATTACTTGTTGGCTGCAAGCGGTATCAATGCCGAAGACATAGAAATGGAATTGAACTCGATCGAATTGCCTGCGCCTTCAAAGGCAGCACACTCGAGAAAATATCAACAATCTTACGCAAACTCTGCAGCAGCAGCCTCGAACAGTAACCTTGAGTCATATTTGAGTTCGAAAAAACATGAGAACATCTTGAACACCATTGAACAGTCCTTGTCGCTCGCATCAGCAGATTTTGACAATTATATCAGTTCAAATATCTCTATTGACTGGAAGGCTAGGAGAGACGAATTGAGGAAATCAATTGGTTTGTCCGGAAACTCAAGCACTTCTAGTGACTTAAAGAGGTCGATTACATGGAATCTGTCGGTTCCTGGCAACTTCAGTCTCTTGACTCCTTTAAATTCAAAGGACTCTGATGCACTGGGAAACAATTTTTCGGCATTAAAGCAGTTATCTAGAGACAAATTCGAAAACCACGCCAAGATCGTGTACCAGTTGAATGAGGCTAGGTTGAATAATAACAACTTTCCTTTGGCATTGAACTTTGGCGAGTTGAGCAAATTCCAGAATGACTTGAAATCTAAACAGATTTCTGGTGCCTGGAAGGTTCTCATAGAGCTTACTGACGAAAAATTTGCCAAGATCAACCAAGAACAAAAGTTTCACGAGAGTCACCACAACTCGCTGTCTTTGAGTAAGAGCATCGTGAATAGCAGCAGATCGTTTTTGGAGACTGAATTTTTCAATTATATTGAGGAAATATACTTGAAGGACAACAAACGGCCTTTAGAGTTTTCTCCAGCCACTAATGTGAACAAGGTATCGTACTTCATCAATAAGATTATCTTGAAGAACGAGTCTGACTTTTTGAGCAAAACATTGTATGTGAACGGGACTCCCGTTTGGGCGTTAGTGTTTTACTTGATGAGAGCAGGTTTATACAGAGAAGCTTTAGAATTAACTGCAAAGAACTCTGAATTATTCAACAAGTTTGACTCTAACTTTGCTGTTTATCTCAAGAGTTTCGTTGAAAATGAGAACCACAACTTACCATCGGAATTGAACAAGAGATTACACAACGAATTTAACCAACAGTTCCAGTTTGTTCTTAGTGATTTGAATAACACAAGCAGTGGTGTCAATTTCGACCCATATAAGTATGCTGTGTACAAAATCATTGGTAAGTGTGATTTGAGCAGAAAGTCCCTCCCACCTGCGATCAACTTGAGTATCGAAGACTGGATCTGGTTCCACTTGTCCATTATCAACGAATTTCAGTTCAACAACGAGTCTGCGCTTGTTTTCGAGAACTACAGCTTGCACAACTTGCAAAGTAAGGTGACTTCTTTGGGCCCCAAGTATTTCAACAAGTCATCCAACAATCCATTGTATCTCAAGACTTTGGTATTGATGGGGTTATACGAATTAGCCGTACAATACGCATATGATTTTATCAATGAATGTGACGCAGTGCACTTGGCCATTGGTTTCAATTACTACGGGTTGTTAAAGGTTTCCAGTTTCCACAGAAATGACTTACTTATCATGAATGGAAACGAACAAGAGATCAACTTCAGTAGGTTGTTGGGCTCTTATACAAGGACATTCAAGGTCAGCGACCCGAAAGTTGCATGTCAGTATTTGATACTTATTACACTTTCTAAGGGTGGAAATTCCAAGGAGGAGACATCAAAATGCCATGAAGCACTCAGGGAGTTAATTTTGATTTCTCGTGAGTTTTCTATGTTGTTGGGCTCTTTAGACCAATCAAACGGAACGAAGACTCCTGGCATTCTTGAAAAACAGAGAAAATTAATCAATTTGGATAACTTGAGTGAATTTTGTCATCAGATTATCGAGATCAGCGCAACAAAATGTCAAGAAGAAGGAAGGATTTTTGACGCTTTACTCTTGTATCAGTTGTGCCTGGAGTATGACATCGTTGTTTCATTGCTCAATAGACTATTAGCCGAACTTTTAGCACTGACCGACTTGGACAAGCCGATTGTTCGCTATGGCAACTACGAATTGTTCTCATCTAGTTCTGCTGACTCCAAAGATATCCCTGATACAATTGACAACAATATCATCTTGTTGGCTAAGCATTTGATGAAGGTGTTCAATAACAACAGCTCGATTTTGAGTAAGATCAGCTCGCAAAAGAAAACAACCTGTGATTTGCTTTTGCGCATAATTGACGTAAGAGACTCATTCTTAGAAAAAGACTGGCAGAATGTTTTGTCAAGTATCAACAAGTTGGGCTTGATTCCAGTTGACGCCAACGATGACTTGATCAAGATTAGGACGTTGAGTGAGTTAATTCACGGCAACAATTTGGATGACAGCTTGATCAAAGTTGTGCCATCACTTTTAATCATGGCAATGACTTCTCTTTCCCAATTAAACTACGCTATTTTAACTAGAAAGTACCAAGGCTTGGGTAATGAAAGAGAGGAATTACAGAGATTGAAACAAATCTCCAAAAACTGCATGATCTACGCTGGAATGGTCCAGTACAAGATGCCTCGCGAAACTTACAGTTTGTTGATTAGTTTGGAGTCGCTGTTGTAACTCCACAAAAATAGATATAATGCATACTTCTGAAGTTTAAATGGACATGTTAAGACTATTCCTTCAGTATAGATTTACTCATAAAGAATTCTGCTGACTTTTGAACAATCGCGTCCCAAGACTTGCTAGGGTCTAATCTTTCTCTAACCCAACCGCTAAGCTTCTTCTGTATTTTCTCTTGAACGTACCTCACGTCTATCAAGTAGATAATTGCATAGTCATTAATATGCCGTATACTTCGACCAATGCTTTGATTGATAGCCTTCATGCATAGATTGTCGTAGTAATTTTGTGAGCTTTCATAAGCTTCTTGTGAAGTTCCCCCATTCTCTATGGTTCTTTCTTCAATAAACCTTCTTTTAGCAATGATACTTCCTGAGAACGCGTTGGGATAAGGTAAACCAACCATTATCACTCCTCTTGCCAAGTCATCAGAAAAGTTGATTCCTTCAGACATCTTTCCACCGACAACTGACACGAGAAGTGCTCCATTCACTTCAGAACGCACACAGTTTGTATATTCTTGAAGCACATCTTGCCGTTGAGAGTCTTCTGTGAATATCCTCTTGATTCTGTTGAGTTTGTCAAACAAACCAGACAACTTCCATTGCTCCAAAACCTTATTCAAGTACAGGTAACTTGGAAAGAATGCAACCACGCCATTGGGTACAGTCTCACAAAGGCCCATGAAAGTTTCACCGAGATTTGCAATAAGCTCCTTGTTGTTGCGTTCAGTAAACAGAAACTCAAATGGGATTGATCTGTGCTTTGGAACTGTGAAAACCTTTAAATTTTCTGGTGGGATAAGGTGGCCACAGCTGAAAGTATTGATCAAGTGGTTAGGAACTGAAGGTAAAAGATAAGTAGTAAAGTCCGTAATAGGTTCCATAGTTCCTCCTAACAAAAGGACGCATTTCGCATCATCCAATATTGTCTTGAAACTATCACTGGGATCAAGAAGCATGTAGTTTAATGAGGGCACTCCATCCTCCTCTCCCCAAAAGAATTTACCTTCTTTTGAGGGATTATTTAGGGATTTGAGAAACTTCACTATTTTAAAAAGTAGTGGATTTGAGCTGCTCGAATGATGAGACACAGAAGGGCCTTGGGTATCTCTTTCACTTTCCAAGTAAAATTGAATTTTATAAGCAATTTTTGTGGTGTTGAGAAACGTCTCTAGTTTATGAATATTGAATAAATCGACATTTGCACTTGTGAGTAAGTCAACCATAGATATAGGAGTACCAGCATTGACTTTTCCAGTTTTCTTGATGAAAGTAATCATCGCCTGACAAATCTTGATGAGTTTCATCACATTCATTCTATTACCACCATTAAGCCTTCTAAGAAATCTCCCCAAGTAAGATTTTAAAGATGCGACAACTACTTCAAGGTCTGTTTGTGTTATTGAAACAGAATTCAAGGATGTTATTGTGTCGAGGAGATTATGAGCCTCGTCAATTATAACAATTGAGTCTTTGACATCTAATTGGAGTGTACGGCGAGTGTTAATATCTAGAATCATTTGATAGGGCACTGCAATGATTTCTGATCTTGTAACACTTCGTCGAATTGAATAATATGGACAAGTTTTTAAAGATAGACCTAAATCAGCAAGGTCTTCAATATCATGGATTGAAGATAGTGCCAAATCAGAAAACTTGCTTGAAAGATCGAGATCTGGTTTTGGAAAGTATGTACATTTTGAATCTTTCAGTCGTTGTAAGTCAAGGCAAGCATCGTTAATAGCTGTGTCTGAGCGAGCAGAAGTCTTCACCTTTTCATTTATGCAAAGCTGCTTACGAGAAGCAAGTGGCGTATACTTTGTGCGCTCAGATAAACCTTCGAAAGTAGCTTCAAAGTGTGTTAGCCGGAGCTGATTTGCAAATTGGTTCAATTGCGAATGTGTTCTGGATGAAAAGAATAGCTTAGGTTTAAAATCTTCAACGGTGTTGTCTTCCGTCCTCACAGAGGTCTTGTTCAACAAACGATCAATGTCCTCCTTTAGTTTTGAATTAGAAGACTCTGTGTCGCTATCATAGTCCACGGGAAGGTACTCTGATTCTGATATTTTTGCAGCCAGTTTAGGCTTTTTCTTCAACGGAGCTGCCTCTTGCACATTCATTATGTAATCAGATCTCACTTTGGTCAAGTGATCTTCGAAGTCTCGTGCACTATTTTTGCTAGACGAGACAATGCTATTCTGATAATCTTGTTTCACCCAGTCCTCGTCAGAGTCACTATCCACGTTAGCTTCCGAATTGTCCTTGAATATTGTCTGTCTTTTGTAGTCACGAAGCCATGTCATCGCTGCACAAATTATTGAGAGCGTTTTGCCAGTACCTGTTGGACTTTCAAATATTCCAACCTTATATCCATCTTCTATTGTGGAATATATTGCATCCATAAGATCCAACTGGATCTGATATGGGGAATATGGATGGCTATAGTTTCGGTTCTCATGATTTATAACCATTAACCAATTTTTTTCTGACGCGAATCTCCACACAGCTTTTTTTGCTTGGAGAGTAAACAAAACCTTGTACCACATGGCTACACAATCGCTAGTGCGGGATTTGGTTATCCAAAGAGCTAATGCAGCTGGTAGTCACCTTGACCCTGTACAGTGGTCAGACAACCTGCAATTATCCATCAACAATGGTACACAATTGACGATCTTAGATCCTAAACTACCATTTTTTGACAAAGAGCTTGTGAAGGAGATAGATGGTGTCAAGCTCTTAGATCCTCGAGCTCTTTTTTCAATAAACCACATACTACATGCTGAAGTCGTGGGATCGTTACCTATCAGGCGGTTCAATAATGTCACTGTTGAGACTTTGGATGAACCCTTTCATCTTCGCTATTTGAATGAGCCAATGATTACTTCTTACAAATGGACTTCGCTGGACCCTAGAAGTCGAAACAATTGTTTGGTTGTACTTTTCAACACTGGAGAGATTATTCTTCTACAAAGAGAATCAGTCTTTACTGACAAGTATTCAGTGATGTGTGCTGTCGCGGATCATTTAATCCTGGATTTACAACTAAATGCACAAGAGAAAGCAAATGAAGTTACTGCTGCAAGTACTCTAGACTATTTGTCGTTGAAGATTGCTTGCTTCGATATCCACAAAGATGAAAACGAAACTCTGTACCTATCATTGATTACCAATAGTGGAATATTGGTGATATATGAGATAGTTCCAAGACATCAAACTTTGAAATTAATTACGACTTACTCGACTGGTATAACCAATGTCATTAAGTTAAGGTGTTCGCCATGGATAAAAAAGAAGAGTAATATTGCCTTGGTTCTTTCTGATAATTCCATTCAACTTGCGTCCGTTTCGCAAAACCAAGTGTCTAGTCCTCGAGAAATTTCAAGTAGAACAAGGTTTTTACATGGGCAATCTGAATGGTATTTTACCGATGCTCCTATTTTGGTGTCTACCTTCACAGGAATGGTATCCGTGTCGAAGATAGGAAATAATCCTCTTTCTGCTGATTATAATGTGGGCTCTTTTGTGAATGTTGCCAGTATTGTTGGTAATATTCAAAACAACAACAACAACATCGACTTGTTGTTGAGCTTCGAAGATGGTAATTTTGATTCCCTTGTGATCGACTCAAACACACTTCAAATCACTAAATCAACAATCCATCGCACCCTTAATGAGTATGTAAGAAAGAGCCTCTACTCTTTTCAATTAGAAAACTCGGCAGCAGAAGATGACGATAAGGGTGACGGCGATGACAGTACCCCGAGTACATCAAATGGAGTGGCATCATCTGTGGGAGGAGCAAAATATTTGAGTCAAGTGATAGAGGGTTCTTTTGTGAATTGTGGAACGAAATTAAGCTCTTCAGGAATATTAGCAGTTGTGTTTAAGATCTTGCCAAAAAACATGCTATATTACGAAACCACTGTGAAATCTGTTCTCAGAGTTGCTTTGATCAACCTTCCGGAATTTGCAACTGATAATAACTCAGTAACTTCTGTTGCAAGTCTTAATAATTTATGGTTCAAGAGCTTGACTAATATTCCCGTGGTCCCCGAACGGTGTACACTTGAAGCATATCGCAAGTTTGTGTCTCTGGCCGAGAGCTTTAAAGCAAGCACTTTCCCAAAGATCGAGGATATCAAATTTGATGCTTCCATTAAAGGAAGCGATCTTTCGACCTATATTCTTCATGGATTACATCGTAATCAAAGAGTAAAGCAATTGCAAATCTTGATAAACTACAACAGTATTTTGATAAATGCTATCAAAAACTCAGAGTTTTCCCTGGATGAGGAGTTGTCCACGTTAACCAAGTCATTGGCTAACGAATCATCTGAAATCAAGTCAGTCCTTGAGAAGTTAGTGATTAAGATTATTTTTAAGTTCATTTCTGACTCTCAGTTTCCATTGTCCAACAGTATTGACAAGTTTGTGGTGATTAAGTATATCCAGAAGATAAATCAGAATAACCCTGGGTTCGAAGTGCCACAGCATGCAGAAATTACCATCGAGACAAAATTTTTCCGGGAACTGTTTACAGCGTCTTTGCAGGACATGGATGTGGACCAGAACATGGTAGAGTCAACATCGAATCACAAGTGGACCCAATGCCAATTAACAAATCTCCCGTTGTTGCAGCTTCACTCAAGAAAAGATGAACTGAACATCTACAATTACATTTTGGAAGACAAGAACTTAATGGAAGACGAAAGCTTGACGTCGTTATTGTTGCAAAATGTCCAATACTGTTATGTGACTGGAAACAAGGCTTATAGTTCATGATAGTAATGGTTCTAGAAAAACTGGATTGATTTTATAAATGTAATATATGTATTAATTGACGTAAGTCCTCTTACTGTACCTTTTATTTACCATATTTAAAACCTTTAGCAGGAAGTAGTGTTGTGAAGTATTTACATGCTTGTTGATCACATCTTACTCGAAGACGAACGAACCTGGGATAGCCTGGAATGGATCATTGAGCCACTCACCATTTGAGAACTCGAAATGACCTGTCCAAATCAACTGCAGTGAAAACCAATTGATCAACTGTGGTTTACTTAAATTTGCAGGAGGAGGGCTGTTTGAGACTTTGGTGAGCAAATAGGCCATATTTGACAGTCCAAGCACGTAAAATAATACTGAAAGTGAGGGGAAGTAGTTGATCAAGAAAAAGTGTACTAGCGAAAATCCGAAAAGAGCACCGCTTCTGGAATTTAGCCAGTGGTTTAACTCGAGCTTTGTGGGGTTAATTCTGTGAATGTAAGGGAGCAAGAAGTCCTCTGATAAGTTTGAGCAGGAATAGAATGTAGTGAGTATTAGTGCTGTATAATTGTACGGCATGACACTCAAACTTGCGACCAAGAGAACACATGGCACAGAACCTAACTTGTGGTGAAAAGTCTGAAATGAGGAGAATGAAAGAAAGACAGAGGTGAACCTATTAGGAACTGTTATCATTGCAAACATGAACAAATTGTAAAGTGTAACCAGACTATATCTTTTCAAAAATGAATTAAATCTGGGGCTCGTTTGCATATGCCTTTTGAACTGGGGAAACAGTGGGAACAACCAAAAGACATGACTTTTGTCTTTCATTATCTCCTCGTTTTCGATCACCTTCAAGTTCTCGTAAAAATGTACTCCAGTCTTCTTGTCTATGAAATGCAAGTTGAACAAGAAAGCATCATCGAATGTGTGCTGGAAAAATGATGTGAAGGTTAACAAAAAGATGTTGGGGTTGATTAAGAACTTGACTAGAAAGATGAACTGTGAGTTCAGGCCATAGTACTTCGAAATCAAGTATAAAGGGATGTTTGTAGTCATGTAAAGAATCACCTGTAACTTGATCATCTGTGCACTCATCATTAGGATGTAGTCACTTCGCATGAGCTGAGGGTTTTGTAAAAAGCGGTAGGCACTCAGCAATGCAAATTGCATACCTCTTAGTATGACCCATACTGAAAAGGACTCCGATGGTTTCGAAAGGAAGATCGGGGATGCCATGTCGTCTTATGTGTTGCGCATAAATTTTTTTTAAGCGGTCGTTTGCTTAAATCTTGTGTTATTGTGTCACGATTTAGTCACGCTATCTGGAGTCAGCAGACAGTTTTGTGTTTGTGGAGAGTGTTTATGTTTTAAGACCTTCACTGGTCCTTTTTAAAGGATCAGATTTTGTCCGCTTATGAACATTGTTCGAAAGAATCATCAGGGCACGTTTTGGGGCTGCGGATCATAAGTTATCTATTTTTCTCTATGATTAGATGTTTTGCAACCACGTGGAGATGGGAAGACTATACAAACGTGCCGATAAGGTACGCCATTATTTAAGGCCTCTTTTAGCATCGTCATATAGAGTAATTCATATGTCTCGCATTCTCAGCTCTCGAACCTAACTGACGCTAGGTTCAAGAAGATTGCTCACCAGTTTTGTATCTTGGGATAATGCATCAATACTGATACTGTTGTTAGGGCGATTAAACTAGACCTGTTAACTTGTTTCTTTTTAGTGGAAACGTGCGTAGTAATAGGGGAACGTAAGGCTAGGGGTGACATAAACATTTATTCAAAAGCAAAGAGAAGATTCAAGATTATAACTGCTCTCAAAGACGAGGTTTGGTAAGCGATATTAGCCAAAATATCGTTGGAAATATTCAAAAAAAAAAAAATCGACAACTGCAGGATTCGAACCTGCGCGGGCAAAGCCCAAAAGATTTCTAATCTTTCTCCTTAACCACTCGGACAAGTTGCCTTCAACTTGAATAAGTTGAAGTTAAATGTTCTCAAGAGTATGTAAATGAACTCATTTTCATATCTCCCCTAAAATTAGACCTGTGCCACTCTAGATGGGAGCAGAGTGCAAGTGAGGAGTTTCAAAAGAACGGGGGGATATATAAAGGGATTTTTCAATGTTAAATAGTTAGCAAAGAGCATGGTAAGGTTACCGCGTACTTAGTATCTATCAAAAAAAAGTAGCTTAACCAAAAAGGTTCCCTCAAATACAATGTTTGCCCATTGTGAGGATCTTGTGATAGCATACCATGTAGTATCATATATCATTGTATGGACCTTTGATAACTACAGGAACTCGAGGATGCTATTAGGTAGGACTCCAACCAGACAATTTTCCTACCCCCCACCACCCCCCGATGTCCGAAAAGGGTAAGTTTGACCTCGTTGACTTCGACCAAAATCTGAGTCAAAGTTTCCCCTCTTCGTGACTACCATGAGGCATTTTGACGTACAACCAGGATGGCCGTTGGTAGAAGTGGCTTCATACATCGTTGTAGTTACAATTAAGTAGCCCTCATAGTGCAAAGCATAGTTAATCTATCGCTTTCTTAATTGTAGTGTTGACTTCTACTAGTGACTCGTTTGTTGTGATTAGCTCCTTATCTCTACTCTTTTCTTTTGTTGCCGCTCCTGAGGCTGCAAAAAAAGCGACCTGGCCACACATTGAAAACGCAAGTATAGAAAGTCATGAGGAGTTCTATATAAATTCTCGTGAAGTTCGTTGTTTCATTTCAAATATACACATCATGGAATCGTTACAAGAGCAACAGATTGTGGCGGCAAGCTTACCCTCACCTCATATCACTACTACGCTTACTGAAGTAACCCATAAACTTCCGATGAAGCCACCATGCCGCATAATGTTGAAGAATGAGTTCGAACAACCACTGGGAAGCTTCAAATTAAGGGGCATTGGTCACCTCATCCGCAAGTCCATTGAAAGAGCAAAGCTTCAGTACCCTCAGAAAACAATTCAGGTTTTCGCATCTAGTGGAGGTAATGCTGGATTGGCAGCAGCATATCTGGCTTTTTACTATAAGGTACGCTGTACAGTAGTATTGCCAGTGATTTCGAAGCCAATAGTTAGACAGAAGTTGCAGGATTATGGTGCAAACGTCATCTGTTATGGAGATAATATTGGTCAAGCCGATAATCACTTGAAAGACATCATAAACGCTTTAGATACTTCGGAAACAGTACCTATTTATTGTCATCCCTTTCAACATCCACTTGTATGGGCAGGTCATGCAAGTTTGGTTGATGAAATAGTAGAACATCAGCTTGAAGAAGATGAACTTGCTCACTTTAAAGGTATGGTCTGTTCAGTAGGGGGTGGAGGACTCTACAATGGTATTTATCAAGGTTTGCAAAAACACAATATCGACCTGAATGTTCTACTTTTGGAGACTACACAAGCTCCTACTCTCTTTGAATCTATAAAGGCCAATAAGTTGATTAACTTACAATCAGTAACCTCAATGGCAACATCTTTGGCGTGCTCACACACCACGGAGGTTACTTTGAAGAATTTCTTCAGCACCGATGTTGTCAAGTCTGAATTGGCTATGATAGACGATTTAGATGCAATTAGAGCTTGCCTTAGGTATTACAATTTATTCGATAAGGTTGTTGAACCTGCTTGTGGTGCAGCCATATCGGTACTTTTCGACAAGTTGGATATCCTTTACAAATCTTTCGGCCATTTGAAAGAAGACGATATCGTAGTTGTTGTTGTTTGCGGCGGCTCGTGCACCTCGTTTAAAGATATCAGCCAATTTGAACAGTTGATTACTAGAAGTGAGCAGAAATTGTGAATTGGGAGATTTTATTATTGTTCCACCGTAGTCAGGTAACTACATCAATGACAAGCATACTTTCCTTATTTTATACTAACTTAAATATTCCTAAATAACATCGCGATATGAATTGAAAGTCACGTATCAATCAAAAACCCCATTGTGCAATTAACTCAATGTTCCCTCAAATTTAAAGTCATTGAACAAGTCAAATAAGGTCACTTCTTTTGCGGGATCTTTCTGGAACACATCCAACCAAAGTTGATCAACATCGATGTCCGTATTTGTGTGAGGTGAGTTGTCACTTTCTTCGGTCGGGCAATTATTTTGTTTCATATCCCAGTCAGGAACGTCATCCTCACTTTCCCCTGATTTTGTTTCGCGTATGAGATTGACAGTCTGCTCACATGACTGGCATATAGCAAGTAACTCCAACAACTGCTCTTTACTAAACCGAGGCTGCGTCAAATCTTTCTTGTATTTGTTGTCTCTGTTAGATAACACTTTGTTGTAAAATTCGTCGCTCTTAATTACCTTTAAGGAAAATTTGGTACCTTTGGTTATTCTCCAAGAGAAAAAGTATCTATGCGAAAGTTTGGATATCAACTGAAGCTCTCTCTCAACACATGAAATCATGTTATCTCTGACTTGAGTCATGATTGCAAAATACTCTTGCTCGTCTTCTCGTAAGTTATTGTTGTACTTATTGTGCTGTAACACGAAACTGAACCTGATAATAATCGCCTGAAGTATTAGGTTGGAATTGTAGACATGTGATTGAACAATCGGATTGTAAATGAAATCACTAAAAGTGGCTCGCACATTAAGTAATCTGTACAACTTTGGTGCTAGTTCAGTGAGACACATCATAGATTTCTTGAAATAAAAAAACGAGATGTTTGTCTCTCCAGCCGTGGAGTAGTATAAGTACAAATTGAAGTAGATAGTCGCCAAAGTGGACTTCATCAGAAAGTGGTATTTGATGCTGAAGTTCCTCTTTACAATAAGCAAGGCAGAATCCGAGTCTCTCATCTTACTGAAACACTCGTCAGTATAGGGTGGCTCGAAAAAAGAATTAAACCTGCAAGACTTCAGCAGGCACAACTTCTCATAACAATTCAAATGCGTTACCACTTCAGCAATCTTGCTCTTACCACTTTTCGGTAAAAGTGCACACGTCAACTTTCTCATGCTTTCAAGTAATTCGGAATGCTCGAAAAACATAGATGTTATAGCTCCATCACGTTCATAGTCGATCAAATTGGCATTATCCTCTGTGGTAACGGGTATCTTGATTCCATACGGCTCATGTGCAATCTTCGGTGTGAGACCAAATGCATAGGACTGGAAAATATCACACAGAAGAAGCAAGTACCACAATTTACGCTTTAAATTTGCAAAATTGGGGCTCACATACTGCTTTGATGAGTCAGGATCGACATGTAATTCCAAGGCATATGCTTGTGCAAGTATTTCGTCATCCACAATCATCCTACCTTCACCATCTGCACAATCATAAACTTCTGGAGCAAACTTTTGATACATTTTCAAAAGAAACATCAATTGAATAATGGCAATATCTTGATCATTACTTGCAGAAGTGTACTCCGTCAAGCACTGTGTTGCAACACACACAGTTCCGAGATGAATGGGGTTCTTCATGAGGAATTGCAATGTCCGTTCAGCAGGTGTTGGATCTTGGCATTGCAATGACTCGATATTTTCCAGTTCATCATTTTTGAACAACGTCAAGTAAGCAATTCTCAAAACCATTAATAATTGACCAATGGCAAGAAGATCTGAAGGTTTACTGTAATTGAGGTTTTTGATCTTTGAATGATCCGTCACAGACTTTGGGCCAATCAATATACTGACCTTGTTCATGAATTCTTGCTCATCAACAACAGGTGACCATGGGTAGGCGTAACGGAAAAATCTTTCAATGAGTAACCATATGTTATCTCTATGAGGTAAAACAAGAACGACCTTTTCAATGAGTGACATACTCCAACAATCGGGCATTCTTTGAAAGGATTGCTTCATCAAGCTGATGTACGCATGTTCTTCCAGGTCGATTTGTTGAGAATCAGTCTTTATCGTTGCAATCTTCTTGATATCAAGATTTCCAGGACAGTTCACACCAGAGTTAATTTCCTCATCTGTCGTACGAAGTTGGGCTTCCGAGCGAATATACTCAGACAAGCAAATCAGCGCAGGTTCCGACTTAACCAAGAACGATTTTGCGAATGGGCCCTTATCTGACAGCAAATCCACCTCATCATGTATACTTGCGATAGGGTTGACACCCACAAGTTGCAGCATTGAGAATATATTATCGCTTTCAACGCCTGTAGACTTTGTTGTAGATACGCTTGAAGACATTGAGGAATCGCTTTCCGGTCTTCCAGTTATACTTGAGACATGCAGGTTCCACAGATTGCTGGAGGTTGTGCTTGAATTGCTCCTATTATAAGACCCAGGCAAAGGGGAATTGAAATTTGCAGACATTGCTTGCAGTCCACTTTGAGGAAATAACGGCAGATAAGGCTGACGATAGTTTTCATTATTCTGAAAATTATAATTATCAGAGACATTACTTGAAGGAATCTGCTCTGGAGAAGTATTAGTCGGTTTAGTTGTTGGCAATCCACGCAGAAATGAGTCACTTACCGCAGGAAGTACGGGACTTGGCAGCGGGAGCATCGAGGGAGGCGCAATAGAAGGGTTGTATCTCGGTCCAAAATCTGGTCCCCTTGCATAAGTACTAGTGATGTTAGGTTTACCGTTATTGATCAGACTATTCTCTGAGATGCCATTTGAGTTTCCTCGTATTCCAGACTCTTTGTTTAAAGTAGTTATTGGGTTGGATGTCCGCAGAATAAGATTCTTTAGGTCTGAAGGTGATCCACTTGAGAAGGAACTGCCTGAGTAGTTTTTGAAACCATTTGTGGGATTATTGTAGCCATCTGCATAATTATTGACAAAAGTATTGGGCAGATTTTTGGTGTTATTGGGAAGGCCAGAATTGGTAGTAAAACTTGTAGGGTCATTATTAATTCCATTGGCATAAGTGTTGTTATTGATATGGATGCCTTCTTTGCCGAATTTAGGTATACTCTTGTTACTAGTATAGTTCATACTAACACCTTGTGGATTCAAAGATGTATGTTTGTAATCTGTTCCAAGATTTCCATTGAACGATTCAGCAACGAGCTTGTTACTGGAATCTCGAGGCTTCTCATTCTGTATCCGTGTGCCAGCGTTTGTATTGAGAGTAGACTCTGCAATAACGCCACCATTATTACGATGAACAGCCAGTTGGGCTTTGACATCCATATTGATTGGTCTCACTGCACTGGACATATATGGAAACGACAGGTTAAATACGCAAGAGTCTTGAATATTGGCCTTGACACAAGCTCCACATGGTGACTCCTTATCACATTTGATCTTCCTCCTCTTGCAATTTTCACATACAAGGGTTAACCTTGCACGTTTCCGTGGTAGTTTCTTTGGTCCCTCATCTTTCAAGGTAACTCCCAGAGACAACAGCAGTAGCAGGCTCGATTTAGAAGAAGACAACTCCAGCATACCGATGTTCTCTAAAGTGATGTTTTTTTGCTATTTTCCACGGCTGCCATCAGATAGATAACTTTACTAATGAGTTTTAATCTGCAAAAAACGGAAATAAGGGGCAACCTGCAAATCTTTCGGCCGAGAAGGAAGCGTTACAAAACTAATGCCGCTCATGGGTCATGTAGTCACCTACTTGAGTACTAAGTCTAGATTTATTAGTCGGTGGCAAATTCACAGTTTTGGTCCTAGAACTTCGATTTCATGACATCGCTGTATTAACTAATTATGCTTCTGTTTAATCCTCCTTATGTTTGAAGGGATTGTGATCCAGATTTCCCTTTATGTTGTTAAGTCCGGTTGAGCTTTGATTCTCTTTAGTTCTCCACGAAGGCTACATAACTATCACGTGCTGATAAGACCAATGTGTCTAACAAAGAAACCCTGGCATTTATACGGTATGATAACACTTCCTTAATATCTCCTATCCCCTTGTGTTTGATGTTGTAGCTTTACACCATCTTGTGAGTAGTAGTTGCTTTTGGTTCCTATATATTGTCATGATTAATCTTCAGATGTATTGTTGTATTTTTCTGCAAGTGTTTTTTGTTGGAAGACGAAACGATAAGCAACTAGAGTCGCAAAGTTGATTTCAACTGAGCATCTCATTTCTACCACCATGGTATCTTCAGATAATCTTTTTGAGGACATTGAACAGGATAATAATCCCTCATTCTATGGCAACCTGTCTATCTTGCATGATCCTTATGGGAGGCAAAAGGACAGCCCCCAAAACCAGCAAGGAGACTTCAACCACGTTGGAACTAGCGAAGATTTGGTAAACAGTCAAATAGGACTCTCAAATCAGATCCATAAATTGATCCACGACCCCAACTTGAAGGTAGATGTTGTGTCCAGTGAACGTCTTGTCAATTCGTCCGTAATTGTATACTCAATTAGGTTGGCCCTTTTTGAAGAAGAGAAGGAGGAGCCAACTGTTTCCATAATTGTCAAGAGAAGGTACAGTGAATTCAAATCACTTCGCGATAACTTAGTGAAGCTATACCCAACTACCGTGATACCACCCATTCCAGAAAAACATTCAATATTTGCATTCTTGGCTAATTCGATCAACAACAACAATGAATTGGACATCATCGAAATGAGACGTCGCTCTTTCAAAGCATTCTTAAACGACTTGATCTTTGAGTCTGATGAAGAACTTAAAGATTGTGTTTTACTCCACAAATTTCTCGACCCGAGCTACGAATTGGGGTGGTATATGGCCGTAATGGAACCTCCTGTAAGTTTACTTCCAAAGAGTTTGCTTCTAGCAAATCCTTTGGACCCTACTGATCAGAATGGGCTTTACACATTGCTTCCGTCAGTTAATGGGTTTGAAATGAACTCAACAGTTGATAGCTTAAATCCATTGCGTAAGCTCAATGAGGACTTGAAGCAGCTTAAAGATCAGATTACTTTGTTTGATATTAAGGGTGCCGATTATGTGGAAATGAAGAAGCATCAAATCCCTAGTGAAAGCATGGATGATGCAAGTCAACTGACGGATGTGGAGAATATTGATGGTGAAGATGAGGATCATCTGTTCGATCCAACTCTCTTATCAAGTGAATATACCCAATTCACGGAAATACCCAAGAATTTGATCCACATTGAGATAAAGTTCCATCATATCATTAAGATTCTTTCAGATTTGGAAAAGTTGAACTCTCGCTCAGTTAAGAATTATAAGACGATAGTGAACACATTAATTGAGCTTGGTGGAAATTTAAACAATTTCTCTTTGCAAATATATGAGTCTGCTAGTTATCGCAATGGTACGGACAAGGACAACACGCTCAGCATGGCTGTTGAAAGATTCGGCTCAACAATAGACAGCAACTTCCTAAACTTTGAAAGTTTTTTGGCAAATTCACTTGTTCCAGAATGGCAAGAAGCCATTCATAGAATGGTTCAATATTATGTGACCGCGCTTAGTCTAATCAAGTTCTACAAGTACAAAATCATCCAGTTCAAATTGTTATACAAATTACGATTCAATAAGTTACAGGAGCTCTTAAACCTTACCTCAACTGGTACAAATGTGGTGGTTAACAATGATGGTTCGAATAAGAGTGCAGCTAATCTCGATCATTTGAAAGATTTGAATAGCCCTAGTATCAATAGAGCAATTCAGAGAATGGAGCATAGCAAGAGAAGGGGGCACGGTCTTTCTACTAAAAAGTCTTGGTACGGGCTTTTTGGAGGAAATAATGGTTACAATAAACAGTATTCCAATACTTTATTACAAGCAGACAGTGGGTCTGTAAGGGAATTCCTGGATCAGCTCAAGTTTAAGATTAACCAGATTGAGAAAGAGTTGAACAAATTTAATCAACTTATTGAGTTGATAAACACGGACATGTTGAAGCTCACCGAAGAGCTAGGTGAAACCTACAAAGACTTCCTAGCTAAGATGGAACGTAAATGGTTAGCATTGATGATATCGTACATTCGGAATGGACGGAAGTTATTTAAGGAGAATGAACTTAATTGGAGTGAGTTAAGGGAGTTCTTGAAAGAGGACTCTAAACTGAAGGAGTCGGAACAAGGAGAGCAATTATTTGTATAACGTCGCATATTAAGATTTACAATATTATGGGAGATAGAAACGGCAAACACTAGTTGTATTCGAAAGATACCTCATGGAAGTAGTACTTTATTGTGAAACAGTCGTAGATTTTTTTTGCCCTGAACAAGTGGTCTTAGATTTTGTATGGTAAATTAATTTGTGTCTCGTTCGACCAAAATTGAAGGCAAAACTGGAAACAAAAATTCAGACAACATGTCAGCAATGGACACAGACAACGATGTGTCGACCATTTTGGCGACCCTCAGACTGGAAATCGAGTCATCAGACTTGATTAATACCATATATCTGTTAGAAGACTTCTACGAACGTAAATTATGGCACCAGTTGACCATGGCGTTGGACCAGTTCTACTTCGACTCCCCAGATGTTACATCTGAATTGAAACTTAAGATCTACAACTTGTTTATCAACCAATTCAGCTCCAATATCAACCCAATCAAGATCGTGGACTTCTTGTTAGAGTCTTTCTCCAAGGATAACAAACAGACTCTTGAAGAGTTATTGGCTTTGAAAGAGAAGTTTGTCGTTCAACTCAAGAAGAACCTTAATGTGCGTATGGATGAGGAACAGTTGCAAGAGTTGATTGAATCAGACGAATCCATTGTATACGTGAACTTGCAGATTTCTCGCTACTACTTGTTATTGAACGATTTGAATGCTGCAGAGGAAATCTTGGACAAGTTGAATGATAAGTTTGGTGCCAACGGAACCGAATTCGACAACCCTAAAATCATCGCAGCTTACTACTTATGTAAGTGTGAGTTGTACAAGCTTAACAAGAACTACAACGCTTACTACTCCAATGGCTTATTGTACTTGTCGTCTGTTGATGTTGAAAAATTGTCTCAACAAACCAAGATCAAGTTGTGTTACGAGTTGTGCATTTCTGCTCTTCTTGGTGACAAGATTTACAACTTCGGAGAGTTGATATTACATGACATCTTGAACACTATCACCACTAATAGCGAGTACGTTTGGCTATACAACTTGATACAAAACTTGAATGCAGGCAACTTAAAGGAATTCAATAAGTGGCTCCAGGAAGCCTTTGTTAAGTCACCATTCTTAACTCAATCAGAAGTTTTTCTTAAGCAGAAAATCATCATCATGTCTTTGTTGGAATTGGTTTCTTTGAAGTCTACTACCAACAAACAGTTGACGTTTAAGGAAATTTCTGAGTTCACTGGAACTCCAGTCAATGACGTCGAACACTTGATTATCAAGTGCTTCTCGTTGAATTTGATCAAGGGTTACATCAACCAAATCAACGAGGTTCTCACAGTGACGTGGTTACAACCAAGAATCTTGAACTTGGACCAGGTCAACACATTGTTGTCCCATTTGAGAAAATGGGATAACGGTGTGGAAGAGTTGGCAAGAGAGGTACACAAGAATGGTGGTGCAGTCTGGGCTGGTGTTTAAATTCAACAGAAGAAATATAGATTATTTTGATAGCCTACTGTAGATTTTCAAAAAGGTTTTGTATGACAAGTATTCTGTAGATATTTGAAACTTTTCAAAATAGGGCTTTACGTTAGTATCTCGGAGATGTACCGGCTTGGCTCAGACTCAGTCCGGATTGTACCTCCCATTTTCTTGTCTTGCCGAGATAGCCATGTTGTATGCAGTTCTTGAGAAAATGTCTTGTCGGCCTCCGATGTCGCCTAACAAACCGTGTCGCAACATTTTGAACAACAGAACCGGAAAATAAGGCTTGTATTTGCTAGTCGAAATGAGACTATTAACACTATTGGCACTTGCCGGATTAGCAGTGGCTAACAAGGTACAAATCGATGATGGAGCAAATGCGCAAGTGTGCTCCGGAATATATTCCAAGCATGATTGGGGTGGATCTTTTAAACCACACATAGATGTGTTGTTGAATGAATTCGGAACTGAAAAGTACAACCCAAAGTCTAAAAGCTATGATGAGAATCGTGAGCAGGATGTCCAAGTCAGCTATGTAATTTTCGAGTATCGTGATTTAATCAACATTGGCTCTTGGACTGATGATGGCCACTACAAATACATCTGTGATAGTGACGCAGTGGCCCAAGGATTGTGTGACGAAAAGCAAAAGAATAGGTTCCTTATCAATTCTAACGTTACTAACCTGACAATCATGGCTGGTATGTTGACTCATGTGGGTTCTGCTCACATTGATTACCGTGTCAACACCACAGGTTACTATTGTGTCTCCACATTTACAATTACAGATAAAAAGTATAAAGGTCAAATCAATTTCCAAAATGCTTACGGAGAATTGAGCGGTAGTGAAATACCCAAATTGCCGGCTTATGGTATTCTTTCCATTTGTTATTTGATATCACTCTGCCTTTTCGGCTTCCAATTTTTTAAAAAGAGAAAGGAGAACCAGATCTTACCATTGCAGCGGTACCTTTTGGCTATTTTGGGTTTTTTGACTTTCGATACTATAGTTGTCTGGTCCTACTATGACTTGGTCAATAGGACAAAGAACCCAAGCAATGGATTTGTAATTGCATACATGGTATTCTTATCGATTTTAAATGCAACCAAGATTGCCTTCCTGTTCTTCCTTTTGTTGTGCATTTCCTTAGGTTATGGTGTGGTGTCACTTAAATTGAAGAAATCTACTATGTTCAAGTGCAAGATATTAGCAGGTTTCCATTTTGCAGCCTCACTTATTTACTTGATTTCCACTTACTACAATGGGGACACCAATACCACACTTTCACAAGCTACTTTGAGTGACAATGGAGCAACATCTGGCATTTTGGGCTTGATATTAATGATCCCTATCACAATTACCCTTACTATTTACTACGTTTGTATTATGGCCGCTATTCGTGCTACAAATGCCAGTTTGCACCAGCAACGCCAGATAATCAAATTGCAATTATATGAAAACTTGCTCAGGGTGATTATCTGTTCTGTTGCATTTACCTTTTTGGGGTTGGTTTTATCGTCATTCATCTTTTTGGGTATGTCTAGTACTCTGATGATTGAATCCCACTGGAAGTCTGCATACTTTATTTTCGACTTCTGGCCTAGTGTTGTCTTCTTCTTGATCTTCATGGGAATTGCATGGTTGTGGAGACCAACTGAGACTAGTTACATGTTAGCGATTTCACAGCAAGTATCTGGTACGGCCGATGATGAATTTGATGATGGTGAGCAACAGACTGGTTACCATCAGGGAACAGAGTTTGAGCTTGATGACATGCTGTTGATAAGTCACGATGATGATGAGACACAAGGTAGAGATGACGACAGCTTTGAATTACACGACAATGAGCCTTCTTCAAGCAAAACTCACCCTGCTCCACCTAGCTACGACGATGGTGAATCTAGTGCTCCATTAGATGAGAGCAATACTTTGTTTGAAGTTGGAGAGCATGACGATGAAGTTGACAGCAGGTTAGGAAAGAAGGATTAAAGTACATACGTAACAAAGTCATTATACTACAAAAGAGAACCTGTAATGAAGAAATTTTGAGCATACATTAGTGAGAAACCGAATATAGATAGTTTTTTGTATAGTCCTACTTTTGTGTTGGTGAGAAATAACGCAGAATCACGAAAAAAATAGGGCATTAACTCCAGTATTTTTCTTTTCAAAATGTGCGTTTACTCTCCTGGAAACGGCGGATTATTTTCAGGCGTTTGGTCTCCCACCATTCAAGTGCACGATCGTTAATATATGTAATCATCCCCACATTTTGCAGCTCATTGTCACGGTATGCAACGAAAAGCTTCCATTTAAGACAGTTTACTCATTTCATCGTAATCTTAGTAGCTTTCTACTTCTATCACACGCTATATGAGCACAACTCCTTTTTCGAATTAAAAAATCTTTTCCAACCTACTGATGAGTACCCACATACTGGGTGGAGACAACTCTCCAAAAACCAGTGTCTTCAAGCCTTTGTCTACCGGCGTGCGAACTGAGCTCCAACGAGAATACCAAAGTTTCATTATTGAGCATGGAATATCAAGTTTTCTTGAGAAGTATCTTCCCGAGCATGTCACTGCAAAAACCTTACAGCTGATGATTGTTGATTTGGGATATAGTGACAAGGTAGAACAAAAAAAGGGTAAGCAGGTTGGTAGAAGACGGTCTTCCGGCAATCCGGTTAATTCTGCTCAACTCTTCGCGAGAGTCTTGGTGAGACAACTAGTCCAAGATCCTAGGTTCAAATCAAAATCGCTGCGCGCATCGCCAGGCCCAATACTAGAGGGTGTAAATCCTTATACGCAAACGAAACCTATTCACGCCAAAGATAATTATTCTCTCGAAGATTTTATTAGAGACTTACAAGGTGCCAAAAAGGTGATGGTCATCACAGGAGCAGGTATCCTGACCTCGCTCGGAATTCCCGATTTTCGCTCGTTCAAAGGTCTTTATGCCCAGTTGGGTCATTTGAACTTGAGTGACCCTCAACAGGCATTCGATATTTCCGCATTCAAAAATGATCCGCTGATATTCTACTCGATAGCAAGTATGATCTTACCACCACCGGACTCGAACATAACGTTGTTTCATGCTTTTCTCAAATCAATTCAAGACCAAGAAAAACTTTTGAGAGTTTACACTCAAAATATTGATGACTTAGAACTGAAAGCTGGCATAATTGATAAGAAGCTTGTTCAATGTCATGGTCTGTTCAGAAATGCTACTTGTATATCGTGTAAGACGTCGTTCTCAGGGTGGAAAATTCATGGACACATAAAAAAGAAAGAGGTTCCACGATGCATGAATTGTTTCGAAGGTGTCAGTGCAGAAGAAGAAGTACCTATCAATTTTGGTGTTATAAAACCCAATATCACCTTTTTTGGAGAAGATTTGCCCAGAAGTTTTCACACCTTGATTGGATCTGATATCAGATCTTGTGACTTGGCATTATTCGTGGGGACATCACTTAAGGTCAATCCTGTAGCGTCGATCCTTCAGAAGATTCCTGAAGGTGTTCCTAGGGTCCTCATTAACAAAGATAATATAGATCTTGATTTTGACCTCAAGTTACAAGGTAACTGTGATGACATTGCATCGTACTTGTTCAAAAGGTTAAATTGGCAAGTTACCCATAAAAGCTTCAATGATGAAGTCGTCATGGAGTATGATAAAGAGGATAAGTTATACAAAGTTGCTAATAACTTATGAGATAACTATTCATCCCTACATCTAGTAAGTAGAAAAGTAATAGTAAAATATGTTACCGTGAAAATATGCTTAATTATGTTACTCACAAACTTTCGAGCCTCTTCACCAACTTTGCTTCCACCTCTCCCCACTTGTCCAGTAACTCGTTGTAAAACTTTATCTTTTCATCACAAAGACCCAACATGGCGTCCTTCAATTCCCCTCTGTTAAATCTATCCCAGTTTGGATACTCTTCATTAATTATCCTATTGGTCAAGTCATTCACGATTTTAGTTTGCGATTCGATTTCAGCTTCCAACAGTGAGATCTTTGACCGCAATTTTTGCACTTTACTTTCATTGATAGCCGATCCAATATGAGGAGTTGCAGAAGTCGAAAGGGTGTCTTTGATAAGCTGTGCAGTATTTTGCACCACTCCACCATTGGAGCCTGTCATTAAAGGATTCGGTGGTGCGACGTGACCGCCCGTACCTGTTTCGCCAGCCATCAGTACCAAGTCATTCTTCGATTTGAGTAGATAATCCTGCAAGACCTGTAAATCGATGCTCTTATTGTGCTGTTGTTCAATCAAATGGGTTAAGCTAACAATGTACTTCGCACAATCTTTGAGAGCAACCAAGAACAGTTCATCGACATATGCATGCAACAGGTTCCAACTTTTGGAGAAGTAATCCAACAGTTCAGCAAAGATTTTGAAGTTTGTCAACACTCCATCCATTGGTTCGCTTCCAGAATCGACTTCTTCAGGCTTGTCCTCGGATAAGTCAACTGTCTGTACAATCAGCAACTTGGATATCTGTTGAGAAAATTGAGTATAGTCCTGGGCCAAATCTGCATTCTTCTTGTTCATTCTACTGAATATCTTATCCAATTTGGTCAAGTTCTCATAAAGCTTTTTTAACTTGTCGTTTATCTCCAATATTTCCTTGTTTGTTTCCTTCTTATGCTTTGCCGGAGTGAGGAAGTTCATGACTGTCTCTGTAATCAAGTCCTCGTTAACAACTTTATTGACAAATCCAGGGTCATCATCTTTATATCCTCCCTTCAGGGTTTTAACAAAAGTTGCCCAATCGCTCGAATCACTAACAAAGACATAAAAGATTGTCAGTTGCCGCAATTTCGAGTGCTCCAAGATGAACTTGATGAATCTATTCAACAGGTGGAGACGTTTCTGGACGAATGATTGACTGAAAGTATCACCAGTGAGGTACTTGAAGTTCAGTTTCAGGGGCAAAGGTGGAATGAGATACGTGGGGAAATCATTACTCAAGCTGTCATGCAAGATGCGGAAGTCACCGTACCGCCTGCGGGTTTTGATTGTGATGTAATCCTTATCTCCTTTCAAGTTCGAATCTCCATTCTTCGCCTTCTTTGGGGTTCCTGCTGAGGAATTCGTACAGAGTTTCAAAATTGCTGGGTGATTAGTGGTGGTCGTTAACATGTAGGAAATGAAAGGCTTAGAATGCGTGTCCACATCGCGAAATGGTGATGTCACGGCAGTCTCGAGTGCGTATTCAGGTTTAGGCTCCTCTGTATCTGCTTCTAAAATGTCTTGTGGCTCACTCTCTGGTTCTTTGTCTGGTTCATTTGCCTCCTCAGTTGGAAGATCCTCGTTCGTCCTATACTCAGGGGGAGAGTCAGTGCTTTCGTCAAAAACTTGCTCTTCTGTTTCTTCAGGGATAGCTGTTGTTGGTTCGACAGGATCTGCCTCTTCACGGTCCCATTGAACCGATGTGAATTGATCTTCGGACATGGGGGCGTATTGGGGGAAAGAAACTTGAGTTTTGTTTGTTAACAGTCATGTGACCATCCAGGGGGCAAAGGTGGGGATCGTAAGAACAAAGATATGATGCACGAAAACTAGGATCATGATGGAGACATGATAATGAAGAGCATGATGAACACGAAATGTAAACGTCTACCACATAGTTGCCAACACTTCACTTAAGGAATACGTTAAATTTACGTATACTGGTTGAAAGTATGAACGCATAGGTTAATTTTATGGGAAGTATCGGTGTTTCAACGTTATACTTTCAACATCCTCAAATCACCTTCTACCGTTGTAGATAACAGCTGGAACATGAACATCTAGAGGTAAACAGACAAATGCGCAGTCAAAAAGAAGTACGAAGTTTTTTTAAAATTGCTATCGATTCTGGGATGATCACCTCGTGCTACCGTTTCACATCTTGTTCTTTCTACAATCACTCACCCGTAAAACTTGCTTTATATATGATTTTATACCTGTTTATAGCACGAGCCAAATTCCCAGGGCAACCAAACTCACACCTATTACTGCTGTGATGATGCCCGCACCGGCCCGGTCACCAGAATTCAACGTCAATGGCTGTGCGTAGGTAGTGACGGCATAACCTGCTGCAGGATTACCAATACTCGAACCACCTTCTGCAGCTGTATAAGGAGCAGTCTTGTTGAGAACTTGCAAGTTGACCATAACCTCCAATGCACTCATCTGCTCACCCAAACCATAGAAGCCGTCCCAACCTTTGTTACCCCAGTTGAGACCACACGTATGACCATCGGTACCACCATTACACGACCATGCTGCCGCGTTTGCTGAGTCCACCATCCACTGGTAAATAATGCCTTCAGTTTGTGGTGCCATGATTCTAGTCAAGCCCAAGAAACGTGCAAAGTAAGCCTTGAACGAACGTTGATCCTGGTTACATGACTTTGATGGCTGACAAGCGGCCTCATACATAATAGAGTCGTTCATGAAAAAGACACGAGCACCGTTAAGAAGGTGCAAAGTTCTGTTTAACCAAAGTAAATCATGGGTGTAGTTGTACAAAAATGCACTTCCAGATAACATAAGGCCTTGGTTATAAGTCCATTGTAACTTCGTAAGGTTAGAACAGTTACCACCCATACGCACACCATCATAAACAAACCAGTGGTCACCTTCGGTAAGAAGACCAATAGAGTGCATCCAGTCCCATACGCGCTCAGCCCAGTCAACATACGAATCATTACTAGTGTAACGAGCCAAACGAGCTGCAAGCTGGAAGAGACAACCGTTACTAACCGAGTTCTTGTAGTCATAACCAGAATTCCACTGGAAAATCTGCCATCTAAGACCACCACCACATTCACCCTCATCCCAACGAGCTGTCATCGTGTTGAAGACAGCCTGGGCAAGAGCAAGCCATGCCTTACGTGGATCTGTTGGGTTTGTGAAGTTCTTCTCAGCAGCAGCCATCACGGCAATACCCCAAAAGCCTTGATCATCATTACCCTCAGTCGTAGACTGATTCAAAGGAATGTAGTTATAGTCTTCACCAGTTTGATACTCAAGTGCCTGTTTGATTGTGTCCACGTAAGTGTCATCTTCCATATAATAAGTATAGTCAATAAGAGAGCCCCAGGCTCCACCTGCTTCCCACCAGTAGTATGGCCATGTGAACATACCGATCGTTCCACCTGGTTTCGTACCATCGTAATAGTCCATCAAACCCTTGGCAATTAACTTGGTTGATTCCTGGATGTTGGTATAGTTGTTCGTGTCCAACCAGATCGCACTGGTTGTCGACACTAAGAACGAGATAACTATGTGCTGTACGAGCATCTCGAGCAAGTGTATGTTTTTTTTCTTATAATTATAGAATAGATTCAAAGGAGTGTTCGGATGCGAAAAGTAATAAAAACGCGCTGAAAAACGCATTTCCCAGAAAAGTCTGCCCTGTATACTAGGAAGTCTAGTTTCTACCCCATTCTCTCTAACCTTTACAACATCTTTACCTAACAAATTGAAATCTACGATAAAGCCATCTATTCCTGAAAGATTCCGAGCTTTGGTGTCCAAGGGATGGAAAAAAGCGTGGCTGTGAATTTGAGTCTTGGGCTTTTCTTGACTCCAAGTTATTCACGGCGCGAAAATAATGAATGTCAATAGCTACCAAGAAAATGTCTGCGGCTCAATAAAAATCACTAAGAAATTGGCCCGACTCGTGTAGTATATCATTCTTAATTCTGAATTACATCTTTAGCTTCTACAAATTGTCCACTTGTTTGGAACACTCTGTGTTCCTCTCGGTATTCGCCTTCTATTCATGCTGTCGTAATCTCTGGATCTAACAACACATCAGTAAGGTCTACTTGTACATCCTTGCTCGCAGTAGCTGCTGCTGCCAATCTCACGTTCTCCAACACAGACTCATCCTCTAATTCATCCTCACTAGCGTAGCTTTCATCGCCAGACTCTTCCTCTAATGCAAACACCTGATCAAAATTAATGAAATCATTAACAAAATCGTCCTTGTCCAACTTCTTCACAAGCTCTCGTTCATGTGACAGAAGATCACTGCTGTTTATGAGAGCTTGT
Source organism: Kodamaea ohmeri (assembly GCA_004919595.1). Lineage (NCBI taxonomy): Eukaryota > Fungi > Ascomycota > Pichiomycetes > Serinales > Debaryomycetaceae > Kodamaea > Kodamaea ohmeri. The sequence continues at coordinate 914,325 of SKFK01000002.1, forward strand.
AATACATATTCTGCTGTTTCCGGTGTATGTGGATATCCAACTGTAAGGTTGTGAATTCTGCGCTTGATCTCCACAGAATAATTATTTGAACTCGGCTTGCTCGCAATGTGATTGACCTTCACTATAAGCAAATTAAACTCCGTGTTGTAGTTGAAGTAGATACTCAGGTGTGCAATTCCACTATTCAGACCGGGCAATAAGTTTAGGAAACCGCGAACTTCGTCTGTGTTCATAGCTACCTGATTGTACTTCACCTGCATAAGAGCTACCAACGGATCCACATAGAATCCCTTAATGTTGTTGTGGAGATTCTCATTAGGGGAAAATACCGCCTCCACGCCTCCAAATCCTGCAAGAAGCTGCGTGAAGTCGTCCAGGAATTCCTTCAAGTATACCAAGTTGTGGATATTTTCGTTCTTTGTGCGTTTCGAGAGTACGCTCAGAAGAAATTGCTGGTAGTTCGCATGTACGTTTTTGTATCCATAGGGATCTATTCCTCTAGGAGTTCCAGTCTCCTCGCCTGGATTCCCTAATATGATTAGCTCCGCGACAATGGACCCGCTATTATGTTGTAATGGTAATTCTATCTGATGAGGTGGAATTTGATCCTTTTTTCGGTGAACCTTCTTATCCTGCTTCAAAGTATACTTTTCTGGATCCTTGTGTTCGTAAGAGGGATTCAGCAAAACCTCACTGATCTCTGCTTCGTAATTAAACGGTTTATGCTGGTATTTCTGGAAGAATTCATCGCCAAGTAATGCTTCATCTTCCATGAAATCTTCTGTTGCAGCTTGCTCTTTAAACTGCTTGAGACCATAGAGCATGGTTTCATTGGCAAGCGGCCGCCGCAGGTTCTTCTTGTTACGCTCAATAATGCGACATTTGGCGCACGTTTTGTACTGCATAACTTCCGACGGTTCATCTTCAAGCCGCCTTCGTTTGCATCTTCGACATCTTCTCAGATCGTCCATTGATGTTGATAGATTTGAGATCTAAAGGTTTTCTGCTATATGCGAAGTCGAAGGATACCCACCTGATGTTGTCTGTTTTGACTTTATCAGGATCAATTAATTATTCTTTCGTGAATGTACACGTGAGTCCAGGGAATTTGTTCCTCTTGTAAACTCAATTCACTATTCCACTCTTTCTCAAAACTAACACCGACCTTTTTACCTTCTAGTGATATACTTAGACAGTCAATCACTCGTACAGTCGGTTCACGGGTCTAGGGAATTTTTCGAAATGGTCACTTTTTTGCCCGTCACGTGTGATCTTCATTCTGGTAAAGGAAGGGGCAAGCGCTATCAACATCGAGAGAGGTAAAATCAACTGTGGCCAACCAAAGCTTCTTCTATATTTACTTGCATGTAAGCATCAATATCATCTGCTCAATGAAGATACATTAAATTCTTAGATCTATTGGCATTTGCTTGTTGTCGTCACTTACTAACGCATTAATAAAATAGTAGACATCGTCGTCCCTCACAGGACACCATGCTCTCACTTAGAAGATCCCTAGATATAGTAGTATTTAGGTGACTCGGGTCCGAATGTAATCCACAAATTTCACTGGTCTGCCTATCTGAATTGCCTCAAAATCCCAAGTACGTTTATTGCTCTCCTTGCAACAACAACAACAGCAACAACAACCCTTCTCACACGTCTTCTACCTCTATATAATACATGCACATACAATTACAGATATTCTAACTTCCACGTCTTGATGAGATGTTCAAACTTCGACATTGCGTCTAGTATTGCCCCTTTTATACCGTTCATACTAGCGTAATGACAGTCCTGTATATAGAGTTCAGCACCAAAAAAAGTGTCGATAACCGCAAGTCCCACGGGAAGTTACATCAACGCCAATCAATTTCGAATCCTGTTGAACACCTCCAATTGATCGAAGAGCGTTGTCCAGAACACTTAGATATCTACACTCGCATCATCAGGCATAACTACAGAGACTTTAGTAGCCGACAAATACCACTGTCACCGTTATGTCTAAGATTGTCCGTTCCATTAAGAACGTTGCTAGCGGATACTCATCCGTACAGGTTCTTGTACGCAATGCAACCCTGAATGACCCATCTGGTCCTACTACTCATGAGATGGAAGAAATCGCATCCAACACCTACACTTCTCAGACCGATTTCCTCGAAATTATGGACATGCTCGACCGTCGTTTAAATGATAAGGGTAAGAACTGGCGCCACGTCGCCAAATCGTTGACTGTCTTGGAGTATTTGGTCAGATATGGACTGGAAAAGTGCGTTCTCTGGCTGAAAGACAACTTGTACATTATAAAGACGTTGCGTGAGTTCATACACTTTGACGAGACCAACAATGACCAAGGTGCTATCATCCGTGTTAAGGCCAAGGAACTTGTTGCATTGTTGCGTGATGATGAACGTTTACGTCAGGAGAGAGCTTCTGTGAGTGGACCTCGTAATAACCGAGAAAGACGCAGACCGAGATCCAACAACAATGATGCTCCATACGACGAGGACTTGGAAAGAGCTTTGGAGTTATCGCGTATCACTGCAGAAGACGAAAACAGACGCCAGAGAGAGGAGCTGGATGACCCCGACTTACAAGCAGCTCTTAAATTGTCCATGGAAGAAGAAGAGATGCGTAAACAAAAAGCAGCGCAGAACCAGAACTTGTTGGATTTGAATGATGAACCTCAGCAGCAGCAGTACTATGTCACTGGTCTTTACCAGCAACCACAGTACTACCAGCCACAACAAACTTACCAACAGGTTGACTTGTTTGGTAACCCTATCCAAAATTTGAACACTGGTTTGTATCAGCAACAGCAGTATACACAACCACAACAACCAATGTTTACTGGTTTTAACTATGGTCAACAACAGCAGCAACAGCAACAACCATTCCAGCAGTTCCAGCAACCTCAGCAGCAACAGCCTCAGCAACAAGAACCTTTACAGCCTTTGAAAACTGGTAGCAACAACCCATTCGCTTTACCATCAGACAAGCCAGCCACTGGTCAGCCAACCCTCAATGACCTCAGCACTAATCTGTTTCAACAGTTTGCTCAACAGCAACAGCAGCAGCAACAGCAACAGCAGCAACAGCAACAGCAGCAACAACAACAAGCAGTCCAACCTCAACCCCTCAACCCACAGAGAACTTCCGGGTCTAAGTTTGGTGATTCTACCCATAATGAGTTGAACAACTTGTTAGCGCAAGGTACAGGTGTGGACACTTTTGGAAATACCGGTGCTACAAGAATCCCACACCAGCACACTAAAACGGGTACTTTTATCAACCTGAGTGGTACGGGATTCAAGCAACAGTCAAACAACGTGCAGGTAAGTTCAAACGCTACAGGTAACCCCTTCTTACAGCAACAGCCTACACAGCAATTTTCCGGAATTAATCCTGCCTATACTGGTTATGGATTTGGAAATGCCCAACAACAACAGCCACAGCAGCAACAAAGAACCGACGGGCCAAGTTTGATAGACATTTAAATGGTCTATTCAATGTCCTGAAACTCATCGACCATTAAGGCACCCAAAAGTTCCATTTTTTTGTTGAATTCGCTGGCTAGCCTTGGTATAGTCTCTCATTCGATTGGTTATATGGGATGACATGAGGCACTTTCACGTAGGATACCTACCTAGAATGTTAGCTCGAACTGAACAAGACAACTACCTAGTGTAGGTACTGTGCAACTATCAAAGTGGTATGACCAAGTCCATGGTTTTGACAACCGTAGACTGCACCAGTCTTGACTTTCTTCTTATATGTCAAATTTAAAAGATGATGAAATATCAAACACTTTGTAAAGGTCTTGGTTTTACTAGGCGCCAAAGAGGCTGGGCAAATTGTATATATAAGGATGTTTTATGTACATTAATACAGTACTGCTTATTCATTATCGATTTTGTGCTTACTGTCTTATATCTTGAATGCCTCAAATCTCTCCAATTTCATGGCAAATATCAGCTTCACACACCAATCCCACTCAATTGCGATACCATCCAATTTATTCTCCTTGACCCAAGCTTTGAATGTTTTTATCAACTCTCCATCTTGTGCTTTGTTGCATATGAGTATGATCTTTCCATCATCACTTTTGACAACTTGCTTCTTGAGGGTAGTGGAAGTTGCTTTTGGTTTGACAATACTGTAGTTTTTCATACCATGATCGGTAAGAATACCGGTGATGAGAGCATGTCCACCACGAATATTTGCGGAAATATTGAGAGGCGTATTTTCAAAGAGTTTTCCCTTATTCTTAGAACTAAGCAAGCTTGCTAAGGCGTTTCCCAGCTGGGTGCTTCCAAGTTCGGCATTTATTTCTTTGATAGTGCGCACTTTGTCCAAAGAATAGTCCTCGATCTTAAATTCTTTGCCAGCATTGTCTGCACCTACTTCGTTTATCCGCTTCAATAGCTCGACCAAATAATTGGGATGTATCACCATCTTGGCATGAACCAAACTCCGCAAGAACTTCTCGGTTCGGAGGATCTTTGGGGCAATTAGCGTATTCACAACGTATTTTGCAGAGTAATCAGAGAGGATCTTGATCCCAGTTTGTGCGAGTTTATTTACATCGGCCTTAGAGAGTGTTATTTCCTTCTCACACCCAGTCATAATCGCAATCGTGGTAAACTCGGGCGATTTCTTCGCAGCTGTTGCAAGTGGGCTTGCTTCGCGAGTTGGCGGTTTGTTGTTCAGGGTAGATTCCAGAATGTTCACATGGTTAGCCTTTAACTTCTTTGCTGTTGGAGAAGTGGCAGCCTCCTCCTTTCTCTTCATGCTCTCTGCTTTTGCTTTTCCTTCAAGTTCCTCCATGTAAGTCTTCATCTTGCGCAGGCTCTTGGCTATCTCCTTATACGCATTTAAGTCTGACATGTTGTCATGAAGCTTCTCAGCAGCACGTTTGGCTGCTGATCTACTACCATATCGCAGTTCCTGTACCTTTTGTAATGTGCTTTGAGAAATCATAGGCGATTTTGCCGTGTGTATCGACCCATCATCACTCATGCTATCGTCGATATCAACGTCCTGTGGAGATTCTGGAGCATACCAACGCTTTAAATCTGAATTCAAGAGTTTTGTCCTCCCTAGAAGCATTTCAATGCCATTCATGTCACGTCCAAAGAATTTATATGACTCTTTGCTATCAGGATCGATCATTGTCCACTTTGCATAGCATTCCTCCAACCATAAATGGTTTACAACTTTTACAATGGGTTTCCCATTGGCGTCGACCCACTTATTAGTAGCTGTTTCCCATTTCTTTCCTTCTGGTCTTGCTGAAATCAAAAACTCGTTGTCTCTAGTCAAGGTCTTTGTAAACTTTCCTCCCAAAATTGTAATGAGTTTTGAAAGGTAGGTTCTTGCATCTCCGCTATAATTCGTAATTGAAATATTCACACCTTTGAAAGATGCTAGCGGTGAATCTGGGACCGGATAGTGTAGAACATTCGAATTCTGTGGAAGGATCCACGTTCCTGTCAGAAGAATACTATAGAGCCAGTGTAAATTACCAACAATTATTCTATCAGAGGTACAAGCAGATTTGTATGCTTCGCCTGACCTGTACTTTCCAATGTATACGTCCACCAGGGAATCGAAAGTATCGGAGCCAAATCCACCAGCGCTTTCAATCATTTTCTTCAAAGCTTGCGTAAGCCTTTCACTAAGATTGAAGTCTGACAGAATGTAAAACTTCTTTCCTTCTAAGAACTTAGCTCCTAGGTGGGTTCCTAGCAAATCCTCGTGTTTGTCCATCAACGAGATTTGACTACCTGGTATATCTTTACCCTTGAATATAGTTGGATTTGGTAATAGATAGGGTGTCACGTCTAATTTGCGCCCCACTGACAAGCAGTGATCGATCCAATGTGGTACAACGATCTTAATATCGATTTTCTCGTCCTCAGTACTGATAGCACTCGATGCAATGATACTCTTTTCATTAGTCATATCTTTTGCTATAAGATGTGTAGTATATTTGGTTAACACATCCAAATACAGACCACCGAAAGCTCGCACACCTGCGTAGATTGCCTCCTTATCGCCAGCAGGCAAATTGTCAGCCACACATACGAAACAATCCCTCATGAAAAACTTGGGATCCGGATTATAAGTCTTTGAGCTGAGATGGCGTTGCAGCAGCAATGAATCATACACCCACTGTGGTGTTGATATGGGAATCATTGCCCTGTGTGCTTCTTCATACTCTATGAATTCTGTAGAGAGCGTGATGATGTGATCAATGGCATGAGTGTGAAGATAGTTGTTTTCATTTTCAGTCTCTTTCTTTATTATAACAGTTGCATGATTTTCATTGAGCGAAGACACAAGCGTATCTATTTCCTCATCACATAGTGTATCAGATGCTACTACTAAGAACGTGGTTGAATCAAACATGGTGGTTGTGAGACAAACGCGTCGCGTTTTTTCGAAGCTGAAAAACAAAAAAAGCACTCAAATAGCGATCTACTCATATGGTGATCTACTTAGACGATCTGCTTAAGCAATCAACCTATGCGATTTACTTAGGCAATCTACTCAGGTGATCTACTTCCACAAGTACAATTACGAACCTTAGTTTTATTTAGCATGACATACAATGCAAAGAAGCATCGCTTCTTGAGAATCGAATTCTTGTGAATCATTAATGCAAACGTGAATGGCCAAAGGATTAAAATGCATACAAAGCATTTTAATCAAACGAATAGCACATGGGCGCCGTAGACATGCTATGAATTGATGATGATAATGCGTATAGTTTACGAGTTTTGCTCGTGTGGGATAGATCTTAAGCAGAAGGGCTACGCTATCCAAGATTAGCTCCTCCCTCTAAATGTTTGTGATGCCCAATCTGCTGAAGATGTTTATGCAATGGAGTAACGTGCAATGATCGCGAGGAATGAGGGGTGCAATGGTGAAATGGATGAAATTGAATCTTATTGTAATCAGATTGTGTTTGACATCGACGGATCTACTCATTTTCCTCGTCGCTATGCGTGAAATCAATCCTGTGAGTCAGCAAGCTCTCATCAAATAAGTCTTTACCCTCTGCACTGAATTTTTTGGCCCACAGTCTGCACAAAATACTCGCTTTCATAAATTTTCGCGTTGCGTACTTTTTGAAGAACTCATCGTGTTCTACTGGCGACACGAGATACTGGAAAATCAACTCAACGCAAACCTTCATGTCGTTCACACGGTATCCACCCAGGTAGTGTATCAAGTTACCATTCCATACAGGCAACTTACCCAAGATCATTCTTGCCAAGTACATAGCCAGTGCGCAGCAGAGGCTCGGCTTGAAGCCTATGAGTTTGTAGTCGATAGCTGTAATTTCCAAGAGGTACTTTCCCAAGGTTCTCAGCTGGACATCGTAGTCGTCAGCTTTAGAGATACGACGAAGGAAGTTCATAGGGTTTGGATAGTTTAAGTCAAAGTCAAGTATCGTGAGGATGTATTTTTCAGCCTGCAAAATTTCCTCCTCGGTGTACAGGCCATCAGTGAAGTACGCGTAGTTTTTAACGGAAGGGCTGAAGACCTCCTCATATTTCGCTGCGATGAAGAGTGATCCAGTAGCAAGAAGCTGTAACTTGTCGATCTGCACCACTTCTACCAGCATGAAACGGTCCATCAACAGAATGGCGAGGAACAACAGCTCCGGGAGAAGACGGAATCTTAAGTGCATTTCAACGAGCCAATCGACAAGAATCGACCTCATCTTGGGCTTGAGGTGCTTTTGTTTATAAAGGTATTGTGCATCAGGGAGCATTCTGGTTTCTAATTCGTAAAAGTATGTGAAGATGTCATTTACGTACTCCAGAGCCATCAAGGGGTCATCCAGATCTTCTTCGTCCAAATCCTGCCATTCGTAGTCAATGAGGCGTGATTTTTTGTAGTGTGCCGAAGTATGCATCTTCAACTTCTCCACCAAGTTAGTCGACGATTCGGTCGCCTGGCGTTTTTGTGGAAGACGGGGTCCCTCTTGTTGAGCAGGCTCCTTTAATGCTCCAAGAGGTTTACGAGGAACCCTTGCTTTATGCATATTGCTCGCATCTGTGAGTGTACTGGACGTCCCTGCCGCGATGTACGTACCAGATGCAGCGGCATTTGGACCTGCTGTAGCGTCTACTACTTGGCCTGTTGTTGTTGATGAAGAGCCTCCTGTAGTACTGGCATCGGTCCTCTGAGCTTTTCTCGTGGCCGCAGATGGCAACAGAGTGCCACTTGGTATCTCGCCGTTGCCATCCTTGCTAACACGCAGACGTGTCAAACGGAATTCGTTCTCGTCCGTGACAACCTGGGGCATAGTGTGTGAATGGTCGAGAAAAAATTTTGTTCGTTTCATTTTTGTTTGATCAAGAGAGAATTTAGAAACCGTACGCGCCGTTTCTGTTTACAGCGAAAATAGACTATAATTAACCTCAAAGCAATATAAGAGTGGAGAGCCATCTGCAACCGCGCCTCTGCAGCCCGGACGGCACGATTGGCCATCTTCATTGCAGGTGATGACACTTTTGGCGAAAATAGTCGCGTCTCTACTAGGAAAATTTCCCTTTTTGGAGTGCTTGTAAACAGAACTGAATTGCGGTGCAATTCTCGATCACACATAAGGCTGTTCCTTCATGCACCCAAGCATTGTCATAGAACCCTGGGGCATTGTTTCGCTTGAAAGCATCTAGTGAATTTCCAGATACGGATGCCTAGTATCCGTTCTCGTTACTGCCTCATGACTACTGCCTGCGCGCTGTTTTTCCGACATAAGCATGGCTGCGGAACGATAAGATCAAAGCTTCGCTGATCGAAAATCGCTCACCCGTAACCTTATCTGGACATCTACGTCACTTCTTTATTCGTTTATATTATTGTACCTGCCATTTCTTGCTTCTTTGTGGCCCCAAGTCATTTCCTTTATCTATACAAATCTGCCCATCATCCCCACAGTGTCACCATCACACGTTCCGCATTGTGTCGGCTGATGACTATACTGCTCTGAATGGGTCGGGATCTCATCCGATGCAGTCTTATCCCCAGTCCGTAAACCATTATCTTTAGTATTAGCGGTGTGTTCAAGAACCACTTTAAGAACGAGTGGAATTTCCTTTTCCAGACTCAATTCATGCATCCATGTCGGTGAGCTCTTGTGTTTATCATCTGAAAGTCGTTCACTCATCATTTCATTCGGATTATGCAGCACATCTTTCCGATTGCTATTGCATTTTGTTGTATTTACTTCTCGTATCATTTCGCGTATTGCCCGAATTTCAGCCACAAGCGCGGCAACTAAGTTCTGCGCTTCTTTTTCTTCACTTGCAGCTTCCATAGGAAAGGAAAATTTCGCCGGTGAACTTGCTGGATATTGTCTTGAGCCTAGGTCTTCCTGTTCGAAAGTATTCTTGTGAGATCTTATCCCCGTATCTCTTTCATATTCTCTTCTTTGATGCCCCACACGTCTATCCTCAATATTTTTCGGTGCTCTTTCCGTTAAGCCATCTTGTTGACATCTGCACTTATGGCAAGGCTCTTCAACACGATTTTTGTCTACTAAAAGAGCTCTTAAATCATCAACTAGATGGTTGATTTGTTCATGAGAATACAGTGATGGTTGATAAGATTGGTTAACAAATGCGTCATTTGAAACTGCTTCTTCTTCACCATTTGTAGCCTTCTCATTCTCTGCTTCACTTTTTTTCTTGGATGCTAATCTTTCATGTTTGACTTCTTTTGAAGCCTTATCCTCTGCCGGTTCAGACATTCTCTCCTCTGCCAACCTTTTGTACTTAATTAACTTTTCTCTTAACAACAGATTCTCTTTCATTACCTTCGACTCCATATGTGGTACTTTCTGTGCCATTTTTCGTTGCAACTGTGTAACAGTTGCCTTCAGTTCTGCCAAAGACCGTTCCAATACCACAACCTCATTTTCTAAGCGCAGTTGATACTGTGACATCTTCTCCAATTCACGTACTTGTTTCATATTAGCCGCCTTTTGCTGATCGAGCATTTTGGTAACTTTTTCGATGGAGTCCGAAAGAAGCTGTGAATAGCGCTCACCTTCTTTATTTGCCATCACACTGGCAGGTACGTTCTGCATCAAATGGTGGGTTTCTTTAATGAGAAGTTCTGTTCTATCGTCGTCATTCAAAATATCATTCTTGAGGAAGCGATCGATATTCCGCTCGATGGTTTCATATGAATCAGTATTCTGAAGAGTATCCAAGACACTTTTTCTCGATGCCTTTTTCCGTGGGCTTCCTCTCTCATGATCCACCTTCTCCATATATGGGCTCTTGAACGGTGTCATTCTCATTGGACTACTCGTTTTGAGGGGCAGCCTTTTCTCTGGTGATTCGACTTGCACGCTGGTGGAGCGCCGTATTTCGATCAGATCATCGTCCAACAAATCGTACAAGCTCGAGAGATGAGGCAGAGACACGTCGTCAATGTCACTGTATAATGATATATCATCCCTCACAGACAGGTATCCGTCAATGAGCTCCTTAGTGGTCTCCATGGGATTGGTTGTTTTGGAACGCGTACAAAGAAAAAAAAGGCAGTCAGAAACAAAATAAAATAGTGATCGAATACGAGACGAGAACTCTAGCGATGAAAGATGACGATGGAAGACGAGAGAAATGAATAGATTTGACATGGTAAGAAGTATCATTAAGTGAATTGGACAATCAATCAAACACTAGAAATTCAAGTTGGAATGTTTTAAATTGGTCATAGTGTGATGGACATAATGATTGAAGACTTGTAAAGAGTAGGCGGAATATTAAGTTTGAGAAGTCTATTTGAACATAATGTTTGTGGTCCAAGTGGATTCAAGTGGTTTTTTTAAAGTTTTTGGGAATTTTATTCAATTTAACAACCAGTCGATAATGAGAACAAATCAATCATGAGAACATTGTATGTTAGAATCAATCATGAGAACTCATCAATAGTAAGAATCAATAATGAGAACACAAATATCGTGAAGTAAAGTGCTGAGATATAACCAACTTTGTCATATTGGGTATACACTTTGTGCGATATCGAATATATACATTGAAAATTCTCAGTCTTTACACAATGTGGTGTGATAATCAGTTCTATTACTTCATACAGAAAAGATATTATCGAGTATAATCATTAACTAAATACTTTCCATTATTCATGACAAAAATGCTTCGTTCTCTATACCTGTTCGTCTTCAGGCTTGGCCTCAGCGGCGTAATTCATGTTGTAGGCCATTTCCTCCTGGGATGGTGGAACCCAACCAGCAGAAGCCCATGGCTTGACATTAGAGGCGTACAACTCGTCGACTTCTTCCAAAGACAAACCCTTGGTTTCGTAGATGCAGAAATAAACGAAGAAGCACGAGAAGATAAGACAGCCAGTAAAGACAAAACCATAGTAGAAGTGAATCTTACTGGTGATGAATGGAGTGAAGAAGGAAATCAAGAAACCCCAAAGCCAGTTACCTGCAGTAGCAATACCCATAGCCTTTGCTCTAATTCTCAATGGGTAGATCTCAGAAGTAACAGTGTAACAACCACCAGCCCAAGTCGAAGCGAAGAAGAAGATGAAAAGACAAGTGATGAAAATCATACCATCACCAGTAGGCTCTCTAGTTGGACCACTTGTGCTTCCAACGTAAAGGTGAACGGAACCCAAAACCGAGAAGATAATGAAACAGATCGACATCGCAACGGAACCGGCCAACAAACAAGTTCTACGGCCGAACTGCTCAATAGCCCAAATACCAACGAAAGTCGAAGCAAAGTTCACAACACCCAAAATAATGGAGGTCTCGAAAGAGTCCTGCAAACCAACAGCTTGGAAAATAGTGGTACCATAGTAGAAGAAATAATTGTTACCAGTTAATTGTTGCAAGCATTGCAAGAGCAAACCGACAATCACACGCTGGAACATCTTTGGCTTACCAGTGAGAAGTTCACTCCAAGAAGCAGAACCAGCCAATTCCTCACGGTCAATACCAGCCTGAATCAATTGGACTTCAGTGTAAACAGCAGGGTCTTCAACAGAAACCTTGTTAGAACGAGCGATGGACTTCTTAGCGTCATCGAGTCTGTGCTTCTCAATCAAGTATCTTGGGGACTCAGGCATACAAACCATACCAATCATCATGATAATGGCCCAAGCAAAAGACAAACCAAGTGTAATTCTCCAGGATCTGTCATCAGAGTACAGGTGTTTGGTACCGTAGTTACAACAGTAACCAATGAAGATACCGAAGGTAATCATCAACTGGAAACAGTACACCATAGTACCTCTCAAATGCTTTGGAGAAGACTCACCAATAAACATTGGAGCCAAAACAGAAATGATACCGACAGCCAAACCAGCAATGATACGACCAATCATGACTTGGTACCATTTGTGGTCAGAGGAAATTTGCACAATAATTCCCACAACATAAATCACCATCGCAATCATAATACCAATACGTCTTCCGAAGATATCACCAGCTTTAGAAAGGAAAATGGATCCGATGGCACAGCCAATGTTGAAAAGACCCACAAGCAAACCAGTTCTAACGTTTGAAAGGTAGTATTCACCGTCACCATTATGTTGACCAAAACGTCTCTTATAGTCATCCATGTTAATGAAACCAGAGATAGTACCGGTATCAAAACCGAAAATGAAACCACCGAAAGCGATAAGCAAACAGAAAAGACAAACCGAGATGTAGGCTTGCCATGGCTTTTTTGGAATTTCAACCAAGTGTTCAGATGGTGGGTTAACACCACCTTCTTGGCTCACCTTCTCAAGAATTGATCCGTTATTGCTGTGCTGTGGAGTCTGCTCATTGCTAGACACAGCTTCTGATGTTTGTAAGTTACTCATATGTGAATGTGAATGATGATGATAGAAGAGAAAGAACTGCGGGAACTTTCCCTGCTTTTATACCAACTTGCCAACATAAAATTGTATGCTCACCACTCAGATATGATTTGCAGCCCCGTCTTTGAAAAGAAAAAAAAAACGTACAATCAATAAGCCGTGGTCAGAGCTCATAATAAAGGTGGGTGAAATTGGGGAACTATAACTTTCCCATAATTTACCCTATAATTATGGGAGCTTCAAAGGTACAATTACACCAAAAACACATTGACATATTAATATGTATGCTCGGCTTTCATATTCCATTTTGTCCGGTGTCATTGAGGTGAATGAGGCTGGTTTTTGATGCGATTTGAAAATTTCTGCCGTGGCACTGTCCCCATGGGATAGAAAAGTTTTTCCGAAAATGCAACATCTTAGTGTACAATTTCTCCGTTTGTGTGCGTCAAAAAAGCTAAAACAATCCGAACATCGTTAAAATTCCTGTACAGAGGACGAATAAAACCTGGTCGAGAAATATTTTTGCGAATGTATTCTCCGATAGGTCAGCTTGCAAATAGTTAATGCGTCTCTCCACGCGCCAAACGCCGCATAGAGATAAAATGGTATGCTGGACAAAGACAGTTACGGAACCCAAGGCATACTGGAAAAATAGAGTCATTGGCATAGTCAAAAATGATACAGGACAAGGAACTTTCTACTCAATGGCCTAGTAAACACCAGAGCCGGTGAGAGGTCATTATTTTTATTATTTTTTCCGGAAATTTCTTTTTTTTTGAGCCTTTTTTTGCCCAGCTTAACATCGGCAGACGCCAGGGAAAAAGACCTGGGGGAATACTGGAGAACTGGAGACAGGCGGGGAATAATTACGAGCACGAAAATGTTTCGGCTTAATATGCTAAGACTACGAAGGCTTACTAAGAATATGAGCGGAAATGATGTCATTCCGTTCGAATAAAGAGAGCGTGTCTCGTCCACAATATGAGACGGAATGATTGCAAACTGAGAATTATTTACAAGAACCTAAAACAATGTTAGGCAATAGCCTTACTAGAACGTTCACTGTGGGGTGATTATTCACGTTCGTGGGGTTCCTCCACACTGGGGCCAAACACGTCAGCCCACGCGCGCCACGAAACCGATACAGTATGACGTTGACAACAGCAGACGTTCGGAAAAATTCTCACCGTTCACAAAAAATATTGCACGCAGAGATCGTAACATTATTTTCACGGATAATATTGACGGTCCGGGTGAAGTGATTTTTGACCGCGATTCAAAACCGATCCCTGACGTGTATTGAAAATCGAGTGGTTCATACAGAACCGGACTTAAAAAAATTCCGTTGACTGAGCTAACATGGTCGTGCAATCGTCTGATTATTAAAGATTAGCTTTAAGTAAGTACATGAGAATCAAATGGTTCTTAAAGGTAGTTATGTTCTTAATAGTATAGCACGGGCACATATTAAGGTAATCAAGTTGAAGTCCTTTTTCTTACATGCTACTAACCGATGTGGCACCTGTCAATTTACTAGCTAAATATAACGAGGTCATCCAGATATTAAGATTAAGTTTACATAAGCAGGTAATAGCCGCGAGATCTTGCGTAGCCTCCTCCACGCGGCAGTTTATGGTAAATTTTGCGAGATCAAAGCGTAACTCAGAGTTCATTTCACGAGGCTTATTCGATTTGGGGACGCTGACAAATACTGTGTTTGTGCGCCTCGGTTGTGTATAAACTTTGATCACCAGATACGTCACGTGCATATACTTAGTGGTGCGACATATGCTCCCCAAGATATTATCCCTTCGAAGCCGCTCCCGGTTTGTTCCGTGGTACCCCACTATCTATGAAATGCATCTACTGATTACAATTTCCATCTTTCTATATTCATTATTATATGATGTGCATTTTCCTTAACCGACAAGCAAAGTCTCTGGGTCAGTGAAGTCGTAAGCAGGAATTTCCAAGTTCAATGGAGCAGGTCCTCTTCTGATTCTACCAGAGATATCGTAGTGGGAACCGTGGCATGGGCAGAACCAACCACCAAAGTCACCAGCCTCACCGATAGGAACACAACCCAAGTGAGTACAGATACCAACCATAACCAACCACTCTGGCTTCTTAACACGGTCAGCATCGTTCTGTGGGTCTCTCAACTTGGAGATGTCAACCTCATTGGCCTCTTCAATTTCAGACGAGGTTCTGTGTCTGATGAAGACTGGCTTACCCTGCCACTTCACAACAACATTCTTACCCTCTGGAATGGAAGCCAACTTGACTTCAACCTTAGCCATAGCCAACACATCGGCAGAGGCGGCCATGGAGGAAAGGAAGGACTCCACAGTAGACTTGGCACCAGCAGCGGAAAGCAAACCCATAGAACCAACCATGAAGTAAGCCATGTTTCTGTTCTTGACATCTGGCTTACCATTCAAGTAAGCAGAGAAGTTAGGCTGCTGGTAGTTGGACATAGCAGTGGTAGCAGAGGAAAGAGCTCTAACAGAGTCTATAATGTTAGTATATGATAATTTGTACAGATCGCTTGCTTTACGGGGGCAGTGTATCGTCTCAGGCTATACTTTCGAAACGGGGCATCTTTGCGGTCGTAAACACGAGTCCATAGTGAACACGGAGTATAGTTGCCGTTGAATACATAACGCTAGGTCGTAATTTCGTTATGATAGTAGTTGAAGTATCTGCTCGGCAGCTCATTTGCGAGTTGGCTATGACCTGGCGAATTCTGCACTGCCCACTAATTTAGCGAGATCAGATGGTATATTGCATCTGAAGGATATCATTACTTACTCTTCACACTAAGACCACTTCTCAAAGATCTGAAAGCAACGGAGGACATCTTAATCAACTGGCCTTAAGGTAGTGGGATTTGAAATTTTTTCTGTTGTGTATGAGTTTTTTTATTTGTGCAGGTCACTCACCTAACAAAATATTACGTTGCTGTGATTGGCTATTCCGAAAAAAGTGACGCTAAGAGAAGAAACGAGATAGTACAACAGTCAATCAATCTACTATGAGCTTATTTTCCCAAACCAATATATTTATCCAAGCCATAAAAACGCCATATATACCCATACCAAAACATTCAATCTCTTCCCTATTTTATTCCAAAGCCTTCGCTCTCGTGCACCGCTAGCGTCAACTTTTCAATGAGCTTCTCCTTGGTTTCGTAATTGTATATCGCCAACTCATTGAAGCATGTATGTGCCACTGGGAGCCTGTTGCTGTCTCTGCCGTGCTCAAGTAAGCTAATCTTAAAATTCAAGTTTTGAATTCCTGTCGCTGGTAAGCGATCAGATCCCGTGACAAAAAGCAATAGCTTCTTCTTCTCTGGTAGCGTGAGAGAAGAGGCATACTCCCAGAACCAAGAAACCACGCGTGGCTCCTTATCATTACCAAACCCAACGTATCTGGTCACAGAACGGAGAACGTCAAAGTCAATATTGGCTTCTTCTGTGCCACAAACCAAAAGTTGGATCTCCTCCGGCAGAAACAATGATAATGCATTGCCGCCCACCACACTCAAAAAGCCGTTTTGTAAGGCATCGAGTTGCTTTGCAATTCCATCTTGTAAGAAGAAACTCCAGTAGCGCTTAATGTAGTGGACCAAATTTTCGGGCCCCACTGTGATATTAGCTCCATTTTTGATCAAGTTCACAGTGACAATCTTGCCAAAGGTATCTTTGTAGGTGACCTCAAACGTCAAGTCTAACGCGACCAACTCATCTGGTGAGAGCTCTTTCAATTTGAGTAAGTTCGAGTACGTCTCAGGGAAAATCTGTCTAAAGTCCTCGATCACAAGGGTACGCCTGATCAATACCTTATACATCGCGAGCGGGAACTGAAGATCGAGAATAGTCAGATTGTAGATGGCAAGTCCCAAAATTGAGCCAAACAAGTAGTACATGTCGAAGTCATCGATGGGCATGATGTTGAGCCAGAGTAAGTTGGACTCGTCGACATTGTGCAACATCCCGGCCTGCGGGTTGAAAATCTCCTTAGTGAGAATCAAAAACCATTCCTTCTTGAGCCCTCCAGCATCGATGCCCGGCTCGTTGACAAAGTGCACTTTGAGCGACTTCTTCAAGATGTCATTCAGTGCCAGCTTGATTGCACGAAGTGAATCTTGTACAATATGCAGCCGGCGTACACTCACACGGAAGTGTACGTCCAACGCGACCCTCTTGTCTAGAGAGTTAATAAAAGCCTCTTCGGCCTTACGTTCCATTTGTCTTTTGGCCTCGTACTCCAATACCGAGATCTTCCCACCGAGAGATACGAGGAATGGGTACTGGCACATGTAGTACAGCAGTGCTCTGCTCGATCCATTAATATAGTCCAACACTGACGATAATGGCACGTCGTCGCTCTTCCGGCTAAACTGCTGCCAAACGTCAAAGTCCAACTTCATGTTCACGTAGTCAACAAGTGAGTTGTAAAAACTCGATACTGGTACGGGGTCATCACGAACAGAATTGGCACGCCACAACAAAGAAAGTACTATGGCCAGCGACTTGATGTGCCAGTTATGGCCATACTGCTGGATACGTACTTTTGAGGAGGGGCGCGGCCGCTTGAACTTGTTACTGAAGAGGGCCTCCTCCTCGTCATCATCCTTAAAATCCGTTCGAGGTGCCGAGCGCAGTCCCGAGCGCAGATGCTCCGGCTCCGAGCGTGGCTCCGAGCGTGGTTCCGAATTTGGTTCCGACGATACTGGTCGCGGTGCACCGTGGGGGTCTCCCAGAGACAGTACAGCTGATGAAAGGCGCGGGCGACCATCTCCACGCTGCATATACACATATTTGCGCAAGTGAAAGGTGATATACAAGTTCATCAAATCGATCTTATCGACAAATTCGGCTTTTGGGCACTTGGAGAACCAGCTAGCGAGGTAGTTTTTGTTAATCTCTGAGGTTCCCAAGTTCAGAAGCACACCCAAGCAGCGCATGAGGATCTCGTAAGTGACCGTACGGATCTCGGCATTGTCGTACATGATGCGCGAGTCATGGTGGTTGGTGAGGCACCTCAGAAGAAATGGGATCTCGAGTAAAATCAATAACCAGAGGAGCGTACGTGGATCATCATCGCGTGAACTACATGTGTCAATGCGCTTTGTGAGGTGACAAGCTCCTCTAAGTGCTTGAAACAAAGGTCTCTTGGTTGGTAAACGCAGGAGAAGGTGGAATGTTGCACGGATCTCGGCTTGATTCAAGTTCAGCGTAGAATAATGGAGCTTCGTACTGGATCTTTTAGCGCGGAAAGAACTGTTTAAACAAGCATATGACTTGAACAGCTCATAAAGCATCAGTGACACGGGTTCAAAAATGGTATGTATTGACCGTGATTCCTCACTAGTCACGCCCTCCAAGCATGCATCAACCGCAGCCCGCACCAGTGCGTAGGAAAGCGGCGCCAAATATGCTTGGTTCTCCGCTGGGACTAGAATAGTCGTAGTTTCACAAACAGAGCATCGAAACTTGGTGCTTTTGTGTGGGTATGTGAGAAGTGTACCGCAGCAAAGACACTTGTGGACAGTAGTCTCTGGCTCCAGTGCCGCGGGACTAGGTGTTTGTGGCTGTGTCCGTGGCTCTGACCGCAGCACACTCTTGGGTTTGGCTTTGACTGTAGGTATCCGCAACAAGTTACGGATTTTCCAAGACCCTCGCCGATTAGGGTCCGAATGTGCGGACATGAGGGTAGTAGTAAGACTAAATGTACCGGTAGTACTAGTAGTACTGAGTTTAGTACTAATGTGTCGTAATACAACTAAGTGTAGTGGTAGTACTAGTAGTACTGAGTAGTAGTACGACCAAGTAAGGTAGTGGTACGACTAAAGTAGTGGAAATGCGACAGGAGTAGTGGTGGAGTAGTAATAAGTAGTAGTACAACCAGTGTAGTTCTGATATCTGTAGCTTTTGCACCTTCTTTACCTTCTGTAACTTCTGTAGCTTATCTAGCTTAACCAATTCCTGTAAATAGATTCTCAGTACTCTTCTCTTCCGGCGTATCCAATTGTGTACAGCCCCGTCCACAAACGCAACTTGCACAAAATCAAATGTTTTCCGCCCATGTTCCTTTTGTCGGAGGTACAGCAAGCAAACTCGCCGTCGGTATCGGTGAGTTGCGCGTTTGCGGATCTCAAACACGCTGTGGTTGAGGCCAAGCAGAACCGCATTGAGGTATCCGAGTTCCGCAACAAAAGTCTTGTCTTGATCTACACTGCTCATCTCTTACACACAATCACCGCCATCACCCCTTTGACCGTCGCCAACGACAACATTCTCGCCGTGCTCGATGACTCCAACACCCTCCTGCTCATATACAGAGACAAGAAGACAGTGGTTCATTCGCTCGCAACCTTGGATGTCACGGGGCATCAACTTACAGTAGACTCCAGACCCATCTTAGTCCTGCACGGCAAAGCGGTAGTGGTACATGCGGTGCTGGGTTACCTCCAGGTGTTCCGACTTCATGTTAGCGTGGCTGAGCTCGCACGCCATTCCAAAAAACGCTCTTTCGAGCCCGATTGGACCTCGCATTCCGTGCATATTGGTGCTGTGACAATCCAGCGTATGGTACTGCTGGGTTCTTCTCTCGCTGTGCTTTACCGCGACTTTGAGTTCAACCATTCTTTACGGTTGTACGATGAAGATCTCACATTAGTCAAGCAGTATGCCGACTTCGAAACGTCACCATCATGTCTCATTCCACACGCCCATGGAGTGCTCGTCCTTTCGGCCACTCACGTTTTCTTCTTCGCGTCACACGCATGTGTGCTCGAAACCCCTTACGACGACCGTACCGTGGCCCTCGATTCCACCGACAATGTTGTCACTAAAGCAATGCCCAAGGAGCTTGGAGTAGAGTCCTTCCAAGCATTTGCAGTTATCGATAACGAAAGACTGCTCGTGGTGTCTACTCTCGGAAACACATACCTCATCTACCTCAAGTCTCACCTTTCCCACAAACAGATCACTGTAACTAGCTTTAACTTCGTGGGCTTGGGCAAATCATCCATCCCAGTCATTGATGGTCTCCACCACTTGACTGGCAATTATTTCTACATCTCTTCCAAACACTCTCAGTCTGCCATCTTCCAGGTCTTGCCGTCAGCTCCCCACGTTAATATAGTGCAGTTTGTACCGAATACTACTCCCATAGTCGACCTACACTGGCATAACCGCACCGTCGTATCGTGTCAGGGTGGCTACGATAGCGGCGAATTGGTACAGACACTGTTCTCGGGAGGGCTGTTGCATAGTGTCGGTAACACAGACTTACGTGACATGTTTCAAAGAGTACGAGTGGTTCTGCAAGAGACTTTCCTATTGAGCGATGCAGAAAACAACTGTTTGGTGACAAGAGAGACTCAAAGAGGGACTCAAAAAGAGACTGATTTTTCTCAAACTAACATCGGCAAATATCCCGTTTATGACTGCGCGCTCCTTTCCTCTGATATCGTTCTTATTACAAACTCAGGGTTGGTCAGTGCCATAGATGGCTCTCTGATTCAGACCATTGAGGGTGTTGTTGACGGCAGATTCAAGGAAAACCATGCGTTTTTCGTCGACACCAACAATGTGCTAGGTGTATATGCTGATAACCACATTCAGATTCTCCAATTGGCACAAAAAAAGCTCTCGAGCTTTGACGTCGTAGGCTCTGGTAAGTCTACCATAGACTCTGGTGACGTTTTTGTGTTCTTGTCATGGATGGACAGTACCTACACCATAGTAAAGTACTCAAATGGTTTCACATTGGTGGCCGAAGGTGAACTTCCCTCTAAGTCCGTTATTTTCAGTTCCACGGTCTTTTGTGAAGATGGTAACCTTTACTACGTGTTCCTGAACTTGGATTGCGCCTTGATTCAGATGAGATTCTCACTCACTGCAGCATTTATGGGACATGTATCCACGTTACCGTCCAAGTTTCCGCTTCGTATGAATGCATATGATGCCACCGTCTGGCTTCATTCTCCGAACGAGGTATTTACACTCAAGAAAGACCCTCTTTTCGGCTATTATAGAGTATGTGGAGTGGACGCACCTTGCAGGGATATCAACGATATTGCGATTTGGGGTGAAAAGTTGGTTATTCTTCAAAACAATATGAGATTGGGCATCTACGATGTTCATGACTCCAACACACTCTTGTGTCAGAAAAAGCAGTATTCTCACTATATCTACACAAAATGTCTCCCTTTGGGTAGAAAACTTGTGGCAATTGCTCAGGAAACTCAGTTGAATGACATCGGTGCCATAGCAAAGCTCTCGCATCTCGATTTGTGTGATTTGCCGCTGAGGAAACTCTTATTTAACTTCGCGAGTTCACAAGACGACGAGTTTGTAGACTTGTGTGCTTTCCCCCATGTTGACAACTTAAAAGGTCAATCTTTCGTGGCTCTTTCTCGTGTAAATGAAAGGGCTCAGCTTAAGTTGTTTACTGTGAAGAAAGACAAATTGAACTTGGTTCACAGTTACGACATTGACGTGGAATGTACATTACAGTCAATTGCAGTTGTGGATAGCGAACTGTTGACTTTTAGTCTTGTTGGCAATGTTGTTCTCATTGCACAGTACAATTGGGGTCAAAGTGGAATTGTTGTGAATATCTTTTTGCCAGATGACTTTAAAGTGCCCATTCTTTGCTTTTCTCAAGCAGTGGTTGGCGAGAAGTTATTCTTGGTCGATATCACGGGAATCTTAGAGGCAAATGTCCAAGGAAACGAAGATTGGGATGTAGTACTCAGCAAAACTCCCGATGAGCCACAAAAATTTGTCACTTGTATCGATGCCTCTGAGAACTTTCATGGAGCACTTGTACTTTCAGGTGATGTTTATGGTAATATTACCTTAACACTGGCAAATGGAACCATTCACAGCAAGTTCAATATTGGACATGATCAGGTTAATTGTGTGCAGTTACTTGATGCAACAGGTGCAAAAGCCCGGGATATCGCTCTCATTGGGACTCTCAACGGTGCTATTTTTAAGATATCATATGTGAGTGATGAGGAAACTTCGAAGATGTTAGAAGAATGTGTGGAGGAATTGAGTGATTACTCTCAGCAGTACAACTCAGAGTCTCTTCTGTACAAACAGAAAAAGCTCGGTACTCTGGAATTTGAACGTTTACCACCAGCAGGTATTATCGATATGAGGCTCATCAGAAAGTTCGTTGTTGCCAAAAAGAATGGGAAGGAACGCAAAAAGACGTATGTATATTGCAATAAGGAGATTGAAACATTGACGGAGTTGTGTTTCTTGGGATCAAATTTATAGACATAAAATACACATTTGATAGAATTGCCGCAAAAAATGACAGAAATATAGATGTAAAAGATGATCTGAAAGACCGATTAATTGAATTAAAGTGGATCTGAAAGAACTAATTGAATGTGAACCTGAATGAAGATTGACTGAGTCATTGGATGGGGGCACATGATGTAGAAGGAATGAAGGTGAAGGATTCGAATTAAAGACAATTGTAAAAAGTGAATCACCGACATGCAAGAAACGGATATTTATTAAGCAAATATATAATTGATCAACTGCTTCAATTTCCAATGATCAATCCCTCTTAGTTCTTTGCTTCATTATTCACTTTTGATAACACTGTTAACAGCATTCCCATGTTTCGTTATTAGAATTTGTCGCGCACGACCTTGTGTTTTTTCGATGTACTGTTTTCAATCAGTTCAAACGTAATAGACTGCACAACGATGAATGCGAACGAGAAGAGATTCGACGACATCGAGATGTTGGACATCCCAGACGATGAAGACAGTATGATCTCGTCTTCCGAGACCGAAGGAATAGCAGGTGATCTGAAAGCAGATAGTGGGAGTGAAGAGTTTGCCTATGCATCGTTTGATAGAAACATCTTTGAATCGCACAAGAACTACATTGAGTTGAATGATTGGCTTAATTCCTCAAATCATTTAGAAATCGCATTTGATCCAACTCAGTACAAGACCAGCTTAGGTTCTAAGGATGAGTATGCGAACAGCTATATTAATTACGTCAATTCGCTTTACAAGGTGATAGAGGGATTGCAAAAAAATGGTATCACCAGAGTCGAGTTGGAAAAGCCACAGGAAGAGCAGATTGGATTTATTTCAGAGAAAATTAGTCCAGAGTTACGGCAACAGAAATACAACCATAAGATAAACGAAAGTTTCCAATTGGTCATCTCACATTTGCAAGGTTTCGTGGATGAGTTGGGGGACCTCATTGACTCCAACCCTGGTTTAGATCACGCCCTTATCATCTTGGAGTGCCTTCAAGCTAATGTATTCTATCCACTGGTCAACCAAAGGCCAGAATTACTCGTAAAATGGGTGAATACATTCGATCCTAAGATGAGTAACGATTTCGTTGAGGCTATTATGTTACAGACTCCAACTCCATATTTACACCTGCAGTTCTGGAATGTACTTCTTAGTCAGTTATTATTGAGAGGGTTGTTTGACCAGGCTAATGAAGTTTTAGAAAGTTCGTCATATCAGGAAACCACAGATCAGGTTTTGTTGGAAATCATCTCCGACCTCCAACAGCTCGTGGCAAACTACACTGGCCTCTCGTTGAAAGGAAACTTTAAGGATTGGAAATTAAAAGCTTGCGAGTTCAGAGACCTGTTGACTGGCCGCAAGAACGTACAACCTGAACATGCAACTATCTTCAGACAGATTGTGGACCTTTCGCGCATATTGACAGGAATGACTAATACAATTTCAGAATACTGCAGCTCCTGGTACGACTTATTGGTTGCATTTTCTTTGTACCAAGTTAGGGACGATGAAGCTTCCTACACCACATACTTCCAAAAAGCGATACAGTTAAAACCTGTGTTGGATCTCAACGATGAAGATCTTATGGCAATGACGGTAAGATGTTTCAAATATGTTTTGGAAGAATCGTTCCTTCACGTCTTGAAAATTTTACATGGATTTGATCCTGCCACGGCAGCCACAGTATCTAAGCTTTTGGAATTGAAAGGATGTCTTAGAACCTATTACAAACACGAGCCAAATACGCTTCAGGAAGTCATCGAAAGGAAATCAATTTCAGAGTACTTTTTGGTTAAGCACGCGTATGAATGCTTGAACATTTACGACTTGGCATCTGTTGGAGTTGGACTTCTTTTGAACACAGATATTTCCACATCACAATTGACAAGTTTACATAATAGGGAGACCCTCGCCAAGGTATTGCCTCGTCTTGAGTACAAGACGAACGATGACTTGGAATGGGCTTTGACGGTTTGTGCTAACCTGGACTTGATCAAAACTGCACGTGAATTGTACTACACCCATGGTCTCAAATCGCTCGACGAAGGAATGTTATTTGAGGCTCTTAACATGTTTGCAAACTCATACGATCCTGCTAGTCTAAGCAGTACAGATGCGTCTAGCAATGATGGTTTCAAGAAGTTACATCACATTGTGTGGGAGTACCTTTTTCAGGACAGTTTGATCAATAATAGGCCTGTTGAAGATGATTTGATCAATAACATTGTGGATAACCAGGTTGATGACTCCTTTGAAGTTCACCCTGTTATAAGGCAGTGTCTCTCGCCATACGCCGTATTATTCCTGGTTTACAAGTCCTTGAAGCTTGGACACGAGAAGCTTGCCGCAATGAACAAGATTGTGCATTTGTTGAAATTCAACTACTTACCAAAGAAATACTTCCCGTTGTTGTTGAGCCAAGTTTTGCCATTCTTGATAGATGATGATCTTAAGATTGAATTACCAGACTTGATTATCTTAATTGAGTTCATCAATAACTACGAATCACAGAAGACAATGTCTGAGGTCAATGACGGTGAGTCATTGTATAAACATGCAATAGATCATATTGAAGCGGAGGCCGAGAGCTACGATTGGAGAATTATTTTGAAGAACAAAGGGGTAAAGTTGCCATCCGATACAAAGGAGCTCATCAAGAGCGTTAGAAACGAAATTACTTCGAAGATCGCTCAGGTTTACATAAATTTATAATGCATATACGAGGTGGATAGTTGAAAATGGTAGCAGTCATAAGGCTGATAATTTTGTTCAATAATATCGCATGAAACTAATGTATCTGTATTAGGGATTTTTATTGATAAGATCACTTCTCATAAATGTGAAGCTTTTCTAACAATGTCTAGTCGATTCTAATCAACAGAGTAGAAGTGAAAGAAAAAGTGAAGCAAATTCTGTCTTTTATATATAATTTTTGTGATATCTTTCACTTAACAGACGACATCCTGGTCAGCCTTAGAGTTCAACAACAAGGCGACAATCAAACCATACAAACCTAAGACTTCGGCGAAAATCAAGATCAAAATCATACCGACGAACAATCTTGGTTGCTGAGCAGTACCTCTCACACCTGCATCACCAACAATACCGATGGCGAAACCAGCAGCCAAACCCGACAAACCGACAGACAAACCAGCACCTAACTGGATGAAACCGGTGTACAATGCCTGCTGCTGCTTAAGAGAGTCCGAAACCAAGACGGAAACAACCAAACCATAAATGGCAATGATACCGGCCATAATGACTGGAACAATGTTCTTGACCAACAAGTCTGGTCTGGTAACACAGGTAACACAGATACCGACACCAGACTTAGCAGTACCGTAAGAGGCACCGAAACAAGTGAAGATGATGGCAGCAGCACAACCAATGGAACCAAAGAATGGAGCGTAAACTGGACTATAATCAGTTAGTATTGAACGGGGGCACAGTCGAATGCAGAACTCAAAAAGAGAGTCTGATTCCTTCGATAGGCATTATCTCAGTGTATCTCGGGCATATGCTTCAAAATATAGCTTTAAAGCAGTTGTAAATTTTCAGTTGTGTGAGTTAGCCCCTTTGTACCTAT
Organism: Kodamaea ohmeri; assembly: GCA_004919595.1. Taxonomy (NCBI): domain Eukaryota; kingdom Fungi; phylum Ascomycota; class Pichiomycetes; order Serinales; family Debaryomycetaceae; genus Kodamaea; species Kodamaea ohmeri. The sequence goes on from SKFK01000002.1 coordinate 940,082, forward strand.
CTCGACACTTTTCGCTTATCTCTGACCCATAGCCGAATGTGTGCGATAATCAATCGATTACAAGCACAGTGGAGGTGATTAAGAGATGACAATGGATACACTGGATGCCAAATCTTGCAATTGCATCTTTAAACGTACCATAAATCAGACATTATGGATGGATTCTTGTTTTCGTTGTAGTGATTACTTGTTGTTAATTAATTTTATTCCAGCGTTTTTTCTGAATTGCGGAAAATCGCCAGTGAGTTGTTCTTGAAAATACTCTGATAAGAACGTGCGTTGAGTAATTGTGAGTACACAGAAAAATTATAAACTGGGAGATGAGATGCGAAAAATAATTTCTTTCTGTATCTACTGGTGAGCTATTTGCAAGGAACCTCCCCATAAACTAAATTTATAATGTCCGCTCCAAACCCTAAGGCCTTCCCATTAGCTGACTCTGCCTTGACTCAGCAGATCTTGGACGTCGTTCAGCAGACCCAGAACTTGAGACAGTTGAAGAAGGGTGCTAACGAGGCCACCAAGACCTTGAACAGAGGTATCTCTGAATTCATCATCATGGCCGCTGACACTGAGCCTATTGAGATCTTGTTGCACTTGCCTTTGTTGTGTGAAGACAAGAACGTTCCATACGTTTTCGTGCCATCCAAGGCTGCTCTCGGTAGAGCTTGTGGTGTTTCCAGACCAGTTATTGCTGCTTCTGTCACCTCCAACGATGCTTCTTCCATCAAGAACCAGATCTACGCCATCAAGGACAAGATCGAGACCTTGTTGATCTAAGCAATGACCGAGCCTTTAGCTTACAGAGCCTTTAGCTTACCGAGCGTTTAGCTTACGGAGCGTTTAGCTTACGGAGCGTTTAGCTTGCCGAGCGTTTAGCTTGATTAGATAGTTAATTAAAAGTCTATTCAAAAAATGTAGCAAAAAGTAGGATAACCGTGAAGGTCCATAGTAAAAGATCACATTAAGAAACAAAGGGTCATCTCTCTATGTATTCTCCGGATCAACATCGGCACACGCATTGCATTTCAACGTTGTGAAGATCTTGTTGAACATATACTACGACATCTGCGACACTACCAGTCGTTACAAAAAAATACGACATTTGAGCCATCGCTGCAAAAAAATCACCATGAGCCGCGACTTGAGCAGTGCAGAAGCTGTGAGCAAGTATCTTCGATCGAAAGATTCCTTGGATCTGATCTTAGATGCTGCTGAGGGGATCATCGGTAACACACTCTCGGATGTGTTTCTTCCCAACGCAGAGATGTTTGTCTTCGAATTGATTTGTGATCGCATGAACGCGAACTCACCACCAGTATTCAAGGCATGGAAATATAGCCCAAGAGTTTGGAGGCTTTGGATACAAGCATGGAAGGTATTGGAAAATACAAAGAATGGAAGAGGACGTGCATTTGAAACTGTCAAATTTGTTGACGTCCTCATCAATGTCTTCAACTGCGATAACTTGGAGCTCTGGAACACAGTGTTTGAGTTTATGACTTTGATTAAGGACCAAGTTTACATTGATATTGATGAAAACTCAGTATTAAATTTGTTAAAAGCCTATACTGCCAATGCGATGGATGGTGCCCAACATGAAAAATGGGCTGCGACAATCAAATACATGCTTGACTTACAGAGTTTGAAAGTCACGAACTCCTTTGGAAAGAAACATTACTCAAAGCTCATCCTTGAAAACGTACCGTCGCTTTTGAACTACTACAGCAAGGCACCAAATGTGATTTCACAAATATTTAGCAAATATGTATTCACCGAGGAGCTTGCACAGAAGTATTTCATCACCAACGTGAAACAACTTTTGTCTCAGAATATTCTGCCAGAGGAGGTCAAATTGCTCTTTACTTTGACCGTAGATGAGTTTGCATCTACACATATCAACATCTGCGAGCAATTGTTCATTGCAATTGTGGCCGAGCAAAAATACACCAGCATTTCAGAAGATCTCCTCTCAATCTTGTCAACTCATCTTCACAACAAATCGTTATCTTCCGAGTTCTTGAAGTCGATATATTCAACCGAGTTTGATCTGAAAACCGCTAATATCAACTGGCTGCTCATGGAGCACCTTCTCAACTTGGATGTCGAGTTGGCAATAGAATATGGTCCCAGAATATTTCTGACTTTGACCGCCAAGGTGACAAATGCACCACAGATTGGCCAGTGTATTCTCCATGCATACTTGAAAGGTAGAGAGTTTCACGAGTTCTTTACCGTGGTCTGGATTGATGCGATAAAGAAGGATCCATTATGGGAGTCGACCGATTATATAAAATTGGTTTCAAATAGCATCAGCTCGTTATCATCGAACCAATTGATAAACTTGTTGCGTTCTGTATTCGAAGTGGAATATCGCGTCCAGAAACCATTGTTAAGCGCAATATTCCGCGGTATGAACTCGTGTGGTGATTCCAAAGTACAAGCCACTACTACTGTTACTAAAGAGAAGTTGCACACTTTCATAGAGCGGAGTACTGAACAAGGAGAATACCCTTGGGAAGTGTACTATTACGCATTGTGTGCATATGGTGAAGAGTTGGTGGACATTTTGAAAGACATCATTACCGGAAAGGTGAAAAAGAGGACAGAGTTCTATTACAACTCGGTGTTTAGGTACATCGAGCTTACCAAAGAGTGTTCTCAGCAGATTGAAGAGAAGTTTGTCAGAGGACTCAATCTGACAGAAGAGGTCCAGTTCGTACTCAACAGATGGCTTGTAATCCTCGAGCATTACTTTTCAGAGAAGAGCCATCGCGAGTTCATCGACCTTGCTCTCCGTAAGACCGATTTCAAGGGTCTGGAGTTATTCTTCGAGCTTCCAAAATTGACATCGGCATTGAATGTGCATATTTTAGAACATGTTGGAGAATGTCTTACTTTAATCCCATTCATCCCAGTACAGTGTTTTAGCAAACATGCCAAGAGAGAGTTGATATCGAAGTTATTATCTCTCTGCAGTGAGAGTGCTGATTATGACTCCCGCAGATGTCTTCAGCATGTTCTTTCGGAAACACTGAATGCAGATTTCCGAGCACTCTTGGACGTGGTAGGAGCCGCAAATGAGCAATCAAAGGAGATCTCGATAAGAATATTCGAGAAGGCGTGGTTTAATGCATACTCACATAAAGATGACCGTCTAAATCCTGTGATTGACGACTTCACCCAAGCTTTCACCTTCAAACAATTATCTACGCTTACACCAAAATTGGAGGTTGGGTTGCATTTATTGAAAGCTGCCAAGTCAACAAAGGTTGGAGGAGTACTGGCATGGGAAACTGCTCTCTCTTCAAGTGCGGTTGGCGCATTGACCAAACTCGGAAAGGACAGTAATACCGAGTTGGTCACTTGGATTTTTGAAGCTCTCTCAGTGGTCTTTGAAAGCGTGGACAAGAAATCATTGGGTGATCAGATCAAGAAATTCGGAGCCACTCAAGCTGTTTATGATGCGAAATTGACAAGAGTCTTATTCGTATTGCTGAGCAAGTTATATATCCAGGATAGCCCGAGGTATGTGATTGCCTTGTGGTATACTTTGGAAACCGTACAGAAAATTGACGTGACTAATGAGCTCTTGCAATGCCTTGACACATGCAGTACAGAAGTCTGGCGCGACATTTGTGTCTTGGTATTGGAGTCTGCAAACCCAGTATGCGAGAGTGGCAACGCTTCTGCATTTAGTAAGATGATTACCAGTTTGGTATCTTCTATAAAGCAAGACAACAAGGATATGTTTGTACACCTCCATTCTGCGCTTCTCACACATCTCGAAATGTTTGGGTATGATGAGATAGAAGCTATAATCGAGATTTTGAGCGTTTCTTTGAGTGAAAAGCCGTGGCTATTTAACCAATACCTGACAGAACAGACTTTGACATTAGTTACTAAGCTTACTTATAACTCTGTCGAAGTGTACAACAATGCAACCCATCTCATGGGTCGTGTATTGTTTGTACGCAGGAATAAGCTTACGGCAAGACACCATATTGTGATTCGTGCCTTCATTGCATTACTCGAGCCATTATCCTTGAAGTCGAAGACACCAATATGTAACAGTGCTGCTGCCGGTGCAAGTTACTCGCGTTTGTTGACCAATTTGTGTAACCCTGCTCAGAAGGAAGTTTCCCGGACCTCACTCAACTCTGTGTCGACCTTGGCCAAGAATGCCTTGAGAAGACATTTGCCAATGCTCATGGTCAACTATGTCTTCTATGCCTTGCGCTTCAATTTCGAGAATGTGGTGGCGGACGAGTTGCGTGAAGGAATCTTCAGCATGTTTGCGGTGCTTTCTCAAAAGGAGTTACAGTTAGTGAGTTCCTCTTTGGATATTCCTGGAAAGACATACTTCAAAACGTTATACGGTAATTTCAAAGAACACGGGAAGTGGAAAGATGCATAGATGAGATGAAACAAATATACATAGATAATAGATAATAGACTCGTTACTTCTGTACTGTAATGCTTGAATGTACCTTTAGACATCCTTCTAATGTATTTCTAAATGATTTCCGTTATATTTTATTGTCCTCCCCGCATGAATCTCAGGTCGTCATTAAAGAACAATTTGCCCATATTCTTGCGGAAGTTCACGTTCATTAGAACGAGAATATCCCACACTTTCTGCTCCACCATATCATAGCGGCGAAGTTGCTCATCGTCGTGGTTATGTATGTGATGTAAGGTGTGCTCGTATCTGAGGATGTCCTTTTGAGTGACGATTCCCGCTAAGGCACCATCACTCGTTTGCACCAAGACGTAGCGTGGCCCCAACTTTACGAAGATCTCCAGGAGATATTCGAGCTTGACGTCAACTTTGACAGTTATAGGTGAGGTGTTCACAATAGATGCTAGGTTGACTCCAACCAGTCCAGCATCGAAAAACACCTTGGTATCATCGGGGTAGGTGAGGGTCAGAAGTGCAAGCTCTGCATCAGTGCGCAGAACAAAACCGACAACCTTCGGATCAGACGGGCTCTTGATGACGGGGAAACCACGACAGTTGGTTTTCGCAAGCGTCTCTCGTATTCTGGCGATTGTGAGGGCATGTTCACCATCTGTAGGAAACACCGTCAATACCTTCGTCATGCAGCTTTCCACAGTTGTCCCAAATGCAAACTCCTCCTTAGCATCGATGAATGGTAAACCATTGAACTTTATCATCTGATCAGCAATTCCGCCCTTGCCCCACCTGTCATTGATACTCTTCGTGATGGCTACCACGATCATCGTTGGGATAATATAGCGTAAGGCACCCGTCAACTCAAACATGATAATCACGACTGTAACCGTAAGATGTGTTATACCACTCAATGCAGCTGCTGCACCGAGGAATGCGTATGTACCTGGGATAATGCACTTACCAGTCGCCGGGCAAGTAAGGAACAACAGCGAGTCGCTATGGGCGCGGTAGAACTTGTCGACCAATATACCAAGGGCTCTACCGAATGTAGCACCTGCCGCCATGGACGGTACGAAGATACCAGCAGGAACTTTACATCCATATGTGATGATAGTAAGTGCTATGCGAGCAGCTGTTGCGAAAAGCAACAGTGCAAGGAGTTTTGTGGTACCCTGTGAGTCCAAGTGGCAGAGTGGGTGATCATTTGCAGCACTACACTCACGGAAGAGGACCTCCATGGACTCAGTCATATCTAACTGGAGGTATTCGTTGAAGAAGGAGAAACTGGTAGTGAGTAAGGCGAGGATGACGACTTCTCGCACGGCGTAGTTCTTGAGAAAGCGTTTGCGGAATGAAACCACACGGATGTTGTACTTGGATACGATAATTCCATAGACACCACCAAAAACACCGATGAGGATGTACAAGGGGATCTCAAAATAGTGCCAATTGGTATCGTAAGTAACCTCGAAAAGAACCAACTGTCCGGTACGGAACGGGTTCATTGCAGAAAGTGTCGTGACAGCCACCAAGGAGCAGAAATATGACTTCCAAATGATGGCAAGCTCAAACACATTTGATATCTCCTCGATCGAAAAGAGTACTCCACCCATTGGAGATCCAAATGCAACAGCCACACCTGCAGCAGCGGTTGCTGTAAGGAAAGTGCGTCCCTTCAGAGCGGATCTTTTATATCTGTCGACTAGTTTAGTGATGTTATTCCCCACACATACAGCGTAGTGAACACTAGGGCCTTCCTTTCCCACACTCAAGCCCAGAGCAATTGCCAAAGGCAAGCCTAAACTTTTGATAAAGAGGGTCAGCCACCCAAGGAACCCTTCCATGACGAAACCGCTGACAATACACTTGATTTCCGAGATGCCTGAACCTGCGGCAGAAGGAGCGTAAAGCTTGACGAGCACTGCTGCCACTAAGGCAAATAGCACGGATATTCCCACGTATAAAAGGTAGTTTGTGAAGAAGAATGGGGTCCAAGGCTTCCACAGATCACAAGTTTCACCTTGACCCCAACAGCAGAACTGCCTACTGAGATACCAGTTCAGTGAACAATGGCCAAAGCGAACACTAGTGAGCCACGCCGTGATAATATTGAGACATCCAGCAATGAGGCCAATGGCACAACCCATGGCAGTGAGCATAAGCCATGTCAGTGTGGAGCCATGAAGACGATCTCGCCATGACGACGTGTTTCTGGTTTTAGAGAGCCTTTTACGGTGCTCACTCAATTCGTCCTCCATCCAGTCCACGGTCCTGAATTCATTGAACCTCTGGACCTGAATGACGTCCTCCTGGTTAGCCCATGTTCCGGAATGCAGATGCCGAAGATTGGGCTGTAGTGATCCAAGTTCGATGGAAGTCATGGAGAAAATGCGAAAAGATCAACGACAAAAAACATAGAGAGAGAGTGACAAGAAACGTGGGACACAATTGAAGAACTTGGGAATGGTATCAGTGATTCAGATCAATTGACAATCATAAACATGACGTATGACAAATTGGTATGAAACATCATATAAGTCAAAAAGTCTGGTACAAAGTATAACAAAATTGTATGAAAGCTATGTTATCAAGTATTGAAAACGGTGATCATAATGTATGACCATCATATTAAGCTTGTATGAAAGGTATGAAGATTGTATGAAAGGTATGAAGATTGTATGAAAGGTATGAAGATTGTATGAAAGGTATGAAGATTGTATGAAAGGTATGAAGCTTTTATGAAAGATACTTTCATCTTGTATGCCAACTCGTATGTTCAATAAGTATTCATATGTCCAATTGGCGTTCAGCTAGCATGTCAATAGGAATCCATCTAGTATGTGCAATAGGTCATTTAATATGCCCTTGGGTTCTTATGTTCATCAATAGTTTACCATGATCTTGATTCAACTACCATCACAACCTAATTCAATTCCCATATATGTGCTTTGGAGCCTATATCTCACCTTTCATTACAATCACTATCATCCTGACTCCTGACCCTACAACCTACATCACCATTGCCACTACTTCTGATATATGTGAGATATAAAAGAGAGACTTGAATGCAACATCATTTGGTAACATTTTTCCTTATTTGGACCTTCCTGGTTATCTACTGAGCTTCTCTATCCCCCTTATCTTAACAATGTCACTATCTATGACATCATACTGCTCATGATACTTTCAAGACAACTTTGGTATGCTGTGACGAATTGTAAGTCTCCTCTTCAACTTCATATCTTATATCCATACTAGTTTGTCTTATAAATCCACTCTAGAGTTATTACCGATTTTTTGTGGTGCCTCTTCTGCGGTTCCGGTTTGCCTTTGTGCGAACGGCACAAATGTTATCTATAGTGGTTGGCGCTTATAAAGCAGTGGGGGAACCAAGGAAATTAAATTTACACAACTTTCTTTTACATAATGAAAGTAACCTCCTTAATTGCAATTGCCTCGGCGGCAAAGGCCATGTCCTTTGGTTCGGGCATTGACTACCTCAAACAACAATTCTTAAGTTCCGATGATGTTGCAATCGGATCTCCCGAAGACGACATCTCCCTCTTGGCTCAACTGAGAGAAATCTGGGGTGACCTCAAGGAGAGTTACTTACCTGAAGTCGTTGAGTCATGGAAGTACATGGAGGAGAATTTCGATGCTTCTACCATCAAGAAGGCCATGAGATTGTATGCCCTGAAAAACAAATTGACCAAGTCCCAGCAAAGAAACGCCTTCAGAAACTCTTTTGTCCAGCCTGAGTTCGAAACCGTTTCCCTGTCACGTTTCGAGGACCACACCTTGCGTGTCAAGAAGAACCACCCAGAATTGCTTGGTCTTGATACCGTTGACCAGTACACTGGTTACTTGGATGTTGAGAAATTGGATAAGCACTCCTTTTACTGGTTATTCGAATCGAGAAATGACCCTGAAAACGATCCTCTTATCCTCTGGTTGAATGGTGGACCAGGATGCTCATCGCTGACGGGTTTGTTCTTTGAATTGGGCCCATCAAGCATCAACGCAACTCTTCAGCCTGTTTTCAACCCATACTCGTGGAATGCTAATGCTACTGTCATTTTCTTAGACCAGCCAGTGGGTGTTGGTTACTCATACAGTGGTGCCGAGGAGATCTCCAGTTCGCGTGCCGCAGCAAAGGACGTCTTCATTTTCTTGGAGTTGTTCTTCCAGAAGTTCCCAAAGTTCTTGGGCTCTAAGTTCCACATCGCCGGTGAGTCGTATGCTGGTCACTACATCCCCGCAATTGCAACTGAGATCCTCGACCATGCAGACCGCTCCTTCGAGTTGTCTTCCATCTTAATTGGTAATGGTATTACCGACCCATTGATCCAGGAAGGCTCGTACAAGCCAATGGGTTGTGGTGAAGGTGGCTACAAACCCGTCTTGAGCGAGGAGGAGTGTGACAAGATGGAATCTGACTACGCCAAGTGTGTGCTTGCCGAGAAAGTTTGTTACGCTACAGAGGTTCCATTCACGTGTGTTCCTGCTAATGTCATCTGCGGTAAGTTGTCCGAGCCATACGAAAAGACTGGTTTGAACTTCTACGATATCAGAAAGAAGTGTGAGGGTGACAATGGCTTATGCTACAAGGAATTGGAGTACGTTGACGATTACATGAACTCTGAGTTTGTCAAGAATGCTGTTGGTGCTAACGTGGACATTTTCACCAGTTGTGATGATACCGTTTTCTTCAACTTCTTCAAGAGCGGTGACGGTGCAAAACCATTCCACCGTGATGTCGCAGACATTTTGGAGAAGGGTGTGCCAGTATTGCTTTATGCCGGTGATAAGGACTACATTTGCAACTGGGTGGGTAACCACCAGTGGAGTGATGCCTTGGAGTACTCTGGTCACGAGCAGTTCAGTGCTGCCCCATTGAGACAGTACAGCACCAAGGATGGAAAGTTGGCAGGTGAAGCAAAGAACTTTGAGCACTTCACATTCTTGAGAATTTATGATGCCGGACATATGGTGCCTTATGACCAGCCAGAGGTTGCTTTGGACATGGTTAACAGATGGGTTGCAGGTGACTATGCGTTCAGTGACTTTTAATAAAAGTTTTGTGATTTAAAGATGTAAGCGAGTAGTCCATTAAGGAAGCGAGACTATATAGAAGATTCATGATTAATCTATCGAATTATTAACTATTAGTCTAATATCTCTAACTTTTCATTAGTGCTGTGAGAACTTCAAGAGGTTCTTTTTAAGAGTTTCCGCAATATTACCGAAGTCGTTATTGTCAAAATACACCAACACCATGTTCATTCCCTCTTTTGTCGAGGCTATATTGAGAAGGAACTCACCAGCCGTTGATGGAAGTGTTTGAGAGAAAACAAATTGCAGCACACCTTGTGCTCTAATAAGACCCAAGTTGGAAGTCTTAGTAGTGTCTGCTCTTGGTTTTCCAAGTCCTCCATGGAAATAGTCTGTGTGAGAAGATTCGGGATCAGCAAGGAAGCCATCGAAAAGCGGTGCGACCTGATTGAAGATTCTTTTATTGTCTAGCGTTTTCTTGAGGTCTACCTGAAACTTTCTAGCAGCATCCCAAGAGAATTCCGTCACTGGGGGTAAACTCTGAGAAACGCCGACATGAGCCATCGTAGCAATGATTTTGCGTTCAGTCTGTTGAGGAATGTGTCTTCTCATGTTAATAGCCACTTTGTGACTTGAGAAGTAGCCATCTCCGATGATTGGACGCAATGTAATGGCAAAAACCTGGACGATGAAGCAAGTGAACAACACGCCGTGTAGTTTACATGACTTCAAGATCTGTGCGGTCTCATCAGGCGAGAAACGCATCAATTTGTAGGCAGTAGTATCATGTAAAGCAGCTTTGCACGTTCCTGGCCATCTCTCAAGAGAATTGGGTTTTTCTCTATCGTAGTAATTAGAATCACCAAATGTGTAGTCCTCATTGTAATCTTCGAGGAAGTTGTCTATAGGATCAGTCAAACCTTCTTTGATCAACAGTTTGTCATTTTGATAGTTGAAGAATTCCGAAGTCAAGTCAATTGGCGTGGTATCGGGCTCTTCCAGCGCCAACTTTTCCGCGAGGATCTCGTGGAACATGGCACCAGCCATGCCATCTGCAATTGTATGCTCAAATACGGATGACAAGGTACGGTCTCCAATGAGAATTAAGCGAAAGAGTGGTTTTTGTACCGAATGCTCGAACTTAATAGTATCAACTTCTCTCATGAAAGTTTCATTCACAAGACCATCTGTCAAATAGCTTTCGTCCTTAACTTCGAGGACATCACCGAGGGTGATTTTGTCAAGAGGTTTGTAGCAGAATTCGCCGTTTACTCTAAAGACATTGCATACAAACATATGATACTCGAGCACCGCCTTTCTAAGAGCATTAAAGAGCTGGCGATGCGTAATTGGCTCAGCATAGGTGGCGGCAATTTGAAAGTTTCTGTATAATGTGCTGGCATTTCTCAATCGGTTGAAGTTCTCCACGAGACTAAGAGGACGAGAGTGAGTCATTCTGCATATGGTAGGTTGAATTCAAACGTAGGCGCTATGGTTCATTTATACTGGTTATGACTCACGTAGGTGGGGAACTTTATATTCGGATTCCGTAGTCCGCTTCCTTCGTATTTCCGTCTAATATTGCAAATAGGAGGTGGCATTCCACATGTATTGGTGCAATTTCTTGGAAAATAGGGGCCGAGGTTGGCTAAGATCGCATACACATGAATAAGCTTACAAATTGCTTGTGTGATTGTTAAGCCGTGTGTACAAGTGGGTATTTCATTGCATAATGGCTTCGTCAGCTATAGTGCATTCGATATCTGAGCATGTAATAGATTAGGTAAGGTGATTAATTGACCCCGAAATGGAGAGATTACATAACTGATTATTGTCTTGATTAATGACAAAGATTACATAACCGATTTTTGTCTTGATTGATTACATAACTGATTAGTGTCTTGATTAATGGCAAAGATTACATAACCGATTATCGATTTGGCTTGATTTTGCTGTACGGTTTTCAGGGGTAATTGGCAGTGATTGACATGTTTTTCAGTAAGTACACCTGTTCATGCTAGATTGACGATACTAACCGCAGTTCCCTTCTCCATAAAGGCGGCAGTTACTCTCGGTGCGATAGCGGGGGCAACTGTAGCGGTCGTTCAAAATAGAGAGTTTCTCTTGGAGAAACTGGCAGAAATCTTGGAGTATGGCGCTAAGAAGTGTAGAAAGCGTTTAGAAGAGCATAACAAGATATATGCATGCAACTACAAAGATGGAGAATTTGCTGAGTATGAGTATAAATCTTCAACTGAAGCTTCAACACCAGATACCACAGACACGGAGGAAATCTATGGGGAAAAGGATGACGAGTACCCACTGACAATAGAAACAGATTATGACGCGCTCCTGACTGATTCAGACTATGATTACACTTTAGAGTCTGATATTGATGCAGGGCATGTCATACTTTCTGAGGACGACTCGGAGGGCGAGGAAGAAGTGCGTACTTTAGTGTAGATTTAATGAATGTCACGAGAGAAATGTAGAGTAATAAGAGCAAAGAGAACGTCAGACTTCTATTAATTTCTAGTTCACCAGACTAAGGCAAGCCTTCTGCTAATTCAACCACCTTGACCGTACCATTTAAGTACAATCGTACAAGCTTCTAGCTTATTACGGCCAAGACCACCACTAACATAAACACACTCAAAGCCACCAATACTATACAGCTCCATTTTCCCTTACGTTTCTGAGTCTCGTGGGCTTTGACCAACTCTCTATCTGCCTGTTGTGCGTTTGCTCCATGTTGCAAGATATTATCCTCGATAGTATCGATTTGCTCACCTTGCTGAGTGACTAACAGATTCAAGTCTTTAAATATCGTATTGACATCTTGAATTCCCTGTGAGACTCTTTCAATCTCTCTGTTTCTCTCTTCTGTGAGCTGTACATGATACTGAAGGTCTGTTTCATTAATAGACTCCTCTTGTATGAGTTGTTGTTCTTGAACCCCCTCCGTCAGATGATCAATAAGCGGTGTATTCTCATCGGGAATGACGGACTTTAAAGGATAGGCTCTCTTTTTGTCCTTGTACTGCTGTAAAAGTCTCTGGAATTGCTTGTGGACCTGGTTGAATTCACTGACAAGGCGCTCCTTGATTACCATATGGCGCTCATTAACGTTCTGTCCCTTTCCTGAATTTACTTGCAGAGCAAGCTGTTGGATGAGAGTCTGAATAGCACGTTCGACTTGGTTGGTCTTACCGGACATTTCGTCTATGGAGTTGCGCAATTCGAGAGTATCTCGCCTAGTACCAATCTGCTTTCTTTGGTGGTCGAATTGAGAAACGAGCTGCCCAAACAGCTGCAATTGCGTCGATGTGCTTGTTATCAACTTGTCGAGCTCTGACTCATCGTTGTGCTTACTTGTGGTCCTCTGCGCTTCCACGTCAAAGGTGGCGAAAGACATGCTGGTTGCCACAAAATTCGAACAAACAAAAAAAGGTTAAGAGTCAGCTCTCGATATGCAGGTGTCATCAGTAACAAAGAATAGCGATATAGCATAGCGATAAAGAATAGCGATAAAGAATAGCGATAAAGAATAGTGATAAAGAATAGCGATATAGCATAGCGATAAAGAATAGCGATAAAGAATAGCGATAAAGCATAACGAATATAATGATTAGGATAAAGAATGACTAAGATAAAGTCAGCCTTTTCATTCCATATTGGATTCAACTACAAAGAGACATTGTTTTGGGTGATATTGTCTACTTTGACCACGGCAAGATTTCGATGTTCCACACAATCTCTTGATGGTCATGACTTCCCTCATTACACATGTCTTGAACGTTATGACGCTTACTACTGTAATAGATTTCCTATAGATAAAGAGAACAAGTTAACTGGTGTTATGAGCAAGGGCCAGGATGACCTTGGATAACTCAGATGTCCTATGGTTGTTCTTATTCTCACACAAGATTGGACAGTGATGGTAACTCTTAACATTTCCTTACCGGTGGGGAAGAAAAGATGGAAAGAAAAGGCTATTGTGGACGAGCATTAGGTAGACTGAAGACTTCTACAATCATACCTAGACACATCAATGTAAACTAACTATATCTTCAGAATGTCAGTAGACCCTATACTTTAGGGATTGATTAGGATCTTTGTGAGTACTTAAGACACAATTCGATTCTTAAAAGAACAAATAGACTTAATGTGTTGACTCTTACTGTATGATGACAATTAGACTTGATGTATTTGTCTTTCTTATTGTGTCATCTTCTGAAAGTTGGTATCCAATTTTTTCTGACGCGTATTTTCTAACGCGTCTTCTAAGGTCTTTTCTATCATTATCATGTCCAGGGCAGACAAGAGAGAGAAACTCCGTTTGTTGAGAGAGGCACGTAAGACCGGACGACTGGTGGTCGACTCAGGTTCTGAAGATGAAGAAATCTACGATGAAGTGGATGAGAATACGTATTTGGAGCATAAGCGGAAACAATTAATGAACGATGATTTTATCGTGGATGATGACGGAGAGGGATATGTTGACAACGGTGTGGATGAATGGGATGATAGCACCAGACCACAGTATTACTCCGATGAAGAAGAAGAGACTACTACCAAGAAGAGGAAGAGAAAAGAACCCAAAGTGACCAAAACTGCGCAAATCAACAACTTCTTTAAACCAGCTACATCGACAGCACCTACAAAGAAAATCGAAACTAATGTGGATGATATTCTCGAGGACTTCGACGTTGCTGTTCCCAAGAAGAAGCAAAAGAAGGAGAAGAAAGACGTATTTGCGCCAAAAACAACCAAGAATAAGGTGAGCAAGAACGCGTTTTCCTTTTCGACTACTGTACGTAAACGCGATGATACCATGCCTTCCTCGCCAATAAGGCGCAACAAGCTGTCTGCAGCTAATTCTGACGTTTCGTCACCTGTCAAGAGGTCGGAGGTGTCGTCGCCAGTGAAGGGATCAGAGGTGTCGTCGCCCGTGAAGAGATCAGAGATGTCATCACCAACAAAGGAGCAGCAAGTTTCCTCACCACAGATGACAGAGAATATCCCATTTAAGACAGAGAATAAAGATAGTGTCACACCAGAGGTCGAAGAAGAATCGGATGATTCCGATGAAGACGTCGTGATCACAAGAAGACCAAGACAAGCAGCTCCTCAAAGACCCACAGTGTCGAACTTTTCTTCCGTGAAAACTGAACCACGTCCGGTATCGTCTCCTGTGCGGGCGTTCACAGAGAATGTCACTAAAAAGGTGGAGCCATCTGCAGTCGGCGAAACTTTTAAGATGTACTGGTTTGACTACAGTGAACTCGATGACTCGCTTCTTCTTTTCGGAAAGGTCCCAACCAAGGAAGGTGGCGTTGTATCGGCTGTGGTGCAAGTGTCGAACATGAACCGCGAGCTCTACTTTTTGCCACGCAAGTTCCGTCGCGATGACGAAACAGAGGCAGTGACTCCCAAAGATGTGTATGAGGAGATTACACCGATGTTCTTGCAAAAGTTCGGCTTAGACACTCTAAAGGCCAAGCCTGCCAAGATGAAATACGCATTTGAGCTCCCTGACGTGCCCAAAGGTGAAACTGAATACCTCAAGGTGCTTCTTCCGTACAAAACGAAGTTGAAACAGAAGTTGTCATGGCCACCAAATGTCGAGGGAGATACATTTTCGCACGTCTTCGGTGGAAATGCCGCGATCTTCGAGTCATTTGTCTTGCAGCGCAATATAATGGGACCGTGTTGGTTAGAGATCAAGAACGGCGACTTTACTGCCATGCAGAACACGTCGCACTGTCAGCTCGAAGTTTCCGTTGCATCTGCTGATAGCATTGTGCCAATTGCCGATGATGCAGCGCCACCAGCACTTACAGTCACGTCAATCTCGGTTCAGACAACATTAAACAAGAACCAACAAGAGGTCGTGTCTATTTCGATGGCGACGTTCAAGAATGTACCACAAGAAGAGCGGATTGATGAGAACATGAAGCCAAATGACGTCGTGACATTGGTGCGGCCAGTACACAGTGCGAACTTGCCCCCTGGGTTGCAAGCTATGGCCGAGAAGAAGGGTCTCAACGTGCGCGTGTTCCCAAATGAGCGCATGTTACTCAACTGCTTGGCAGGTATGATCAAGACGATCGATCCAGACGTGTTTGTCGGTCACAAGTTAGAAAACATATCGCTAGATGTGATTGTGCACCGTATGCATCAGCTCGGAGTTGCAACTTGGTCGACGTTAGGTCGTCGTAACAGAAGAGCATGGCCACAGAACTTTGGACGCAGCTCGGGCTTTAATAATAATATCCAGCTTCGTCTGATCTTCGATGGTCGGTTGCTCTGTGACATCGCTAATGAGATGGGTCAGTCGATCACACCCAAGTGCCAGTCGTGGGACTTGGCGGAGATGTACGAGGTTGCTTGCCGCAAAAAGCACGCTGTGTTGGACGTGAACTTCCTCAACCCGCAGTATGGTGAGGACGCGAACCTTCTTTTAATGGCATTGACAGAGAACGCGTCGCAGGTACAAATTGCAGCGGAGATTGCGTTTGCAATCCAGATCTTGATGCTTTCCAAGAAGTTGACCAACATTGCCGGTAACGCTTGGTCGCACACGTTGAGTGGAACGCGTGTCGGTCGTAACGAGTACATTTTGCTTCACGAGTTCAAGAACAACAACTACATCGTTCCTGATAAAGAGAGTAAGTACAACAAAACGACCAACAACCAGCAGCAGGCGCAGATGGAGACAGCAGAGGATGAGCAAACATCGAACAAGAAGCCCAAGTACCAGGGTGGTTTGGTGTTTGAGCCCGAGAAGGGCTTGCATAAGAACTACATTCTTGTGATGGACTTCAACTCGTTGTACCCATCTATCATCCAGGAGTTCAACATTTGTTTCACGACAGTGGAACGTGACAACTTCAACCGCACGCACGACGAGGACCGTGACATGCCCGACTTACCGGACAGGGACGTGACGCAGGGCGTGCTCCCGCGTTTGTTAAACAAGCTTGTTTCGAGACGTCGTGAGGTGAAGAAGTTACTCAAGGATCCCAACAACACAGCATTCCAGAATGCACAGCACGAGATCACACAGCAGGCGTTGAAGTTGACGGCCAACTCGATGTATGGATGTCTTGGTTACGTGAACTCGCGGTTTTACGCGAAGCCGTTGGCAATGATGGTGACCAACAAAGGTCGTGAGATCTTGATGGACACACGGCAGTTGGCTGAGCTGCTCGGGTTGCGTGTCGTCTACGGTGATACTGACTCTGTGATGATTGACACAGGTACTGATAACTTCCAGGACGCGTGGAAGGTGGGTGAGAGCTTTAAGGTTCACGTCAACGAGAGGTACAAGCTCTTAGAGATCGACATCGATAACGTGTTCAAGCGGTTGCTTTTGCACGCAAAGAAGAAGTATGCGGCGATGAACGCACAGGTCGACCGCAAGACGGGCAAGGAGACCACGTCGCTTGAGGTGAAGGGTTTGGACATGAGGCGTCGTGAGTACTGCCCGCTTTCGAAGGAAGTGTCGACGTTTGTATTGAACAAGGTCTTATCGGACATGGACCCAGAGCAAGCGCTCCAAAGCGTGTACGAGTTCTTGGAAGCTACGAGCGTTAAGGTGAAAGAGAACCAGATTCGCTTGGACAAGTACGCGATTAACACAAAGCTCTCAAAGGATCCTAGCAAGTATCCAAACGCGGCAACAATGCCGCCCGTTCAGGTGGCATTTCGCATGATGAAGGAGAACAAGATGGTGAAGGCAGGCAGTGTCATCACGTATGTGATCACCAAACAGGCACTGGACGAAGACACGAGCTCGCCCGCACAGAGAGCACGTTCTCTCCAGGAAGTGATGAAGAACCAGCTTGTGCCAGACCCAGTGCACTACCTTGAGAAGCAGATTTTAGCACCGATCGAGAGGTTGGTGGAGCGCATTGAGGGTGTAGACATGGTGCGGATCGCCGGGGCACTTGGACTTGATACACGGAGGTTCATCATGAGAGCTCGCAGTGGCGACCGCCAACTGAACGAGATCATGCCGTTAGAGTCGAGTATCAGTGACTCGGAGCGTTTCAGACAGGCCAGTTTCCTCGTGTTACAGTGTGGATGTGGGCACAAGTTCCGGTTTGGAGGTATCCAGGCGTCTAATGACTACATGGTGAACTCGAATGGTATCTGCTGTATGAAGTGCAAGAAGAACATGCCACCACTCAAGGTAAACGCACAGCTCGAATCTGCGATCAGAACTCACATCTCGCTCTATTATGCTGGGTGGCTTGTGTGCGACGATGCGGCATGCAAGCTCACAACTCGCCAAATCTCTGTGTATGGTAAGCGGTGCATTGGTATGTCGGGCAAAGCTCATGGGTGTAAGGGAGTGATGCGGTACAAGTACAGCGACAAAGCATTGTACAACCAGTTGTTGTACTTTGACTCTGTATTTGATGTGGATAAGGCCAAGGAGAATAAGTTGCGTTCCATTGAAGACACTCTTGATGGCCAGGTGGTGCCCAAGCTCCCATCGGGACAAGTTCTTGCGTTGGCCGAACAAAACAGAGCGTTGTTCGAGACTTCGCAAGAAGTGGTGCAAAAGTACTTGGGTGAATGTGGTCGCCGTTATGTGAACATGGGGTCTATCTTTGACTTCATGGCATTTTAGAGGGAATGTATAGAATGATAGTGTTCAAAGAGAAATAGGATAGAATAATGATTGAGTGTAGAAAGAAATATAGTTGTCTGAACCCCGCGAAGGCTAGATATGAATATCAATTAGATTATCTTCGAGGAGTTGCTAAATGCTGTTGCTCACACACTGGCCTTGGAGTAAGTAAGGTTCATAGAAAATTCACAGTCTTGGAAATTCGCTGTCTTAGACCTTTTGGTAGTCTCTTTTGTCCACTTTTCAATAAAAAAACAACCCGAAAAACAAAAAACAACTATGAACTTCAACCAGGGCAATGGCGTACCGCCACCCAACGCGGGAAATCGCAACATCCCTGTGATAACACCACAACTCCTCGCGGGATTGAATCCACAGCAGCTCCAGCAGTTCAAAAACCACCCTCAATACCAAGAGATAATGCGTAATTTCATACAGAGACAACAGGCCATGCAACAACAGAATATGCAAAACATGGGCCAAGGGTCCGTACAGACCAACCTTGGCGTACCAAATATACCACAGAACAACCTCGCGCATACTCAACACTTGGGAGGTTCAATTGGTGGGGCCAAGCCTACGTATCCGATGATGGGTAGGAATCCAGCAACAGGTCCAATTCCTAATATGGGACCAGGAATGGTTCCACCACACCACGCTCATGGCCTGCCACAGCAGATCAACCTCCAACAACAACAAGCGCGATTCCAAGCACCAGTCGGTGGACAGCCCTACGCAGGGGGTCCTATGAATGCTCCAATGAACCCACAGATGCACCGGATGGCAAGTGCTGGTAAGATTTCGCATCCGGGCACACAGTTAGGGACGTTTCCGACAGGGGCGCCTGTTACTGGACATGGAATTGGTGCAGGAGCTAGTGTTAGCGAAACACGCGGTCTTCAGTCGCCTTCTACGCTTTCTACAGCGGCGATTCAAAACTCTCTTCCCTCTAACTTTTCCTCAGACGTAATGAGTAAGGTGCCGATGAACACCATCAAGAGTATCACAGAGTGGTCAGATAAGCTTAAGGCTGAGGGTAAGGATGTGACGTCGGAGTTGACGATGTATGAGCAGCTCATCAAGAAGGATAGTGAGTATCTTACCAAGTTGCTGAAACAGATACACGATAATAAGCTACTCACAGAGGAGCTTGCGCGTAACTTAGCGGCATACAACCAAATCAAGCAATTGCGTATGAATGCCATCAGTATAGCAGCGAAAGGCCTGTTCAATAACAGTATATGGGGCGAAGGGTACCAAGGTTACGGTAATGGTACAACCAATACGAGCACCAAGTTGATTCTCCCAGACAAGGACTGGACAGACAAGCAGATCAATGATCGTGTTCTCGAGACATTGGCGAAGAGTGGCCGCGAGCTCGTTCCTATACGACTCGACTTTGACGCGGAGCGCGACCGGTTCAAGCTCCGTGACACCTTTTTGTGGGATTTGAATGAGAAGAGTCTCACTGTCGAGAGTTTTGTGCGCCAGTTGATCACAGACTCGAAATTCATTCCTATGGTTCACTTCGATCTTATCTGTGCTGCTGTACGCGAGCAGATCAACGACTACCAGCGCACGGTACAGCTGACGCCAGGGATTGGTGAGTTACGGATTCCAATAAAGGTGGACATTACCATCAACAATACACAGCTCACAGACCAGTTTGAGTGGGATATCTTGAATGCTCAGCCCAATGACCCGGAGGACTTCGCTACGGTGATGTGTGATGAAATGAATCTCCCAGGTGAGTTTGCGACGGCGATAGTGCATATTATTCGCGAACAGACACAACTTTACCACAAGGCGCTCACACTCGTGGGATACAACTTTGATGGTAGTCCTGTACAGGAGGAGGAGATCCGCAGCCACCTTCTCCCGAATTTGCGTGTGTCATCGGGCTCGAAGATGCAAGATGATTTCCTCTCGATATTCCGCAATCCGGGTACCGTAGGTGACTACACACCGTCGTTGGTGAAGTTGACGCAGTTGGAGGTGGAGCGTCTTGACAAGGAGATTGAGCGTGAGAGTAGACGGAAGAGGCGTCATCTCAACCTCGACCTGGAGCCAGCGCTGAATGGCTCGCTGTCGTTACAGAACAGGTCGGTGAGGAGAAACTTGTTCCATGGAGGTGGAAGAGGTGGACCTACACTCCCAGAGTTATCGGATATGCCCAAGACGTTTAGAACACCAGCACCTTCGTCCATACTTCCTGGTGCTGTGGATTTGGGTGTACCGGATGTCTATGAGTACACGGAAATATATGTGAACAAGACACAAGTTCGCAATCCAGACTACAAACCACCTGCTCCTCCCAGACCTCCTCCGGTGGTTCGCTACGCACATGATCCATTGAGAGGAAGGTTCCATGTGTCGATCAGATTTGCACCAAGGTAGAGAGAAACGAGAGAGGTTGAGAAATGAGAGAGGTTGAGAAAAGGCAAAAAGAGAAGAGAAATAATGGGAGATAGTGAACAGTGGAAGTAGAGTCGATAACAGTTCTTAGTGTATAGATAAAAGTCAATTGAGTTATCGAAAAGTTAAAATCTTTGATAGTTTTTATTTATTGTACTTTCGAGTAGTGGTTAATGCTTTCAGTGAGGGGAAGACTCGGTTACCGACAGTACAAGCCCCGATTTATAATTGTATGACTGTCGGTCAATTGAGGTCAGTATTTGAGCGATGAGGAGATTGGAATGGTTTGTAGTGATGGTCAGTCGGAAATGTCACGGAGTATGTATTTTGCTCCTCCACTTTCACATGGATCGAGATTTGCGTGTGATAAGGTTTTGACAGCTTTTTTTGTTGAGCAGTTCTCCACTTTAAATAGTGGGCCATTCGCAACTAAAAGTGCAACAATGAAAAAGTTTGCAGTAGTAAGTGGTGCTTCTTCTGGTATTGGATATGCCATTGCCGAGGAATTGGGCAAGAGAAAATACACTGTTATCGGTCTCGCACCTGAGAATGCACTCTGGGAGACCAAACCCCTTCAGAAAGCCTTTGGGTTCATTCCCATTGCGTGTGATTTGACCAACTTGGCTGATATCAAGCGTGCTGCGGCGGATGTGACGAGGATCTCAGGTGGAAAGGTCCACGTACTTTTCAACAATGCCGGTGTGCACCATGGTGGTGCTGCTGTGGAAATGGAAGATGAAGAAGTCGAACGTTTGTTCCAGATCAACGTCACTGGCCATATCTACGTAACCAAATATCTCATTGATACCATCATAGCTACACAGGGTGCGGTGGCCTTCACTTCTTCAATCGCAGCAATTGCCCCTATGCCTTGGGGATCACTTTACAGTGCTTCCAAGCTGGCTATCGATATGTATGCCAAGGTATTGCGTCTGGAAATGCAACCATTGGGTGTTCACGTGTACAGTGTGCTCCCAGGATTCGTCAACACAGGTGTTCTTGATTCGTCACAAAGGACATCTACAGCAGCAGGATCACGCTACGACGTCCCAGGCATATATGATAGTCTCACAACAGCTACCCGCATTGCACGTGACTCCAACTTTGCACCACAGCGTGTGGCGAAGTCGATCGTTCCGCAAATCTTGGGACACCTGGGCAAATTTAACTTGTATGTGGGACAGTACCTGGTTTTGCTTTACTATGTACAGCGTTACTTCCCGTTATGTGTGTTCCAGTGGATTTTGTCATGGAGGTTCAAGCAGTTACGGGTATGGAGAAACTTGAGAAAGATGGTGAAAAGAACAAATTAAGTGATTGAATGATTAGTACACATAACTGTAGAGAGAAGCAGAAAGTATAAATGATAACAGCTAAGCTCGTATAACTTGAATTTGATGCATCCATATACTTTAGAATATTCTTTACCAAGTTCATACCTTCTCTACACTCCTTTAGACCATTCTTGATAACTCTAGTGTATTCATTAGTATACTCCAGCTTAATTCATTGATATACTCCAGCTTAATTCATTGATATACTCTAGCTTAACTCATTGATATTCTTGGTTGGTTCTTTTTATTCACACGTGACCTTCTAAGGTTTTAGAAATCTGTTGCCCCTAAAACGAGAGTTGGCCACCACACATGAGTGAACAACGCCGCCCCTTGTTGGAAGTTCCCGACGCCGACAGCGATTTTTACAAGGAGAACCCGCAGCTGGGGCTGCAGATGCTGTTGGCACTGCTGGATAGTGCTGACCATGATGCCGGTCCGAGCGGAACCTCTCAGGATACGTTACCAGATGATCATACTCCTTTAGAAGGATCTTCAGCACAACATGACGACAACATGCAAGACTTGGAAATGCAAATCTCCCCCAGACTCACCACAAAGCAACGGATCCTAAACGTGGTACACCGCTTTATGCCCATTAAACAGACCTATGAGCGAATTAACAACGGTCTTACGACGGGTCGGATGCAGACAAATATGCCAGGACGTTTCATCGGGCAGGGTACGGATGGAGTGTTCCGCAATCTCATGGCAAAGCCAGACACAGAAAGCAACCGTAATGAACTCGAGACTCATCCGCCTTCCTATGAAGAGGCTGCGGCAGACTCACTGCCTGAATACTGGGAATCGACGGTGATATCACCCATGTACGAAGATGAGGTGTTTGTCGAAGGCTTACCCGTTGGTGACATCGCAAGTTTTGTTTGGAATACCTTGGTTTGTGTGGCATTCCCGTATGTAGGGTTCTTCCTTTGTTACTTATTCCACACTTCGCATGCTGCCAAACAAGGTTCACGTACAGGACTTGGAATCACTTGGGTCATGTCTGGATTTGACATTTTGCCCCAGAACTTTGGTCATCCAGACAAGCCATTGATGCGCTATAAGCCTCAAGATCCAAACAACGTCGATGTCACCAAGAGTCTGTCAATAAAGAGCAATATATTGGACACATACTCGCCAGGTCTCTTTAAGCAGTTCACAGATACTTCGACAAATGAGGAAAGCACGAGTATGCCCCCTGCACCATACTTTGCGTATGGCCTCATTGCTTTCGGTATCTTTGTGATTTGCAAAGCAATGGTGGACTACTATAAGATGAAGAAGATGGAACGCGAAATCGTGTCACCTTCACGTGTACAGGAACCAGTTACAAGCATTACAGAGGAGGAGCCAGGTGAAAGAAATGATTAGAGAGATGGAAAATATGGGTTGGAGGAGAGAAACATATGGGAGTTCAAGAGAAGCAACATGAAAGATGAGAAGTATAAGATGGAAGAAATATGGTAGATTTGAAGGGATGGGAAGATTGAAGAGAAGAGAAGAGATGGTCATGTGAGTTTTGGAAAGAATAAAGATACACGCCACGAGGATGCTCAGGAAAGAGCAGGTCAATATCTATAGATTTTGCCGTGTTAGCTGAGTGCAACTAATAGCCACTGAGTATATATATATTATAAGGTTGATAGTACTAAAATCCCTAACAGATCGTATCATTAATAAACAGCCGATTGTTACTATCTCTGCTACTCTTATTACTGTTGATCTTCTGCTAATTTTATTACTGTTGATACTATTCTATGGCAAAATAACCAACATCTTCTCGTATATCGTAAAGACAATACCACCACTCAAGCACAATCTACCCAATCTTGGGGTGGCACCTTTCCAGAAAGTCAAAAGACCCTCTTCCTTAAAGATCTTGACAAAGCAATTGAGAGTGGACAGGTAGAGTTTGTCGGCACCCAAAGCCTGCATTCTGGTCTTGACAGTATCCACAGGCATCGTGGTGTACACGGTAATAATACCGGAAATGGATCCCACTGCAAATGTAGCAGCTGAGCTCAACTGTTCATTTGGCTTAACACCAAGACCTTGCTGGATCATCAGCTTAATGGCATTATATGAGCCAAAACGCACAGCCTGATTAGATGCTTGTCTCAAAGAAACAGGCACCAAGCCTGCATAAATACCTCTGATACCCAAATCTCTACATAATTTGTAGGAACCTGAGATCAAGCCATTCTGGTACTTTGGCTTTGCAGTTTGCTTATCGTCAATCAAAGCAGTCTTGATAGCCTCAAATGGAGTCACAGCAATCACAGACTCGAGCAAACCCGCACCCAAACCCGCGAGAATACCGCGTGGACCAGAAAGCTTGCCGTTTTTATCAGCCAAGAGGGCCTTGATGGAGTCGAAACCTAAGAAACGGACTGAGGCTTTCACTGTGTTACCCACTACAAATGCAGGACATCCAACATACAATGCCAGAACTCCCTGTGTTCTTGCAACATTGTAAATGAGCTTGAGTGGGTTGCGCAGAGCAGTCAGTGATTTGTCGACGAGCTGAAGTCTGGTTTTGGCGAATTCAAACGGGTAAGTGATGACACCTTCAATGGCACCAGCAGTACCACCCGCAATGAACGACTTCAAAGGATCCACTTTCTATAAGGTTAGTAAAGTCAACAAACAGAACGAGCATACTCACTTGTTCACCCATGATTAACTAATTTTTCACTGTGGAGACTGAAAACTCCGGTACAGGAGTTGAAAAAATCGGAACGTGAGGCTGGAAAATGTCTAAACGATACAGAGGAAGATACAGAATGATATAGAAGATATAGAAGATACACGATATAGAAGATACACGATATAGAAGATACACGATATAGAAGATACACGATATAGAAGATACAAAATAATATAGAAAATACAAAATAATATAGAAGAAACAGAATGATATAGAAGATACAGAATGATATAGAAGAAACAGAATGATATAGAACGATATAGAAGAAGGTATACTACTACATGAAACTACACTATGATGATTATCTTCAGACATTGTCTTATTTTGTTCTATTTTCTTTATGCTCTATCTCATGCCTAACTCTATCATCTCTCAATACCCAGTGGTGTTTATCTCCTATCACACTCACAATCATCTTTTCCCAATCATTTGTCCTACTCCATTCTTCCAATCAGTCAACTTTCTTTTCTCTCTCAGATCAAATCGTCGAACTCATCGTCATCATCATCATCGTCGTCGTCTTCTGCATCGGCCTCGGCCAATTTCGCATAGTAGGCGGCCAACGCATCCTGTGCCTCTCTGTCGTGGACGTCTCCCGAAGGTGCAGAAGCTTGTTCTCCTGCTTCTTTTGCGAGAAGCTCCTTGGAATCCACGGGCTCTGGATCCTCCAACTTACCCAAGCCCTGTTGGCCCACAGTCGAGTTAGAGTGCCATGAGGGCAAAGCATTCTGCTCCATCTTGATTCTGCGCTGTTCCTTCTCCAACTGCTCGCGCTCCAAGTTTTCGTCGTTGGCAGTGATCGACACATGGAGTGTGGCCTGGGCCTTGGAAGCCGCATTCTGGAGTGACTGCAGCATGTTGGCACGCGAACGACCACTTCCACGGGCATGGAACTGAGCACTAACACTTGATTGTGCTGGGATGGCCTTGACCAATGCGGATTCGAAGTCGTTGTCCTCAATAGATGATTCGTCGATCTTCTTCAAGTATGCAATAATTGGATCCACCTGGGACATCAACTTCTCGAGCTTTTCCTGGCGAAGAACTGCTTGTTGACTGGAATCATCCTCGACGAGTGTTCCATGACAAACATCACATTTGAACTCTGTCTTATCATCACTAAGAAGCGAGATCGCGTCCAACTGACTAACCTTTTTACCACAGCGTGGGCAAACGTAGCCCTGTGGATTACCGTAGTGTGTCATTTCCTCCTTTAGTAAGTTAACAATCGAATGGATCTTCCATTTGATAGCATCGACGGCCTCTGTGACATGAATGAAGTAGTAGGTACGTGTGATAAGCCGCAGTTGGGGGTTTTCTTCCTTTTGGATGTGGCCAACCAATAAGCGGTCCTCGACCAATTTGTTGCAAAGTGACCGGAGTTCCTTACGCTTGATGCTAAGAAGATGAATCAAATCATCCTCCGAGAGCACCGAGTGGATGAGGATGGCATCGATGATGAGAACATATGGCGTCGAGTAGAACCCGCGCGCTACGAACCGGATCAACGATCTGACTGTTCCGTCCATGCTTAGTGAAAAACGAAAAAAGTGAAGAGAAGGAAGAAAATGAGATAACATATAATAGATGGGAGGGGATATCATAGAATGGAGGAGATGGCATACAACAGAGGAGATGAAAGAAGGTAGATTTTAAAGGTAAACAGAACGATACTATAAGGTTGTGAGAGTGACTTTAATAGAGTCTACTTAATACTTGGTACATTGAAAATGTTTGTCAGATAGACAGAAGATCTTAAAGAATGATGATATACTAATACTAGATTGGACGACATAATAATAGAAGTTTGAACATATACTAGAATACTGAACATATACTGAACATATAGTTAATTCTAGATAAACTAACCATCAAGGTATACTACATAGACTCTTGACTTCATAGACTCTGCGGAATTTTAAACAGCCCATATTCAGGTGATTTCTGCCGAAAGTGCAAAACAAGTTGGGCCACTACTTGATGAGATGGAAATGATGTGTTTCTGGAGGTCTATAAAGACTTTCCTCATACTATTGTACTTCAACGCTTAGCATAACAAAATCACCTTGCAAAGCGCCTCAACCGCCTACATTCTTTAACCTTTTTTGCCCTACCTGTCAAGACGAGTAGTTCAGTAGTTTACATGGGTAGTGATACAAGAGATGGTGGGTGAAAAAACACAGTATTGATAGACTACAGTATTGATTGGAAAAGTGTTGATGAGAAAAGTGGTGATGGGATAAGTTCAAAGTACTAGTGTTGATGTCACTGTAGCCGCACAAGCGTTGATAAGACACGGTTGATAAGAAGTAACCAAATATTACACTTGCTCCTGAATTGCGCCACCGTCACGTTTTTCTCTCAGTCTTTATCCCCACCTCCTCATCATTTCCACCTGCTCTTCATCTCGATCTCCTCTTTACCCCCACCTACTTTGCTCCCCACCTACACCTAACCTCTTTTTCCGTTGCCCGAGTGTCGTTTCGAACCCGCCTCGACGCGTTTCTCGTTTCACCTGACAATACCCAATGGAGCTTTGTGTCGGGGGCAGCCGTAAAAAATATGGCACGCGGTGGCATTTCAGTCGCGAAATGTTCAGCACATGGCGCATTTCTTTTTTCCCCTTTTTGTCTCCCAATGCCCCCTAGACGCGTACCCCGACTGCCTATATACCTGCTCTTCGCCTTTTTTTCTACCGTTTCTCGGGGCCTCTTGTCAAACTTAATCACCACGGTAAAGCCTCACAGAAAAAAGCTAGACACATATTCATTACACGAGAGTAAAAAAAGACTGCAAGAAACTTATTGAATCCCTTGACAGACACATAGCCACATGTCCAGATACAGAGTGGAGCAGACGTTCAGTGACGCGAACGGACTAGACACGCCACTTAATAAAGGCTTTTACCCAAATAAGATGACTACTCCACCTGACACGTTCAAGCAGGATACCACCCAGTTTGACCCGTCGATTGTCAATCCAAAGGCTTATAACTCCTCGAACGCGCTTCTTTCACCAGCTTTCTCATCTCCGAGTCGCGTCGTCGATAGAACCGAGCAGTGCCTGCTGCCACCACCAACTTGTATCGACCCGTCGTCTTCGTCGCTTCTGCTTGAGGAGAAATCTGAAAAGCCGAAGAAAAAGCCCTCTAAGAAGACCAAAAAAGAAATGAAAGAATCGACTTTCGACTTGGACTCCGAGGAGAAACCACCATACCTGTACGCGACCTTGATCGGCATCTCCATCCTCAGTCACCAGGATAAACGTCTTCCTTTGTCACAGATCTACCAGTGGATTTCCGATACCTTCCGGTATTATAAAAAGGAGGACGTTGGGTGGCAGAATCTGATTAGACACAATCTCCTGTTGAATAAGGCGTTTGTAAAGGGTGAGAAATCCAAGGATGGTAAGGGACACTTCTGGTGTATCAAGCCGGGTTATGAAGAACAATTCCTCAAGTCTCGCAGTGTGAAGAAACTGTCATATTATGAGGTCATGGACCAGATAACCAACAACCGAATGAAAATGAAGGAAGAGACAAAGTCTAATATGAACAAGATGCCATCGTCTCCCAGTACAGCAGTTACCCCGAAGGACCAGTCTGAGGAAGACGATAACTTCGACGCAACAAAGAGTTTTGCGTATACCTACAACAAGTCACTACAGGAACCTGCGGCAAAGAGACAGAAGACCGCCAAGATGGAGTTGGGTGCGCCATTCACAAATACCCCGAAGCTTGATCCGGATTCGGCACATCCTTCTATTATCGTGACGGAATCTCCTAACAGACCGCTCCTTGCTGGCAAGAACCTCAACTACACATCTTCCTTTAGCTGTAAGTCCAATCTCGAACTCTCCCCCGTGCGGCCGAGTGAAACGGGTCCACTCCTCGAGCCATTGACTCCGGCCAATAACAACATTTTTCTCATGGGTCACCAACTCTCTCAGAACCACATCAATACCCATTTATATTCAATTCTCAACCTGAACATGCTCCACAAGCATCCCAATCAGGGCACAGCGCTGCAACAGCCACCACTGGCATCACAGAGCGACAAGAACATGTTGCGTACGCCCAAGTCTAATGTGCTTCGCACTCCTATGCGTAATCTCAAGACTCCACAGTCGAGCTCCATGACAAAGAGATTATGGAATTCGCCACTGTATCTTGATGACTTCTACTATTCGCCGCTTGTGGGTTCGACACTTCAAAACCATGTCTTAACCTCTTACGATGATGACGACATGGTTCTTCGCAGCTTCGAACATCACCCGCAGCAGCATCAGTCGCCTACGAGTAACAAGGGGAAGTTCCTGCGGAGTGAATCCACTTTGACCGATAAGGATGACGATTAACACTGCCTGATTGGCCTGCATTTGCATTTTTAACACCTTGGATAGGTTTGCTGTATTATTATTTTTATTAGGGTATGGAGTATAATTCTATTTATGATTGATGTAGGAACGATGAGATGAACATTCAAAATCTGAAGTGAGAAGCTAGGTAAGCTTAATCGGAAATATCATTGGATGACGGAACTGCTCATCCAGAGTACCGAATTCAACTAGTACCTAATATATTCATTTTTGACTGTTTTACCCCATGTATAAGTCCTTCCTTAGTGTTCTTTAACTGTTAGACTTTGTCTCTCCTTTCATGATGCTTCTTGATTGTTGACTGTTCCTTGTCTATTGTTTTTATCTATTTTGACTTCCATTCGGACTTCTTCGCGTGATTCTTTTAATCGGCACTTCCACATCCTTTACAGCCACATGTGACACATTCCACAGATGTTGCCACCTCCTCAGATTCATTCTTTAATAAGGTTGCCTTTGGAACGCGGCAGATACAAGTGTTCTTATGGTTACTATCAGCACGAATACACTGAATGCAACACAAATTCTCGTATCCTTGTTTCTTCCATTTTGCGATGAGCTCGGGGTTTGCATATGACTGTAACATTAGCCAATCGTACAAATCTTTACTGATGAGCTTTCTCTTGTAGTACATGTCGTATATGTATCTGTTTATCTGGAAGCTGATTTTTGTGATGGGCCATAAGGATTGACTAGCAGTTTTGGTGGATGATTCAGTTTGAGCTTTCAGAAGACGATCACGGAGCTTCTTAAGAGTAGGCTCTATCTTCTCATAACCATGTGGTGGGGCAGATGTTTTCTTTATTCGTTTGGTTTTCATGATGAGTGGAAAAGATGTGCTGCAATTGATAAAACTAAAAAAAGAATAGACTAAATCGATGAGACTTTGTGAAAACTACTGAAGGGACCATCCCCAAATCAATTTGTTTAAACACATTAACTAAGACCCTGATCATCATGGATACTGATCAAAAGTGAGAATGAATTCATAAAAGTAAATTCTTAGACTATCAACCACCAATTCTTCATTATCAACCACCAATTGGGATCTTTATAATCAGCCGAGTTCTTTCAACATCTTATACTATGCTCTACAATAGAAAATAGCTAAACAATAGAATAGACAATAGGAAATAAAATGATGGAAATAGCAATCATAGAAAGTAGAAGTAGACATAGCAGAAAGATACCAAAGAATTTCTATCAAAGATGATGCTAGGAAAGAAAATTCGACCATGTAAGAAGCTATAGGTGCTACCACATGAGAATCACCATAGAAGAAATTACCAAATGAAGCATCCTTCATAGGAACTATCCATCAGAACTCCATATAGTTATCATAAAAAATACCACTATCCTCCCTAAACAAATAACGTCAAACTCTTTGGTACAATCTCTGGTGCATTTGTCTGCGACCATTCTTTCGAGAACACAGCCGCACTATTTTATTGTGTCACTTTATTGTTCCTTGAACTTGTACCCACCATTGAACATTCACTATGAAATCATGTGCTTATCTGAATCACCCTACCCAACATACACTATAGAAATCACAACTTATACCCTATATGTTGTCATCGTACAGGGGTTAAATAAAAATTTCTCAGACCTTCCATAGATCACGCTCCTCTTAGATCCCTCCTTGCATCCTGCATACTACGCGTCCCGTTTTACTTCTAACTTAATAGTTTAATCAACTCCATCAGTTAAACCGTATAGTGAGCGCGTATCATCAATGATCCACCGTTACACTCTGTTGGATTCCGGACCGGCTTTTTGAACCACATTTCTTAACAAGCTTTCTCTTCCAACGGCGATTGATGTTCGTTACACAGAAACGAGAGGAGGTGTAGCAAGCAAGGGCTCACCACAACACCACCACCAGAACTCGATCTTCTCCATACCTAGAACAGCTCCAAGTCCACAAGGGTCATTATTTGAACGATACTAGCTGTTACATGCTCTCGTGCGACGCGCCCATCGCTAATACGAGCTAGATTGCACGGCTCCTTTTGTGGTGCCCAGGGTTCATAACCCCACTCAACAATGAAACGATGATCCGCCTAAGAAATTTTTATTAACAACCTACTAGCATGGCCGACAACGTATCGTCGTCGACAACGTCGACGTCCGCCGTCATCTCGACATTGGTGGCAAACTTGGTCTTGTGTGGTATCTTTGTCACATGTTTCTTGATCTTAAGGCTCAAGTTTAAGCGTATCTACTCTCCAAAGAGCTCCTTTGATTTGGTGCCCGATGACAAAAAGCCAACTCCTTTACCGAAGGACCCTATCAGATGGGTTTACATCCTTTTGACGAAGCCTCATTCATTTATCATCCAACAGGCTGGTATTGATGGTTACTTCTTCTTGCGTTACGTGTACGTGATGGGTTGGTTCTTCCTTTTGGGTATGTTGACGTGGATTATTCTTCTCCCTGTCAATGCCACAAATGGTATGGGTAACAAGGGTTTGGACCAGTTATCTATTGCAAATGTTAAGAACCATAACAGATACTACGCTCATGTGTTCATCGGTTGGGTGTATTATGGCTCCCTTATCTTTGTCATTTACCGTGAGTTGTTCTTCTACAACTCAATGCGTTGTGCTGTTCTTTCACTGCCTAAATTTGCAAAGCAGTTGTCCCTGAGAACTGTACTCTTCCAGAACGTTCCAGACTCGCTCATTGATGAGAAGCAGTTCTTCAAATTGTTCGAGGGTGTGAAGCGTATTTACATCACGAGAAATGCACGCAAGTTGGAGCACCTCGTTAACGAAAGAGCTGCTTTGATCAACAGGTTGGAAATAGCTGAGAACAAGTTGTTGAAGAAGGCCGTCAAAGCCAAACTCAAGGCTGAGAAGAAGGGTGAGCATATTGAGCCTAGTGATGAAATCTCTGCATATGTTCCTGAGAATAAGCGTCCTCGCCATAGAAGTGGTGGCCTCTTTTCCAAGAAGATTGACACCATTAGATATTGTCAGGAGGAGATTCCAAAGGTCCATGCTAAAGTTAGGTCCTTGCAGAAGAAGTACAGAACGTTTAAACCTAAGAACTCCGTTTTCGTTGAGTTCGACAACCAGTACTATGCACAGTTGGCTTATCAAGCTACTATTCACCACAATCCTTTGAGAATGAACCCGGCATTTACGGGACTTGCTCCTGCTGACATTAAGTGGAACAACATGAGATTATTCTGGTGGGAAAGAATCACCAGAAGAGCGATTGCTTTCTCCGCTATTATTGCATTGATTATTCTTTGGGCCATCCCAGTTGCATTCGTCGGTGTGATCTCTAACATCACGTACTTGACAAACAAGTTACCATGGTTGAGATGGATCTTGAACATGCCTCACCAGCTTTTGGGTATCATCACCGGTTTGTTACCAACAATTATGTTGTCGCTCTTGATGACATTCTTGCCGATCTTTATCCGTGCCATGGCTCAGATTGCTGGTGCACCATCTGTTCAGCACGTTGAGCTTTTCACTCAGGCAGCATACTTTGGTTTCTTGATTGTTAACTCTTTCCTCGTTACTACGCTTGCCCTGAGTGCAACCTCCACTGTTACACAAATCGTGGAGAGACCCGAGAGCGCGTTGTCCATCTTGGCTGCAGGTCTCCCCAAGTCCTCGAACTTCTTCATTTCCTACTTGATTCTTCAAGGTTTGGCTATTGCTGGTGGTTCGCTTTTCCAGGTTGTGGGCTTGTTCCTCTACTACATCTTAGGTTACATCCTTGATTCCACTGTTCGTAAAAAGTGGGCACGTTTTAGTGGATTGGGTAGTATGGCCTGGGGAACTACTTTCCCAATCTTCACCAACTTGGCATGTATTACGTTGGCATACTCCATCATCTCACCAATGATTTTGTTGTTCGCCTTCGTGGCCTTCGTTTTGATCTACATCACCTACTGTCACAACTTGACCTACATCTTTATTGAATGTCCTGACACCAGAGGATTGCACTACCCTCGTGCTCTTTTCCAGACTTTCACAGGTGTGTACTTGGGACAAGTCTGTCTTTTGGGTATTTTGGCAGTTGGTAAGGGATGGGGTCCTATTGTGTTGCAAGTGATTGGACTTCTTTTCACAGTTTTCTGCCACATCCACTTGTCAGACGCCTTTTCTCAATTGTCGCAGGTTGTTCCAGCAGACTGTATGAGAGCTTTGGATGGTGTTTCGACTACTGTGTCCTTTACTGGTCATACTGAGTACAAGACTAAGGTCTTAGACAAAAAGAAGCCAAAGGAGATCTATAAGGAAGACGTCATGGAGGAGAAGGTTAGAGAGGAGTTGGGCGACTTGGAACTTCAAAAGGATAACCACAAGGAGATTGTACCATTGTTGGCCGATCGTGACAACAAGAGATTGATCTCAAACAACTTCATTGTCCAATTCTTCCGTCCAGATGTTTCCTTGAATTACAGGTACGCTAAGCTGATGTTACCTGCTACCTACAACATAGAACCCGAGGAAGCTGATGACAAGAATGCTTACAATATTCCGGCAGCAGGTGCCGGTGCTCCAGGTGTTTGGATTCCAAGAGACCCTATGGGGTTGTCTGCTATCCAGATCGAAGAGTTGTCAGGAGTAGTGAACATCAGTGATGAAAATTCCACTTTCAGTGAGAAGGGTAGCATCAGATACTTGGGTGAACCACCAAACTAGAAATTGTATATTATGGGAAGAGATTCACGAGTTGATAAGTGTAGACAACGTAAAAAGTCAAAGGAATTTGAACTTATAATACTGAATTAGCTGATACAGAACGGGCTCATGGTAATGAAGTATGAGCTTACTCTTCTTAATGATTAACTTTGCCATTAATTAAAGTAAAATTTCATCTTCAAGCTAATAACTACACCTGCAGTAGATCATATAGAATCCTCGGTTTTATTTTGTGGGGTGGTTTGTAGACAATTCCCTTCTTGGAATTTTTTATCACAGTCTTAAAGGCTTGAATTCGTGCGAATGTTCAAAATAAGTATGAGGAACCTCACTGTCGCTAGGTCTCGTCTCGGCTTGACCAGCCAGCACTTAACTATGAACCGTTGCAGCTCTACGGTATCATCTGTTTCCATTGGATCCAAATACTCGACCGATTATCAAAAATTTGCAACGGTAGATGGGAAAGTAGTGTCTTACTTCCATGATATCCCCTTATCCTTGGATTTGGAGGCCAAAGAAGCCAACATGGTGGTGGAGATCCCTCGCTGGACAAATGCAAAGTTCGAAATCAGTCATGGCGAAGGAAACCCTATCCAACAAGATGCAAAGAAAGGCAAAGTCCGTTTCGTGAAGAACTTGTTCCCTCATCATGGTTACATTCACAACTATGGTGCCTTCCCCCAAACTTGGGAAGATCCGACCGAAAAGCACACGGAATTGGATCTCTACGGCGACAATGATCCTTTGGACGTGTGTGATATTGGTTCTGTGGTGCTCCTGACCGGTGACATTAAGAGAGTCAAGATTCTCGGTAGCATTGCATTGATAGATGATGGCGAATTGGATTGGAAGGTCATTGTTATCAACAAGGATGACCCCTTATCGGAGGAGTTGTTCGATATTCATGATGTCTTCACCAAATGCCCAGGTCTTTTGGAAACAACTAGACAATGGTTTAAAGACTACAAGTTGCCCGATGGGAAACCAACAAACAAATTCGCCTACAACGGAGTGTACAAGAATCAAGAGGAGACATTGAAGATCATTCAAGAGTGCAGTGAATCCTGGAAAAAGCTCATTTCTGGAAAAGTTTCAGGAGAAAAGTTGCCACTGATCGCAAACACCTCTATAAAAGGTTCTCCAGG
Source organism: Kodamaea ohmeri (assembly GCA_004919595.1). Lineage (NCBI taxonomy): Eukaryota > Fungi > Ascomycota > Pichiomycetes > Serinales > Debaryomycetaceae > Kodamaea > Kodamaea ohmeri. Next base: position 974,840 of record SKFK01000002.1, read on the forward strand.
GTATACTGAAGAGTTCGCTCAAACCCTTTATGCTGGAGAGGCTCAAGCAGAAACTCCAATTCCTAGTGAAATTGATAAGTCTTATTTCTTGTCAACAGATTAGCCGTGAATGTTAAATAGAAATTTGTATTAGCGAAGTACCACCCGTATTGGCTCTAACAAATCCCGAATCATGAATATGTATCAAGATACTGGAACCTGTGATCATCAGTATATCTACATCAAAGTATACACATGCTATTCAATTCTATGAAAATCACTATTATTCAAAGAAATCCTTTAAATCCCTGATTTCTGAAATCACATTACTCATGAGCAAGTTATGCGCATCACCCCTCTTCTCGATGATCCTTTGTTCTTCAACTGTAGCTGGACTGATTCTAGAGGCTAAAAACTTTGGGTGCTTCAACAAGTTATTGATACATTCCACGAATTCCTCTCTCTTTACGGCAGTCTCTAAACCTGGTAAGAAGTCTAACTTGCCATCACTATTGTTCAGCTGTAAGTATTCAACCACATTCATTCTAGTGAGCAAATCGTAGATGAGTAATATCTGGCTTGTTTCTGCAACAATGGCCGAGTTTATCTTGATGCTTTGTGAGTCTCTTGACCAATTTCCTAAGCAGAAACCAATTTGCTTCGAAAAGAGACTCAACGTGACGCAGACGTCTGGTAAAACAGCAGGTCCTAACTTGGAGAGTGCACTAATGATAACCGGTAAGATTCCATTATTCCAGATGCGGTGGTGCTGTGGATTCGAATCTATACTCACATTACCGACTCTCAACGGGCTTGAGATTGGAGATTCAACCAAAGCCAAAAACAATGCCGACAGCACAATCTTCTCAGCAATAACCTCGATCGACATCAATTGCTGGATAAACATGAGAGCTATCTGTGCAAGAATGTAATCTTCATTTGCTTCGATGTAATGTGACAACGAAAACGTGTGAAGTAACGCTCTGATCGTACCGTTGTCATTAACCAAAATACTCATCTCATAATCAAGATCGCCGGATGTCTTCATATTGACAAAGATTTTAAGAATGGACAATACCAACATCAAGTCATCGATCTTTGCGTTCATGTGCTGTGGTGTGTGGTTTTTGTCTGTGTGTGAGAGGTAAACATCATTCTGCACTTCAATCAACAATACTTTGGCCGACTTTGTGATTACAATGTCGAACAACTCCTTGAACACGCTGAAATATTCCAAGAGAAGTGCGTCATCATCCTTGACAAGATTCAAGCAACAGTATATTATGCGCAAAAGTGGCCTGTAGTATCCCTGCAGTGTTACCAATGAATTGAAATACTCGAGTCTTTCCAGAGAAAGTAATTCCAAGGACACCTTCAAGATATTAAACAAGTCATTACGATCCTTTTTCAAGTCACTGCGGTTGTAAAGCGAGTACATGACGAAAAACGCAAGCTCAATACGGACGTGGAACATCTCTTTGATCTCTCCGTTCACCAAGTTCATCTTGAGCAAGTGTGGAACTAACCCAATGTGTTTGCTGTGCAAAGCGCTCGAGGAGCGCCTGCAGAATGCAGTGACAAGGCAAGCGAAAGACTTAGCCACGGCTACCTGAGCGTATGTGTACTGCTCTTTCAAGCTAGCATTCTTGATTGATTCCTTGACAGCAAGCCATTGAAGGTTGTTCTGGAAATAGGAATCCATCAAGGAAAGATTATAAACAGTGTTGAAACCAACTCTGTTACGCTTGACCAAATGTGCTTGGAACTGTTGCAACTTGAAACCGCTGAAGACTTCTTCAAATGTGTTATCCTCTTTAATAGGGCTCAGAATCACAAATTTCAGCATGATAGTCTCGATAAAGGTATCCATTGTAAGCAACTTGATGATTTTTTTGCGAGTACACTCGTTTCTAGTTGTAAACAATATGAGCGAAAGAATCTCAGCAATCTTGGATACGATTTTGATCTCATAGCATCTGCTGACATAGTCGTCACTTGACGACGGTGGTTCTGTAATCTGCAATTGAATTCTAGTGACTAACTCGTCGATAAAGTCTTCATCATCCTTGTCTCTAGAAGTAGACCATGTGTTGCAGGCCAATGCCAACGCCTCCAATAAATGGACACTAACAGAATTAGGGTAGTACTTCATGTCGTTGACGTTCTTCTTCAATATGTGCAAGAGCGATGTGTTAGAGTCGTGGTTCAAATCACCCGAGAAGTCACCAAATACGTCTCTTCCACTGATGAAAAGAACAGCGAGACCTTCTTGGTTTCCCTCCAAAACGGCACAGATAAAGTCGTATAATGCAATCTTGATTCTGTAGTCGTCAAAGGAGTTATCCAAGTCCGCAGAGATTGAATGCAAAAGAACTTGGGCATGGTCCCTGCCCAAGTGGGCCAATAACGAAGGCTTTGACTCATCTGGCCACTTGCCATTGGTCAAGGCAGTGATCACCTCTAAAACATCCTTGCGCAAGTTACTGTGCAAAGAGTAAATCAGCACAAGTTGTGGGAGCTTCCTGAATAGCTCCTTTTCAAGACTCGATGGTGGATAGTTGGCGTGGGTACGTATAGTTATGATCAACAGTGAGAATGCCAAGGAACAACGTACCCAGTTCTCGTGCCAAAATCCAGAAAGATCGCTGATTTCATTGGCACTCAAATCGGAGCAGAGTGTATCAGTCATGGCAATTATGGGAACCGCCGAACGCGCGTTGTCGTTGGAGGCCACCAAGAACGAGTCTAAAATGGCTTTCACAGAGGCATTAAGTGGCTTGACAATGTCAGTGTATCCATATGCACTTGCCAAGATTTTGGTAAATGCATCCAATACCAAAACACCGATTTCCATCTTCTGGTATGCCTTGTTGAACCTGCAATACACAAAGGATTCGAAAACAAGGAGCAAGTGCTCAATAAACTTGGTCATGATAATACCCTTGGCTTTCTCTGGGTAGTCGTCAGATAAGATGAGACAGTTTTCGATAGTTGCATAAATGAACTTGATAAGCGCAACAGTAAACTTGTAGTCTCCATTAACCATTTCTATAGCGCCGAAGATGATTGAGGCAAAGCCTTCCTTTCCGTTTCTTGAGAGCAAAGCAGATTTGGCCAAAAATGGCCATATTCTGTATGATAAAAATGGGAAGAGCTGTGTGAGTAAATCAAGTACAACCTCTAAAACTCTCACTTCACGGCTGTGTAAACCCTGTTCGAGTAAACGCAAGATCACTTCGACGATATCAGAGTCATCTGTACAAACAGACATGGCCTCGAGCACGGTCTTGACGTCATCAACGCTACTATCCATGCATACCCTGGTCAAAAGATGTAAAATATCCACGACAACCTCAACTTTCTCAGAGTCGGCAGTGTTGAATATCTTGGACACATTCTGCAAAACACGCCCCAAGAAAGCCCAACCATTGTACTTATAGAGAAAAGTGACTAAAATCTCGTCATCTGTAGCTGCAGGCAAGATTTTTGCCTTTGTGCCTGCGCTCAACAAAAATGACAACTTCTTGTTGATCTCAAATGGGGGGTAGACATCGATGGCAGAGCTGAGCTTTACCAAGTCAGGGTTTTCATCATCTATCTCGTACAACTGGGAGAACTCTTTCTTGGTGAACTTGGCGATGATAGATTTGAGGTCGTTAAACTCATGGAAGGCGAAGTTACCGTTGATAGATGCAATTTTCAAGTACGGTGTAAGGAGCAACGGAAACTTTGCACGAGCCAAGACGATTTGTGTCAAGGTTGACTCATCATCGAAGAACTTTTCTATAATGCCGTTGGGACAGTTCAGGAGAACATTTTCTATGGTATTTGTTATCTCTGGGGTGAAGGTGACCAAGGGTATGGCGGCGACGATGACTGAGGACAAGATTGTCGAGAATATATTGTCAAACTTCAACAACTCATTGAGTCTGTAGATGTCCTCAAATACTGTGATTGAACGATCATTCAAAGACTTGATTGCAGTTTCGGTGATGGGCAACTTCTTCGCCAATTCGTTAGATGGATACTCCTGTGTGAAGTAGAATTGTCTTAAAAGAACAATTGACCAACTGTACATTATAACTGTGTTTGCGTTAGATACGCTTGTGATAGCATCATTGGCTGCAAGGAACGCGGAGGTGTCGGCAAAGATGGTGGTTGGGGCTCCAGCCTTGGTCACACTATTGGTTTTAGTTGGGAAGGCATGAGCTAAGTCCAAGAACAAAACCGATATCACAGTAATTAACCCTTGAAGGAATGCAAAGGATTGCTCCAGGAAATAAGGTCCGAAAGTCAAGCCAAAGCTATTCAGATCCATGAAAGCGAACCAGCTCTTTGTTGCATCAGGACCAACATTGGGGTTTTGAATTAGAACTTCGACACCCACACGGCACAACTCGATCATGAACAACTTTGTTTCGTTGAAGATCAACTCATCGATTTTTGCAGAGACACCTGACTTGGGCTTTGAAATCAAGAGCTCTGCCGAGTCACGTAACGCGCTAATGAGCCCATCGAGGTACTTCTTCGACAAGAAGATGTCCTTGCCCAAGTTTTGCACGATTGTGGATGCATATTCGTTTGTCTTGTTGTTGAGAAGTTCGACAACGATTTTCAAGATGGTTCTTCTTTCTCTCAAGACCTTGCTGGCATACAAGTAGAGACGTTCATTCTCCAAGTTCTTCTCACGATCATCTGGAAGCTTGCTCTTTAACTTGGTGATATCTGTGATTTTCTTCTCCGGTATGCGTTTGCAGGTCTGACTAACTACACGGAGCACTTCCCTAAGATCGAGGTCGAGGATCTCACGGATTTTATTGGCATCGTCGATGTTTTTCAGCTCTAGAGAGTATGTGATGTTGTGGAGGAGGATGTCCTTAGTCTCCTTTTTCACGGTGGTGGAATCGGTTGAGGAAAGTGGTCTTGGATTCTTCAACAAGTCGTTATTAAGCATCAAGAACTCGTCCAATGCATCCAAAATATAGGGATCTGTGCACGAGCGCAAGAGCGCAAGCGCATTGTCGAACGTCCAGAACTGAGTGGGTATGATCGGCTTCAACGTAAGCGCATCCTTGCTCAATTGCACGGCCGACATCTTGCTGATTTGTTTATTCGATGCTCTGAAAAAAAATGTATGAGGCAGTTGACTTCCTAATACGGCCATATTTTTCGACAGTTCCGCGCACGAGCATCTCGGTATACGAGCTGGGCAACTTTTCGCTACTGGTCTTAGTATTAAAAACATTCGCACGTCACCCGTCGCGGTTCCAAGCAAATACCTTCCTTCTTTCAATCCATGGAGCCATTCTACGTCAGTGCCCCTGGTAAGGTCATTATCTTTGGCGAACACTCAGCAGTGTATGGCAAACCTGCCATCGCAGCCGCACTCAGTTTACGTGCCTATTTACTTGCAACTCCAAGTACCGACCCTGACGTTATCACGCTTGAATTCCCAGATATCGGCTTGAAACACCTGTGGAACAAAAATGAGATTCCTTGGAAGGAGATCTCCGAGGTCTTGAAGGTTGAGAATGGTGTCCCACAAGTCACCGATGATTTGATTCCTGAAGTAACCGGGTTATTGAGTCCCGTACTCGAAGACCTCGAGTCAACGTTACACTACACTGCGTGTCACTGTTTCCTCTACATGTACACCAACTTGTGTAAGCAACAAACTCCTAGTATGAAGTTCTGCGTGCGGTCCACACTTCCAATCGGTGCTGGGTTAGGATCATCTGCACTGACTGCAGTGTGTCTTGCATCTGCCCTCTCGCTATTGGGAGGCCACATTGCGCAACCAACGTTTGCACTCAAAGACAAGTTCGGTAAGGACAGAAAGGAAGCCGATTTCATCGATACCTGGTCACTCATGGGCGAAAAATGCTTCCATGGTAATCCTAGCGGTATTGACAATGCCGTTGCTACTCACGGAGGTGCTGTGATGTATCAAAGAAATACGTCCACTCCATCGGTTAAAACTACTATTAGAAACTTGCCACCAATCCGTTTGGTTTTAACCAATACCAAGGTACCGCGCAGAACTGCTGAATTGGTTGGTGGTGTTGCCAAGCTCAACGAAAAGTACCACAACACAAGCAAGTCTATCTTGGACGCCATGGGACACTTGGCTTCAGATGCATACCAGCTCATGGTACGTCCAACGTTTGGTATATCGGAGGAGGCTCAGTTGAGGGAATTGATCAATGTAAACCACGGACTCTTAGTTGCGTTAGGTGTGTCACATCCCGCGCTTGAGCAAGTCAAGATTGTGGGTGATAAGATTGGTGCGACCAAGCTCACAGGTGCTGGAGGTGGAGGTTGTGCTATTACGTTGGTCAATGATGGCGTAGAAGAGGATGATATTAAGGACGTCATGAAGGAGTTTTCTGATGCGGGTTTTGAGACTTTCGAAACGTCTTTGGGCGGGAAAGGTGTTGGAGCAATCAGCTTTTCGCAAACAGAAGTGCCAGACATCTTTGACCCAGAAACGTTTTTGGCATACAAGACGAGGGATGACATCACGGATGCACTTGGTAATTTAGAGGGTTGGAGATTCTGGTGAGAAGGGTAGAGGAAGAGAAGAGATAAGAAGAAAGGAAAAGAAAAGATAGAAATGATAAATTGAGGAGATAGAAGCAAAACTTGGTACTAATATAGATTTTATAGCTAAGCAGCTAGTTAAAAGTACTGTTGATTTATTTGGTCCGTAACTACACTACATTCATGTGTGAGAAATATCTCTAAGTACCTTCTCTAAAGCTATCTCTAAACGATATGAACCATCTCTAAGCTATCACTAATTTGCAATTTCTGTCTAACTTGTAGTCTCTAATGTGTAGTTTCTAACTTGTAGTCTCTTTGTAGTCTCTTTGTAGTCTCTTTGTAGTCTCTTTGTAGTCTCTTTGTAGTTTCTTCGTAGTCACTCTGTAGTCTCTTTGTAGTCTTTTTGTAGTCTCCTCTTAAATACCTCTGTTGAACTGCAACGTCTTGATCTCATTACCCTCCTTATCCTTTAATCCATGGAACTGCTCCTCCAAACGGTCCACACTCAACTCTCTTCTCTGGGGGAACACTGCCAATGCAAATGGCAAAGCCACGAGAGATGTTGCGAAAATCAAGCCGATGTTGGTCAAAAGCTCGTATGCCTTCGGCTTACCCTTGAGCAAACGGGTTTTCTGCAACTTGACCAAAATCAATGGAGGTACAACCATAACAGGTGTGGCATTGATAACTCTACTAGCAGCAGTCTCACCCACGGCGTATACGGCGGCGGTCTTCGAGCGGCCCATGTCTTCTTCGCCATTGAACACGGAAATACCCTTTCTGATCTCCTCACTACGCATCAAGAACACGTTTGCAACACCAGCAGAGACCACAGCAGCAAATGGCACCAATCTTCCTAAAATCAACTTAGTTGATGGCGACACACGCTTGAGACGTGGAACAACCGAGTTGAGACCCAATGCAACAGAACATGACGCAGTGACAGCCATAGTATAGTTGGTGAAAATTTGCATGGGAGTCAATGGGTGAGATTTGTTAGCATTAGCGGTGTTGATAGCCACGTTCAACGACTGATTCGCAACCTGCCAGAAGAGTGTACCAGCAGTACCAAGGTTTGGTGTGAGCATACCTGCTGTGACCACGAGGTTCAGGAGCACACACAGTGACATTCTGAATGGGAGAAACACAGTTTCACCAGTATCTGGGTGTAATGTAGAGTCCAAGATCTTCTTTGCACGCCAGAGTTCAGGAGTCATTGATGGTACGACACCGTTGCGATAGTCCCACACCATGCGCTTAGCCTTTTCGATGTCACTGCTAGTGTTGAGAAGCATTGTGGGGTCAGAAATCTCTGCACAGTGCTTGACTCTGCCCCAGTAGGACGAAAGGTCGAACTTGGAATCAGGGAGTGGTACGGTGCCTGGAATAGAGGAAGCCATGGTGAGTTGAAAAATGGAGAATAACAGAACAAAGAGATTGAAGAAAACACAGAAGGGTAAGAGTACATACAATAGAAAGAGTGAGGGGAAATGTTGAGTATGAAGGATGAGGGAGAATGATGTATGAATGGTAATGATGATAATATTAAAGGATGAAATTGATAGAATGAAATTGATAGAATGATAGGTGATGATAAAGATTATGTTAATGCTGAGAAGGGTCTGAGTCATAATGTGATTGAACGGTGATCTGAATCATAATGTTAAAATTTTATGATTAGTACAATGAATCTATTATGTGTTCAATCTCACTATCAATGAATTCATCTCTCTTCAATGATATCTCTATTCTCCCCTACTCTCACCTTTCTCATATTCCTTGTGTACTTGTCTCTACTGTACTCATTTTCTTAACCCATTTTCTACGGTTTATTTTCTACCGTTTATTTTCTACTGCTCATTTTCTATTCTTCCTCTTATGTCCACCATTGCCATTGGCATTGATATTGTACGATGCAACCGGTTCCGTCATATCCTAACCACTCGTAATGCTGCATATATCCAACGGCTTGGGCAACGTATTCTCCACCCGCGGCACGAACTTCCACTCATGGACAACTCAGATATCGACAAAAGCACTCGTGTTTTAGCGGGAAGCTGGGCAGTTAAAGAGGCTGTGTACAAGACATTGGATAGTGAACACCAGAAACAGTTCCAGTTTAATAAGTGGTATCGCAGTTATGATGACAGGGGCAAACCTTCTGTGGGATCCGATCTGTATACTCGAAACGAAGACTTCTTGATGAGCATGTCACATGATGGAGACATTTTGGTTGCGACGGTATTGCGTAAGAATAGAGATTGAAAAGCTTCGGTTGAAGGACCTGAAGGACCATGAAGGTGCAAAGATAGACTGGATAATGAAGGAACATGAAGGAGTCTAGGACAATGGAAATAGGAAATTAATGGGATACTTGGGGTACATAAACTTGTGGATTCATAGTCCATTGAATGAATACATATACCTCGTTTTTATACTTACAAACAGGTTCTACACTTGCTCTCGTTACCTACCTTCATTCTCTATTTGTCTCTAACGAATCCTTTATTGTATCGTCTTCTGTAGTTCCTAACATACCCTTCCTACCTTCCTATACATCCTTCCTACAAATCCTTCCTATACATCCTTCCTATATATCCTTCCTACAAATCCTCTATGATTACAACTCGGTTATGGAATGAATATACACCGAGGTATGACCTCTCTATACACAGTCCTTTATCTAGTACTTAGCGTCTATTCCCACTCAACAGTGGCAGGAGGCTTGGAGGTGATGTCGTAGGTCACACGGGCAACGCCGTCAACCTCGTTAACAATTCTCGAAGCAACCTTCTTCAAGAAGGCGGCCTCAAACACAAACCAGTCTGCGGTCATGAAGTCGGAGGTCTCGATAGCTCTCAAGGCAATAACTTGTTCGTAAGTTCTCTGGTCACCCATCACACCAACGGACTTGACTGGCAACAAAGCAGCAAAAGCCTGGGAAATCTTTCTGTACAAGCCGTGGGCCTTGATTTCCTCAATGAAGATAGCGTCAGCCTCACGAGCAATCTTAACCTGCTCTCTAGTGACCTCACCAAGCACTCTAATAGCCAAACCTGGACCTGGGAATGGGTGTCTCCAGACGAGGTCGTGAGGAACACCGAGGAGCTCACCAAGGTGACGCACTTCATCCTTGAACAACTCACGCAAAGGCTCGATCAACTTCAACTTCATGTTCTCCAACAAACCACCGACGTTGTGGTGGGTCTTGATGGTAGCAGATGGACCCTTGAAAGAGATAGACTCAATGACATCTGGGTAAAGAGTACCTTGCAACAAGTACTCGATTTCCTGACCAGAAGCTGGCTTGATCTTAGCAGCCTCCTCCTCGAACACGTGGATGAAGGTGTTTCCGATGATCTTTCTCTTCTTCTCTGGGTCAGTAACACCCTTCAATCTGTCGAGGAAGAGGTCAGAAGCGTCAACAACAGTCAAGTTAATACCCAAACCCTCAGTCAAGGTCTTGTAAACCTGCTCACTCTCGTTCTTTCTCATGACACCATTGTCGACGTAGATGGCGTGGAATCTGTCACCAATAGCCTCCTTCATGATCTTGGCACCAACAGTCGAATCGACACCACCAGAAACGGCACCGATAACTTCGGCAGTAGGACCAACCAACTTCTGGATACGGGCGATCTCAGTGTCGATGAAGTTCTCCATAGACCAGTTGGTGTTAGCCTTACAAATGTCCACGGCGAAGTTCTTCAAGATGATCTTACCCTGCTCGGAGTGAGTCACCTCTGGGTGGAATTGGATACCGAAAATGGAGTCCTTCTCGTGAGCAATACCAGCGTATGGGGAGTTGTCCGAGGTAGCAACGATCTTGAATCCAGTTGGAAGATCGTGCAACTTGTCACCGTGGGACATCCAGACACGCGAGTCCTCAACACCCGAGAAAAGTGGGCATTCCTTGTCCTCGATGTGAAGAGTGGCTTGACCATACTCTCTCTTGTCACCTCTGGCAACACCCTTACCGTTGATCCAAGCGAGCTCCTGCATACCATAACAGATACCGAGGATAGGCACGTCCAACTTGAAGACGTCGTGGTCGACGTGAGGAGCACCCTCAGCGTACACAGAGTAAGGACCACCAGAGAGGATGACACCCTTTGGCTTCCAAGACAACTCGGAGATCTTCTGGGTACAAGGCAACATCTCGGCGTACACGTTGAACTCACGGAGACGGCGTGTGATCAAGTGCGAGTACTGAGAGCCAAAGTCCAACACCAAGATGGTGTCGAAAGTGGCGGAGACTTCGATGGGGACGTCAGACATGGTTGATTAGATGCGTGCGCACGAAAAAATCTCGCTGAGGTTTTATAAATTTTCGCGATGGGGTCACGTGCGCCCAGCCGCGGCAGACCCGAGATAAGAGAAGAGAGTGCCAGACAAGGGGATATTTGAAAGAAGAAGTGGTGTTTGAAGATATTTGAAGGGAGGGTGAGAATTGTAGTATAAGGGAGAATTGAAGTATGAAGAATTGGTATGAAAGAATTGGTATAAGAAGAATGAGAAGAACTTGATGAGAAGAACTTGATGAGAAGAACTCGATGAGGGAATTGGAGTATTTAGAGATCATTGGAGAATGAAAAATAGGAGAGTAGATGATGAATGTTAAACACGCAGAAGCCTACTAAATAGGAGAGTAGAAGAATATTGGAAATATTGTAAGTGAATATATTTCTTGAAAGGATAGTTCTTTGTGCACGGTCACAAGAACATACACAATCACACATTTTATATTGTATTTAGGTACTCTTTTCAAAGTTTTATCTTATACTTCCCTTCTCCTCTATCTCTAATTTATCTTTACTATCTCTTTATCTTTTCGTTCTCTTCATCTTTCTCTTCACCATCTCTGTCTTCTCTTTTCTCTTCACCATCTGTCTTCACTTTTTTCTCTTCACCATCTGTCTTCACTTTTTTCTCCTTGTGTTCTTTACATGCGATCACTTCCACCACCACGAATCACCCGAAAACGACGCTGGCTTCGTATCAAGCGCGCAGTCACAGAACTCTTCACCACACGCCGTGTATCTGACCGCAATTGCTTCTCATGGCCATCACGTGTATCTACTCTCCACAATGGTCACTTACGAGGTCCTCATGCAACCACAAGCTTCGCTAGAGGAGCTTACCGCATGGTTTTGGGTAGGGTACTCAAGATTAAGGTGAGGTTGTAGTGGTTCTCACTCTCCGCTTTATCTAATGATTCAATTCCTTACTACTTTTCTCAATATCGTTGAGTAACTAACCTTAATTACTCCATTATATCAATTTCAGTACAATATCAGTACTTACTTCAATACTATATCAATACTTCATTTACTTCATTTACTTCATTCACTTCATTCACTTCATTCACTTCAATACTATTTCTTCAATATTATTTCATTCACTTCAATATTACATCAGTCTTATATCAATACTATATCCTATTCAGTTGCTAGACCTTTTCTGTACTCTCTTCATCTCCGCTTTCATCCTCCTACTCCATCTCCATTACTTGATTTTTTCGCGATGAGATTTATTTTTCACCACATGTCCAACCAAGTGAAGATCACCTTCTTCACGAAGGAAGAAGATGAGCAGCTCCGTATACTGGATGCGCCGTTGTATGTTCCTGTGTCTCTTAAGAGATACGGTTTGTCTGACCTTGTGAACCAACTCTTGGAAAACACTGAGGCTAATGTCCCATTCGACTTCTTGATCGATGGCGTGCTCTTACGTACATCTATCGAGGACTACCTCACCAAAAACGGGCTTTCGAGTGAAGCTCACCTCAACGTGGAGTACACTCGTGCGGTTCTCCCACCTTCGTTTTTGGCATCCTTCAACAATGATGATTGGGTCTCTGCTCTTGACTCAGTCAACCAGGCCGATGCCGATAGCATCCCTGAACCTCGCATCGCCGCCGGATCGTATGATGGTATTGTGCGTACCTATGACATGACCGGTAATGTCGACAAGCAGTTTGTTGGCCACTCCTCTTCAATCAGAGCCGTAAAGTGGATCGGCAAGCAGTCCCTCGTGTCGGCTGGTAACGATAGACAAGTTCGCTTGTGGGATGTGACAGACCAATCCACCACTGCCATTTTGGAGGGCCACCGTTCACCTGTGGTGGACCTCAGTGTATCAGAGGCCACTCTGCGCATATTGTCTGCGGGCTATGATGGTGTAGTGGGAGTTTGGTCCACAAATTACGATGAGATGACGCTGATTGAGCCTATGGAGTATGACTCTAATGTGGTGTCATCCGCCCTGAAAAAGAGACGGAAGATGGCATTGCAAGACGAGACCGCCCGTCGTCGTTCGCCACTTGCGCTCTTGGAGAGCCACGCACAACCTGTTGAAGGTGTGATCTTCGACCATGGTGACAATACTGTCGCTTATTCGGTGTCACAAGACCACACTATCAAGACTTGGGATTTGGTCACTAGCCGTTGTGTAGACACTCGTTCTACTGGCTACTCACTCTTATCGGTATTGCAGTTGCCAGCAAAGAACTTGATTTTGTCTGGATCTTCGGCCCGTCACATTAACTTGCACGACCCTAGAGTCAATGCCTCCACAACAGATCTGATGAACGCCAAGTTGGTGGGTCACACTAACTTCGTTGTGTCACTCGCTGCAGCACCAAATAACGACAACATGTTTGCGTCTGCGTCGCATGATGGTACCGTTAAGGTCTGGGATGTGCGTTCCGCAAAGTCCTTGTACACCATCGAGAGAGAGGCCAAGGAGAAGGTCTTTTCAGTGTGCTGGGATCAGCATGTGGGTATCGTGAGTGGTGGCCTGGACAAGAAGGTCCAGATTAACAAGGGTAGCGATATCGCGCGTGATCAGTAGATGAGATGACCAATAGAAGAGGAGTGGGATGGAAATAGAATTGAACAAATAAAGAGAGAGATGTAGATTGGAAGTAAAAGAGAAGAACTCGGTGTAGATTTGAGGTGCCTTAGAACCAAGATAGAGAGGTAGGAAATGAAGATGTTGATGGGTTTGATACTTTATGTTAATTACACAAAGGCAATAAACTTTTTCGCAGCAATTCCATAAAAATTGAATAAATGGTTTATGTCAATTACACTTACAAACAGACGACATACATCTACTACAGCTCAGAATATATTCCAATATTCTACACATTTTACAATTTCTACTATATTCTATTTCTTTCTATTTACCATCCATCGATCATATTTCATCTCCAGGTTTCTAGGTTCCTTTTCAAAACTCTCTAAGGTTCCTTCCCTCCAAGGTTGCTTTTTCCTTCTCTTCTCTTTATGTTCTCACTTCTCATCTCTCTATGTTTTCTCACTTCTCATCTCTCTATGTTTTCTCACTTCTCATCTCTCTTCCTCTTCGACAGCCACATTGCCAACCCGTAGAAGCCCTGCCACATGCTGTCCCGGTCCGTAGCATAGCCTACCAACCCATTATCGCCATATTCGAGCGGCTTTTCCAACGAGTTCGTTCTGTCCAAATCCTCCCAACCCATGCGGCGGCGAATTTCAGCAATTTCCTCGCTATTGAGCTCCACTTGTGCCGCACTGCCATATTTCAATGGACCCACATTGATCCAGTATCCTTGCTTCACTCCACTACTCTTACTCGTGAGGTTCACCATCGTATCAAGGTAGTCCATAAGGTTCTCCGCCGTGTCGACGAAAAATGCCGTTACAATCACCATGTTGTCGTACGTCACCTCTGGCTTAAAGTACCGGAAATCAGCCAAGTGGAGGTGCAAATTGTTTGGTTTGGTCGTGGGTTCTATGTCCACCAGCCGAAATTGTGCCTTGCTATTGCTAAAATTAGAGCACGAGTGAACCACAGGGAAGATCTTGGCCCGATCATTTTTAGAGTACATATACTGGTTAGCACTGTGCATCAACCCTGAGAACTCCACAGCATGTACTGCTTCAAATCCCATTTTTGCAATCTCGTGAGCAACTCCTCCAACACCAGACCCTGGTACAATAACACATGTGTTAGCGCGCTCCTTTGCCGGAATCACTGCATCCAATTGTGTCTTGATATACTTGAGCATCGGACTCGTTTCCTTCGCACCATAATCAGTCCAATCCCGCACAAAGTGGCTGAGTGCCTCAATGACTCTATACATCGAATTGGATGTGTTGTTTGAAGTTTGGTTCACTTGAAAGTCGTGGTATGTTACGCCATACTCATCGACGGCGTGCTCTGCAACCTTGGATAAAAGCTTCTGATTGGTCTGAACAGAAGTGTCCATTTTCTTCAATTTCGTGAGGTATCCGACGTCCTCACAGAGCTTTTGTTGACGCCAGCTCATGAGCTTGAATAGCCGTCTTCTCCGCTCATTCGACTTGCGGAATTCGGTTGAGTAAGCTTGGAGCGACCGGATCGCTGACAATAACTCATCACGCGAACTGTCAGTCAACAGGTCGATTCTCCGATTGCCATTGTTGTTGCGGGAAGGCACGTTAGGTGCATTCAAATTGAGTGTACGGTTGACAGCGGCAACCACCTTAGGCATTACTCCTTGGAATGCTAATGTCCTTGATAGCATATTGCACCCTACAAACACTGCCGTCAATAGTGGTACACGGGGAGTCGTGGATATATACAGAAGTGCAATGTATATCAACGACGCCGATACTATCGCTAAAAGGACAATATCCCGATCAGCCATGTTGCGGGCAAAAAAAACCATTCGGCCGCACTAATAAGGAAAAAAGATCGAAACAAGGTAACAGTTAGTTATAAAGTCCAGCCAAGTCGCCTATCTTTCACTACTTATCCACATTTCATTCAGCGGTTATCCCGAGCAACCACTTATCTATTTGAATAGCTATTTATCTATTTGAATAGCCATTTATCTACAACTACTTGTCCATCTTTCAACCATCAGTTTTATATTAACTTGTGTACTTTTCCCACCCAGTTACCACTTCTATGTCTTTCGACTACTCCGACGTTACGGCGGTCAGCCTCAATGAAAGCAGTCCGCAGCTTTGCCAGATCATGTATGATGATGAATATCGGACTGTGATGGGCAGGCTTCTTGCGCTTATGCGCGAAAAAGAATACTCAGAGAGGGCCTTAGCTCTAACAGAACAAGGTATCGAGCTTCTTGCACTGCATTACACTACTTGGATATACAGGTTTGATATCTTGAAGAAACTTCATAAAGATCTCTACGAGGAACTCGACTGGTGTGAACAAATAGCGTTGGATAACGAGAAGAACTACCAGATCTGGAACTACCGACAATTGGTTATCAATGAGATTGAAAACACTGTGGGTGGGTTCGATCCTCACCGTGAATATCCCGTCATCAGCGCAATGCTAGAGAGCGATGCAAAGAACCACCACGTATGGTCGTATAAAAAGTGGTTGGTAGAGAGATTTGATCTTTATGAAGATCCAGCAGAGACTGCATTTGTCGATGGTTGTATTCTCATGGATTTGCGCAATAACTCCGCGTGGGCTCATCGTTTCTTCCTCAAGTTTGATAAGAAGTCCTCGGTATCGGAAGACACCATACTCGCAGAAATTGCGTATGTTCAGCAAAACATTGACAAGTCCCCACAAAACCCATCTGCATGGAACTACTTGATAGGAGTGTATGAACACAACAATAGGAACTTGGCTGAGCTCGAACAGTTCTGTATTGGAAAGGCTGACATAAGCACAGATAATGTTAGCAGCTCCTACGCTTTGGAACTTCTCGCAAGGATATACTCTCAACAGAAAAAGAGTAAGGAAGCAGACCAAGCATATGATTTGCTCATCAGCAAATACGACCCAATCAGACGTAATTATTGGAATTTTCAAAAGAAGAAACTAATGGTATAGATGAACACCCAACCATGTCATATACATATATGACATACTATAGATATATGCCGTATAGTCTTCGAGGAGGACAAGATGAAAACTTGATGATAACTTGAAATCAGATGGTTAATACCAGATCAATGTTCAATACCTTGCTAGTACCAATCCAAGTCCATTTGAGACTTCTGAACCTTGGCATCTCACCAGTCCAATTATATAGCTTTCAAGACTTTTTCAAGCTATCTGTCGTCCATATCAATTCCTTCTCATTATGGTCCAATTGATCTCTCAATGACTTTTGGAGATTGCCAACCTTCTCATCGACTCTTCATGTCATCTCAAACTCTAAGACTGACATATGTCATTGCTAAGGCGGTGTTTACGATCTTCAAGAAGGCGGATGGGCAGAGCTCACAATGATTTCTTTACATTCCGTAGAATACGAATTGTACCAGTGCTCACAAGGAAATAGTGTCTAATACGGTGTAGGAGTGGGAGTGGGGAGGAAAGTAGAACGATGAGTCCGAGTATGATAGACTGACTAGGAGCCGAGGTCATTAATTTAAGTGGGGAATGTCAGTCTTCTTAATGTAATTGAGACGAATTGAAATGGGACCCTTTGTTATTCCTAGTGTTCCTTTTCATGGCTTGAATGTAAGCCTGCTACGCATCCAAAGCAGGACCCAACCTTATCCTTTCGGTTATGAATGAGACCATCAGGTTACTTCAGTCATGTTAGTGTCCTGAAATTTCATCTGTACCGAACACAAAAATACAAGATTAGATCGATAACAGTTACAAGATCCGTACCATGATGTCCCCGCATCATCTCCTAACCATAGCAATCACCTGTGGTCACCAATGCTCAAATCGCAATTATCACAACAGGGAGCTTCGACTGCCTACTTCAACAGTTTATTTTGTTCGGCAGTCAGTTATGAGAATCGAACAATGTTGTAATTGTGGTGGTAGAAGTAGCAATGTTTCGTTACATTACGAAAAATGGTTATTGTTACGGTAAACGGTCTCCTGAAATTTCCAAGGCGGAGGGGTTAGACATTTGTCATTAGAGCGAAATGGGTTACCATCTTTCCCAATTCACCATCTATCAAACAAATGTATAATACTTCTGCACTGGTGTACCCCTTTTACGTAGTGGGCCACACAATGATCAGTTCTCAGCTAATTTAAGCCGTTCAATGAGCGTATTCGACCTTATCGCTCATCCACAAATTATGGCTGTGATTTCCTCTTATGGAAGTTCCTGTTAATACACGGCAGTTATTCGTATCAACATCGGTATGCAATAATCGCAAGATCCTACACTGCTATGATCAACGTCCGTCGTATACTATCATCACGGGATCATTACTCCTTAAAGAATGTATCCGAGAATGTGTTTGGGATCTCACATGTGCCACACACACAAAATTGGGGAGATTTGTTCTCACGCTTATCTATACTTACGGTTAAGCCCGACCCGAACAGGACCCCGTCCATGTACGACCTCTATTTTGTCGGGAATATCATATACCTACTCTTGGATGCAATACTGGCATGTTTTGTTGACCTCCCAAAATGGCTGCTTTTGACACAAGCTTACTACTGGGCACAAACCTACAACCATGTGACCTGTGAGGATAGATTACTCCTGCCGGATATTTGTGCAGTATGTCCCGACCGTTATATGAACAAGTTGTCCGGAGCCCCTTGTGTAGTGCCTACTGCGCGTATCTGACACACTTCTTTGCGAGCGTGGCAGTAGTCTAGACTCGCTCACTTGACACAAAGTTCGAGTCGAAGATGCCGATCTTGCATGAGGTAGAGCGTGAAAAATTTGAAAAAAAAAACGGCATTTGCCATTTACTTGTCAAGGAAACACCGAGTGTTGTCCTCGATTCATATCTCATATCAATTCTTCAGGAGTTACTGTTCGGACACTAAACCCTCGATAAACTCAAAAAAACCGGTGTAGTAGCCTGCCCTAACGGAGTTGTTGTGCGTTTATTTGCGGAGATGAGGCAGTGACGGCAAAATATTCGGACACTTCATGTCGCAAAGCGAAATCAACGTCTTACCATACCGCAAGTACTCCGCGATTGGCTCCTAGACAGATCAGCTCCTGCAACCAATTACTTGTTTGTGTCTATCACTTAAGGTTTTACTACACAAGAGCAAGTATTCTTGGAAATTACGTGATTCTCTCAATGAAGCCGTGCGCAAGGGGGTATTGGCCTAGATGAGCACCCTATATCTTGCTGTTTTCAGCAAAACATCACAGCAGTATTTGACACTTTCAATCTCACTGCAATTGGTAAAATACTCTCGTTACCGGGGCTATCTATTATACACACTCTCTTTTCTGGTGTTGTATACACTCCATTTACTCCATGCACTCCTCGTTGAATTGAGAAAAAAGAAATTCAACCCATTGGAAAATATTATTTTTCTACATATAGGCTACTGCAATTTTTTTATTGAGTAGGAAATTTTTGCTGCCAAAAAGTGTAATTAACCTGGTCCGTTGTATATATATCGCAATTTTGCTTAGACAACAAATCTGCGGCACTATCGCGCATTTGAGACAACTCCGTATCTAACTGCTTCCACCACTCAACCAACTTCTACAGACTAACTGAACCACCACATTCTTTCATCACTAGCTTTTTCAACTGTTTACTTAACATAATTGAATGAGTGGGCTCGGTATAGTCATTGAAGAAAAGGAGCCGCCACCGGTATCCGTAGATCTACGCGACAAGAAAGATGATTTCTCGAGAATCGTCGAGCACGAGATTCTCTTGCCACCACTCCCTGATACCAACTTGCAAACCTCGCCGAGCAGATCCCAAATGCATTCTCCTATGAGAGAAGAACCAGAGGAACAGCTCGAACACATAGATGAACTTCACGAGTCAATTAACTCTCTAGACGACCAAGATACTGCCCAACGCCTGGTACCTTATGAATTGGATTCGCCAAAGCTCAAGATACATTCTTTCCCAGCACTTACTAGCAATCCATCGAGTACAACAACAGTTACTAGCAACAGCACACTTAAGCAGCATAGTCAGAATTCGTCGTCATTTCCAAACTTGGCGACTTTATTCTCACAGCCTCTGCTGCTGTCTGGGATCTCGTCACCATTGCGCAACTTGAAGAGTGGAATCCGTAAGTTGTCCTTGGGGTCGAGTGCTCCTTCGAGACCAAGTTTGAATCCAATTCAAACAAGTTTGGGAAATATGAGTCTTACAGCGAGTAACAGCCCAGTTACTTCGACACCCTCCTACCGTGCACCTGAAAAGGTTGTAAATAATCAGGCCGACACGAGGGATGCTTCGTACAAACGCCATAGTCACAATTCTTCACACCTGTCTATGTCTACGTCTGACACGTCGAGCATATGCAGCATGAACACGACTGCGGCCACGTCATCCTCAGCATGTAAGGTGGCGAAGAGATCGCGTACGCCCTCGAACCCACTTTTGACGCCTCTGACCCCGCCTTTGACCTCGCCTGTGATCACGCTTCTGGAGAACTTATCGAGCACAAAGAAGACGTTATCTGAGATTGAGAATGCCTA
Organism: Kodamaea ohmeri; assembly: GCA_004919595.1. Taxonomy (NCBI): domain Eukaryota; kingdom Fungi; phylum Ascomycota; class Pichiomycetes; order Serinales; family Debaryomycetaceae; genus Kodamaea; species Kodamaea ohmeri. Next base: position 994,767 of record SKFK01000002.1, read on the forward strand.
CTTTGAGACTCTCAATTCACAGCTTCTGAATGGTGTGAATGAGAGGAATGCGCTGCTTTCACTGGAGTCCTCGGAGGGATCTGCACAGCTGATGCACCACCATGGTCGTGGGCGTGTTAGTTCGATTACTGAGATGTCGAGTTCAGCAGACTTGATCAACTACTCAACATTCTTGCTCCAACAGAAGAAGTCGTTTACTGAAGCATTTGAGTTGGCCAAGTTACACTTAATGCAAAGTGGATGGTGTAGTGAGCACGACTTGAACAACTTGCTGCTCCAGCAGGACACTCAAGTGGCGCAGATTGATACCAAGCTCTTACAAATTGAGGAGAAGTTGAATAGAGACTATGGAGTTTCTTTGCAAAGCAAGTATGCATCTGTTACGCCAACGGCGACAAATCTGAGAGTGAAGGAATTGGCGGAACACCGGACTTCCGCCTCTCCATCACTTAAGGTATTAGAGAGCAGATGCATATCGTACACTGGTTTGTAAACGGTGGAGGACGAGCAAGGCGAGCAAGGCGAGCAAGGCAAAATAAGAAGGAATAAATCCGTGCCGGGGATTGCGCCAAAATTAACAGCAGTTAGCGCCTTTGCTAACTGTGATGATGCTTCACGATTATGATTTTTTTTGCTTACTATGATTTGGGAAACTTTTTTCAAGGTATAATACTTTATAGAATTTTTATATATATACAATAGGGGATTGAACAAGGTGTAAAGATGTTTGTTAGGATTACGGGGGATGTTGCTGTAGTAGCATATAGTATCTCCTGCAAAGGAGGGCAAATACCAGTTAATGAATAATCAGTACGGGCTCATGACAAGCGGAATGTTAACCGGTTATATTTGGCTCACAAAATTGGTGTAAAAGCCAATCAGGTTGCAACAGATGTGTTTCGGCAGGTGAAAATTTGTGTTTGTACCTTATTTCAGGATTCATTGCACTTTTTGGTATGGCTCCCTACTCAGGAGCTCAATGCGTAATTTCTTGGTTCTAGAGGAAATACCTTTTGTGGATAAGCTCCTTACATTGCAGGATAAAGTCGAGACTTTGTCAGTAACCTCCCTACTGAGTTTTCCCGTGAAGTGATTTTCCATTCTGTGAAATTTTCATGAATGTTCACTATATCCGCATGCATTCCTACATTTCTACTTTGTATGAATATGCCGATCACGTAAGTCCAAGAATACCAACTTTCCAGTAACTCGGTATGAGGTGCGTGCTTCGTATTGATCTTGCTTGCCCTTTCCCCTCCAGTCATTCATCATCTAAATGGTGCAGTGAATGGGAAGCGTTCGTATCAAAGAAGAAAAAAAAAAAAAAATTAAAGGGGTCTCAGCAAAACAGCTTTTATAGGGCGCTGTTTCAAAAGGGTCAAAAGAAAAAAGTGGCGAGTTAGGGCTAAAACAGCAAAATTGTTTGTTGTGCTTGTAAACAAACGATCTTGTTCTCCGCACAAGAGTGCAGGAATCATAGGCTATGAAAGGAAGTTTAATTTCCGTTGTTGATTGTAGTAGTATTGTTGCTAGTGTCAACCATGAACGGAGGTTTTAAGGTAATAATTTAGCTATGGGCTGATGGTACGGTATAGAGGATATAAATCGATGCGAAAGTCTATATTAGGATATCAAGATGGTTATATTGTTATCACGTAACTGTCATCATATGTTATGTCTATTGTCATGATGAGAAATTTACTTTGATATTGATGGTGAGTAAGCTGAGTATTTGAACTTTCCTAATGAGTGATTAGATTTATTAAGTGAGTCGATTTAGGAGAACATTTTTATCAAGTGAGTCGATTTAAAAGTTTCTATTAAGTGATGAAGTTCTCTATTAAGTTAGCTGATTGAGTCAAAGTTTCTATTACCTGTCAAGTCGATTGAGTCAAAGTTTCTATTACCTGTCAAGTCGATTGAATCTCAATAAACAATCTGGTGATTATCTTACATTCTTGAATATCTTGATTGATCATCAACCATCCTTATTATAAACTTAACAATTATCCTTTCTAAATATCAACCTTCCTAATACAACCTTCCTAATACAACCTTCCTAATAAAACCTTCCTAATACAACCTTCCTAACACAACCTCCCTAATAATCCTTCCTACTACTAGGAAACTTTCATCTATCTGTCTACCGTTATTCGTTTCTTTTCATCTGTTCTTTGACACATTTTGTATGCAAGCTAAGCGATCTTATTTAATATGACATTCGTTAGGAAATATTTACAGCTTCCCCTCATTTTCTCTATATCACTTTCTATCATTCTTTATGTCCTCTCTCTGTCTCATCACTCTTTAACTCTTTTCTGTCTCATCACTCTTCACTCCCTCTGTTTCGGTGTTTTTCTGCCTCTTATCCTTACCATACTTTGCGAGCATCTCCTCATGTCTTCTTTTCCTTGCTATTGCATCAACATGTTTCTTATGTTTACGGCTTTTGATATGTAACTGCCAGTTTTCCTCACCTACCGCAACAAGTGGTTGTCCGTTTTTGTCCTTGCAATGTTCACAAGTAAAATGCTTCCAGTTAGTCTCAGAGCCAATTTTCTTATTACTCTTGAAATTGTCCATGTACTCATTCGATGGTAAGATATGCTCAAGTTCTCGAGGTGCTTGCGAAGCCTGTACGTTCGCCACACCTCCTGCAAGAAAGTCCTTTGCTATTTCCAACCCGCGGTCACCAACATTGGTTGCCCATGCATCCAAATTAGTGGCATCGAGGAGGTACATCTTACCTCCATTCTTATAATCAAAACGCGCTTCTTTCTGTAACTCGATACTGAGAAGCTTACGAATCCATTTGACCTGAGACTTGGCGTACTGTCGTGTACGAATCTTCATGCGTTCTATGCCCTCATCGAGTAACTTCTTGTTGGTAGTATCAGCTAACCATGGGAGAAACTCCTTGAATCCAATCACCTGCCAGATACCTCTCGTACAGTCTGGAGTCTCATTCATCTTGTTATACACCAGGTATAACTGTTCGATCTCTTGCATTGCACCCAGTTCAATCATCTTATCCACACGTTTATCAAGTCTGGACGAAAGAACTTGTGGATCGGAGTAAACCCAGAAGAGCAATGTATTATATTTCAACGAAGAGTCGATCATCTCTTCACGTTTCTGCTCTTGGTATATTTGCGAAGCCAAGGTACCTGTAGTGTAGTAGATCTCTAAGGCTCGTCTGAGTTTCCTTTGATCCCTCGGATGGAACTTTCCTGCAATCACTGGGTCAACCTTTTGGAGTTCATGCAAAATGCCTTCTACAGGACCATCAAGTACTTGCAACTGCTCAGCGTTAGGCTCTGCGCCAGGAGCTGAGATCGTCTTATTGTCGAAAAGAAGGCTCAGAAGGTAGTAATGCGTGCCACCCACTATGATGGGGATTTTTCCACGCAGAAAGATGCTTTCGATGGCCTCATTGGCCTCTTCTGAGTACCGGTGGATAAAGTACTCATCAGTCCAATCCACATGGTTCATCACGTGGTGGGGTATATCTTGTCTCTCATCCATGGGATGCTTATTAGTGATTTGGTCCAAGCCTTTATAGACTTGCATAGAGTCGGCGTTGATGATCTCGCCATTTATGGCCTTGGCTAAGTCGATACTGAACTGTGACTTACCGACTCCAGTCGTGCCCACGATGGTCACAATGTTTTTGCGCATCAAGTTACGGATATAGCGAAGAGCTCGCATGAAAAAAGGATCAGGAAAAGAGAAGACATGATAAGAATACAGGAAAAGAAGGATCATGAATCTAGAATAAATATGGATTCAAGTCAATTACAAGAATTAAACCAGTATGAAAGTGAATAGTGTGCATTAATAAGTATTAAGGGCCATCTACCATTCATCCGATAAGCCTAAGTACCATCTAACATCCTACAATTCTGCCTACACTTGGAAGTCAACAGGTTCATATCTCCGTGATCCTAGTTCATCATACGTTCATTCTCATGCTTCTTCATTTTTATGCTGCTTCATTTGTATGCTGCTTCATTCTCTTCATTCTCTTCCATGCTATCTCTCAAATATAAGTCATATACTTCATGCTCTTCTTCCCTGTTTTCATGAACCTAACCTCTCTTCATATCCACTTTCTTCCTATGCTGTCTCTTTCTCGTTCCCTTTCTCTCTATTCTCCCTCCATCCAACCTCTCGTTGGCTTAGGACTCAACAAATCAGTCTCAGACACACGGCCCACGCGCTCACTGCCTTGCTCCTCATCTCGTGCCTGTAAACGGCGCTTATACAAGAACTCGTCACACTCGCGCAATACTTCGTTGCCCTTTGCCATGAAATCGTTGTAGAATACACTCCCCTCCTTGAGGTTCAGCATAAGCTCCACGTACTTTGTGTAGGCCTGCTCTAGCAGTTGCAACACTTCCTGGCGCTTTTGCTGCGATTCACTCTTAACACGCTCGTAGTTGTCACGGAATCGAGCGTGAAGTGCCGCAAGCATATCCTGTATCTTCACCTGCTCCTCGCGCAGCTGTTGCAACCACGAGAGATCTCCCGCAAAGCACTTCGCAATATGTGCCTCATATACAGGCTCAAAAAGACCCTGGTTGACTTCACCGCTTGATGTGAATACCTCAGACGACCGCGCACGGAACGCCAGAACAACCTCCGGGAGAATCTTGTTATCCTTGGCACGGAGATCCACATCGTAGAGAAACTTAGTGCGGGCATCCCGAAGATTTGTGGCCTCATTGACAGTACTCCGCATTTCGCTCACTACCTCTGATGTGCCAGCATCCAATGGCGTATGCTTCAGAAGTGGGATATGGCGGAGAAGACTATCGAAACTCGCGTAGATCTCGAGAACAGGTTTGATCTGCATATATTTCTCCTGTACCAGCCGATCTCCTGCGCGAGCTTGCTCAAGATATGCCCTCATCTTCTCGGTTTTCTCGCGGAGAGCACGCTGAGCCACTGCAGAGGGAACTCTACCACTGCCTGCTCTGCTGACCCTGGCATCCTCATCTCTCTCCAAATCTAACCGCCGCACACACTCGTCAACGAGCGATTTGCCCTGGGCAGCACACCGCAGTACATCGTCGATGGTGGCCTCGATAAAGCTGCACCCACCCACGCTGGTTATATCACGCGAGTGCTGTACAATCGACTCTGGGAGATTCTCCGGTTGCTGAATCGAATCAATTGCCGCCAAAAGCCCACTATCGGTCAAAAAACGCACGAGAGCGGTATTGAGCGCGGCAACCGGTACGTGGAACTGACGTTGCACGTAGTCAGCCTTGCGCTCGGTGAACGCCTGCGCCACCTGCATAACGACATAGGGCAAGAGTTCCTTAAAAATCGACTCTTTTTCATGCAAAACTTCCGGTACCGTGGGCGATACCATTGGTGCAGGCACCACGGGAGTTGCTCCGGCAGGTACTTGTTGGAAATAGAGGAAGTTGTTATCCTTCTCTGCAGCACGGAGTGTATCTCCAACAGTTTGTTTCAAACCGTGCAAGTCATCGATAACGATCTGTGCCACATACTTCTCGCTACGCAGTGCCTCGGTACAAAGTGTTGCCGCCGCACGCAAACTAGCAATTTGAGCACCATATTGCGCCTGGTTCTGGTGCACCACACTCATTCTGTAGTGGGCTGCAGCACCAAAGTGGCATTTCTTCACATGCAAATGGTTGATCCACTCGAGTTTGATAAAATCTGACCGTGTTCCATGGTCGTGAGCTGCCGAGTACAATATCTCGGCCTCACGCAGGAGTTTGGCTATCACAGAGTCCTTGCCACTATTGAGTATTGCCTTGTGCCAGATCATTTCCTGGGCCTGTGCGAGCATGAGGTATTTAAGGGCTGCTAAAGTCGCGGGTGTGAAGTCCACAGGGATCACCTTCGCCGAATCAATGGACTTTTCAATGAGATCAATGCACCCTGCGCTCTTCTGGAAGTGTGTACATGCTACTTTGAGGCCGTCATCCGAGTACTTCGATTGTGACCACCCCAATTGAGAGTGTACACTCGCGATCTGGAACGCTATATTGAGCTGTTCAAAGCGGAGCGAACTTGCGTTCTGAGGGCCATTGAACCCGTAGGTCAAGGAGTGATACCAGCCAAATGCAATACAGTCATCGGGGAACTTTTCACGTATGGTAGCCAAGAGGGGGTAGTATTTATAGAGCGCGTTGAGCAGTGGTGATTCGTTTTTCAATGCGGTGATCTCGTTTCGTAACAGCGCAATTTGTTGGAGGTCTGCCTCGAATGTAGATACTGTCTGAAAGTAGTCTTTGCGTATGGTCTCGCCAAGCTCATGGCCAAGGTCGATGGGTTTGCTCTGTTTGAGGGGGATATAGAGGAGGTTCATATAGAAAAAAGAGAGAAAAGAGAACGAGCAAATATATCGAAAGTCCATTACTAAGAAATCATCGATTGCAATAACACTACTAATCAAGTATGATGTAATTCCATTATCTTACCATACTTGAGCTTCTTACTCGAGCTTCTTCCTACATTATTTTCATTGACCCTATTATCCTATTATCTAGTCCTTGCTCTGTTTTACCTTCTATCTCGTAACCTACCCATACACTCCACCTCTTCTCATTTCGTTCACACGATCCACCATCGACCTCCAATGATCCCTGCGCTTTGCAAATACCACAGCGTCAGCTGCCGCCAATGCCTGCTCCATCTCTATTTGTTGTTCTAACGCAACGCTCTCGGCATGGAGCTCTTGGATCCTTGCAATGAGTGCCTGCTCCTTCTCGATAAACTCATCGAATCCAACAGCTGTATCAATCCGCTCACGAATCAGGCTCCCGGTATTGTATATCGATGTCAACTTGTCAATCTTTGAATCGAGGGAAACATTATTGTTTGTATCAGGTTGTTCCTTACTTGTAAGGTTCTCTTCCTTGTCATTTGTAGTTCCTTCATTACCTTCTCCTTCCACCTTTCGTTTCCCTCTCTCCATCTCCTCTTTGACCTCTTTCCATACCTTATTCCACACCTCCTCGTCTAAATCCTCTACCAATGAATACTCCGTGTTATTATCCACATACCTCCTGTAGTCTGAGCCTACGAGTGCGAGTAGTTCCTGTTGTACACGTGCTGCAATACCAGCACATTCCTGCTTCGGTAACGTCCATGGCTTGGGGATCTCCATGTCACGCTGTACAACCTGCGACCGTCGCATCTTAGCCTGCTCATCTGACACTTGCCTGAGAATCTCCAAGTTACGCAAATGTTCACCGTGATCCACCAGAATCAGATCGTCTGGCTCTTCTCCCAAGGCGATCTCATCCACTTGTTCCTCTAAAGCAGGAATCACCACTGCACGTGTGTGTTTTGGAGGAGGGAGGCGCGAAAGGAGATCACTAATAAAGGACTTTCCTCGTCCAGTCTTTGAATCTTCCTTTTTAGTTGGTTGTGGTTGCAGTAATTCCAAATCAGCTACCTTTTGTTCACTGGCCTTTTCTGTATTATCTTGTGGTACCTTAGCTGGGGTCTTCTTTTTCCTTTGAGTGACATCCATACCCTCAGAGCCAATCTTACGTTTCAACGACTCCAACTCACGGTCAGCCACGACATTCTCCTCCAGCACATCATGTAAACCGGCAACAGGCTCATGTTCGTTAACAATATCGTTAATATGGTCAAACTCACCCTTTTTGAGTTTTGTCAAACGAACATTTATACCTGCACTTTTCATCTCACGACGTTTCTGAAGCAATGCAATACGTTTCAGCTCATCTAACATGCGTTCACGAGCCTTACGTTTTGCTTTTTTACCCAGTGTGTTTGCTAAACGCGCTTTTGCTTCGGCGATCATCTCTCTATCATCATCTTCCATATCCTCTGCAGGAATGGATTCTTGGGTTTCTGGTACAAAATGTGCACCTGCTGTAGGTCCGGTAGCTGGGAGAGTTTCGATACCAGCACCAGATAAACCAAGATCATCATTGTTGGTATCGGGGGCAATTCCACCAGCTTCATCAATCAATTTTTGGTATCTGTCCACGCACTCAGCCGCAGTCCTGCCGACGATTGGTGCGATACTACGCCATTGGTTTGGGAATATCTTAACCAATCCTAGTAATTTATCATCGTCGTCGCGAGTCCACACCTGAGACTTTCCTTGAGTTCTAGGGAGGAGGTATTCAAACCATCGTGCTTTGGCCTGTTTTGCCAGTTTCTTAGGGAGAAGTGACAGTACACGAGCCCATTGGGTGAGACCGTACTTGCTAATGGCCGCCTTGAGGATTTCATCCTCGACGTGTGTCCACGTACCGCCTTTAACGTAGATGGGGGCCATAAGAAAAGACAAAAAAAGAGAAGAGAAATAAGGGAGTAAAGAATACAAAAGGGTGATAAAAGGGGAGAGACATAGCAGATGTAGAGGATAGAGAGTGAAAGGATAATAGAAAGTATAGAGAATATTGATAAAGTGAACATTGATAGTATAGTGAATATTCATAGTAAAGGAATATTCATAGTATAGAATATTGATAGTATAGGAATATTCATAGTAAAGGAATATACATAGTGAAATATTCATAGTGAAATATTCATAGTATAGGAATATTGAAAATATAGTGAATATGGAGAACGAAAGAAGGATGAATATTGAAGACATAGATATTATGTAGAAAACATTAGTAGAAAGAGAGTAGTAAAGTATTGAGGTTAAAACATATACAACTTCGACAATACTTTAGAGTTTTATAGATGAGATGAGAGATGAAAATCAAGATACCACAAAATACTCAAGGTGGAGAAATATCAAGAAAATAGAAAAATTGGAGAAGTTACCGACTATAGTAGTTAGATATTTAAGATCTGTTCTAACACTAAAAGTAGACGAAGTATAAAAGGAAATATTCAATGAAATTTGAATATTTCATACCCCAACTGGTATTCAAAATATCTTGCATATCATTAACTTATCTTAATCTTCTTTTAATAGCTTCTTTTATCATTCTTCTCTTATCTTCCCTCTCTTCTTATTCTCTCTTATTCTTTTATTCTCTCTTATTCTCTTATTCTCTCTTGTTCTTTCTTGTTCTCTCCTCTTGTCCTTGTTTCTCTCCTCTTGTTCACTCTTTTCCTACCTTTTCTGCTTTTTCCACATGCTTCATATGTGTGCGGAGTTGAGTACATGTGAACATGTTATACCACCCATACAAACCTATCATCACCTTAACACACTTATATCATCTCTTCTATCTTCATCAACAATCATTACCCTTTCTTCCTAGCTTTTCTCAACCCTCGTAAAAATTTCACAGGGTCTCCCTCAGAATCACGTTCACTTTTCCTGTATCTGTTGGGGACAAATTCAATCAATACGGTGCACGCTCTTTTTTCAAACACTACATAATATCACAGCATAGGTGAGATAAACACCAGCAATCAAGCCGCGAAAGACTTTGAACACTTTCCCATCATCGTATAGAGGGGGCTCAGAGGCACGGCAGGTACGAGCAACTTCGGTTTCCCATATAACAAGAGTATACAAACAACCACCAGGGAATCCCTGCCACGAGGTCTCCACATTAACACCACAAGTTAATTTGAAATAGTAAACATCGTCAGGCTTCATCTTATCAACTATGCGAATCTTCCATTCGAAGCATCAAAAACTCATCCTCCAGTGCTATCCGCCCGGAAAGACTGTCGACAAGAAGCCAAACTCTTCAGAGCTTTCTTACCTTCTCTATTATGCATCGACACGGAGAATTAAGCTCGAAAAAGTGGCTATCTTTCTCGATAAGAAGACGGCAAGTGATTATCACCGTAACAGAGCTGGTAATATGCAAGTTACTTTAGCAATTTTGCTGGAACTCATTGACAAATGTTCAGACGACCTCAATGTCTTTGCTACTTATGTTTGTTCCATTCTTCAAACAGTTCTTACTACTAAAGACTTGGCACTTTGTAAGAGTGCTCTTCATACTTATGGCGTGTTTTGCGCTAAGTTGGACGGTTCACTTTTCCCAGGTAATAAGTTGTTTGTCGACCTCTTTTCCTTGCTACTGGAGAGCTTTGTGAGTATCCATGATGATATGGCTTACGATAAGCCAAACCCTAACTTCTTGGATTGGCGTATGATCCTGTTGATTGCATGTCGCCATTTGTCATCGTGTGTTGGTTACGACGCCAAATTCGGTCACAAGTTCATCAACAAAATCGTCCCCATTTTCTTGGCCACCATTCATGAGGCAAACTCAATCGATCTGTTACTGGCCAAGTTGAACTTAGCTTATGCTCATACGCGCCGCTACTCACGCGACGGTGGCGGTCTTACCAAGGTCGTCCTGTCCAAGTCAATCACACAGATCAATGCCCGCATCGATGAGGACCTCGAGAACTCTACTGTGACCCCGGACGACATCAACAACGAGGCATTCCGCGGTATCACAGCCCTCTTCACCTCGTCAATGTCCGGTCACGTGTCTGAGGTCACTCGCATTGTCATCAAGTACCTTCAAGCACCACAGTACGAAACCCAATGGGCTACTAACTTCATTGAATTATTTACCACTTGGGTTCCTGTGCAGTTACGCTTCATCACGGTTTCCAGTCTTCTTGCACTGTTGTTGCGGGTTCTGGGAGAAACTACACCTAAAAACCCACGCTTTGCTGAACAGTGTCAGTATGCTCAACACATTCTTGGATTGGTCTCCTCGGACATTAACATGATCGGATTATCGATCCTGGACATCATCCAGCAGCTTTTGGAGCTTGAGACAAACTTGGTACTTCACCAGTCCGCCTATCTCGAGAAGAGCCAGGTCTCCGAGTTGGCTAAGATCTATTCAGAAACAATCTGCCACTTGTCTACCCACATCTACTATCTGGATCAAGTTCCAGACCTGGTTCGTGAAATCTTGACCAAGATCAATTCGCTGTTGGAGCTCTCGTACACCGACCCAGAAGTGACTGGCGATAAGGTGCATTCCTTGATTGTCACCTTTTTAGATGATATCGTCCGCATCTTCACAGTGTTGCAAAACAGACCAAGTTCGATTTCACGTAACCGTGTTAAGTTGGAGGACTGGGAGGCAAGTCTTGCGATCCTCTCGCCTGATCACTACTACGCGTCCTCGGCTACCAAGGATACATTGACGCGCGTCCGCACTACGAACTCATCTTCGACCTCGTCAACAAATACCCCAATGAAACGCTCCACCTTGTCCATTAGTCACATGAACGAGATTCAACGCAAGTATTTGAAGGTATTTGCTGGCTTTTTGGAGAACGAGTTGACCGAACCAGAAGTTGCACCCGTTGCATCGATCGAGCTTCCTAATGGTCTGGCGACAAGAAAGCACTCTTTCACATTGATCAAGAAGAAACAATCAAATGACTATGAATATAATGACGCGCCTACCGACGAGAAGAATCTCAAGCGTCCAGATGTGCTGCAGTACATCTCCTTTTCCAACAACTTTTTTGCACACCTCTTGTCTTGTGTCGACATCTTTTTCAGCCGCAACGACTACCCCAATATTGAGAACGTGTTCCTCTTGACAGACACTCTCAAGTTGCTTTTGAACATCTACGGCATTAACTTTTTCTGTAACTTCGTGCCGTTCTTTTTCCACTGGTTGCTTCCCGTTAAGCGACCCGTCGAGTTTCTGCAGAAGAACAAGTTCAAGGATACTATTGCGTTGATCTTGATGCACTACTCACTCCAGACACTCGATGAGATCTACGTCGATAACCTCGGCGACTATGGTACCAGAAGTGAGTTCTTCGCCAACGTCGTTTTCAACATTTCCTACAGGAAGACTCACAACATTTGGATGAGTGGACTCGACTCACGCCTTCTGAATGAAGACTCCATGGCTAATTCACAAAAACGCCGGAACAGAGAAGTATATGCAGTGGATGCCTTGCGCAAAGAATTTGCTGAGTTTATTCAGGGCAACATCTTCTTGTCGATGTGGGTCAACCCTAACAAGCCATTGATCTTGGACTTGCTCAAGAAACAGGAAAAGAAACGTGCTGCACGTTTGCAAAGTGTCAGTGCTGAATCCGAGTTTGCCGATGCTAGTGAAGAGATTGACCCAGATGCGACATTCGCAACCAACGGTACTGCCAATGGCAGTGTCAATGGTAGTGCCAATGGTAATGGATTTGTGAATGCCCATGGTCGTTTCTTGACACAACTTCAGGAAACCTCCCCTTCGGACCTGGTCTTGTCCGATGATACCGAAACCTTTTCTATGCGGCACAACCACAACAATGGGCTTGGTCTCGGACTTGGTAACGTCAATGACATCTCCTCGATTCACTCGGAGTTGCAGTATAACCGTTTCCATCACCCAGCTTCGTCGATCTTCACAGAAACGAAGCATGTGTCGCCGAAGGTTGCGGACTTGAAAGACATCAATGCTCCAGAACTGATGAGACGTTCTCATGCGCACGAAAATGCATCTGTGCGCTCCGCTGCAGCGGGCTCGATTCTCAACAAGCAGATCGTGTCTCATGACATCGACCTGATTCTTGATGACTTGGACGACGGAGACAAGTTTGTTGTGTAAACTAGAAGGATGTAGACGAAGTAATCAAAAGTATTGTTACAAGAGTGTAGTATACAGATACAAGAAGAAAGATAAGAGTAGAAAGAAGGAGTCTATATTAAATAAAAGAGTGATAGAGAGCTCAAATATACTCTGGTGTATCTTTATATCTTTATATCTTTATATCTTTATATCTTTATATCTTTATGTCTTTATATCTTCACTTCTTCATACAAACATTATTCTTATACTCATACGATCAAGCATTCTCTCATCTACTACCTCCACACTTGCTCGTTGATACATTAAAATACACTTCTCCCTATTTATCGTCATAATCACACGTAAAACAAGCAGAACACTCATTGGTATTTACACCTGGGAATGAGAACATGGACTTCATGTAATCTCCCCTCCCTTAATCCGCTGTTTACTCGTCATCGCCCAAAGCCTCGAAAGCATTGAAAACTCTCTTGTGACCATCAGCGATCTCTCTTGGGTCCACTGCCTTGGAAGAGCCCAAGTTCTTGTTGTTTGGCTTAGCCTTCACGGTTTCCTTAAAAGACTCTCTAAACTTGTTTCTCTCATCGACACCCTCCTCAGCACCGAAAGACTTCTTAGTCTTTGGAGCCAAGGTGGCCCATCCGTCTTCATCAACCTGCACTTCCGCAGCAGACTTCTTTCTCAAGTTAGGTCTGTTGCCACCAGATCTCGACAACTTTCTTCTGTTCATGTGGTGGTAAGGTCTTTCATTACCGTTTTCGTCAATGTATGTGTCTCCGTTGTTCCACTTAATGCGCTTCTCATGCTCTGCAGCCGCATGCTCCCTGACCAGCTCCACCAACTTGTTGAACGCTTCCAAGATAGTAGGCTGTGGAACGTGCGCGGAAGACTGGAGATCAAATAACTGTTCTTCGGTGTACTTGGCCATTTTGATTCTGTTGGTGTCGGTGCCCCGTTAAAAATTTTTTGTTCACACGAGAAAACATTTTTCTGCGCGCTACCAGAAAATTCTTCCACACCAGTTGAAGCAACATGAGCTGTTAACGACTTGAGATGCTTAATGACAGTATTGAAGGTAGTCTAGCAAGTATGATTATGATTAGGGGAGAAATCAATGATTTTGAAAACGATTTGTCTACATATTTGATTTTTCAAAGGGTCAATTGATCACTTTACCCAAAGAAGAAACTTGTAAAACCTTTGACATAGTTCTTTGAGCTTCTCATTCATTCGATACTGTCTTCCCTCACATCGAGAACTTGCATCGTATCTGTTTTCCTTCTCTTCTTTCTCCCCACATTCTCTCTTAATCTTCGCGATGAGTATCAGAAAAAAAGTTATTAACCAACCTCATCATCATGCCTATTGCACATAACCTCAATAAAGTGACTAAAGCTTTGAGTAAATCCCGTGGTGCGATGCACGTCAAGGGACGTAAGTTCAAGCAGCTTAACAGAGCTACTTTGAGAGATAAGAAGATTACAGCTAAGAAGGCTACCACACAAGAAAGGAAAGATCATGAAATGGCTAAGCTTTTCTTCTTACAGAAGTTATTACAGGAAGACCCTGACTTCAAGTCATACGAAACATTCACTTTAGATCAGATGAAAGGACTCATTGAGATGTTCATATCAAGATTTGATGAGGAGTTGGAGACTTATAGAAATGAAAGAAGACCTGGTAGACCTCAAACAAACAAACACCAGATTTTAGAGGAAAAGGTTAAGCACGAAAAGCACATATATGATACCGGCTTTGAAATCCCAGATTTGAGTGATAAGGCAACTGTTGAGAAGTTGCGTGAATGGAACGGTACTACTGGTGGTACTACTGTAATGAAGTTCATTCATATCACTAAGGATATGACTAGTTTACCTACTGTGGAGGTGGAAATGAAGTAAATCCACCGAGGTACATACTATGGAGAACATGATACCATGGAGTTTATCTTACTGTTTGATATATACCATGGAGTTTATCTTACTGTTTGATATATACCATGGAGTTTATCTTACTGTTTGATATATACCATGGAGTTTATCTTACTGTTTGATATATACCATGGAGAATTTATCTTACTGTATGATATATACCATGGAGAACTTATCTTACTGTTCATGCTGATATTGGGTACTTGATAACTTTTAGCGCGCATTTGTATATTATATGATTATTGCATTCGTTACCGTAGAGATGACGGAGAACAGGTTTAACACAAAACCGTTGCTTCAGTCGAAACTGTTCTCTGTCTACTACAAGACTCTTCGGTGTTTGATATCAATTTTACCGACATAATAGTTCAACTACAGTCATACAATATCTAACATCATATCTTGAGACTCACTTCCAGAACAATCTCTTCCAGAGAGACCGCTCTTGAGGTGCAGCTGGAGTTTCAGTAACGACTTCCTCTGAATCATCAGTCCACTTCTCATTTGGTTCAGCATCTTCCAAAATATATCCAACTCCAATCAATCCAACAAGAATGACTCCTGTGGTAGCCAATGCCAGTTTGAAAGCCGCAAGAAGCTTGATGGAAAAGCTTCCACCGTGAACTCTACTCAAAATGACAAACTTCTGGTCTTTGTCCATCTTCAACCCAGCTAACTTCCAGCCCTTTTTCCGCAACCTATTGTAAGTCTTGGAAAATCTTGCCTGCTCTTTTCTCGGGAGTGTCTTGAGAAGATCGGTGATGTCTTCCGTAGTAGCTGTCTGATGAACGCTAATATCCGAACGGAGCTTTTGTCCCTCTAATGTCAACAACATATACTCCATATTGTTTTGGAAAAGAGGTCCAAGCTCTTTTGCCCGGCTCTTTGACCATGCATAAGCATCTGCTTGTCTCGAAAGACTCTCTCTCTGTAACTCGCTCTTCTTTTTAGCATCCTGAAGGAATGATTCAATGGATTCAGTATCGATGTTATTGTCAGCACTTGAAGAAAACTCAGGTCTCACATGGTGTGAAGTGTTGCGTTTGGTCTTTGATGTAGGCTCAGATGTATCTTGCTTATTGCCGTTTAAAGCAATAGAGAGGGCATCTTTTATCTCGGCATCTTCGTCAGAACTACCATAGTATTGTCTAACTCCTTGCTTCAGAGATTCATCGTAATCATTCACCTCAGTAAATTCTCTCATATCAAAAGTCGACGGCTCAATAGTTGAAACTGGGACAGCGATTCTTGCTTTGCTCAGTTGTTTATCCTGTGCAAACTCTGGTTGCTTCTTATTATGAATAGATTCTTCTGCCCTTCTTGCACGTGCCAAGCAAGCATCTGCAATTGTTTCTGCATCGCGAGACTTCTCCACTGCCAATGCCAATTTAGCAGACGCCTCCCGGCTAAGCTTCTCTGCATAATCAAAAGCCTCTGAGGCAGCAACAGAGGCGATTCCAGCACACTCCAATCCCCATTCATCATTCTCAGTTTTAACAAGGCTTTGAGCTTGTGCTGTTAAATCGTGTGCCCATTCAACATGACTTGCAGACTTCTCCAAGGAATCAGTTGTTGCACTGGAGCGCGCATGCGCAAGGGCTTTAGCCAGTGTTTCACTTGCACTCAAAACAACCTCTAATTGTTTCGAGATCTTAGCTATGTCGGCATTTTCAATAGCAAGCTTACTCCAGTGAGAACGGAGAAGTGCCTTATGAACAGCATTTTCAGCTGCATGGATCCCATCAATGGCTTCTTGACAGGCTTTTGAGGCCTGATCAAACATGTCTGAGGGGTTGGAATTCGTTGTTATCGCGTATTCAAGACTCATTGCTGCAGCCCTCAATGGTGACATATTCTCTTCGCTGTCGTTTTCTTCTTCATTGTGCTCCAGTAGACTCAACACGTTGTTAGCAGTCAACCCATGCAAACTGTCGGTAGCAACCTTACACAGAATTGCAGCACTTTCGAGATAGGAGAGTGATTTCTCGCGAATGTTCTCATACTCTGAAAGCTCGATATAAGCGAGATAAAGCTTCTCAACAACAGCGGGAGTCAAGATTCCACCCTCATCTTGATGGTACAACATTTCAGGGAAGAAACGTGCATAGTCCTCAATTTGACTGTTGAACGATTCCAACTGGTCAAGGACAAATCCCCGAGCAAGAAAGTCATACTGCAGGGGTGTTAACTTTTCACGCTCAGCTTTAAGGTGCTCAGCAAAAGTTTGTTCATTCCAAGCAGATAATCCGCTCGTCACAGACCTAACAATGTCTCCATAATGATTGAGTAGCTCGCTGTTGTGCACAAAAACTGGAGGAATCTTCGCCTTCGAAGTTATCTCCTTCTCAAACTTCAAAAAGATTTTGTTGCTATTCAAAACAGCATCAAGGCATCCAGTATCAGCACCATTGTGGATGAACAAGTACAGCAAATTACGATGGAGCTTTGCCCATGTAGCGCCCTCTTCTTCGTTGATCTTCTTTGATACTGCCTTCAATACATCCTGGCTTGAGACCTCTTTGAAGGTTTTCTGAAGCTCTGAGCGTAAGCGTGTTAACTCCGGGGCATATTCCTCCAATCTGAAAGAGTCAGGAATCTGCTTGTACACTTTTGCTTCCTTGGCTTGACTATTCTTCTTTTTCTCAAACGTAGCAAATACGGCTTGGCTATGAAGAACGGTGTCCAAGATGGCCATATTCTCGTTATCAGAGTCGAGCAACTTGAGTCTGTTCTTCAATTTGTTGTAAATTGCAACATTCTCGTTTTCATCAATGTGTTTATCAAGTACTGCCATTAACTCAGCAAAAGTTGTCTGGGCAAAAGGCTTGTTCAAAATCCGCTTGAGTTCAATCAATTGAGGTTCAAACTTGTCCAATTCCAATGTTTCTAAGCTTTGAGCTGGTAACCGACTTTCAGTCTCCTTCTTTTTCTTCTTTTCTTCGAAACTTGAAAACACAGACTGGCTATGTAACAAAGTATCAAGGATGGCCGTGTTGCCACCGTTCATGTCAAACAATAACTTCAATCTGTTCTCAAGCTTCTTGAAAATCGCACTCTTTTCAACTCTCAGAATATGTTCGTCTAAGGCTGCAAATATCTCCTCACGAGTCGATCGTCCGTAGCTCTTGCCTAATAACTTTTTTACCACAAGCAACTGCTGTTCAAAGCTGTGCAATCTCAAGTCTTCAGGGATCTGTTTGTACTCAGGCTCTTTCTCCTTCTTTTTTAACTTTTGCTCCAACTTCGAGAAGACTGACTGATTATGAAGCAAAGTATCCAATATTGCAGTATGTCCACCGTTTTCATCAAACAACAAACGCACTCTGTTCTGTGCCTTTCTGTAAATAGCACCATCGAAACCGGCAAAAGTATTCAAAATCTCCAATGGTGAAGATTCAGAAAACAGTTTTCCAAGAGAACTCCGCACTGCTAATATTTGTGGTTCGAAGACATGGAGATTCAATTCATCGGGGATTTGTCTGTAGTGGGTAACCTTGAAGTTCATGAAGAAGTCCCATTGCCTACGTGACATAATACCTCTAGTTATGAGATGGTCACGCAAGTTTACATTGAACTTTTCCTTTTGCGCGTATTCTTCCACTGGATGCATCCACCTGATGTTGTACTTTTGGAAGAGCATATCTAACAAGTGCTGGAAACTTCCAAAGTGTTTAGTATCAACTTCATGCAAGACATCACGGATAGCATCGTACCTGTTGGAACCAGCAAACTTATCAAACGAGTCGATGACATTCTCGAGTCTGAAGTAATCATTATTGTAAATCTGAAACAGATGCAAGAGCAGTACATATGGAGCTAAAAGCTCGCGGTACTTTGCAATCTCTTGTGGTTGCAATAATGGCTCCTGTGTAAAGTGAGGTGGGCTCAATCCAACGTCAACTGTGACAGGATCGACCTTTGCAATCATATCACGCACGTTTTGGGAATATGCAAGTTCCAGTGGATCATTGCCGTTTGTAAATCTTGACAACTCATCCTTATGCTTGTATAAATCCAGAGTGACAAACCTAATCTCATGATCGTAGTAAGATTTTGGATCGGTATAAAACAAAAGATGTCCCTCGATCCATCCACTTGCAAACAAACCCGTGTACGTCTTTAACACAGTTTCTGCAGCATCAGACAAAGATGAAGTTGAGTTCAGCAAATCGATTAACTTTTTGGCAGCTGAGCCAATGAACTCTCCAAAATTGTTGAATTTGACACCCACCTGTTCGTAAGCACTATCTACCTGGCTTGTGATTTTCTTGACCGCGACATCGACAGCCATTCCAGACTTTACTGCAGTGCCAATTGTGTTGTTGGAAAGCACTACTTCCAAAGTTTCAATTGGCAATGCCGAATTCTTTGCCAAAATCTGCTTGAGAGTTTTGTATCTGTTAATTTCAAACACCAAACTCAACATAACAGTTAAGTCCGACTGTGCAGCATGCTCCTGGCGTGAGAATTCGTCGAACCGGTCAAGAAATGCACCAATGGTTTGCAGTAAATCACCCAATGAACGCAAACCAGAGAAGTCGATGTCTTTCCTCAAGTGAATGAGTTCATTTTTGAAGTTATCGATACCACTGGCATATAAATCAACGACATCAGTTCCAGTCAATGGAAGAAGGTTGTTTGTCAAAAGACTTGGGAATCTTGGGTCCGTCGCAAGAACTTCTTCGAGTTCTGAAAACATCGCATCGAGTGTACTACTCTGCAAATGCTTTGAGGTGTAGTAACTCTTAAACACGTATAATGAGTTCAACAATTCCAAGGATGAAAGCTGGGAGAATTGAGAGATCTTCTTGTCGTAAGACTCTTTAAGAAAGGTAAGGAAAGCATTGAGTTCTTGTTCATACTTGACCGTGAACAAAAAGTATTCCTCGAATGCGGGGTTCTCAGTGCGTTCAAGCTCTACGACCTTCCTCCTGACCTTCTCATAGTTCAATTGCAGTTCAATTGATATCCTTGGAAGATTTTCAATAGCAAGTAGTTGGTGTGGTGGGTTGTGGACGCGATCCTGACTAGGGATGGGCTCAACCTTGCGCTTCTTCATAGAAATCAAATCCAATTCATACTCGACTGGCTTTCCTCTGGAAGCGTACCTGGTAAAGACAGTACGAGGGCGAAAAGTTCCCGTTCTTTTGGGAATCTGCCACGCCTGTCTCAAAGCGTTCTTTCGAAACATGTTGTGATCAAGAGTAAGGGGTAAATTCAGGGATCAAATGATAAAGCCTAATCGGGATATGTCTCACCGGTCACGAGATTATGTAAGTAAAAAAAAGTGTCGCAAATATACTTCGATGAGAGGGAACTTGGTAAAACATCATTATACTGTGTATATAGTTGAGTAATGCGTCATTGTTAGAGATCCGAGAGATGTTATGTAGAGCTTGTTAGTGATATTAATGATATAATATGCATCCAAGAGAGATAGGAAAAAGTCCGACCATCGGAGACAAAAGAGGTGGAAAATAAATGAGGTTGAATGGTAGTCATGAATGAAATGATAGAAGTTTGGAACATTTGGGGAATTGGTGGAATGATGGATGACAAATGTCAATTGGAGAAAATTTGTTGGATAGGATTGAAAGTATGGATAGGATTGGAGTAGGTAGAATGTATGGTAGAATGGGTAGAATGGGTAGAATGGGTAGAATGGGTAGAATGGGTAGAATGGGTAGAATGGGTAGAATGGGTAGAATGGGTAAAATGGGAAGAATGGGTAGAATGGGTAGAATGGGTAGAATGGGTAGAATGGGTAGAATGGGTAGAATGGGTAGAATGGGTAGAATGTATGATAGAATGTATGGTAGTATGATTGAATTATTGATTGGTTGATTTGTGTATTGATGTAGTTCTAGAGGTTCTATTTGATGTACTCTAACGAATGTAAATTGTGTTTATTCATTTACGAGGTAATATCGTATTTGATGTTAATTGACTCAAGTATTTGAAGTAAATCACAATAACTCAAGTATTTGAAGTAAATTACAATGACTCAAGTAGCTACATTTGATGCAAGTTCACAAAGACTCAATGTTTCGCTTTGATTGCCGCAATTGTTCAATGGAATAGGAAAAACCAAGCGAGCAGGAGAAATCGGTGCTAAACGGTGCAAATCGGTGCTACACGGTGCAAATCCGGATCAGCCAAGAAAACCAACACATCAATTTTTAATAGACCTGCATCTCATGCCATTTCTATCTACTGTCGGAAAAATCTTCAAGACTCGTGCATTTGCATTCTTTTCTATAAAGCATCGAACATTTAACAAATCCGTTCAAGAAAATAACTGGCCATCAATACGCATTTAGAAATTTTTCCGTTGGTTCGCGTGTTCAATTCCACTTGGCGAAACTTGTGGTACGGCTTTCGGTTCGATTCTCACATGTTGTACTCCGCTTCATTCCTAGTGAATTTCCTCATTCCATGTACTGCATCTACATGTTTTCTCCGCACCGTTACTGTGTAGATTTTTCATAGAATCTTTGTTCTCAGGGCACATGTCAGTTTCAGAATTGCTATTAGAGCTCAAATAGCAATGGTATGTGAACTACGGTTTTATTATGATGGTAGAAATAGTTAATTAAATTGTATTAAGCTACTGCAAATTAACTACTACCTAAGAGGTTGTTGAAGAAGTTTCTGCATGAATTGTCCCCCAAAGAAGCCCTGACTGATAAACCCTGAAAAATTCTGCTTGTGCAGAAAATTTCGAGACGGTAGCATATAACTACAAAAGGAAGGTGATTCAAAATATTGTGTCGCATCTTTGGTCGCCTGAGGGCTTCAGCATATTCGCTTGTGTAATTCAGTCGTTTAGTGTTCTGAACATCTGTTTTTTTAATAGTGTTTACTTACCTCAGTTGACTCCGATCGCACCGTTTTTACTCTGGGTTGGGTCACAATCTAAAGCACCGAGCCACAGTGAAAATATCTTCATCAGATCAAACTCAGACTTTTTTTCAAAACCGTTGCTAAGGCGACATCTGACCCTGAGAAGCCGCTCAAACAAGGATTCATTAGGTCAGCGTAAGTTTTTTTTTCTGGAAACCATTTCTTCTATTTTGGGATGAAAACAGTTTTCGCATCGCTGTAAGGTCTATCTTTCATCTTGCTCATAACCCTGCTTTATGTTCGGGGTACCTTCTGCACCACGCGCACGACTGGCGGACGTTGTCTACAAACAGATGTCAGGTCTGATTCACCAAGGTCATTATTTCATTGGGTCCGATCTTTTCCGTATGAATTTCTCTACCTGTGACTTGATTAAGTATGGCTTTATAAAGAGGTCATTATCCGGAGTGCCTCTTCCATCTAGTTTCTAGTCCACCGTCTATCTTCGGCTATCTCGTTTCTTTTTCATTCATGCTCACGGTTTTTTTTTTTTGGTTTCTTTTTTGTTCCTTGACATCTTCGTATTTTAAGTCCAAAATCCCCAGACAACATTTGCAAACGTAGATTTCCAACTATTTGGCAACAAAACCGAGATGAGCGCTCCCGGAGCGACTATCCCAAAGGTACATGCACCAGTGGCTAGTAAGCCGAGTCTGTTGACTCCATGCTATGACATCCACGATTGTGGGTGCTCAGCCTTGCCTTCTTTAGAGGATCTCATTAACGACTGTTTCCTCGAAAGTGTGGGCCAAAAGATCAAGAGTACAATCACCCAAGACTTCACAGATTACGTGGCAAAGGCACACTGTGAAGAAAACCTTCATTTCCTTGTGGAGATCTACAAGTACGAAGCCTACTACAACAAAATCTTTCCAAACAACAAAGAGAAACTAAACAACACCCCAGTGAAGTTACTGCTTTCAGACCTTGAAATACGACCGCCGCGCCGCGGTAGCAGATCTAGCAAGTTTTCTGTGAGTAGAACGCTGTCTTTTGATGATCCAACCATGATGTTTGTACAATCAATAGACGATCTTGGTGGCACTCATGACATCAGTCAGGCATGGGAAAACCTTCGTAATACAGTCGACCTGCTGGATGAAGAGAGCTTACCTGATCCTGAAGAAGAACCAGCAGAAGCGACATTAGTGAGCCAATGGCGATACATTATAGACCATTTCATTACGGATGATGCACCTGAGCAAATTAATATTCCGCAACAAATAAGCATGGATATCATGAGTGAAGACTCAAAGGATTCAACATTAGTTCACCCTACTGTTTTCCGCAATGTACGTCAAGAAGTGCTTCAACTCTTGCAAGAGAACGTTTACTACAAGTTTGCAAAGAAATTTAACAAACAAGCAAAGTCACCTCCAGTGACAGAAAAGTCACTCTCACCAAGCACGCTCAAGAAAAAGAAAACCAAGTTATTGCGCCAAGGACATAATGAATGTACGTGTTCTGCTCTGAGTTCACCTTCACTGTCATTATCGAACTTTTGGGGACACTTGAAATTTTATCTGAGCATACCTAATACGCCATCGCACCTGCCGTCTCCTGTGCAAACGTCGGAAGACCTGCCAGTGGGCTCACTGCGTAAATTCTGGAGCAAAAAGAGAAGCTAAGAGATCATGGTTAGATTATAGAGGATTAATTTATAGAGTTTATAGAGTTTTATATAATAGTTTTAAAGCAAATTGTCAAGATTCATTAGTGAAATGTAATGATTGATGGATTGTGACTAAAGAATTTTGACTGCGACCGTTGTCAACGTCATGTGCCCTCGTTTGTGTTCTTACACAGAACCAACATCAACAAAACACGTGGAAAACGATGCTGGGCGGTTTTCTGTCAGTTAGTGTAACAGGAATCAGCTGTTCGTTAAAAAGTAAGACATCGGTTACTAACGAGCTTATTATTGAGCCAATCAAAATAACAGATCATTACTTCACTATTTCAAGGTGAAACCTCTCAATAAGCTTTTTGAACACATGTTTTGCACATGTTTTGGGTAAAATGGCCTATTCCAACAAGCTACCGAGCGAAGTCTCAGAATAGCTCATGCATATCTCCGGAAAAATTTTTTTGAAGTGAAGAGAAGCATCATTTGACTCTCCCCTGTACACAAAGTGTGAACGACTGCATAACGATTCTCACGCAACCTCACGTGCTATATGACAGTTAAGTTGCTTTGACAGTTAAGTTGGTATGATAGTTAAGTTGGTATGATAGTTAAGTTGGTATGATAGTTAATTTGGTATGATTGGTGAAGTTGGATACGCTCAAGTACAACTTTAGAAGAAGTATATGAAAAATACCAAACTTGTAATCTTGTCTTATATACTACTTCTTGCTCCAATCAATAGCAACTATACCTCTGGACTCACCTTGTGGTTCACAAAAACGACCTCTAGCGCCAAATTCTTCTCTCATTGATTATCTTTTTTTCCGCTAAGTCTATCTTATCGAGATCCTTTTCTGTGTAATTTTTTTACAGGCTTTCCGGCAATGGCGGAGGAGTCCAATGTGCCTAAGGAAATTAGTCCTAATATCCGACAATCAAAGTCAAAAGTAGTCTCTGGTACACAACTCGTGAGAGCATCTCTCACCTTTGATGCCATTGAACGCAAGCAGAGACTATTGCAAGAGCGGCAAGAGAGATTGCGGAAGCGAGCTGAACTCCTTAAACAGTCCTTACACAATGTCAAGTTACAACGAGAAAAGATTAGAAGAGATCGTATCAATGCTCAGAGTTTAAGTATACGAGCTGCCAACCAGAGACGAGCTTTATATCTAAAGGGAGTTAAGGAAAAGGCACGTACAGGAATTGAACGGAGACTTTTATGTGGATTTAGTACGGATAGTCCACAGAATAACGCTACGATTCCACAGAAACAATTACTTGATTCAGAATATCACGCTTGTGACAACCTCCCATCATGGCCACTGCAAGATTCAATTACCGAAGTCGTTCAATTTCTTGAAATATATCCCCATTCAAGAACATTCAACAAAGCTTTGAAATCCGCGGAACCTAGTCTAAAATGCATCTTTAAGTTCGTGGGTATCCCCAATTCCTACTTCAAGCCGTTGATGTATTCTTTTTATTTGGTGAATAATTGTCATTCTTGCCTTAAAAACGGAACTGTACATCCTGGCTTCAATTGCAATGTTCCAAATAAAGTCACACAATTTATTGGGAATGTCTTGTTTGTCATGTTATATAAAGAATCTCTTGTTTTTGCGCAGACATTGAAATGTTGGATTACTAGTGGTAAATTGAGTCAGCCTCCAGAAATTGAACTCTTCAAGAAAAGCTTGCATTCATTACTGAAAAGATACTTTCTAGTATTCTCTGCGTTCAAACTAACTCATTTTAATAACTTGGTTTTCACTCTCAAAAACGCCTTGAATATTAATAATCTACAACGGCAGGTACTCAATGAAGGCTTCTTGGAAATACAGCATCGCCGTTTCGAAGCGGAATTGTCGTTGCTCACAAAGTACAAAAAAGTTGAGCAGGACTCAATTTTAACGGCATTTCTAAAGAAAGTCAATTCACGATGTTCAATTTTGATGGCTGTTACACCACCGTTATTTTTGCTGTTGGTATTGAAACGTACTTATCTACGGTATCAAGGTAATGAATTTTGGTGGCCAGATTACAAGTGCTTTCCTAAACATATTTGGAGAAAATTCTGGTTTTTAAAGACCTTAGAAAGCTCACAAAGACGTGTCCCTTGCGATATGAAAAGTGGTCGTCGACTTCACAATACCAACCTTCTCGATATTGACGAAATTTTCAGCAAATGCAATCATCCAAAATTGACCTCAAAATATGACTTGTTGATAGGCATGTCCGATGAAGATTCCCATAAAGAGTTATTAAAGATATCTAGAAGATTGTACGAAGATACAGTTTTGTGGTGTGCTGAGACCAACATGGATTCGGGTTTTCAACTACCTGTTGAAGACTCAATTACGTCCATGTTCAAGAAAATCTCAAGTATGCTTGTTAACGATGCTCAATTGAGTGAGCTTGCATCAAATATTTCATCTCTGAACGATAATATTGAGCTTGCATTCGATACTGCGTCCATGAAAGGTAAAGCTGAGAATGCATCTGATATTTCATCTCTGAAAGGTAATACAGGCATTTCGCATACTTTAGCCGAAAATATTTTGATGTTTGAACAGCTTCTAGTCAACCGCATTTGCCGGTTATCAACACCTTTGACACCAACATTACACTTGAAGTTTGAAAATTCATTCGTTTTGTTCACTTCGCCGAATTTTGTGGCTGCAAAATTTCATTTTTACACAAATTCACCCACAATAATTTTTCCGAAGCTCTATCTGAACTTACGGAAGTGGAAAGAGTGCCCTAGCGCGGTGAACGTTGAAGCCACCATAGATGCATGTTACCATATTCCGGTTTTTACACATTTGCCGAAAGCTGGAGCGCGAATGTTCTACCGTGAATATTTTGCGCATGCCTTGGTCCATGGCCAAGATCATGACGAGGTCAACTCAATTGTACTAGATTTCTTGGATGAACTACGTGATGAGATGCTTCGATATACACGTTTTTGTGCTTTTATGCAATTGAAAGAAGCGTACTCGAAGGAATTTGGGTACATTTTTGATGTCGAAACGGCCAAAAACGAATTTAACGACAAGATCATTTCGAATAATCTGTTGGGAAAGAATTTCCATTCTGATCAAGTCGCGCCATTCTATCTTTACTACAGAAACAATGCACACACTATAGAAAAAATTCTCCACATCCATTTTGAAAGGATGCTTAGGGATACAGGGAACCACATTTCTAGTTTTAGGTATTGTGAAAACGAGATTGAAAAGCTTCTTAAAAGATCGATAGCCATAATCGACCACATATATAATGTGTATAACCCAGTTCTTAATTGGGTGTACAAAGATCTAGGTATGGAATAACTTGGATAATGTTGGAATTCACGATGGATAAGAACAATATATATTAAAGTCATTCCTTTCTATCTTCTTCAAGATTTTTTCATTATAGCTTCTTCAAAAATTTTCATTAGAACTTCTTCAAGGATTTCCTTTTTTCATGGGACTTATGGTGACTAATTTGTGAGATGAGCGAGCCGCACTGATCAAAGTAGTAAAAGACATGATTCATTTTAAGGCTATCTTGTTGGTTACAGGTTCAGCTGTCATCCAGATGCTCGTGGTAAACGGCATGAATAAGACATTTATAAGTTTTACTGTATATACCCTCGCTTTAACACTCCCCCAAGGATCCGCTGATACACCTCGTTCAAAACCATTGCATCAATCTCATCACGTGCCTTTTAGTCATAAAAGATATTGCACTTTGATAACTCACCTAGAGACACCAACTTGGAGAGCAACATACGTGAACCAAAGTTTATTGCATTATGAGTGATCTTATCGCAGACTGTTAGGTCGTCGGTTATGATTTCCGTTCTCATTGCGGGCTTTTTTGCGACTGCAAATTTTTCAACCAAAATTTGCGATTTCAGACCGCGCTTAGTCCCAAAAGAAAAATTACTCCAATTGGACGACAAAAATTGAGTCAAAAAAAAAAAAGTATAAAAGGGTAAGAAAAGTAGCAAAACCTACAGCAAAAACCAACATGTTGAGACACGTATCGAAGA
Organism: Kodamaea ohmeri; assembly: GCA_004919595.1. Lineage (NCBI taxonomy): Eukaryota > Fungi > Ascomycota > Pichiomycetes > Serinales > Debaryomycetaceae > Kodamaea > Kodamaea ohmeri. The sequence continues at coordinate 1,021,779 of SKFK01000002.1, forward strand.
TAGGGAAGGCAGCATCTAAGGCTGCCCCCACACAAAGTCGGGTTCTCAAGGCTGCGTGCACGGTTGCTGGCCAATACCGGACGCACATTTCACAGGCTCGGACCTACTCCACCAGATCGACAGTGGTACAATTGTTGAACAACATCGGGTCCAAAAGAGAGGTTGAGCAGTACTTGAAGTACTTCACTTCTGTTTCACAGCAGCAGTTTGCCGTGATCAAGGTGGGAGGTGCCATTATCACACAGCAGTTGCCTGAATTAGCGCTGTGTTTAGCGTTCCTTTATCATGTTGGGTTGTATCCGATTGTTTTGCACGGAACTGGTCCACAAATCAACGAATTGTTGGAGACTGAGGGTGTTGAACCCGAGTATGAAGACGGTATCAGAATTACTAACCCTAAAACCATGGAAGTGGTTCGTAAGTGCTTCCTTGAGCAGAACTTGCGGTTGGTGACTGCCTTGGAGAAGATGGGAGTCCACGCAAGACCTATCACCTCTGGTGTTTTTGGTGCTGAATACCTCGATGAGGAGAAGTACCAATTGGTCGGAAAGGTCAATAGTGTGAACAAGTCGCCAATTGAGGCTGCTATCCAGGCAGGCTACTTGCCAATCTTGACATCTTTGGCTGAGACACCATCTGGACAAATGCTCAATGTCAATGCAGATGTCGCCGCAGGAGAGTTGGCACGTGAGTTTGAGCCATTGAAGATTGTGTACCTCAATGAGAAGGGTGGACTTATCAATGGGTCCACTGGGGAGAAGATCTCAGTGATCAACTTGGATGAGGAGTATGAAGACTTGATGAAGCAGAGCTGGGTCAAGTACGGTACCAAGTTGAAGATCAAGGAGATCCATGACTTGTTACAACACTTGCCTAAATCATCATCTGTTGCGATCATTGACGTCGATGATCTTCAGAAGGAGTTGTTCACAGACTCAGGAGCTGGTACTTTAATCAGAAGAGGTTTCAAATTGCTTAACCGCGAGTCTTTGAAGGACTTTGGTAACCCTGACATCTTGCGTAATGCTCTCTTGCGCGACCCAGAGATCAAGTCTGGCAAGTTGTCTGTTGCTCTGTACCTCAAGTTGCTTGAGTCTGTCAGCTTCAAGTCTTACGGTGACGAGCTGTTGGAGGTGTTGTCGATCGTGATCTACGGCGACAACAAGATCCCTAAGTTGGACAAGTTCTTATCGTCTAGAACCGGATGGCTCAACAATGTCACCGACAACATCTTCCTGGCGGTTCGCAAGGACTTTGACAAATTGTGCTGGGTTGTCAACGAGAATGATGCTAACTTGCCATGGTACTTCTCCAAGTCGGATGGATCATTTTCCAAGAATGGCGAGGTGTTGTTCTGGTACGGATTGAACACTGACGAGGTTGCTGCATTGATCAGTGAGTTCGACTCATCCAACCTCTCGCCAATTTCGTCGAGTCAGAGCCTGGGAGTTTTCAGCTCCCCAACCCAAAGAAGAGGCTACAGAACTAACAGACGCTCTGCACTCTCTCCTGTATCGCTTCTCTCAGTTCGCGCACTCCTGACTGCCAACCCAAACCCTCCACTCCGTGAAGGTTCCACCGAGAAATTGAAGGTTGCTTTGATCGGAGCAAGAGGATACACTGGTCAGAACTTGATTAGCATGATCGACAAGCACAAGTACTTGGAGTTGTCGCATGTTTCGTCTCGTGAGTTGAAGGGTCAGAAGTTGCAAGGTTACAACAAGTCTAACATCGTCTACTCGAACCTCCAAGTCGAGGACATCAAGCAGTTAGAGGAGGCTGGTGAGGTCGACTGTTGGGTCATGGCATTGCCTAATGGTGTTTGTAAGCCATTTGTTGAAGCTATTGAGTCTGTAAATGGTAAGTCCAAGATTGTGGACTTATCTGCAGACTACAGATTTGATGACGGCTGGACTTACGGTTTACCTGAATTGAACGACCGTGCAGCCATTGCAGCTGCTAAGAAGATCTCTAACCCTGGATGTTATGCTACCGGTGCACAGATCGCCATTTCTCCTTTGCTTGAATATGCATCTGGAACTCCTCACGTATTTGGTGTTTCTGGATACTCTGGTGCTGGAACCAAGCCGCTGCCAAAGAATGACGTTAAGTTCTTGGCCAACAACTTGATTCCATATTCACTTACTGACCACATTCATGAGAGAGAGATCAGCACCCAATTGGGCTTGGATGTTGCCTTCATGCCACATGTTGCCCAATGGTTCCAGGGAATTTCACACACCATCTCTATTCCAATCAAGAAGGGCTCTTTGACTGCCAGAGATGTTAGAAACATCTTCCAGGACAGATACCAGGGAGAGCAGTTGATTACCATCAGTGGTGAAGCCCCATTGGTGAGGGATATCTCCGGTAAGCATGGTGTGGTTGTTGGTGGTTTTGCTGTCAACTCTAAAGAAGATAGAGTTGTGGTGGTGGCCACCATTGACAACTTGCTTAAGGGTGCAGCCACCCAATGTTTGCAGAACGTCAACTTGGCTTTGGGTTACGGGGAGTATGAGGGAATTCCAGATGATTTGATCATTAGAGGTTAGATAATAGGTATACTAATAGGTTTACGAATGTACTACACAGTGCTTCTGACTGTTGATAAGTGTAGGTGTACTATGAATGATATGTAGATGATGTAACTATGATTACACTATGGATGATATGGTAAAGATATTAGAAGGAATGTTGACTCATTATGTGTAACGGACTATATCGTGACTGGTGAACCCGACTTAAATTCCTACATTCTCTCTTATCAATCCTTATTTCCCTCTCTCTCTATCCCAGTCTCTCCCTCTTCTCTATCGTTCTTCCCTCTTCTCTATCTTTCTTCCCCTTCTCTATCTTTCTTCTCCCTTCTCTATCTATCTTCCCCCTTCTCTATCTTTCTTCCCCTTCTCTATCGTTCTTCCCCTTCTCTATCTTTCTTCCCTCTATAATTTTATTTTTCTTCACCATGCTTGTGCTGCCAGAGAACTTTGGGCTTGTTGAGCCCGGGGTCTACCGAAGCTCGAAAATCGAGTCAGAGAACTTCCCATTCCTCGAAACACTTCGGTTACGACTGCTTGTGATCTTGGACGCCGAAAAGCCACCACGGTCACTAAGCAGTTTCCTCGAATCAAACCAGATCGAGTTGTTCAACCTCGGGGGTCTTAAGATATCCAACCATCACGATAAAGAGAAGGAAAAGGAGTTGAAACGTATCCAATTGCAAACAGTCAAGACTGAACATTGGATGCTCATTGAAAAGAACTTGGTTCTGCGTGCTCTCGAACTCATACTCGACAAAACCAAACACAACGTGTTACTCATAGATTCTACAGCGACCCTCGTGGGAATCTTACGCAAGATCCAGAAGTGGAACTTCAATTCCATCCTTAATGAATACCGTACTTTTAATGGTCACCTGAGTAATTACTACGCGGAAACCTTCCTCGAGTTGATTGAGATCGAGTTGGTACCGGCAGAAATTGAACAGTTGAACTCGCAGTCTACCAAAGTTAGAGATCCACCACGTCGTAATAATTCTATTGAGGATATCCGCTGGAATGAAGATACTGACGACGAGTTCGATGACGATGACCAACGCTCATTTGATGACGAGGACTTGGATGGTGATATGCTCTCGGCATCGCCGCAAATCCCCAATAATCTTCTCAAGCTCGTCGAGCGCAAACAGAAAACTAACGAAAGCCTCACCCCAGGTACTCTGCCCAAACCTATTAATGCAATTCGCTCTGGGAGACACAACAGCATAGACGTGTATGGTAGCAGACATAATAGTGTTGATCTTGGAAGCAGGCATAATAGTGTTGATCTTGGAAGCAGACATGGAAGTATTGAAATCAGTCGACAAAATGAGATCTTTGCTAGAACAAGCATGGATAAACGCAGGTCATCGGTGGATACGAAACGATATTCGACTTCGGCGTCGCTTCGCTCTCATCGCCCACTGTTTGAGCTGAATCTGCCCAATTTACGGCGTGCAAATCCGTTGGAAGTGAGGCAAAAGTATGATTCCAAGTACTACCACAACTTACACAAGTACGCTGCCACTTATGATAGCGTAAGTGTGGTCAAATGTCGTTTACCTCTCGAGCTGCGGTTGCCACAGTGGTTTATTGATGGACGTATTGCTTGGGAGGAGAGGTACAAGGCATTGAATGGAGAGGGGGGAAAGATATAACATCGTTAACGGAGACTATAGAATATACCGCTGGAATGAATACGGTTGATAATCAGGTCTTTGTAGGATTTTGTATATCTCTGTCGTCTTCACTCATGTTTCATCATATATATATCATATATATGTATTTCTCCTATGCTTGTCAGCTTCAACATTTCTACTCACATGTTTTCTACTCACATGCTTTCTACTTTCTATTCCTGTTCTCATTCTTTCTCCTTTCTATTCCTTTTCTCATTGTTTCTCCTTTCGACTCCTTCCTCATTCTTTCTACCTTCTACTGCCTTCCTCATTCTTCATATTCCCTTCCTTCCTCATTCTTCATATTCCCTTCCTTCCTCATTCTTCATATTCCCTTCCTTCCTCTCTTCCCTTTCTACATCACTCTCATTGTCCTTATATTCACTGTCCTCTATTTTCTCTTCCCCACGATGCTCTGTTTTCGCCTGGTTGAGTGTTCAACATACGCTCTCTCAAGCGTGATCCCGCCAACGACGTACTGTTGGTACGAGCGGGTTGATAAGGCAACGAGTTGTACGAGGTAGTTGATGACTGCCGCGACTTATTGTGCATATCCAGTAATCTAGATCCTCTAGACTGGTATGCTGGACGCTCTAGCTGTGCTGGTGCACTATTGTTTGTGTTCTGAGCGGCAACATTAGGTTGGGCCAGGGTCTGATTATAATTGATCTGCTGTTGTTGATAGCTGTTATTGTACCTGTTGTTCTGTTCCACTGGCTTAAACTCAGCATTCTTGTAGTAGTCGTACTTACTACGTGGTCCTTGTGTCCTCGCATTCTGGAGTTGTTTGGCGTTGGCCCCGAGCCAGTCGGGGTATTCCTCGTTCTTGTTGTCGAAGTACTTGATGAATGCATTATGGATAAGGGTGTCATCTTCAGTATCACCATCTCTCTCTTTAGCAGACCCACTCGATATGTTGAGCTGTGAGAACTTGCTCTGATAGTTATCTTTGATCTTTGCAAAGAATCCTGTATTGCTCATAGTGGACAATGAAATCAAAATCACCAAACAATTTCACCAGAATTTCATCAAGCGAAAATTCACCGAACAAAGAACTAAACGAATTCCATAGCAGAGAAGTACTGAGGTTGCGAGTGCCAATCAATGAGGGAATATTATAACTAATAGAGATATAACCACAATAGAGGTATACCAGCCCAACATTACTTAGGAGCACTTAACAGTACTACCTATCAGTACTTTTAATACTAACAGTACTTCTATGGTACTAACAGTACTTCTATGGTACTAACAGTACTTCTATGGTACTAACAGTACTTTTAATACTAACAGTACTTATATGGTACTAATAGCACTTCTAATGGTACTGCCTAACAGTCCTTCTTAAAGGTATTTCCCATTCAATGATACTTCTACTACTTATGTATACTACTTGACCCATACTCATCATCATCACCATTCTCATCAACTTTCATTGTGATCATTGACAACTACTCAACTTCATAATCTTCAATTGTCTTGGTTAATATCGAGTCAGGTTTCCTCATCTTTCCTTTATCAAATGGCCCCTCCTTTGCCCCTCTGATTCCTTTTTCTGTTTTTCAGTATTTTCCTTTTCTTTTCCTCATCGCGAATCTATGATGCTCTCGTTAACTAGACCGCTATGGCAGTCAGTAAGAAGCATCCACAGTGCTCGAGTCCTCCAAACAGCCATCAAGGCTGCGTCATCAACCTCCTCGTCGGCCGACACTGGAAATTCCTCGACTTCAACGACCACCACTGATACCCCTCCATCTAAGACAACCACTGATACGTCTTCACCCAAGACCACCACTGATACCGCTCCACCAACTAAAATCCAGGACTTGGACACCTCTCTCGTTAGCAAGGACCTTGTTGCTGCTCTCACGAGAGCAAAGTTTGAAACTTTGACACCTGTTCAATCACGTTCACTTCTCCCAATGTTCAAAGAAGAACGCGGGTTGGTTGTTCGTGCTAAGACTGGTACGGGAAAGACTTTGGCCTTTATTATTCCAACACTCCTGTCCATTATCAAAGGTGAATTGCAGAGCCGTGGACGTGGTCCAGAAGAGAATAGAGTACAGACTTTGGTTGTAGCACCAACGAGAGACTTAGCTTTCCAGATCCAGAAGGAATACAACAAGGTGATTGAAAAATTGCCTCCCAGATTTAGAAACATTTCGACTGAGCTTTGTGTGGGTGGTAAGCGTTCAAGCTTTAACTTGAGACGTCCTTCTCCTATCTTAGTTGCCACTCCTGGTAGACTCTTGGATGACTTATCAAACCCACAGTTCCGTAAACTTCTTTCGCAAATCGATCACAGAGTTTACGATGAGGCAGACAGATTACTCGAAGTGGGATTTCAGGAGGAGTTGAGTCAAATCGATGATATTTTGAAGTCGACCCGTGAACAATCACACCCACATCTCCCTATTTTCAAGTCGATTTTGTTTAGTGCAACTGTCGACAAAAAGGTTGACCAGTTCGCTAAGGAACAAATTGGTCCAAAGTACACTTATATTAACTGTGTGTCCAAGGAAGATGGTGAAGCTCATGAAAATATCCACCAGACACTTGTGGTTACCGACAACTACACTGACCTGTTTGGCTCTGCTCTCAACTTGCTTGTACACAAGATGAAGACCGAGGCTTGGGAGCCTGAATATTCTCCAAAGAGAAAGGGAAAGAAGAATGATACTGTCAAGGAAGATCTTCCAAAGAGTTTCAAGTGTCTTGTATTTCTCCCAACAATTGCTGCTTCGGAATGGATTTTCCTGGCAATGCGCAGCGCAAGAGCTAATGGACTTTTCAAGAACCGTAACCTCTTCAAGCTTAATGGTAAGATGACTCAGAACGCAAGAGACAAGGCAGTTAACAACTTCAAGCACGCTAAGTCGGGATTGTTAGTATGTACTGATGTTGCTGCAAGAGGCCTTGATTTCTCAGATGTCACTCATGTGGTTCAACTCGCTCCTTCTCCTCAAATTGCTGACTATATCCACAAGGTGGGTCGTACTGCAAGAGCAGGAAACAAGGGTGAGGCGATCATATTCTTGGCCAAGCCAGAAGTGCCATTCAAGACAGCGCTTGTTAAACAAAGAGGTATCAAGTTTGCAGAGGAGCACACCACCGAGTCTTACGCCGAAAAGCAGGCCTGGCAGCCTGTTGACGACGTTTTGTTCACTTTGAACCAAAGTTCAGTAGAGGAAGTTGATACAATGGTGCTGTCATATATTGGACATGTCAAGCAAGTGTGCAGTACTTACAGGCTTCCATTTGAGGGCTTATTCCGTGATGTGGTGTTATGGTACCAGAATATCGTTGGTGACAATACTGCCCTTCCACCATACTCAATGAGACTGTTGCGCAACATGGGTGTGCCAGAGCATATGGCCAGAGCTATGTGCGATGGTGGTGCGGCCTACTTTGCGGATCCTTCTAACTTCAACTACGAGGCTCGCAATTCAAGTAGGAACGAAAGATACAATAACAGCAACAGAAACGATAGATACGGAAACAACAGATACGGAAACAACAGATACGGGAACAACAGGTATGGAAACAACGGTAACAGATATGGGGATAAGAATTACGGAAACAGATTCTCGAACGACCGCCGCTCAAGCAACAGGTTTGATGACTATAGAAACCAGGACAACGGTAGAAGATTCACAGGCAAGTTCCAGGGTTCGCGCCGCGAGTATTAAATATTATATCTTGTACATAGCAGAAAGGATTAGAATAATTCTAGAAGACAATAGTAATTCCCTCTGGGATATATTTATTGACGGCAAGAAACACTCATCATTACTATAATTGAAGTAGATTATTGTTAAAACTATTATTGTCCTTTGGACATATAGACTAGACCCAGCTAGACACTATGGTAATCGCCGATATTAGTTACCATATATATGCAAATAACAAGATCCTGTGGATCTGATCTCCTCATCTTCTCGGTCCTCTCCTCTTCCCCACTGGGAACACTCTTTTTGGCCGTTTCTTCAGCTCGTACTCCACATACACATCGCGTGATAAAACCACATAAACCAATAAGCACAAGATTATAAAGGTGTTGAAAATTGACAACGTCTTGTGGAATGAAATTTCACTATCCATCTTTTCCCTTGTTTCACGTAACATTTTACGGAAAGTCTGTTGCTGGGCAGAGCGCAAGTTCTCATACTCAGATTGCATTGTGCTGTATGAGCGCTTGAAGTAGTTTAAATGGCTGATTATCGACGAGTTGAAATTCTCAATGAGAGTTGCGAAGTTTGTCAGGTGTCTCCTTTCCAAGTTTGTGAATGCAGTGGATAGAAGCTTACTCTGCTCCTCAATATAGAGGAGTGAAAGTGAAGCGTTCGACTCCAAAAGTGAAATCCTCTTCATTATATTCTTGTAGATAGACTCCTGTGTTTGTGGAATGTCATTTGTAGGTGTGAACAGAGCATCGCATGTGGAGTTTAAGTCCTGAAGGAATTCGTTGAGCCTCAAATGAGGGAGAACGACTGTGCACTCTTCGGCTGTCACCAGCTCTGATATTTCCAACTCTAACTCCTTTGGATCATTCTGCGGTTCTTCTTCCTTGAATTCCTCCATCATTGTTTTTCCGTGTACCCTAACCAACGATATTGGGCAGTAGAATTCATTGCCATAGTGGCTGATGATTTCTAATTTCAAGTAACGTGCCCAGATAAGCGGGTTTTGTATCTTGAATACCTGTACATCACGGATGTTTTCAGCCTGGAAGTCTCCCAACACCTTCCAGTTTTGAGATGGAAAGCGATCACTTACCAGTATACGAATATCCTTATACATCGAACTGAAGAACTCAAAGTTACCAATCACGATCGAATCCACAAGGATATCTTGACAAAGTTCGATTACCACAAACTTGTTTTCCACAGAGCATTGGTTGAGAAGATACAGGTCCTTGTTTTCATGAAGAATAGCCAGTGCACCCTTTGCTTCCGAGTTTGTTTTCACCACAGTGGCCGCACAGTCAGCAGAAGCATAATTGAACTTGTCCTTATACACCTTACCATCCTCTTTGTCAAGTTTTGCCTCTTCCTTCTTGAGTGTCGTGAGGTTTTTTACCAAATTAGTTGCTGATAAGCTCGAATTGGTGTAGTCGGATCGATTGATATTCACTACGGTGTGGTTCAGGGTGAAATTGTTTGGGACACTGTCATTCTCAACTTTCTGTTTCTTCCACTCCTCGAATGACATGAAATGACACTCCTCTATTGTATCATTTGAAGCATTATTACTGGAGTTGTTGATCTCAAACGAGGGAATATTCTCAAGGTCCACGGGAAGCATTCCAGGAATATTGGCATCGACCACGGTAACTGATGATTGAAAAGATGATGTGGAGGTACTTGTTGAGATTGTAGACGTTTGCACGTCTACCAGGCTAAGTGGTTCTTCATGTGTATAATGCTCAGAGTTATTGCTCAATATCAGAGAATCTTCGCTGGAAATCGAGTGATTAGTAACGGGTATTGAGTTTTCATTAATTATTGTAGGATTCACACCCGCTGTTGACAACACTGTCGATATTGATCCTTCTTCATCTGAAGGTTCTGTCTTTAAGTTGTGGCTTGATACTGAGCACGCACAAATTGTCTCGGACGTCGTGTGATCTGTCATGGCCTCAGTCCTTGAAACTGAATTTGAATGCGGTCTTACCGGCTCAGTACTCACATGTGTTTCAGTTGTGCTATCCACTGTGTCGGTATGTGAGACAGAGGCTGTACTCACACTTAGATTAATGTCGTCATTATGAATTTGAGTATCCTGACTCGTTCCAGCTAAGCTCGTTCCAACTGTGCTTTCACTTGTCGAGCTAATAATGACGGGACTAGTCATATCAGTCGTCACAAACACTGGTGACTTGCATTTAGTACAGATCGAAGATGCACTGGTGGTGTGTGCCACTACTAGTGATGCCCACAACAGTAGCGTTCGCATCGGAGTTGATAGAAAAAAAGCTGATCCGAAATGAAGATGTAATGAAAACAAAATGAGAGAAACAAGGTACGGCCAAAGTGAAATTCATTATCAAAACCTAAAAGATACAAAGCAAAAGAAAGTTCAAGTCTTATCAAAGGATCGATTCAGTATTGGTGGAATTTCGAAGAAAATTTACAAAAGTATGAATTTCAAATCTTTGTTCTACAATCATTAATTTCATGCTATTATTCTCAATTAAATGCTATGACTAATGAACACCATCAGAAAACCATCTTTGGATCACTTTCCAATAAACAGCTTCTTGATATAAATGTTCTCTAAGAATGCCAACGAGCAACGTTTGTTTTTTATTAATCTTTGGGGTATCGGAATGGTCCATTGCAATTAGGCAATAATGAGAGCATATACTCAAAGCCACAAACTTTGGTAGAAAACTGCTCTATGCTATTATGCTATTTCCTCAGTAAATCTCAGTCGCAGGTTGTTACTGTATCCATCATCTGAAAAGACGTTGATCGGTGCTGCATGTGGCACTTGATGGCTACTTACAGACCTTTCTGCCTGAGATATACGTCCCATGGGTCCCGAAGCCCCTGGAAGGAGACCATCATCGTCATCATAGTCAGACGGGTTGAATTCCGACTCTGTACCCTGTAATTCGCCATCAGAGTCGTAGTATTCAGCTTGTAATGGTTCCAAATCAGGATCTTCATTAAAATTGAAATGGTCGGGCAGGGTCATGGCGTAAGAATTAAACCTGGAATTACGTCCCAGTGATGCTGTAGTATTTGTGTTTGTACCAGTAGCGTTTCGTCCGGTACTCGGGCCCAGCAGCCTGAATACTGAGTCAAGGTTATTATTGTTTGTCACACCTCTGTAGAAGAAATCTTCATCGCCTTGTGATTCTGCTCTTCCAGGAGTCGGGGCAGATGCTCCACTATAGCTTCCAGCACCGCTTGTATTCCGACCTATTCCTCCAGTTCCAGCAGCACCGTAGTACTTAGAAGAGCTTACGTTCATCTGGCGCTCCAAATCATGAATACCAACGTCATCTGCATCATTGAACTTGCCGCCCAGTGCACCGAGGTATCCTCCATTGGCATTGGCATCAGACTTGTTACCCTTCAAGAGTTTCATAAAGCCTAAACCGCCACCACCACCACCACTACTTGGTCCGCCACTCAACTCCGACATTTCCTTTCTATCATCATCTGAGTCGTTGAAGTCTGGTGACTGGTTGGTCAAGCCACGCGATCTTCTCTTTTTGAAGAAAAGGAAGAGGAGCACGAGTGTTCCGATGACAATTGTACCACCAATAGACCCCACAAGGCCACCAATCAACTTTGAGTTCTTCTGAACATTGGATTGGTTTGACGTATTAACTTCTGCAGATGTAGGAACTGTGACCACGGTGGTGAGGGTAGTGTCTGGACGAGTAATTAAAGAAGTATACAGCGAAGTGGTCGAACGCATCGATCTGTGTGATGTAGTCAGCATGCTGCTCATGGTCTCAGAAGATGACGATGTAGTACTAGATGGTATGGACGAGGAGCTCGTTGTTGAACTTTGTCTAGAAGAAGAATGGGAGGTTGAACTTGGTATGCTGCTCGAATGAGATCTTCTAGAGCTAGATGACGACGACGATGATGATGGTGATGATGACGACGACGAAGACGAAGACAGCGAGCTGGAGCTGGGTCTAGTAGAACTGCTTTCCACTGTGCTACTCGACAGGAAACTTGAGCTGGAACTCGAAGGTACACTGCTAGAGCTAGACGACAGCGAACTGAAACTACTTGAGCTAGAAGACGAACTGCTAGTTATAGCACTGCTCGAACTTGAGCTGCTCGAACTTGAACTGCTCGGCACGAAGCTACTCGAACTGGAACTGCTCGAACTGGAGCTGCTTGGCACGAAACTACTAGAACTCGAGCTGACTGAACTGCTTGTGAGACTAGATGAGCTTGGAACGAATGAGCTTGACGAAGACACCACCGAACTTGAAGTCGGTGGTATCGATGACAGAGATGACAGCGTCAAGGACTCTGACGATGAACTGTTTGGTTCCAGCGAAGATGATGGGGTTGAACTCGACAGGCTCGACAGTGACGTAATTGGTGTCAGGGAGCTTGGGGAAAAAGTATCCGAGGAACTCTGTGATGAAGATGATGACAGGGAGAGTTCCAGTGTCGAAGGTGTGGTTGTAGAACCGATAGACGAAGACGTCATGGTATTTGAACTTGAACTTGTAATCCAGGGGTTCAGTGACGTTGTCGACATTTCAGAAGAGAAAGAAGTCGTCAAAGTACCCGATGAGGAAATAGTTGCCCAGGAACTAATTGAGCTGTCTGCCGAATTTTCGGCTTGCGAGGTAGATGCAGGAGTGCTGTTATCAGTGCTCCCGTAAGAGGGCGTTTGGGTGGTGAGCGACGAAATACTGGACGTAGTACGAACGGAAGACGAAGACCCACTACTAATGGTGGTGTTTTCTGACTGAGGCAGATTCGGTGCAAACATCTCGTTTATATGGAGGCTGTTCCAAGGGGGACTGTGCCTTTGTACTATGCAGGATGGATAAAAATAAATCAAAAGAAACGGATCGTAAATATTGACTTCTTCGATTTCAAGTGAACTCTATGAATGGTCGACTAAACTAGTTCACTAATCAGTGTTGATTGAGTACTTTGAAGCCATAAGGTCAATGTGATTGAGTTTGCTTTAAAACTCTAGAATTTTAACTATTGTTGTGGTGGAAGTATTCACTTGACACGCGTTTACAGACCTTCTTCTCTGTTCCTTGGGTACCACGTTGGGGCGTCTTCCACAGGCTTCCCAAAGAGTATCTCCGGACTTTCTTTTGGACCTTTTCTTAATATAAGTAGGGTAGAGTCTACGTCGGCAAATGGGTCCTGGGTCCTTAAATACATTCTCTACAGGGGGCTTTACTGCACAACTAATGTCTCCTGAAATCCCTGCTGCTCTAAAATTGTGAGACAAAAATTACAGCCGTTGCTAATAGAAGGGGGGATGAAATCGAAGGAGCAAGAAGTAATGACGTCAGTACATCATAGATTCACATCTTTTCTTAGCATAAAGTATATGAATATCCATTATATGATCTTCTCTATACTCTACAAGTCTAATATAATCGGCTAATTACACCATAATCATCTTGTATGTGAAAAGATTACAATAAAGCCATCCGTATCCTGATGGCTAAAAAAATATTTTGAAACCTTTTTCGATCCAATCTCCTTCCATTCGCAGAACATGAAATCCAAGATTTGCTATGGAAAATCTTTGATACTTTGCTAATCCCTTGGAATTTAATAGAGTATATTATACACTGGTGTAAACTAAACTTAGACTAAGGTAACCCAATAAATGCCTTCTTTATCACGTCTTTATTTTCTACAAAGTTATACTTTAGTCATCATCAGGTCTTCTCATTCAATAAATTCTAATATGTGACACAATAGTGCTAGGTTACCACTAACGCAAATAATTTATCCGAAGGCTTAGTAAAATCATCGGAGTGTATGGGGATGTTAAACATTCTATAAATGTACGAGCGCAAGTTGCGTTTGTTTAGTAGCCCTATTCAATCATTGCTCTTGGTATGCTGCAAGTACTATAAATATACGTTCGCTTCTACGTAAATATTACTAATAATGACTACAGTGCTTTTTTTGAAAACAATCATTAATTAATCTATTACTACGTACAACCGACCTCAATTCTGAGCGAGTATCTGCAATTAGTGGTTTATAGTAATCATTACTGCCCCTGGCAGCCATTAATTATGGCAATTGGTTTTGATATTAGCTCATTATTCTCGATTCCCTTGTGCTTGCTCGGCTTCATAAAATTTGGTATCACTTCCCCATTTCTCATTTCTTTCGTAAACTCCCATCTATCTCCTCTTCTTCAAAAACTCTCTTTCTCATCGAAAACTATCATCTTCCTCATCTTTCTCATAATCTCTGTTACTCTTTCTTCCCTTAAAACTCTCTTACTTCCTCTGTCTTTTGTGCTCTCCTCTTCAACACATCTTTCAATGCAAATACCAGCATCTCCCAGCCCATGAGCAATGTTACCAAACCTAACGATACATTCAACGTAAACATCGACGTGAAACCGTACCACTCAAACAAGAGAACGACGGGATCACATGACTCCATGAAAATCAAGCCACCGCAAATTAAACAAAAACTAACAATAAGCTCACTCATGGGTCTTGATGGCTCGATCATTTGCTTACGCGACAGGTAGCTCTGGAGTGTCAAGATCAGCATAGTGTACGTTACCATACGGAAAAAGCACCCCAACATAAACATGTTACCCCATTGAATGTGAATTTCTGACAGAATCTCCGATGCCTGCTGGTGCTTAGACATAAGGATGCCTGTCCAGAAAATAGTGAGCAATGGGAATGGGTTCGGTGAGAAACCAGGCGTTGCCTTCTCAAGTGGTTCTTCGTCTCCATGCTGCTTTGCATTCATGGATGCTTTCTCATAACGCCAATCGTTCAACTTCATCTCTGTGATAACACCACAAAGACCACATCCAATAAAGATAAAAGCAATCAGCACATGTTGCAAGTCCTTCGCACTCCATTCACCTCCTTGGTTCGACATGTGTTCCATAAATATGTTTGTCGAGCCATAGAACAAAATTAAGCCACTTTCAACCATCTCCATAGTACAGAGACCTTTAGACTGCATGCGTTCCCATCTTGAACCAGAATTGGCCTTTGCAGTAGTGATAAAGCGGTGGTTCCATGCCCAACCTTTGTTCTGCAATACACCACAGTATCTAGCAAGAGAAAGTATACCGTATGCAAAGAACACACCACCTTTAATGAAGTGTGCAAGCAAGTTGAAAACAGTGATTCCCTTACCAAGAAGTAAGAAGGTTGCAATTCCAGTTGGGAGGTAGACAAAAAAGTAAAAAAAGTGGGCCCAGTTGAGGAGGTTGAACACAATGGTAGCTACAGAGTGGACTGTTCCACCAACAACGCAAACCTTTTGCATCATCAGCTGGAACTTACCCAGGAGTCCTTCGCGAGGCTCATAATTCTTCATCTCATCACTTTCGCTCTCCAGTGACTCTTCAGAAGGACCACGCGAGTATGCAAGGTTAAGTCGTTCGTATTGTGTATCTCTTTTAATCATACTCACTGCGTAAGTTACCAATTGTGTCAAAGTAGAGAACAAGAGTATCCACAGCATCTTGTTGTAGGCATTGTTTGGGTATAAATCTGGAATTGACAGCATAAATGACAGATAATTACCCAAACTTACTAACACAACAAGGGTGTGGATGGCCAATCCTACCGTGTAGCATTTCCAGTACTTAAGATTCTTGAAGACGAGCGCAATTGGGTAGATGAAAAGAGCCGTTAACCAAATCAGAATCGTGTGAGTCCATATAGCGCGGTGGTTTGCACCTGGGTAATTGAAGTAGTTGGTAGTGTTATAGTTATCCCAAAATAAGCGTTCTTGAGGAAGAAGATCTGTTTCTATGATCGGTACACCATGTTGATGCTTCATGACATGTGGTACGGCAGAGGTAGAGGACATGTGCTCCATTGCATGAGATTTCTCTGTATGATCATCGGTAGAATGCGATGGCTCATTGTGTGAAGACATATCCATATCTCTGGGGAGGTTGGCTGCAATGGCCCCAGCGCCCATCAACAACAAAATTGTGGTTGACCTCATTACAAATTAATTGTTACTAAGCGAAGCACAAGCGGAATCGCCTTATATATATCCGCGGCGGCAAACGTCTTCTAAGAAAATGCACGAAGACTGGTACAAAAATAGAAAGAGGGACAACAATGTACCCAAATCGGATGACCAGTTTATACCTTTACATTTAACGCATCTGCAAGAAGTTTGTCCGAAAAAAGAAGTACGATGTTTGCAGCTCGGAAAAGACGGAGTCGGGTTTCGGAATTAAGACGAAAAAATGACGATCCGTGGTGACTTGTAACTGCGTATCAGACAGCAGCAATAGTACACCAAGCCTTGGTTATGTCTTATATATACATGCTATATAGCAACGCAAAGTAATTGTAACTTAGTATATCTCCCGGGTATTCCGGTTCAATTGTGATGAGCAACGAAAACTGGTCACAAAAATTTACCTCTACGCTGCTAGCGTAGTAAAAATTCAGAGCACTGTCTGCCCAGCCGTGGTCGGTTGTAAAGTCGGTCACCCGAAATTTGCCGCACCGGTTCTAGTCTAACATGCAAGAACCGTGGATCTTCCCCAGGTAGGCTCATGTAATGGATTTAGCCCGCATGCGTTGTTGTCAACACACTATAAGGGTCTATGGTATCAAGAGCCAATGCAAATGAGGACAGAGCATATGTAAGCAAAAATAAGAGCAAATTAGTGGTCCTACTACGTTAGATGACTCAGAACCAGCAAAAGAAAAGTAATATGATCTGTGATAATGTGGTGGGGCAATGCACAATATATACTCTTTAAAATAGCTCCTAACGTCACATGCAACCCCAACGCGAGTTCACGCCACTTCTGTTTCGCGCTTTATATATATATCATGGTTGCTTACATATTTGTATCTTCGTCTATATTGAGTGCTGATTTTGCATACTCTACATCTAGGATCACCAGATTTTTCGTGTGTTGTCCCGACAGCTTCTTGCAATTGTCACGTTACACTCACAAAGCATTCTTGCGAGTGAGATAATCAAATCTCGAATACGTGTATCCAATAAACGGCAAGTCCTCTTTCACGTTCTTCTTGTTCTGGTCGATATCTCTTTGTTCCATGGCCTTGCTCAATGCTGGCAGCTCAGGAACGTTCTCTAATTCATCAGTAGGGAAGAAACGAGTATCAGTGATCGAACGCAATTTTGGTATGAACGGCGCATCAACTTTGCGGATGGTATCCCAGTCAACTCCGCGGAAAAATGGATGCTGTTTGATTTCTTCTGCACCACCATGACGACCCAATCTGTTGTCACTGTTGGTCAACAACCTCCTAATCAAGTCCTCCAGCTCTGCAGACAAGTGAATGTCTTCAGGAATCTGTAACGTCTCCTGCCAGTTCAAGATCTTACGATAAGTCTCGTGTGGAGTCTCGGAACAGAAAGGTGGCCACCCAACTAAGCACTCAAACATGATTGCACCAAGCGACCACCAATCACACTCCTGACCGTAACCTTGGTGTATGAAAATCTCCGGTGCAATGTAGTCAGGTGTTCCCACAGTCGAGTAGGCCATTAAACGACGACTCTTTCTCCAGGTCTGCATCTGCTGTCTGTTGGACATGGTCAAGTGAATTGCATCCACCATCATAGAGTTACGTCCCGGAGGTGGGTTCCCACTGGTCAACTGGTTTGGTTGTAAGTGACCACTACTGCCTTCTTTCTCCAACAACTTCTTGTAGTAGTTCAGGTCATGTGTCTTATGGAAACCCGTACTCAAGCCGAAGTCTGACAACTTGATGTGGCCACGGATATCAATCAAAATGTTATCCGGCTTGATATCACGGTGAATGAAACCCAACTTGTGAATTGCCTCAATTGCCAAAACACACTCGGCCATGTAGAAACGAGTGATGTCTTCAGTGAAGATTTGCCATCTAATCAACATCGTCATTAAGTCTCCTCCGGGCAAGAACTCCATAATCAAATACAAGTACTGTGCATCCTGGAATGAATAGTACAATGAAACCACCCATGGCGAGTCACTTCCAGCCAAAACATCTCTCTCAGCCTTGACGTGAGCTAATTGGTCCTTCTTGTACATCTCCAGCTTCAACAACGTCTTCATCGCGTATATCTTACCCGTGTCCCTCTTCTGTACTAAACGCACCTCACCAAATGCACCCTTTCCGATGACCTTGACCGTGACAAAGTCCTCCAATGCCATCTTGGTTCTTCTTAAACGCAAAAACTGTGACTCTTTCTTACCCAAGCCCTGAAGCTGTCTATTCTTACGCTCCTCCAGTGCTGCAGCATCGTTCGTCATCAATTTGTGCTCTAAGTCCAAACGTCTTTGGTTTCTCTCTATAGCATGAGTCACCGACATCTGGTAGTAGTTTTCCATTTTTAACTTAATCAGAGCAGCCTTGTCTTGTGCAGTCTTGCTCAAGTAGTTAGGCTGGCGGTTAAAATACACGTAGTTCGACTTCGGTGCTTCCTGGAGGGCATTCTGCACATTCTGTCTTTGTTCATAGGTTGAGCCTGTATTCGCGAGTGTATTGTTAGCAGTGACGTTTGTTGTTTGACGGAATCTCTGAGGCATCTTTTGTGCTTGGTAAGCTTGTGCTTGCTGGTGAGCAAGTTGGGCTTGTTGTTGAGCATGCTGCTGGGCTTGTTGCTGTGCTAACTCCTGAGCTTGTTGTTGTGCCTGTTGTTGAGCTTGTTGTTGTGCCTGTTGTTGAGCTTGCTGTTGAGCTTGTTGTTGAGCTTGCTCTTGAGCCAACTGCTGTGCTTTCTGTTGTGCTTGTTGTTGTGCTTGCTCCTGAGCCAACTGCTGTGCTTTCTGTTGAGCTTGCTGTTGTGCCTGCTGTTGAGCCAACTGCTCAGCATGCTGTTGTTGCGCCAATTGAGTTTGCTGATCCTGATACCCAGCATTCTGAGAAAACTGGAATGACTGAGACACTGGCAGCTGTGCCACATTGTTGGTGCTGTGATTGGATAACAATGAGTTTTGTAATGAGTTATTGGAATTGTTTATGTCGGATAAATTTGTGCTGCTGTTGTTTGTCAATTGGGTGAAATTCGTCGGCGGCTTGAAATTCAACGAGTCTATCGACGTGAACTTATTTGGGTTCAGAATACCTTGACGATTCTGCATGAGCTGTTGATGAATCTGCGGTTCTTCATACTCGTCGATGATCGGGTCCTGAAACCCGTTGTTGGAGAATTTGGGTGATGAGTTGTAAAACGCTGGTGATAATCCTGCTGTAGCCGCATGCTGGTTGAATGCCTGGTATCCACTGCCTTCTTGGGGTCCCAGACCTTCGTTATTGAAGGATCGCTCCATGGTTTGTGAATTATCTTCCTCCATGTAACTATTGTCCTCGTTCTGGGGCTGGTAATGCATCATATTTGTTTGGTATGGTTGATTCCTTTGTTGGCTGGGTTCCGGTTGTTGCTGCTGTTGCTGTTGCCGTTGCTGCAAGTGTTGGAAGTATAGCTGTTGCTTCTGCTCCTCACTCAAATAGTCGTAGTCCATTTCGTTCGAAGATCGCTTGTTATACGTTGTTCAATTTTTTACTGAACGCGTGTTTTATCGTTTTCTCCTTTCCCGAGAAAACAAAATATAGGGGTGATACGCTGTCACAAGAGATGTATTTGAGCAAGATATCTTTAAACTGGGATAGTGAAGGAGAGATAACATTACAAATGAATCTTATTCATTGGAAAGTAGGACCAGCCGTTTGTCACCATCTCGGTAACCACCTTCTAATCATATTTTCTTGGCTCTTTGAGATACTCATGAAAATCAAACAGTCTATAGAGTTCTCTAGATTGGGCTTCATATAAAGCTCTTATATCAGTTGTCCAGTTTATATACTGTCTAGCTATATGGAGTCTTGTTCAGTATCTGTTTTGTCCAGCTGTTTTGCCGAGGTGTGCAGATGTTTTGTCCAGTCTTACCTTATTCAACTGGCCTATACTATCAAACTCCTCTTTTCAAAGGCAACAAAACGCTTTGTTCTATCGAACTCCTCTATCTATCAATCTCTCCTGTTCAATTACTTTGGTTCTATCAACTTCCTCTTCCTGTGTTCTTTCAACTTCCTCTGTTCTATCAGACTGGGTCTACTCTATGATTACCTCTTCTCTGTGGACTTCTACTTCCTCTGACCTCTACAGTACTCTACACTCAACGTCCGTTTCAATTATCTTATTATGTGTTACAGTATATAACAATATAATAATACTCTTAGAACTGCAAAGCCTGGCCCTTTTGCTTCTTGTCACCACCCAACTCGAAGTGCTTACATCTCTTCAAAGACAACTGAGCCTTGGTCTTGCAGACAACACACTCCAATCTCAAGACGACCTTCTTGGTGGTCTTAGCCTTCTTGTGGAAAACTGGCTTGGTCTGACCACCGAAACCGGACTGCTTTCTGTCATATCTTCTCTTACCCTGAGCGAACAAGGAAGCCTTACCAGCCTTGTATTGGGTAACCTTGTGCTGGGTGTGCTTACGGCACTCCTTACCCTTACAGTAGGTCTTTCTAGTTTTTGGGACGTTAACTATAGTTTGTTAGTATTGGTTAAATGAAAAGTTTTCATGAGTGGTTGTGGAGCTCTTAGAATCATAGTTGTTGTTATCATTCATGGGAAACTGTTGTAGCTTTTGTCTCATACGCCATGTAGGTGCTTCTGTCGTGGTACTTCACTCATTACGGATACCGTCGTTACATACCCATTGTGACTGATTGATGAAGTTAGAAAAGAATCAAAGGAACTTTTTTCACTTTCTCCTAGATTTTTTTGCTGCAGGCGTCGGTTTGGAGACACCCCCACTGCAATACTAAGAAAAAAATTTTCGGTGCGCACGATTATCTGTCACGTGTATTAGGGCTAAGGCCCGCCATAGTCAATAATACAGTCCTGTACTGCAGATAGTACATTCTAAATACACATAGAGTTGTATACTTACCCTTCACTATTCTTGCAGTCGTCCTCAACAAGCCGAGAAAGTCTTTTATCGAACAAGCTTCTCTATAAAGTCTACTATCAGTCTATCAGTATACTATCAGTCTATCAGTCTACTATCAGTATTCTTTATCTCTCTGAGAAAAGCTACTCTATTTTGTCTACTGTCAATGCTGTCTAGGCATCTATTTCACTCAGACCTTCCCTATACTTTGATATCTAGTCTTTCTAACAGTTCTAAAGCTTTTGATATTTAGCCATTTTGAACCCTCCCAAACTTTGATGTAGTCTCTCTTACACTTCCCTAAACTTTGACCTAGTCTTTCTTCTCTTTCTCTACACAGTCAGATTTCAAATCATTAAACTAAACTATAAAACTATAAAAACCGACGTAATCCACAAGAAAAGAAACTTGAGTGGGGGTGTCTCGATAGCGGTATCGAAAGAGAAATAGAGATCTTAAGATAGACACAATTGTCCGGGTATGTTCTCCAAGAGCGACCTTCTAATCGTACCCCACGCTTACATAACCACAAGAAAAATATGACTAAGCACGAGTAACGGTAGTGTACACAGTAGACGTTATCGTGGTAGTCTCGTCTTCACTTACACCGTAGTAGTCGTAATTCACAATGCACACACCGCTAGAAGTGACAGTTGACACGTTATCAATCAACCAGCTACCAGTGGAGGTAGGAATGTTGTCGAAGTTGGTGATAGTTGGACCATCTGACGAACTAGCAGCAGCAGTGGTAGCTTGTGTTGACTGTGGGGTTTGCTGAGCCGAAGATACCTGTTGAGAGTCATCGGCCGTAGTGCTAGATTGCACAGGTGCAGTCAGAGGAGTGGAAGTAGCGGCAGGTGTCTGAGAAGTAGTTTGTTCTTCTGACGACAGAGTATCCTGGGCAGAAGATGACTCTGGTTGCGCAGCCGCAGTGTTTTGGTCATCTGCAGCAGTGCTACTGAAAGGAGTTGTGGCAACTGTAGTGTAAGTGTAAGCCGAACCAAAGACTGTAGAAGTCACCGTTGCGGTGTACCTCGTGAAAGTGTCAGTGGAGGTACTAACAATCACATTTGTGGCCGTATCCGTGGGAGCTGCAACCGTAACGTCATTGGTGTGGGTGTTCTGCACTGTTGTGGTCAAGTGCACGACGACAGGAGCGTCATCATCATCGCGCTTAATTGCACGTGCATTGGCTGCCACCATCATGGTTGCGAGCAGAAGGTAAAACTTGGACAATTGCATCTAAAATGAAAGTTAGTATGGAAGTGAGTGACGGTAGTTGGAAAGTGAGTGACAGTAGTTGGGAATAAAACGACGCAAGGTCAATGAATGACTGTAGTTGGTTGTTGCAAAAGAGGGATGAGAGATTGGGTATCGAGAATTAACACTGGTGTTGGATGACCTTGTCTAACTTGGATTCTATTTCTTTATATACTAGTGTATACTTTTTCATGACGGGTAATAACTGGCTGGTCGTATTACCTTATTCCATGAAGTATATAGCTCTTTTGGGCGAGGTTGCGCTATGAATAGGCAAATTTCACCGAAAGAGGATATAGTTCGATGACGAAAAAGTCGTTTGTGTTATGGTTTATCTCAGCGGCGATGCTCATTATGCACTTTAAAAGGTACAAAGGTCATCACGAAGCCCTTGATGATGGGCAACGCTCACTTCGACAGCTGGCTGCAAAATCCCATTTGGAAAATCGGGCGCAGAAAAAAAAGGCTGGACGTCCGAAAAGAGCGGTTGCAATTTTACCAATGGGGAAACATTATGCCATCGCCCCCCACCACAATATGGAGAGACAACAAACACTTGAGTTGTGTCCCAAACCAATTTCATCAATAAGTACATCGAGTTTCATACTACTCTGTGATTGATGAGATCTGGTATAACCAGACTCAGATAACCAAGGTAGTCATCAATACATACTGGTGATTGCTATATAGTGTATATACATATCTGGTGAGTTTGTATATCCGCTGTGTTCCGCTACCTTCCTTCTTTAGTCAGAACTAAAATGGGGTCGAGCTTCCGAAGGTTACCGATCGAACCGGTTAATACGGGCAGATTTTGTTAGGGGGGCTCGATGCAAGTCACGTTTCCTCACCAAAAACAACAATATCCGGTCAGATCGAAACGGGAGAAATATTCACAAACAACCAAAGGCAGCAGTTAACATTGGAGTAGCATATTGGTAGAGACGAGGCTTCATCAAAGTTTGCACAACATACTCACACCCATTGGACTGTGAAAGGTCTAATTGGATTACTTACGCATCTAATTTGCCCCCAGATCTTTAGCAATGAGCTACTTCTCACCCTATACGTACAACCCGCGCAATGGCATACAACAACTACCAGGAATATCAGACACTCGCAACTCTAATGGAACATCGTTAAAGAAGCCCGACCATCACCATCAGCTGTCTGGTCTGACAGCTACACTGGACAGAAAGCTGCCTGTTGTCGGTGGGTTGATCGATGCGGACCAAGCGGTTCGGAGAGATCTGTCGGAATCGCGCACAGAAGGGCAGGACCCACTGCGACCGCCCAAGAAAGAGCGGAGAAACCGCCCGGGACAACGATTTGGAGCCAAAAAGAAGCTGTGGGTATGGTCTTGGTTTGCTCAGGACCTGAACAATCCCAATGTAGCAGCATGCGACTTTTGTGGTAAGATTATAGTGAGACTCGCTTCGGACAAGGGATCCCCCAAGAAATTGAGTGAGCACTTGAAAACTCACAAGTTGTCCAAAGATACAATCAACTACTCGAGACAAGTCCCTGTTGATGGCCATGGGGTTACCTATACCACTAGCGGTGATCCTGTAGGGTATGCCCAGGATTACTCTGAACAGCTGCAAGCTGCTGCTGTTCATCACATACACCAACAACATCAGATCAATCACACCAAGGCACATAGTCAAAGCACCAGTAACCTTCAGCAAGCACATCAGACCCATGTTCAACATCCACAGCTCATGCAGCACCAGGTGCAGTCCGTGAGCATGAGATCACCACCATCTACAGAAAAATCGCAAATGACAACATTCACACCACCTACAACATCTAACTTCAGTAACCGCTTCGTCCTGGCCGACTTCGACAATACACCGTACTCGCTGATGAAATTCCACAAACATTTGATGAAGTTTCTCACTGAAAACAAACTCCCGATCCATGTTATAAAACTGCAATCATTCCAACAGTTGATCTATGACCTTCGTAGTGATAGTGTGTCAGACTTACTTGAGTTGACAAGTTTGTACAGTTCGTTGTTGGAAGTTAGTAGATACGGTGAGACAGTCGAGGCCCCGGAGGAGTCTCAGGCAGTAAATGCACTTGCGAGTGTCGTTGAGAATAAGATGCAGTAGGGAGATATAATTGGGTTAGGATAGGTAGAACCCAAACACTAGGAGATGAAGAGGTGGGAAGGTTAGCAGAAGAAGATCAAGAGGTCAGAAGTTTAGCAGAAGAAGATCAAGTTCAGGAGATGTTCATGAAGAGCACAGAGATCAAAGAAAGAGATTAAGGGAAGAGATACACAGTGAAAAAAATGATGTATCAAGAGAATCACCTACATGTCAGGTAATGAGAGTTGACATGGAACGTCGGGATCACGTTTGCTTAACTCACTGGTTGTACATGATTACTAACGCATACAAGTTGCTAATAATGGGTATCAGGCAGGTAATAATGAAGAAAACTTTTGTAAGGATTGAATTTAGCATCGTCGGAAGTCACTAGTTAAGCAATAGTTGTTACATATGGCTTTTGTATAAAATGCTAATAAACCGAGATTCTAACACGAAGTAAACCAAAATGTTAAACAAAAGCCATCTGACCAAGAAGTTAAGATCTACAATTCCTTCTTCGCTTTTCTGGTTCGTTTTACGCTCTTCTTCATTGTCGAAAATATGTTCTTTTGTATTGTTAGTATATGCTATTCTTCATTGTTGAAAAATGTGTTCCTGTATTCTTAATACTATATCCTTCATCCTTTAAGTTATTTGTATTGCTTGTAAATTCTATACCCTTCAACCTTCCTTGTTCATAAATCAAGTTCATTACAACATCAACTCCTGAATGTCGAGTGTCTGTGATATCGACGGCGTTGGAGTAAGTCCCGGGGTGTTCCCCACGCCATGGAGCACTCTAGGAGTTTGCCTTATAGAAGGTGATGCGAGACTTCCAGACAACAATGGTGTCAAGACCGGTGTTGCTGTTGCCGAAGTTTCCTGGTATGTTGGGGGAGACAAAGTGCGAACATCTTCGTATGTCGGTGGAACCTCGTCATCCCAAGCAATACCTAATCCTGAACGCTCTGTGAGGACCACCTTGAACTGCATTCTCAAAACTCTCGCCGCCCCTGTAGGAACACCTGTGCTGGCACTGGTGTTGACTTCTGGAGAACCTGCTCCGCCCCCAGCTGAGTTTACTGGTGCGAGAGAATTGTCTGTCTTAGTCTTCTTTTTGACCGCATGGATGAGTTCCTCGGCTACCACCATTTCAACTATGAGAGTGTGACTAACAAAGACACCCAAGGTGGAGTCATCGATATCACACGCTACATTGGCACCATTTCTCAAATTTCCATCATCCAGATCCTTGTCTGTGCTGCTTTTCAAGGCGATGTGCTTATTCAATCCCGTAGAAAAGTTTGCTGCGCTGATTTCCGCCACCATCTCGATATGGCCACGCCCACTAAAGTCAGACTTCCATCCAGACTTCACCTCACCATGACTCACTGTACGCACCTCCTCGATATAAAGGTGCTCTTGTGGAGCCTGTGGTTCTTCTGGAGTGGCCTCTGGAGTTCTCTGCGCTGGTCTTATCGGGGCAACACTACCTCCAGCAGAAGCACTGACTAATGGAACCAGTGGGTCTCCCGTTCCAAAGTCGTTTGCAAAGTTCTCAAGTGCACGGGTTGGTGCGGTATCGTTTCTACCCCGCATATCATTCACCTCGTCATCTTCGAGGGTGGTATCGACATTCTGCTCTGTATGACCCTGAGGGATGGCACTTCTACTATTGTGGTAGTGCTGGCTGGCATTGGCCAACATATGCATATTTTTGTGAATTGTACTGTGGTGCATGTTTGAGGAGCCCTTTGGTGTTGTTGAAGGTGACCTCTTGTGAGATTCCTCAGCATGCTTCACCTTACTGAGGTGTTTGGGGCAGGCATGAGCCCTTACCAGGGTGGTTTCATCTATACGCCATGCAAGTTTCCTCATTCTCCATCTTCTCTCTGACAGGTTGCTGACGATGTTATCCAATTTGAGCTCTATGGGGAAGGTTGATTTGGGATACACGACATTGGGTAACACCGCGCTCGCGGACACCTCTGTAGGAGGGAATACGCGCAATGAGTTTCTATCGGGGCCACGCAAAACCAGGCGTGACACATGCAAGGGTAATCTTATGGTGGTCTGGGCAGTCGAGTGTGGGACGGTTGCAACTGCGATTAAGTCATAGCGGATGAATGCGTCCGAATGTGACGAACCAAGTTTTGAGGTTGGTGGGAGCGATCCAGGGAGAAGGTGTGAGAATGGGTATCCATGTACACCCTGGGGAAAGCTAGCCGTATCGGTCAAAACATCCCATCTAGCTAAAGTTGTCTTGCGCTCTTTGCAGTTCTTGCATCCCGATACCGAAGGAAGGCAGAAGGTACGGCTATACTTGAAAGTCTGCACGAGTGATAAAGTCACCGTTTGAAGTTCCTCAAATTCCTTGCTAACATCCAACTTAAGAACACCCAGGATGATGAAGCCTGTGGACTCCGATGGGTCTCCGTACAAGATTACAGGAGATGACTCAAGTTTGAGGATGAGCTTGAAAGAATCAGCGGAAGGTATGGAGTTTGCAGAGGCATTCAGCAGGGTTGGAGAAAGTAGGTTGAGAACGCTGGAGGGTGGGGACTTTTCTTTGTCTTGGTTATGGAGTAACACACGTGAGAACAATGTCATCTTGTGTGGTTAAAAGGTTGTTAATGCTGACTGTGATACAGAGGTAGTTGTCTGAGAAAGATTCCTTGTTGTAAAAGTGATTTTCTGTATGGTCTTCCACTTCTTGAACGACGTGATTCCAGCGCCTTTTTATTCAATCGTGTGTGGCGTCACTTGCACCTACAAGTTCTAAAAAATTTTGAGACATGAGCTTTCGGAATTCCCCGAATCTGGAACTGTGAAACCGGTTTACCGATCTTCGCACTCTAGCTAGAAAAAATAAAAAGAAAGCCCGATACGGGGGTCGAACCCGTAGCCTTTTGATATCCTCTTTAAGAGTCAAACGCTCTACCGATTGAGCTAACCAGGCTTTTACGTTTGCTTTTAAAAAGTATGCAATAAAGTGATGGGAAAATAAAGCATCATGAGACTGTCTTAAAATTTTGTTACGAGCTTGGAAAGGTGGTTCTTGATCATAACTGCCGATTTGGATGAGTAATAGAGGCAATTGCGGAGCTAAATATCGAATATGGAAAGTAAAAAGTGAAGAAGTGGTAGATATAGACACTTCTAACCACCATACAGTTTTTCGCTCATACTCCTATAGCTTATCAAAAATATTACCGGTGTTCCGAAGAACTCGATAAGGCACTGGATACGATAAGAAATCGGATTTCTGAGAATTAGGTTTACTCCGGTGATCAAGTGTAAATACAAATCATGTGAAATACAGCTACAAAGATTTCGAACATGGCCATCAGTAGATTTTAAGCATTTCTGTGCAATCTACAACCTGTGGATTTGGTTGTTGATTTAACTGATTTGTCGTAAGGTTATGTTATTAACAGTGGACCTGAGTATATATCCTTATTTTAGTGATCCTAGGACATATATTTGCCTTCTCTTTGGTTTAAGAGCATATTTCCATTTACTGGTTCTGTGAATATTATTTCAACTTTTCGATTGAAATTCTCCATCTTTTCTGTTGTGGGTTCTTTTTCATGTCAACTCAGAACCTCATCATCGACAACGGTGCCTACAACATCAAAGCCGGATTCCAGGATGATGCACCTCTTAAAGTTCAAAACACCATAAGCAAGACTAAGGACGGCCTCATACATATTGGTAATGATTACCAGCCACAGACAAACAACTACTCGGGCATTCTCTTCAAACGACCGAATGAACAGGGCCACTTGACGTCTTGGGAGGCACAGAAACCTGTGTGGGATTATACTTTTGATAAGCTCTCACCAAAAGTGCCGATGGATCCTCTGCAAATCCATCTCACTCTTACCGAATCGCCATTTCAGCTCCCACAGCTCTCGATGCACACCGACCAGATCGTTTTTGAGGAGTATGGATTCAACGAATACTACAGGTGTATACCGCAATCATTGATTCCATGGAATTTCGATGACGGTACCAACGACTTCATGCTTGTGATCGATTCTGGGTTCAATGCCACATGGATTGTACCTGTGATCTACCAAAGTGTATACTGGGCCGGTGTACGCAAAATCCCTGTGGGTGGTAAAATCATTAACAGTCTTTTACGCGAAATGATATCGTTCCGACACTACGACGTGGCTGATGAACCCATTCTCATCAACACAATCAAGGAGAAGACCTGCTTCGTCTCGCAGAATTTTGCACAGGACATGAAAAAGCGCGATGGGCTCGTTGCAGAGTTCGTGTTACCAGACTTCAAAACAACCACGATGGGATATGTTAAAGAAAAGGGCGTGCAATTGCCACGAGATACGCAGACACTTCGCTTGACTGACGAACGCTTCACTCCCCCCGAGGCTTATTACCACCCGGAGATCATGTTCGATAATAACACAGCAACTTCTAATAACCAAGTCATCCAAAACTCACCGTTGAAGAGTCTCACAGACCTTGTCGTGGAATCCATATATGCATGCCCCGAGAGTGCGCGTCCTCTTCTCCTGGCCAATATTGCGTTGGCGGGCGGTTCTATCAACCTCCCCAACTTCGAGTCGCGTTTGGCTAGTGAGCTCAAGCATGAACTCCCGGTCGACTGGTTTGTGCGCGTACGCCACTCACCTGAAGCTTATACATTCGACGAATTGGCCTGGCGAGGGGGGGCGCAACTTGTACAGGACGAGGTTATCGAAAGCATCAGCGTGAGCAAAAAGGAGTATTTTGAACACGGCTCTAATTGGTGCCAGAAACAGTTTGGGTTTAAGAACGTTTGAGAGGTTAGACGAAGTGGAGTACTTTTTTGCACTATCATTAGGTACATTTGATTTTGCATAAAGTACATTTGCATACGAAAAGTACATAGCATACAAGAACATTTACGAAAGTACACTTTAAATAGAAGTACATTTGATTTACAGTTCATTTGATTAAGCATTCTATTTTGAGTATATCTACACTTCTATGAGATGGTTGAAGGACAAATAACGGGACAAGATCAACCAGCCGTAGCGGAACCATACCATCTGACTGAAGTGGCCGAAAGACATAGCCGCGTAACTCAAGCTCAACATATTCAAATCGGAGTAGAATTTGATGGAGTTGCTGTGAAGATTTTGGTTGAAGAAGCTGATGTTAATGTTAACTTTGAGGAAGCTGAAGACGAATTTGGACAAGTGGTCCACGAACAACTCAACGTTTGTGAGGAGGGTGAAAGAGTACTTCTCCCAGAAATTCAAGCTCTTCAACACATAGAGTTTTTTAGCTCCATATGACTTGTAGAATCTTCTTGTACCATGGTATAAGGATATGTGGTTTGGATGCTTAGAAACACCGTTCTCATCGAAGGTCACTAAGACAACCTTCTGTGAGCCTATCACTTTACGGAGACTCGTTGCGATGTCGCTGGCCGGCCACGACTCGTTCATCCCATCCTTAAACTGTGTGAGTACCGTCACCTTATCTTCAGTTAAGCCTAAGATGCGTGCCGACGTGTACAATTCCTGCTCCCTAATGGTGCCCATGGACTCGTGGACGGCATCGCCTTTGGAGAAGCATATCAAGCGGACGTCATTGTTATGCTTGGGCTTTGCGAGCTCAATGATTGATGGCGAGAAGAACATTACTTCGTCATCTGGGTGTCCCACCACGAAGTACACGGTACTATTTTGGATGGGGAGTTTGGCAGGTGACGTGATGGAATTGTAGGGGTATGTGGGTTGTGAGAATCTGTTGGATCGTATCTCACGGGATGTTGTTTTCAACATCACCTGGGGAATCGCCGTGGAAAGCACGACCCAGATCACGAATGAAGTGAACACGAGCTTAGGTAAAACCCCTGCCAATCTGAAGAAGAGCATGTCTAGACAATTATTTTGTATTTTTCAGCTGTCAACTTGTTGAGAAATAATCATGTTGGGGTACCCAACACTCTTGCATTCATCTTCAACAACAACCTTGAACTAGACATTTCCCCAATTCATAATACACTTTCTCAATCCTTAAGACATTTCCTCGCTTCACCAAACATTCCTTCTCTATCACTCATCTTCATATTGAAACTCCCCACACATCCAAAATTTACAGAATTCTAGCGAAATTCAAAAATATTCGCGATAATCCACCGAAAAAAAACGACAACTGCAGGATTCGAACCTGCGCGGGCAAAGCCCAAAAGATTTCGAGTCTTTCTCCTTAACCGCTCGGACAAGTTGCCATAACTCAAGGAAAAGTCGGCAAAAACGATCTAAGAAATAAGAAAAGCAGGCGAATTAGAAACACCAAGTTCCCCAATAAAAGGATATCCTAGCGCGTTCTACATCATGTCGTTATCGTTACCTTTATAAAGATACTTCGTAATAAATAGTGTGCCTCATATACCTCCTAATGTCTCCCTAATGGAGTCTGTGGTGCATTCGGTCTACACCCAACCAAAATCGTCAGATCCACCCCAGTCCTTTTCTGCGCTATCCAAGAACGGCACCAAGCCTAGCGAACCATCTGCTGCAAACTCGTTGGCGAAGTTGTCCCTGTTCAATTTGATTTCGAACGGGTCGAATTGGAGGATGCTGTCGAGAGGGTCGTCATTCTGCAGGAGCAAGGACGAGCGCGAAACCGGGTCTGAAGCGAGACGCGAGGTCGGGGTTTGCTTCAACAAGCCATCATCGCGGGAAACGATAGGCCTTGGAGCAGGTTGAGGTCTTTTCTTGAGGGGCTTGGAGATATTGATGCCCAAGATGCTCAAGATCGCGAGTTCGAGGAGCTTTGCTGAGGTCTTATTGAGTGCGCCTGGGATCTCGTAAACACTTTCGGCCGACAAGAAGGAGATGACGTCCAAGAGCAACAGCTTCAGCGATTGGAACAAGGTTCCACCCTTGACATAGTCCAAACTGCCCTTGGCGACCAAGAGCGCGAGACGTGCGTGCTCACGGACGATGTTGAGTGGGACCGGGAGTAGGAAGGCAGAGTTGTGTTGGACAAGGCACTTGAGGAGCTCCAAGATCTGAATCAGCGCTTGCTGAATGGAACTGACACTAGAGACAATAAGCAGCTTCAGTTGGGCGGTACGCATGAGCTGCTCCTTCTTGGAGAGGCCAACATCGTGGTGGTTACCGTATTTGGACACAACGGGCATGTAGATCAAGATCTTAGCGTGATAGTACAAGAAAATGAGGGTGAGTTGGGGTCTCGAGCATGCCCTCCATGCGTCGGTACCTGTGACGGCAGTGTCGAACTTGAGATCGGTTGGTAAATCACGACGCCACAACTCGAGCTGGCGGTCCATCTGGAGCGAACGATCATGGGCATCACCAGCATGATCACGAGAGAAAATACCGTCTAGGATACTACCTAAGACCTTGCAGTAGAGCATGAAACTGAGCGCGAGCTTGGTTACCTTACCGACAATCGACAAGCGCGTGTTGTTAACGATCAAGATGTTCTCATTCTCGGCATCCTCGTCGTCATTCTTTCCCAGGAACGGCATAGCACATTCAATCTCGAACTCCTTAAGCAAACGTGGCACACCGAGGTTCAAACTCAGGTAGATGTCAAGGCAGTAAATACACCAGAAGAGGATACGACGCTCACCCTGCATGTAGTTCTGGACATTGACGTTGGTACCAATACCACTGAGACCAAGAACTGCAGCGGGACACCGATGGAGTCGAAGTTGCTGTGCCATCGTCACTACGCGACCGCGTAATTCGTAACATGTGCTGGTATCACCTGTGACCAAACAGTACTGGAGCGCGAGGGCCAATACTTGAAGCAGCTGGATTGAGCACTGGCTCGTCACCACACAACTCGGCTTAATAAACTCGTGGATCAAGTGGTCGTAGTATGCAAGGAGTCCCACATACGGCGCCCCTGGCCGGAGGTACTGTGCGCGGCACGAAAGTAATCCTAAACTCACCACCAATACCATCATAGCACCAACCTTCTCCACAGCCTCTCCATGTGGCAGCCCTGCAAAGTCTCCGCCCAAGTCTCCAGTCACAAAGTCTCCAGGTACCAGTCCCCCATTCTGAGCCACCTGTCTCTTTTCGGTCCACCTCACATAGCTCTTTAAAAAGGCATTCTTATCGAGGATAGGGAGCGTATTGCGCCAGTCCTGGAAGTAAACCGTGATGAGGTGGTCCATGTCGATACGCGACTCGGGAAGCACGAGGCGACGAGCAAACTCCGTGGGATCTGCCAGGTCGACACTGATCAATGCCGCTTGTTCCACAGCTTGTTGTGGTAGATCTGCCTGTTGTGGTAACTGCTGCTGTTGCTGCTTCTCCTTGAGCGATGCAAGCGCATTCGCTGTAATGATGGCCGGCCGTGAGTTGTAGCCGTATACCTGACAGATCTTTGCCAAGAGCGTAGGGATGAAGAGTGTCTCCTCTGTACTACGCGGGATAGATATCGCAACAAGGGCCGTCAACTGCTGCGGTTTCAGCGCCTCATTCTCGAGGATCTCTTGCTGTTGACGGAACGCCTTGTTCTTCTGCATCTGTGCAATGGCTGTGGCTGCTGCAAAAGCTCCTGGAGCAGGGCTGATACTACGCCCACCAAAGCTTCCTGCGTATGTCTGTGGTGTAGCACCTTCGCTCACGATACTGCTGACATCATCAGCATCCAATTCATCATCACTGAGGTTGATGGAGTTGGCGATCGACACCACCCCCGCCATTGCATTGTCGTACATGGGCCCTGCGATCGAAACTGGCCGTTCATGTACCGCATGTGGGTTGGAACACCCGCACGGGCACCCGTCCTCGTGCGCTTCCTCCTTATCCTCCAGTTCGTTATGGAGGTCCAAATTCGTCAGTGTGAGGTGAGCCTGCTCCTCGAGCTCGTTGAGCTCGTCGCGTGCATCCAAGAGTCCAGCAAGCCGCTTATTCTCAGCCTCTAATTGCCGTACGCGCTCCTCCAATGTCTCAGTGTACCCTTTGGGGTACGCACGCCGTGAGAGCTTATCGGACACTATACACTCAAGTCCCACTGCCAGACACAGTGAGCAAGGATTTTGGCCATCGCATTTGGTTTTCTTGGCTCTGCACCGGTCACATGCTTGTGCCACTCTCTCAGCAGTAGTTCCGTGTGCCTTAATAGTTTTAGTGTTTGTAGACCCTCCTGATCGCAGCTTTGTTTTCTTAGGGAGGTTAGATGGAGCTTTGGGGAGATTGGAGGGAGGTTTAGAGAGGTGTTCTTTCGAAGAGGGTTTAACACCATCTGTGAACCCTTTCGTACTGTTGAAAGAACCCTCCTTGAGCCCTTTCGAACCGTTGGACGAACCGTCTTTAAACCCATTCGAACCGTCAAAAGATTCCTCTTTAAATCCTTTTGAACCGTTGGGAAATGGACTCTCCTGTCCCAGTAAGTTGCCATAACTCGCTGGACTATTTGATCTTCTGCCCAAAACATTTGGTGATTGTTCTAGTTTGACTTGGTCTTGCATGGGAAGTCCATGGTGGTCTGAGGCACGAGCTGGCGTGCCAAAAGCATCACTGATATCCTTACCGAGCTCTTGAAATACGCTATTCACACTCGCATGGTAATCCTTTTGGTTACCTTGGAGCACCAGCGAGAGATCGTTCATGGCTTGTATTGTGACCGCTGATTTTTCTCCACAATTGAGTCATCGAGATTGACGCGCACACGACCGAATTCTGGGGAAGTCATGACGAGACTTCGACTGGCCACGAGACTGAAGTACTGGCCAAGAAAGACTAAGAATGAAGGGTCTGACTCGCTAATAGCATCAAGTCCCCCTTCAAATAAACAAAATAAAACAGTTCACCCACCTCAACCACTTCACCAACCAGTTCACCTGTCATATGCGTCAAACTCATCACTTTGTAATCCATCCGAGGATCGTCAATATTCCCGTACATCAAAGCGGCAAAGGTTGAACCATATCCAGGTAAAGGTAGAGGAGACTGAGGAGATAGATGAACCAACAAACGATAGTTCAGTCAAAAGAGAACTACACCAAAGTTTAAACGAACTACACGAACCATATCATACTTTAGACGAACCTACCAACTCAATCAAAAACGAATCAACGAACCAAAGTTCAATCAAAAGAGAGCCTTCCAACTCAACTTCAGTCAAGAGTGAACCTACCATCTCAACTTCAGTCAAATATGAACCTACCCTTGAACCCACATCCCATGATATAGGCTCAACTCGACAAAAATCATCTCCCAACCACTTCCAACACGTTGATCCTAATGACTACGCCCTAACTCCACCTTACTGGCACAAAATATACGACCGTGTGGTGGACATGCGCGCAAAGTTCATGGCGCCAGTCGATACCCAGGGATGTGAGCGAATTGCCGAGACCATCACCCCCAATATCCGTACCACAAACCCGCGTATCTATCGTTTCCAGTTGCTCATTTCGCTCATGTTGTCACTGCAGACCAAGGACGAGGTCAATTTCGATGCCATGAAAAAGCTTCGTGATGGTCTTCTCGCAAAGGGTCACCCTATGGGCCTTACTTTGGAGTCGATGCTAACACTCTCCACAACTGAAATCGATGCTTTCATAGCCAAGGTTGGCTTCCACAACCGTAAGGCAGTCTACATCTACCAGGCATGTCGCCTTCTAGAGGAGAAGTTCGATGGAGATGTCCCAAAGACAATCGATGGCTTGGTATCTCTCCCAGGAGTGGGACCAAAGATGGGTTACCTCCTTCTACAGTGCGCTTGGGGTATCAACGAAGGCATTGGTGTCGATGTGCATCTTCATCGTTTAGCTCAAATGTGGGGTTGGACAAAAAAGGCAAAGAACCCAGAGCAGACGAGGTTGGAGCTCCAGGATTGGTTGCCGAGGAAGTACTGGACTGACGTAAATCCCCTTCTTGTGGGGTTTGGCCAGGTTATTTGCGTTCCTCGCGCTCCAAATTGTGACATTTGCTCATTGGCAAGGGACAAGCTCTGCAAGGGCGTTAATAGAAAGCTCCTCACACCGGAAATGTCGGACGCTAGAAAGGAAAAGCTCAGAAAGCAGCGTGCTGATCTCCTGATGTTTCTTGATTAAACGTGAAATAGATGAGCCAAGTCCAGAGGTGTATCCAGAGGTGCACCCAGAGATACGAATGAATTACTTCTTTTATAATGTGTCGCAAACGTTACTGATTCTACACAAAGGTTACCCATCAGGTTTTACTTGCATTCGAATGAACCCAATCTTAATTTGTGAATAAATATACTTGTACAATGAATATATCTGCTTGACTTGCACGAATCTGTTTAAATAAAAACCAACAAAAATAGCCCCAAACAATAGTCCACTAGGAAGAGACCAGGGCAGGTGTAAAGTTATATATCTTTTTATATATCTGATTTACTCGCACGAATCTGTCAAAATAATTTATGAATATATCTGATTTTTCACTCCTTCAGAGTACTTCTGATTTTCTACTCCTTCAAGTACCCTCCCTGCTTGCACAACAGGTAGAAAATAGTGTTAGTATCCTTCAACAAGGTCTGAGGAGCATCAAACTCTTTGACCTCACCCTTGTCTAAGACTAACACCTTGTCACTGTCCATAACAGTTTCTAATCTGTGCGCAATCGTCAAAATAGTCTTTTCCTTGAACTCAGACCGAATCGTCGTCTGGATGACCTTATCTGTCTGCACATCCACAGAAGCAGTGGCCTCATCCAAGACCAAGATCTTCGATTCATCGTTCAACAATGCTCTCGCAAGACTCAACAACTGCTTTTGACCTGCAGATAAGTTGGCTCCACCCTCATCCAAGGTTGCATCCAACCCGTACTTGGTCTTCAACTCCTCTGGCTTCTTCAGTTTCTTCTTCTCCTTTTCCAGTGGTTCGGTCTTCATCTGCTCGATGTGTTCCTTCAAGTGGGCTAACTCCAAGGTCTTCCACAACTTATCGTCGGTGTAGTTCCCAAATGGATCTAAGTTTTCCCTCACTGAACCCTTCACCACATGAGACTCTTGTGGGATGATATTCAAGTGGCTTCTCAAGTCGTAGAGACCAATCTTGGTGACATCGACGTCATCAATGTCGATACTACCATTGATGGGCTCAATGATTCTGAAAAGCGCTAAGGTCAACGAAGACTTTCCGGCACCTGTGCGACCAACAATTCCAATCTTCTCCTTTGCGGCAATGGAAAGGCTGATGTTCTTCAACACAGGCGGCAAGTTGTCACGGTATCTGCATGAATAATCGCTAAACTTGATGGAACCGGTCTCGGGCCAGCTTGCTGATGGTCTCTTGTCCTCAACAATCATCTCTGCCTCTGGTGTTAAGTTGCAGTACTCCGACATTCTCTCAATACTAACAGACTGTGTCTCAATTTCTGCCCACGATCTCACAAGACTGGTCAAGATGAAGGTAATACCCAAGGCATACGTCATGATGAAACCAAACAAACCGGCGTTGATCGGGTGCAGGGTAGTAAGCGAGTACGTACCACAGAGAGTAGCCAAAAGCATAATTACAGATGAAATGAATTGTAATCTCATCGCAAGCCATCTGTTATTGGCCTGTGCTACCAACTGACACTTGACAAGCGTATTCACCAAACCCTTGGTCTTGTACGCAAATCTGTCACTCTGGTCAAATGCATTAATGGTGTCAACACCATTGATGGACTCTTGAATGGTCGACAAGACAGGACTCTTCGCTGTCTTAATGATTCTTCTAAGCTGTCTTGCTGCAGGGATATACCTGCCACGATAGTAGTTGTACAAGACTAAAAGTCCCAAAATAAGCAACAACATAACTGGCATCGTAGCGATAATGACTCCAAAGGTCACCGCACCACTCAAAACACTTTCAAAAAACCAGATGAACATCCAAGGCAAGTGCTGATCAAGAACAATCACATCGTCAGTAAATCTGTTCAAAATACGACCGATAGGTGTCGTCTCGAAAAATGACATAGGAGCCCTCATGACGGCGTTGGCCATCTTGTCATGGAAGTAGGTAGTACCCTTCAAAATACAGAACGTCCAAACAATGAAAGACCCAGCCAACACGAATATTCCCTTGAACAAACCAATTCCGATGTAGATGGAAAGATAGTACTGTGGGTACTCAGTATGACCCGCACGTGCATTAGCCTCAGACCAGTAAGTAAAAACGTACTTTTCACCCAACGCGAGCAACGACGAGATAACCATGAACAAGATGTACAACAAGACAAATCTGTAGTCGCATGCCTTACAGTACTCCCAGATAATCTCAAGCTTAACACCTCCGGTTGCAACAAATTCTTCGATCTGGCCAGTCTTCTTTTCCTTCGGTTTTCCGTTTTCGTCTAACTCTTGCTCGTCATCGAAGTTGTAAACATGACTGTAAGAAACTGCAGAAGCACGACGGACCCCTGTAAAGGTGTTCTTTACGGCTTCTGCATCACCTCCTGTAAATTCAGCAATAGTTTCTTCGACTTCATCATCAGGCTCAGCAGGAGTAACTGTCGAGTGAGCAGGGGTAGTTTCCTCTGACTCGGAAGCAAGGTCCAGATCTTCATCTTCGTCATCTTCGTGTTGCTTACCGAATTCCTCGATCAACTCTGCCAATGCACCCTTCCTTTCCTTGACAGTTTCGAGGTCTCCAGACTCAGTAATCGAGTTGCCACTCAACATATAAATCAAGTCGGACTTGTTCAAAACACTGACAGAATTAGTAGCAAGAATCTTGGTTCTGTCGCCAATGATACCAGTAGGGGATAAAACATTCTTGATGATAGCCTTACCAACATGGGAATCAACAGCAGACAAAACATCGTCCAACAAGTAAATGTCTGCACGAGAATAGACTGCTCTCGCAAGCGAGATACGTGCCTTTTGGCCACCACTCAACGAGATACCCTTCTCACCAACAATGGTCTTGTCACCATCAGGCAAAGACTTGAAGTCTGATGCCAACTGACAAGCATCGACGGTTCTTTTGTAGAATTCAGGATCATGTCTGTGGCCAAACAAAATGTTCTCCTTGACACTGGCGTTCAAAATCCATGGGGACTGTGGACAGTAAGCAATGTTACCGTTGATTTCGACAGAAGGTCTTTCGGCAGTACTGTCGTCGGAGAAGGCAACCCTTTCCACTGGCAACTCGCTTAAGATACACCTGAGCAATGTAGTCTTACCGGCACCGACCTTTCCGACGATACATGTCAACTTGCCCTTCGCAGCGGCGAAGTTGATATCCTTCAAAGCAACTGTCTTTGAAACCGGAGATTCAGTATTGGCTTCCTCATCGCCATCATTGTCGGAGTATGAAGATGTACTCTCGACATGAGAACCCCACAAGAACGTAGTGTTCTTAATGGTAACAACGTTTTCAGCCTTGGTGTCGTTCAGTCTGTGGAACACATCGGACTGTTCGTCGGTCTCATCCATAGTTAAATACTCGGTAAGTCTGTCGAACGAAGTCAAGGCCTCAACAAGGGTAGTCAACAATCTTGGGAGAGTCAAAACGGGCTCCGAGAGCAAGTTGAACAAGGCCAAGGCAGGGAAGACAATTTCTGGGGTCAATGGTGTGTCGTAGATAAGAGTGAAAGTAGCGTAAGTAGCGGCACTCAAGAAGAAAGGCACACAGTCCCAAAGGAACATCGAGAACGAATTGTAAATACCAACACTCTTGGTACTCTTCAACTCATTACCTCTCAAAGTTTTCATCTTGGTCATCATGGGCTTTTCCCAAGAATAGAACTTTACGGACTTAACGGTTGTCAACAATTCGTTGACAAAACTGGTTCTCTTGTCCTTGTTCTCCAACAACTGGTTGTAACGCGAGTACACAGCCGACGTAACATAGGAAACACAAGGGAGAAGAATGGCACCACAACCCAATCCACCAAAAATAGCATTCCCAAGTAATCTGTAGAGCAAAGTCAATGCGATTACAAGTCTAACGGGAGTGCCGATGAACTCGTGCAAGTCCATATAAAACCATTTGATGGTGGAAACGTCTGTAGTCAGGTGGTTGATGATGTCACCTGTTGGTTTGTCCTTCTTTGCGTGTGGTGACAACTTCATAGCCTTCTTGTAGATCAAGTAGGTGAGGGAGGAGTCGACGGCAAAAAGAATACGGAAGGAAGTCCAGATGGCCTGCTGGAAAAGAGAGGTCTGGATACATGCGACAGCGAACATGAGAGCACTGATAATGAATCCCTGGATAATTGCAGGCTTATGACCCTTTTCAGCAGAGGTGTAGTCTGCGAAGAAGATCAAGAGCTTGCGCAAAAACCAAGGCTGAGTCATTGCACACATAGCATCGGCCAAACCAGTTGCGACTGTGAAGGAAAGGTAGAATAAGTTTGCCTGTGTAATCGCTTTGAACAACAGTGGCTTCGGCTTCTCCTTTGCCCACTTGAGTCTGTTGACCAAGGGGACGTAGGATAAAATGGAGCGTGAGCGGACTGTTTTTATAGCATTGTTCCATCTTGACTCCAACTTGGCATAAGTGACGTCGACGTGGAACTCACTGCTGACTTCTGGTAACTCTTCAGACTTGATATTCTCGTGGACATGGATCTTGCTAATCAATGGGTAGATCCACGAGAAGGTAATGGTAGAGAAGAAGTCGATGACTTTCAACAGCTCTTTGTCATACTCGAAACTAGGTTGGTAGAAGACATACTCCAAGATAAATACACTCCATGCCAGTAAACAAACAACTGGCTGATAAGTAATACTACCGAAGATGGGATGCTTCGAGAAGGCATCCTGTGCCCAAACAATAGTGAAATAAGCAGCTGAAAACAGCCAGTAGATCAATGGGGCGGCATATGGTACGGTTGAATAGCTGACTTCAAGGTGTTGCAATGGGAGAAGGACCAAAATTGCAACAGCAGAGGCAGCAAGGAGCAGGGCGATGCCTGAAGTAAAATACAATCCTAAGTTGGCTGCAGCGTAGAGTGCGATGAGCGCCAATTTGGGGTAGTGTAACAGAGACAAGTTCTTGGAGGGGTGGCTTCCAGTGAGCTTCATCAACTGGAGTGCGGCAAAAAGTCCGAGCACCACATTCACAATGAACCCCCCGACTTGAACAAACGGTGGATTTAAAGCATTTTCCGTGGGCGAAAACAACGGATGCGTCCAATCCAAGCCCTTGGTGACGTTACTATC
This sequence comes from Kodamaea ohmeri, assembly GCA_004919595.1. Lineage (NCBI taxonomy): Eukaryota > Fungi > Ascomycota > Pichiomycetes > Serinales > Debaryomycetaceae > Kodamaea > Kodamaea ohmeri. Next base: position 1,062,105 of record SKFK01000002.1, read on the forward strand.
CGGTAAACGCGATATCAACGCGTCGGCGTTGAAAAGCTGGAGAATCACCGCCGGACTGTCCATGGTTGGAGTGAAAAAAAATGCAAAAGCTCGTCTGTATATAGATAACAATTGGTGGCAAAGATTTTTTGTGTACGGTTATGTGCGAAAAGACGCGATAATTAAATCCAACTAGATGAGCCTTAGTAAAGCGAAGATGATTGGTTTAATGAAGAGGGTTTGATGTATTGCAACATAAATGACTACATATGATTACTGAGGCAGATGGATATAGATCCACTATAAAACTGACTGTAAATCAAGAGAAGACAGGTAGAATCTATCCACATACTCGTGCGGCTGTATGGTGGCAAAAGATAAGCTGAAAAAGGGCGTCCCTCACATGAATGAACATTGAAATTGCAAATATGTAGTGGAAAATAGTGAGAAAAGGAGCTAATTGTGAATGGTCAACTGCAAATAGAGATAAGAATAGCATATAGGGGTGAAGGAGAATTACTATGAAGGTTCTACTATATTAGAAGGTCATATATGGAACCAAAATGGAAGTAAAATGGAGCCAAATATAAACCAATATGATGAGAATGGACCAATGGGTTTATTAAGGTTACGAGATACCATTTTTCTGTTACACAAGGACAACTCTTTTAGATAGACTCCACAGGCGTTTTGCTTTGCCACCCGATAGAATTGTGGCTGATAGTCCTTGATAGTCCCAGAAATAAAAATATCCTCTGCCATACGCGAGTACGGAGTTTGGACAGTAATATGACAGAGATTCACGCTTGAAAGATCGGCAATGCAATAGGTGGTTAGAATGGTTTCAAGTGAAGTGGATTGAAAAGGTCCGTACTCGGAAAAAATGGTTAAATCCGTGAATATCAAAAGGGCAGCATTTCTGCGTTCTATTCAGTATAGGTGGGGTGAAATTCAGATAGAAAGGCGTTCTAGAGAAGGGATTTTTTTGAAATTTCGGAAGAAATCTCCAATTTCGTGAAGAGGGTCAGGAGTGTGTAAAGAATGTCAAAAATCAGGTTGGAGTCATGTTGACATAAGTCAATTTGACTTTAACTTACCAGAGTCTTTTCTTGAACTTGCTTAAGTGTTTCTCAAACTTGCCAAAGTCGACTTAAACTTGCTGAAGTCAGGGCTGCTTGAAGGTAAACTAATGAATGTTGACCTTATGGAAGTCAACTTTATAGCTGGAAAACTACACCGATATCTCCTTGTGCATTACTGGTTTACAAGTTAGAGAATTCATATTACAACACTTGGGTTTCGCGAAAAGTGTAGCAAACGTTTTTTTGAACAGCAGATTCTGAAGTAGATTCTGAAGTAGATTCTGAAGTAGATTCTGAAGTAGATTCTGAAGTAGATTCTGAAGTAGATTCTGAAGTAGATTCTTTAACAGTTATTGGACAGCAGATTCTATATGGATGTCAGATTCTATGGATTACCTATCCTAGACAGAGGACTATATGGAGGGCAGATTATCTACCTATTCGTTTGAGCTTCCCACATCCTAGCTAATCTAATGAAAATCTCCCTCATAACTCACCAATTGACATTTTCAAACATTCGCTTAACTGTCACCTTCCTATCCTTGCTAACTTCTCATCTGTTCCCTCTTTATACTCTTCTCCTTCTACTCTCTTCTCTGTTCCCCCAGTCGTGTCCCCCCAAGAAAAAAAATTTAAGGAATACCAACAATCACCGTTCATAACAAGGCACCCATTCATGGAAATACATACACTGACATGAACAACAGACAGGTGCAAGGCCAACCGGCAAACTTGCAAGCACAACAAATCCTCCTACAGCAATTACAACAAGGACAAACCAACCCATCTCAGTTTCAAGGTGACTCCTACGATCAGCAGTTGTACCAGTACAATAGACAACAGCAACCACCACAGATACAACAACAGTTTTTCCCTCAGTTCCAGCAGCAGCAGCCACAACAATCAGGCAATGGTCCATTACCATACCAGTCTAATTCGTCGTACCAGTCGCAGCAGGTGCCTCGACAGCCTCCACATCTCCAGCAGCAGTTCTACAACCAACAGGTGTCTCTCCAACAACAGATGCAGGCACCACCGCCTCAGAAGTTGAATGTGGACAACCCAAATACAGTGCACTGGCTGCACCAGCAGCAACTCGCACAATTGCTGAGGAACGCCAGCATCCCACACTTTTATGCGAGACACTATGCTACTAACCTGCGTAAGACGAAGAACCCGTACAGTGAAATCAAAGCAGTCAACTTGGTGGAGGCCACGAAGGCTCTCCTCTTGGCTGCTGAAGAGGAAATAGCATCGACAACGCGTGACGGCAACGTTACACCGACGCCACTGTCGGCACTCTTGCACAACAAGAAGCACGCGCAGGAAACAGATGAGGAGACCGAACAACGTATGAGTCAGAAGTCTCATGGAAAGCAACTCTGGGGTCAGTTGGATATGTCCGGCCAGGGTCTTGTGAACCTTTCGCCAAAGCTTTTCCAGTATGACTTCTTGGAGTCACTTTACCTCAACAACAACCGGTTGACAATGATCCCACCGATCGTGAGCCGGTTACGTGGTTTGCGTACTTTGGATTTGTCGCACAACCGTATCACTGAGGTACCTGCTCAGCTTGGTCTCTGCTTCAACTTGCGTTACCTTTACTTGTTTGACAACTTCATCAAGACGTTGCCATACGAGTTTGGAAACTTGTACCAGTTGATGTTTCTCGGAATTGAAGGCAACCCAATGGACCTCAAGATCGCAAACCTCCTCTCGGAGCGTGGCACCAAGGAGCTCATTGCGTACTTGAAGGATACAACGCCAAGTGACGTCAAACCACAGCCGCGCCAGTGGCTCCTTTTGGAAGACGATGGTGAGGTCATCGACCCAATTACGTCACCCGATGCGTACGCAAATGAACAGACTACTAATAGTCAGTTCACGATGATGTCGTACAATACCTTGTGTCAACACTACGCCACGAGTAAGATGTACAAGTTCACCCCGCTGTGGGCATTGAACTGGGAATACCGTCGTAATGTGTTGCAGCAGGAGATCCTCAACTTTGGCACTGACATTATATGTATGCAAGAAGTGGAAACACGCACGTACCAGGAGTTCTGGGCGCCGTTACTCAGTGAGCGTGGATACAAGGGATTGTTCTTCCCCAAGACACGGTCGAAGACCATGGGTGATGTTGAGTCCAAGAAGGTGGATGGATGTGCGACCTTCTACAAGACGAGTAAGTTTACGTTGTTGCAGAAGCAGAACTTTGAGTACAACAGTGTGTGTATGGGATCGGAGAAGTACAAGAAGACTAAGGACTTGTTCAACCGTTTCATGAACAAAGACAACATTGCTTTGATCACCTTCCTCCAACATACGGCGACGGGAGAGAAAATTGTGTTGGCAAATACACACTTGCACTGGGACCCTGAGTTCAATGACGTTAAAACGTTGCAGGTGGGTATCTTGTTGGAGGAGTTGCAGGGATTAGTGAAGAAGTTTCACCACATCAGCTCGAACGAGGAGATGAAGCAGCAGCTGTTATTGATTTGTGGAGATTTCAACTCTGTCAAGGAGAGTGCTGTGTACCAGTTATTCCTGTCGGGCTCTGTGTCGAAGCATGAGGACTTTGAAGGGCGTGACTATGGTAAGTTCACCGATGAGGGTTTCCGTCACAACTTCAAGTTGAAGAGTGCCTACAGTCACATTGGTGAGCTTCCGTTCACCAACTTCTCCCCAGGGTTCACGGATGTCATCGACTACTTGTGGTACTCAACTTCGAGCTTACAGGTGAAGGGTTTATTGGGCAAGGTGGACGAGGAATACGCGCTGCACTTGATTGGTATTCCTGACGCACATCTCCCATCTGACCACATTCCTTTGGTGACCAAGTTCCAGATCAAGCGGAGCGGTGGTAACAAGCCTGATTTCAAGCCGGACTTTAAGAGTGGACCTTCGAGAAAGACATGAGGATGTCGAGGGTCAGAGAATCAGGAGGGGAAGGACTAGAAGTTGCTGGTTTAGGGTAAAGAAATGTCTGGATAGAACCTGTCTTGGAATATAGACGAATATGGGGAAGTTGCGAGGAGGTTGCAAGTTTTTTTTGCAACTAGATAAAGATGATGAGATGACGAAGAAGATGAAAGGTGGATCATGATTGATAGACTCGCGTTTGCGATCACGTTGCATCTCAGTGTACCATAGGATGTATATTAATCCAATTGTTTTTGTAACAGATGGTAGGAGTAGGAGACAGTAGACGGAAGAGCGAAGGCGAGGTCTATGACTAATGCTCGTTCATTTTTTTTTCTCGGGTGCGTGGTACCGGGATTCTATTTTTGGTAAGATATAAAGCCGATGAAGTCGAAGTCGAAGTTGTTGATGAAGTTGTGAAGTTGCGAATGATATGAGGTTGTAGACGTTACAGTTGAATGTATGTGTGAACTTGATGATGTGTTTGTCAATGAACTTCTCGATGTTCATATCGAACCAAGCGAACATTTAAGCGAATCTCGTGATGACAGCGTATTCATCTTCTGATGAATGCTAGCTTTGTGCGATAATACTCAGGCTACCCCGCGATTTTTCGCCCAAAGGCGGCAAAATGACAAAGTGGTCGTGAGCATATTGCTCAATGTAGAGGATGAGGGGAAGGTGGAAGAGTTGAAGGAAAGACAGAGAATACGGAAGAACCCAAGAGGCTTTGGAAAAAAAGAGTTCGGAGCGACTCCACAAATCACAGAGAAGTGGGAAATCTCATTATACGTTCATTCTATGTATGGATTATATATGTTTTCATACTATGAATGAATTGTCTATGTATGCATTCATTCACTCTTCATATTCATTCATTCTATGCGTTCCTTCAATAAGATTCTACTCATTCTATTTAAGCTACTTATTGCCAAATTTCTCCGGGAAATTTTGAGCCCCGACACATGGTCTCGATATAAATGTCCGAACGTGGCCAGAAATTCAACACAACATGTCACTTTTAGTACCAACACGTAACGATTACGAAGACGCTCACGGCGAGACTTCTGAGGACGAATTGTTCCACAGCAAGTTCACTGCTCTCCGTGCAACACCAGAAGGAAAGCGCGCACACCCGTGGACCTTTGAGGTAGTCCAAGGATTTTTCAAGCAGAGTGACCCAGCGACTGACGATTTCCACTTTAACTATGTGGACGAGAATGCCGGACGTCTCAAAAGCTGGCAGCTGATCATGTCGGAGTTGGACCTGTTGAATGCCAACGCTGCCGACAACGAGCTGTACAAGTTGGTCCTCTTCGCTCGCCATGGCCAGGGCTACCATAACGTGGTTGTGGAGAAGTACGGACTCGAAGAGTGGGAACGCAAGTGGAGATCGCTCACAACAGATGGTGAGTTTATATATGCCCCAGATCCTGAATTGACCAAGGTAGGTATTGCACAGGCCAAGGAAAATAACGAATTGTGGAAGCAAGAGGTGGCATTAGGCGCACCAATTCCCGCCAAATTTTACGTGTCGCCGATGCAAAGATCGTCACAGACATTGGTAATCACTTGGGACGATATAAAGCCACGTGAACTCCATCCAATTGTGCGCGAGGATATTCGTGAGCGTATTGGTGTGAACCTTTGTGACAAGAGATCTCCACGTGCTGTCATTGAAGAGCGTTTCTCCAAGTACGGCTTTGAGATTGCCGATAATGTAACTGAGCAAGATGAGCAGTTCACTGATACATACAGAGAGAAGTTACACGAGCAAGCTGTCCGTGCAGATTCGTTTTTGCAATTTCTCTTTGATGAAGACTTCAAAGGTGGTAAGGTTGACAAGAAGCTTGCACAGGAGAACAAATTCATCTCTACTACGTCACACGCAGGTATGATCCGGTCATTCATCTTGGCCTTGGGTCACAGACACTTCACCATCCTGACGGGAGGTATGATCCCAGTGGTCATCAAGGCGAAAAGGGAATAGATAGATTATGTAGAAGAGAATAGAAAGAAGATATAAGAAGAATAATAGAAGAGAAATATGATAGAAGAGAATAGAAAGAAGATATAAGAAGAATAATAGAAGAGAAATATGATAGAAGAGAATTGATATCGAAGAGACGTAATAGACAAGATAGATAAAGAGAGATGAGAAGAAGAGAAGAAATGGAAAGAAATCATACTGTTAACAATACTGAATAGTCTTCATACTCTTGTGCTAGTTCCCTTAATGTTCTTTCGTGTTGATCATTTACTTCCACCTTCATTACCTTGTGATCTCTTTACCTTTTTTCTTGTCGTCTCTGCCTATTGCGATCTTTGTCTTTTCTTGCCTTCCTTGTCTTCCTTGCTTATTTATTGTGATTCCTATTCTCCCTCCTTGACAATCTAGACTCCCTTAGCTACCACCCATCCTCATTCCAATACATTCACATTCTTGACGAGTATTGGTTGCTATCTTCATCGCCGTGTCTATCGCCTCTTGCCCCATTCTACACTTCCCAAAAAGGAAATTTCTAGATGGCAACCATAAACTGGGGCATCAAATTTCTGGGGATAAATAAAAACATCTCGCCATCTATAGCACTCATTCTCGCTTTCAATGAAGCCCGCTATCGTGCTCTTGTTTGCTTGTGCTCATGCTTTCTCCTGGCCTTGGGAGGGCCTGTCGAGCTCTGCAGCCCTGTCGAGCACCGCAGACTCAACAGGTGGCTTCCAATGGCCCTGGGATGGCTCTTCAACAGCTGCATCATCAGCATCATCAGCTTCAGCATCAGAGTCAACTTCAGATAGTTCTACATCAAAAACATCAGCTTCAGCATCAGCTTCATCATCAGATGGATCAGCCGCATCTCCCTCTGCATCTCTTCTGTCGAGTTTTTCAAGCGGTGATGGAAGCTTCTACGTGCCGAAATCAACAAGTTGCCCATCAGGAGGGTACACTCGTGAGGCAGTGAATATGTCATCCAGTGAGATGGAGTACATTCAGCAGCGGCAAAATACCACAAACGCCGCGTTGGTGGACTTCCTCAGCAAACGGGCCAACTTATCGGACTTTGATGCGAGCTCCTTCATCGGTGACCTTGCACATGAACATAACATTACTATTGCGCTCGCATTTAGCGGCGGCGGGTACCGTGCGATGGTGAATGGTGCTGGACAACTCTTGGCCACAGACGGACGGTTTGACGATTCCAACTCAAAGGCTCTTGGTGGTCTTCTCCAACTGGCACTGTACATCGCGGGACTCTCTGGAGGATCATGGCTCGTAGGGAGTCTTGTTCTCAATGACTGGCTCTCAGTCGGTGACATCTGGTCGCGCAAGAGTGGGATTTGGCAACTTGACGACTCGATTTTTAATGCTGGTGGAATTAATGTTTTTGAAACAGCACAGTACTACTACGACATCGAGGCGGCAGTGCTGGCGAAGAATCTGTCTGGATACCCCATAACAATCACAGACGTTTGGGGTAGTGCGCTCTCGTACCAATTCTACGAGGACCATGTCGGTAGCCGTAACAAAACGTGGTCTGGGGTGACGGAAGCCAACAGTTTCCAGGATCACTCGATGCCGTACCCAATATTGGTGGCAAATGGACGTACTCCAGGTACAACCATTATAAACGAGAACTCGACTGTTTTCGAAATGGGGCCATACGAGATGGGGTCGTGGGACCCATCGCTCCGCACATTCGCGCAGACAAAGTACATCGGATCGAACGATAGTGGGTGCGTCACGAAGTTTGACAACGCCGGGTTTTTGATGGGTACATCGTCGTCGCTTTTCAACCAGGCGCTTGTACGGGTCAACCAAGGTAACTTGAATGGAGTGCTCAAAACGGTGCTTAGCAGTATTTTGGGGCGGATATCCGGGTACGCGATCGATATTGCTGCTTATGCTCCCAACCCATTTGAGGGTGCGAAGGATGCAGGCGTGAAAGCAATTGTCAACGACCAGACGTTGTATCTCGTCGACGGCGGTGAGGACCAGCAGAACGTACCATTCTATCCGTTTATCCAGAATGCCCGCGGGGTGGATGTTGTGTTTGGATTTGATAACTCTGCAGACACGCCAGATAACTGGCCCAACGGAACGTCGCTCGTGCACACGTATGCGCGACAATTTGTGCAACAGGGCAAGGGTACGCCGTTCCCCTACGTTCCTCTGGAACATGACTTCTTGTCAGAAAAGTTGGGTGATAAACCTGTGTTCTTTGGATGCAATGCTAGCGAGTTGGATGGTCTCTTGAAGTGGCACGATAACGACAAGATCAACACCACAGATGTACCTTTGGTGGTGTATATTTCCAACACTCGGCAATCATACGACTCGAACACGTCGACGTTCAAGATGGCGTACGATGACGAGGAGAAGTACGCTATCATTCAGAATGGGTTTGAGGTTGCGCTGCGCGCTAACCTCACTGACGATTCGGAGTGGGCAACCTGTGTAGGGTGTGCGATAATACGGCGGTCACAGGAGCGTTTGGGTCAGGAGCAATCTGAGCAGTGCCGGAAGTGTTTTGCGGACTACTGTTGGAGCGGAGGTGCTGCGAAGGCAGCGACTGTGCCAAGCGGTTTCCTGAGTGCGACTGCTAGCAGCAGCAGTGAGAGTAGCACAAGAACAAGTAGCAGCACGAGTGGCAGTTCGAACACGCATAGTTCCAAGAGCAAGAAAGGTGCGGGTACTATGTTGGTTCCTGGATGGATGACGTTTTTGATGACGATGGCGGGGTATTTGATGGTATAGAAAGAGAAGGTAATGAAGAAAGCTTGATTTGTATTCCCTAATGTATGCACGTATTCCATTATCTATCTTCTATTAGTCTATTCTTATGTTTATTCTATTCTTATTCCTATGTTCATTCTATTCTTATTCCTGTGTTCATTCTATTCTTATTCCTGTGTTCATTCTATTCTCATTCTTATTCTATTCATAAACTCATTCTATTGTCATCCTTATTCTACTCTCATTCTATTCTTTGTAATTCGTATTCTCTTTTTTTCCCCATCTCTTCACGATTTTTCTCTCTTCTATTTTTCTTCTCATCTCAACATGGTCAAGTCATACGACCGCTACGAGCAGACCAAGTGTTTCGGGGTGATTACATCGCAGGCCAACGTCGTGTGGATGCCACCTTCGGCTACACAATCCGCAACTCTGATGGGCCGTGCATTAACCTCGGGGTTGGAAGAGATCCTTGAGTGGGATATCAAGACCGGTGAGGTTTTGCAAAAGTTGCGCGATGGCATCACACCTGGCGCTCTGGACGCCAGTACAAGCACAGCACCTTCACCAGTGACAGCATTATGCCACCACGCTCCCACAAACTTAGTGGCAGCTGGACATTCCGATGGTACCATTAAAGTATGGGATATGACATCGGGAAGTGTGGTGATACATTTCCAGGGCCATCGTTCGGCCATCAGCATTGTCAAGTTCGACAGCACAGGTACACGTTTAGTATCTGGGTCATCAGATTCAAGTATCATCTTGTGGGATTTGGTAGGCGAAGAGGGTCTCTTCAAGTTGAAGGGTCACAAGGGTCCCATCACCGGTGTGTGTTTCCTCGGTGACGAAGAACAGTACATTTTATCTGTATCGAAAGATGGTTTAGTGAAATTATGGGAGTTGAAGAGCCACCAGTGTGTCGAGACACACTTGGCACACGCAAGTGAGTGCTGGGGTTTGGCTGTGAATGGTGCAGGTGACATGGCCATCACATCAGGCAGCAAAGATGAGGTCAAGGTGTGGGCTGTGGATTTAGAGCAAGCCGATGGAAGTAAGGTTGTGGAGAAGGGTGCGTTTGAGAAGCAGAGTAAGGCGCGCAGCAATGAGATCCAGTTCAAAACTGTGCGTGGATCAGATGTCTTTTATGTTCAGAACGTGGACCGCAGTATCGAAGTGTTCCGTGTTCGTGGCGAGGATGAAGTACGGAAGGGTATTGCAAGACGTACAAAGAGACTCCGTGAAAAGGGCTACGATGAGGAGGAGATCCTTAACAACTTGCGCTCAGCGGAGATCAGCATGATCATCACCCCATTGGTGACTGTGCGTACGGGAGCTAAAGTTAAGTCATGTGCATGGATTGAAAAGGGCGAACGTCGTGCAGAGTTATTGGTTGCGCTCGCTAACAATAGTATCGAATGTCATGCGATTGCAGTGCCCGAGCAGCTTAAGCGTGCAACTGACGTACAGGCATCTCGTGTTACGGCGATTGAACATACTGGTCATCGTACCGATGTGCGTGCGATGGACATGTCGGATGATGCCCGCATGTTGTGTACGGCAAGCAATGGTGAGATGAAGGTGTGGAATGTGCGCACTACTCAGGTGCTCCGGACGTTTATACTCGAAGGTGGATATGCGTTGTGTGCACGGTTTCTCCCTGGTCACACGTTGGTGGCTGTGGGATATAAGAACGGAGACTTGGAGCTCTATGATCTCGCAACGTCATCTTTGGTAGACCGTGTCGAGCGCGCACATGGCGGAGCTGGTGACGAGGGACTGGCGATCTGGACGATGGACTTGACACCTGATGGAAAGACTCTCGTGACTGGTGGTAACGATAAGAGTGTCAAGTTCTGGCAATTCAAAGTGGAGTCAGAATTAATTCCAGGTTCTCTGGAGCGCACGGTGAGCCGGATGACATTTAAGCACACTCAGACTCTCGAATTGACAGAGGATGTGTTGTGTGTGAGGGTTTCCCCAGACAGCAAGTATTTGGCTGTGTCACTTCTTAACAACAACGTACAGGTTGTATTTTTGGATACGCTTAAGTTGTTTCTCACGTTGTATGGACATAAGTTACCGGTGTTATCGATCGATATCCTGGCGGATAGTAAGTTGGTGATCACGTCATCAGCCGACAAGAACATCAAGATATGGGGTTTGGACTTTGGTGACTGCCACAAGTCTATCTTTGGCCACCAGGACTCGGTGATGAACGTGCGTTTCATCGGCGAGCTGCACCACTTCTTTTCTGCAGGTAAAGACGGTTTGCTCAAGTACTGGGATGGTGACAAGTTCGAATGCATTCAGAAGTTGCCTGCTCACCACGGTGAAGTATGGTGTCTCTGTGTGAGCGCTGATGGTGCCACAATGTGCTCGACATCACACGACCACTCGATCCGTGTGTGGGAGAGTACTGAGGACCAGGTATTCCTCGAGGAAGAGCGTGAGAAGGAAATCGACCAGTTGTACGAGAACACACTTTTAGACTCGTTGGAAGAACCTGCTAATGGAGCCGCTGATGAAGAGCAAGAGAACACAGACGAAGTTACTAATGTATCTCATCAGACCATGGAATCACTCAAGGCTGGTGAGAAGTTAATGGAAGCGTTAGATATCGGTACTGCGGATTTGGATGCAACTGAAGAATACCTTGCACAGGTAAAACAGGGCAAGGCAGCTATCCGGCCGACTCCGCATGCTATTTTGTCTGCGTTTGGCATGAGTGGCCAGGAGTATGTGTTGAGTGTGCTTTGCAAGATCCGTGCTGCTCAATTAGAGGATGCACTCCTTGCGATGCCATTCTCGTACCTGCTTCGGATGCTTCGTATGATCCAAGTGTGGACAAGTAAGGAGTTGATTGCAGCCAATACCGTGAACATGCAGCTCATATGTAAGGTTCTCTTCTTCATTGTGCGTGCTAATGCTCGTGAGCTTGTGGCACAGAAGGACCCGCGCATCAAGAACCAGTTGCTCGATGTCAAGGAGCAGTTGCGGGGCGGGTTGCTGGCAACAGCGCTGCAGTTGGGTGTGAACACGCAGGGTTTGAGGTTTGTCCGCGACCAATGGCGCTTGGCACACGCTACAGAGTATATTGATGAGAACGAGCAGAGAGAGCGGGTTTCGGCGCCGAAGAGGTCTTTTCCAACGGTTTAGAGGAGGGTAGATGGGTAGAATGTATAGACAGGGGTAGAAATAGAATAGGAATAGAAGTGGTAGGATTAGTGAAGAGTAGAGAGGGAGAGGAAAACAGTAAAAATAATAAGAGTAGAAGTGATAGAGGATTAGAAAGAGTGGATGTGGTAGATTAGAAAGAGTGGATGTGGTTGATTAGAAAGAAAACAAGACTAGAGGAGGAAAATAATACCAGAAATGGAGTAGAGATAAAATAAGATATGAAGTGGAGTAGTAGAACAGTAGACGGAGTACAAATAATCATACTAGGAGTAAAGGTGTGGCGGTTACATATAGAACCACTATATTTAATCTATCTCTGCCAAGTCTTTTGGAGACATTATAGTGCAACAAGATCGTCAATCACACGATCGTCATCACACGGCATTCGTCTTTTTGACTTTTACTCACTAGTATTCATCCTCTGTTGATCTTGTTACATCCTCTTATTAACTCTCATTCTCTTGTTTACTAATACTCTCTATCGGTTCATTTGTGCATATTACCGGTCTCTACTCATACATACTGCCGGTGTGTACTTGTACACACTCCCGGTCAGTACCATTCTCGGACTCTGTTCCAGTTGGCTTTTTTCGGATCACCTGCATACCACCCTCCTTTTCTCTTTTCAGTCCTTCGGCTGACAATTTTTTACGGAGCACACCACAGTAGCCGGTGATTGCAAGATGAACAACATGCACCAAGCTCAGCAGGGCATGAACTCGTGGCATGCGCTCTATGCCGTCAGTGACCGGCAGAAAGTGGTACAGATTCTTTCCAATACGCTTCGCGACATGCAAGCGTCCAACTATGATCCACAACGCGGAGCAACAATAGCTCAGGAGTTCGAGAAGTATACCTTCATGAACTCTCAGAGTAAAGAAGAATACTTGCGGTTGATCAAACAGAAGATCCAACAGTTACGCAGTAGCATTTCGTTGCGTAATGGTGGCGCCGCACCTCAGGGGCAGACCCGTAATTTGGGCCCAAACATGGGAATGATGAACGCTAGTCCTAACCTCCCCAACAATATGCCCAGAATGGGAAATGGTGGGAATAACTCCAGCGGAAACATGAATAATGCTATGAACATGAATAGTGGGAATGGCATGAACATGAATAGCGGGATGAATATGAATAATGGAATGAATACTGGAAACATCAACAGTGGAATGAATGCTGGAAACATGAATAGCGGAATGAATACCGGAAACATGAATAGTGGAAACATGAATAGTGGAAACATGAATAGTGGAAACATGAACAATGGAATGAATGCTGGTAATATGAACAGTGGAAACATGAATAGTGGAAACATGAACATGAACAATTCCATGAATTCCATGAACAACATGAATAATATGAATAACATGAACAACATGAACAACATGAACAACTCGATGAACTCCGGAATGATGAACGGAATGATGAATGGTACGTCCGTGAACTTCCTTCAGCAACAGGCACAAGCGAGACAACAGAGTGCGGCACACATTCAGGCTCAACAGGCTCAGATGCGTGGAAATGGAGCGAACGCTGGAGCAGCTCCTACAGCTTCTACAGGATCAACACAAACAGGTGCTGGAGTCACTCCACAGCAGATGAAACAGATCAGCGCTGTGTTGCGCAATGCGCAAATTCCACCAGCACTTCTTCTGAAGATCCCTAACCTTCCGGCGGGAGTCACCACGTGGAACCAGGTGTTCGATTGTTTCCAGAAGAAGATCATCCCGCCATCTGCGATGCCGTTGATTAAGGAAATTCACAATACCCATTTGCAGTTGGCCATTCGTCAACATCAGCAACAAAAGATGAACCAGATGGGCTCGATGAACAACGCGCAGATGGCACAACAGCGAATGAACCAAATTGGTGGAGCGGTTCCTGCGGCCGCTAATGCAAATATGATGGGATTCAACATGAACAACTTGACTCCACAGCAGAAGCAGCAACTTCTTCAACGCCAAATGCAACAACGTGGTATGAAGGGTCAAATGCCAATTCAACAACCAAATCAACAACCTAACCAACAACCAAATCAACAGCCAAACCAACCAGCTAACCAACCAACCAATCAACAACAAAACCCACAAGTTCTGCAGGCACCTCAAGGTGGGGCGGGGGCAAAGGTCAAACCACCTAATTTCCAGATCACGCAGCAGGATATCATGAAGTACTCGTCAGAGGCAATGAACCTCTTGAGCCGGCTCCAGGCTAATCGGTCGATCCAAACCACCTTGGAGCAGGGTCAGAAGGAAAACTTCATCCGCAAATACATCATTCACCAGAAGACCCAAGCTTGGAAGCAACAAAATGGTATCGTGTCCAATGCCGGAATGAAAACGGCCAATATGGCGCCGATGGCTGCAGATGCCGCGATGGCGCTGTCGTCCCCATTGATGGGTCGGCAACCAGCACCAGCGCCTGCACCAGCACCAGCGCCTGCACCAGCACCAGCACCAGCGCCAGCGCCAGTGCCAGCGGCAACTCCATCGGCAGCAGCAGTAGCAGCAGCAACGGCAGCGGTGGCTCCAGGAGGAGCTCGTGGGTCTGTTGCTGCACTTCCTCCATTAAACGAAGAGATGCGCGCGAAGCTTCGGCAGATGATGGCAGATGTGGCACGCAACAACTTTGCGCTCAAGGATGTGACACAACTGCTCTCAGAGGCAGAACGTGGGCAAGTTCGCGAGACAATGGTCAAGATTGCACAGCAGTATGCGAGTGTAGATACGATCATCAGCTACTTCTTTGTGTTTACGCGTAATGCGGAAGCTACGAAGCGGTTGGTACAGATGAAGTACATGACCAAGAATATTCTTGAGAATATGAAGGTGGGTGTGTTTTTGGCGGGATCTGAGTTGTTGACCAAGTTGCGTACACAGTACCAGAAGTACTTTGACTACGTTCAGGAGCAGCTTGCGATGCGCAAACAGAACCAGGGTGCCCAGGGTGCCCAGGGTGCCCAGGTTGGAGCACAAATGGCACAGATGAGTGGTCAGACAGGCCAAGTGGGCCAGACGGGACAAGTTGGACAAGTTGGTGGACAAGTAGGAGCGAATAGGACGAATGCGAAGGCGTTTGGACAGAACATGGGTCCTGCAAGCCAATGGCCCAACATGGCCGGTCCACAGATGAGACAGGTAAATAGTAGTCCGATGATGCCGCGCGGATCTCCAATGATGAACGAGGACCCCAAGAACAAACTGCCGCATGCAACAGGTGCGAAGCAAGCAGCACCAGCTAATCGCAGGAAGCCATCGATTAACAAGGGTCCAGTGAACGTGGCGAGTATTCCGACTCCTGCGGGAACCGCAGGGTCACCTGGCCAATTGGTTACTAGTATCAAGACTCCCAACAGCATTGCAACGCCACAAGTTGGACATGGCGTTAGTAACAAGAACACACCGACTGGACAGTCACCGAACTACCGCCATACACCTCAGGCAAATGCACAGGCGGCTGATGCGGATGTGTTTGCGCACTTGAAGGCTGATAGCAAGGCTGCGAAGCGGCGCGAATTGTCTTCGTCGGACCCAGAGAAGTTCTTCTTGGCTGCGTTGAGTAACTTGTTGGAGATTGGTGACGGGGAGAAGAAGGAGGTCGACGACAAGAAAAAGGTCACGGATGACAAGAAGGGTTATACTACTGTTGTTTCCAACGGCAAGGCTGTGGCAAAGCTGCCATTATCGCCAGCAAGTGTTGCGGGAGAATGGACATGTGAGATACGGCCACTTGCCATTAAGAGTGCGTTCCAGCAGGTGGATAGTATTAAGGAGCTCAGTAACGTGGATCCCATTGATGTTTTTACTGGAATGGCGGAGTATGAGCAGAAACAGGGAGTCAAGCGCGAGCACGATGGCGACATTGACGTGTTGTTTGACGAAAAGAAGGCGCGCACTGACATGGACAAGTATTTGTATGAGCCGGTGGGTTATGACGACTGGAAGCCGTTTATAGTGGGAGTAGAGTAGATGAAGAGAGGATAAAATTGTAGAAGGGAGGGGAAAGGAACTGAAGGGAAGATGAAAGGCATATACATCTAACATCAATATTAAATACTTTTTGTTATCTTTATTTTCGGTACTATCGCTGCCACTTCCGCACTAGTCCACTTTTTTTAGTTTTCTATACTCTACTCTTTCTTATCATGTCAGACAAGATATCCGTGGCGTTTGTGTGCCTTGGGAACATGTAAGTACACAGATGATGCGACGTCCGCACTAACATGCAGATGCCGGTCCCCAATGGCCGAGGCTGTTTTCCTGGCCAAAGTGAAGGAACTTGGATACAGTGACCGTTTCGAGCGTATTGATTCATTTGGTACTAGTGGATGGCACATTGGCGAGCTGCCAGACTCTCGGTCTGCTAAGACTTGTCGTAAATATGGAGTTCCAGTAAACCACTCGGCACAACAGATCTCACCAGCCGACTTTGACGACTTTGACTATGTGATTGCCATGGACATGAGTAACAAGTCCGACTTGTTGCACATGAAGCCACGCGGATCTCGCGCCAAGGTGGCACTCTTCGGCGACTGGCGTACAGATTCACAGTATGAAAGGATTGTCAATGATCCGTACTATGGTGGCAACGATGGTTTCGAGGTCAATTTCCGTCAGTTGGGCCATTTCAGTGAGGAGTTCTTGAAGAAGGAAGTGAACTAGAGGAATCTCACTGTTGATAGGACGTAAAATTAAGATAGATGGTTAGAAGATTGAAGTTAGGTAAAAGTAGTTCAAGTTTAATTGTATAAGCTGTGAGTGTATAGCTATGTGTCTAGCTATGAGTGTACAAGCTGTAAGTGTCTAGCTATGAGTGTCTAGCTATGGGTATGACAATTCTCACTCAATTGCAATCATGTACTTTCAAATCTTATAATCATTGAAGGCTTTCTCAAGTCTTGGACCACTACTCGACTCTTCTGCTTTATGTCAAGTATTCACTGAATATTCTGCTTGGATGATTCTTGTTAGGTTATCCATTCTTGATCAATGTTGGTATTCTTGATCTATGTTTTTACAATCTTCCTATCTACCTATCTCTTTCTTCATCCATCCTTTCATTTATCCATCCTATTCGTCTTCATCCATCCTATTCTACATCATCCATCCTATTCTTCATCATCCATCCTATTCGTCTTCATCCATCCTTTTCGTCTTCATCCTTTCTTTCCTCGATTTCTTTCTACTAGTTTTCTCCTCTTTTTTGTTTTCTCCTTTTTCAACATCATGTCCGCCCGCAAACTACAGCAGGAGTTTGACAAAACCAACAAGAAGATTGCCGAAGGGCTATCAGCATTCGACGAAATCCATGACAAGCTCGTAACTACTGAGATCAGCTCACAGAAAGAAAAGCTTGAACTGGATTTGAAGAAGGAAATCAAAAAGTTGCAACGACTGAGAGATCAGCTCAAGACTTGGCTCAGTGACAGTTCGATTAAACTCGACAAAAACCTCCTTCAGGAGAACCGTACACGTATTGAACATGCTATGGACCTTTTCAAGGATCTCGAGAAGCTGTCAAAAATTAAGCAGTTCTCAAATGAAGGTTTGGAATTGCAGAGCCAGCGTCTGGGCCGTTTCAACAAGTTCTCTGACCCTGAAGACCACAAGAAACACGAGGCATTCAACTACATTACCAATATCATCGACCAGTTGAGCTCTCAATCAGAAGGTCTCGAGGATCAGGTGCACCAGCTCACGTTGCTGTTGAAACGCGCACGGCTGCTGCACGCACTGTCAATCCAAGTTGAGATTGATGACATCAAGTACCGCATCGAGCGTCATTCAACCCATATGAAGAAGTTGGAGATGATCCTACAGGGTTTGGAGAATGATAATCTTGACCCAGACCGCATCGAGGATATCAAGGACGACTTGGAGTATTATGTCGACAACAATATGGAGGATGACTACGTGGAGTACGACGACTTCTACGAGCAGTTGGACATCGATGACGATAACTTGGAGGTGCATGGAAGCTTGGCACAGATGGCTGCTGATGGTGTCGAGGCAGAGGAAGCTGCTGCCGCTGCTGCCGCCGCCGCAGCAGCAGATGCTGCTAAGGCAGATGCAACCAAGACAGGTGAGATAAAACCGGCTGAGATCAAGACAACCGAAGCAGTGAAGACAACCGAAACAGTCAAGACGAACGAGCCAGTCAAGACTAGTCCAGCACCAGACACCCCAACAAAAAAGGAGAAGGTGAAGATAGAGAAAGAAAGTGACAAGAGTAGTGGGGCACTGGTGGCAGCTCCACCTCCTGTTATGACGGCCGGTTCATACTCAAGTGCGATCAAGGCAGCACAGTCGACACCAGTAGCGGCACGTGCTGACGTGAATAAGTCACCAAAGAGTCAATCAGGAAATCTTTCTGGACAAAGTGGACAACCTTCAGGACAACCTACAAGTGCTTCTGGACACCCACCTGGACTTAGTAGGTCTGCTACTGTATCTCCTCAAGAGACTGAAGAGGAGAGTGATAATGAGACGAAGGTGCAACTTACAGGAGCGGCCAAGTTTTTCGACACGATTCCGAGACTCGCGACAATCCCACAATCGCGGATCAACCACCCGTTACCGTTTGAGCTGATCAGTCAGCTCCTCGAATCATCGCTTCTCAACTGCCCAGATTCGTTTGATGCAGAGAAGCCACGGCTGTATAATCCTGTGAAGGTACATCCATCACTGGTGGACTACCCACAGGAGCCGATGTATGAGTTGAACCTGGCCAGTGTGATGAAGAAGTTTGACAATGATACACTCTTTTTCTGCTTCTATTACCTGGAAGGCAGCGATAACTACGCCAAGTGGAATGCTGCACGTGAGCTCTCTGCTCGTGGATGGGTGTTTAATACGGAGTCCAAGCAGTGGTTCAAGAAGGATAACAAGAAGACGCGGTCGATGAGTGTGATACAGCCGGAGGATGAGCTGGAGCCTGTGGACTTGGGTGATGCCAATAAGGAGGAGAACTATAAGTACTTTGACTACGAGAAGACGTGGTTAACGAGGCGTAAAGAGGCGTACAAGTTTGGCGCAGGGATTAGGCAGCAGTTTGTGTGATAGATGGAGTTCGCAGAGCGAATGTAGAAATATATGAACGGAAGGTAGAGAAAAGTAGATGAGGTAAGGTAGATGAGGTAAGAAGACGAGGTAAGGTAGATGAGGTAAGAAGACGAGGTAAGGTAGATGAGGTAACAAGACGAGGTAAGAAGATGATGGAAGAAAAATATAAGTAGGAACAAGAAGGGAGGATGCTTGGGATTTGTGAGATTGTTAGCATGTTTTTCCTTCTTGTTTAGTTGTCTTTTTTGTCTTCTGTATCTTTTCTATTTGTCTTTTTGTGTGTTGGTCGTTTTGTCTGATGGTCTTTTTGTCTCTTCATCATTCTGTCTGTTGATCATTCTGTCTGTAGATCATTATCTGTTCTATCATTCTATCTATTTCATTCTCTTCATTCTACCTCATTATATCTGTTTCTAATCTCTTCCTCTTCGCTTTGTGATCTCTTCATTCTCTTTATTCCCCTTCTGTTTCCCTGTCTGTTTCAGCCTGATATGCTAATTTTTGATCCGCTTTTTTATTCCACGATTTACAATGCACCTTGTCAGCTCGACAACATTTAGCACGCTGCCGATAGAGAAGCGGGATAGTTCGTCGTCATCATCGTCATATCCAACCGATGCAAACGGCTGTGTGATCTGTCCCAACACTCCATTATCGTGCCCGCAGTGTAAGAAAGGTGAGGAGTGTCAACAGAGAACTCCAACTTGTCACTCTTGTACGTCATATTACTGTGCTCCCGTGGACGGATCTTCAAGCAGCTCAACACCGGTTGGAGGAATTGTTGGTGGAGTCGTTGGAGGAGTTGTTCTTATTGCGTTATTAGCAGTTGGCTTCTGGTACTACAAGTATGTCTACCGCAAGAAATACCCCGTGAGTTTAGAGGGATCTGATGATGTTATGATGGATGGTATGGATGATGCAAGTGAATACGAAGGCAAAGAGGATATTACGTCCGATAGCGCCACTAGTCCCGGAGGAACAAGGCCTGTGAGCGGCGCTGGCGCCGCTGCTGGTCTCAATTCAACTTCTGAGAAACCACCTCAGCGTCGTGTAAATTCTAATAGGGACATGAAAGCGCGTCGCCGCTTGAGCTCCTACGAGTCATTTACACGTCCGAAAACCCGGTACGCTAGAAAGAATAGTCCTTCACAAATTGACCTGCAACAACGTCGTGAGCGTCAACGCCAGATTGCCGACCAAGCTAATAAGCTGTTGGGTACTGGCCCTGCGGGTAGCAGTGGTGGTGTTTATTTGGACCCGCTGCTGAACCGGAACTCTGTGGCGACACTGATTTCGACAACGAACGCCTCGAACATTTTGCCGATCGCTTATATTCCTGGTGTCACAGTACGTCCCACAAAAAACAACACGCGCTCGATTTACCTGTACGAGAGTGACTCGATCTTCTCTGACTTGAACACGATCGAAAACGCGTCTATTATCGGTGATGTTCAGCGTGCCAACAACGCTGGAATGTCGTCGGTGCAAACTGGTGTAGCTCGCGAGGAGCCCACTGATGGTGCCAGCGGTACTATGACTGCCATTAAGGCGCAACCACGTCTTGTCAACGTCGATCGTATCGACGAGGAAGAAGAAGAGGAGAGCGACGATGACCGCGATATGCTGTACCAGGACGACCTGGGTGGTATGTTTGTGGGACTGACCAACCATTTTAGGCTGGCTGAACAATTTGGAGATGCACACTCTCACGAGACTATGGAGTCCGATGATTCAGATGTTGACTCGGACATCGGAGAGATCACGCGTGCGACCAGTGTCAAGCGGCCTACACGCAACCACGAAGTGTTGTTGGACATCGCCGCACCACATGGGGAATCGGGAAGCCCTGTGGCTAGTACAAACGGTAGTTTTATATTGGATGTGGAGATGGACGAGCCCAAGAAGTTGGGTGTGGAGATGACGCGCGAAACTAGTCCGTTTGACGATCCAAATTAGAGGAGAGGGAGAGAGTATCAAAATGATTAGAGAGAAGATAGTCAAAAGAGACTGTCAAAAAATTAAGGGAGAAAGTAGTCAAAAAGGGAGTGAGCGTCAAAAAGGGAGATGGTGTGTAAAAGGAGAAGGAGATGTTAGGTCCGATATATTCAGAGACAATCTAGGTATGGGTATTTAGGTATTTTTAGGGTTAAGAAGTGAAGTGTTTAGGTATCGAGAGTATACAAATGTATCCAGGAATTGACTTGATATTTCAGGTATTCAATATAGAGAGTTGATCTTAGAGACAATGAGAGACTATTAACGGTTTTTTGCCGATCCTGACTATTTTAAAATATTCTCGTTTTCTAACGTTTTTTCAGGTGATCTTGGCGATCTTTTTCAGGTGATTTTTCAGATTTCAGTTCCAGCCATTCAGATTTAAGACATCGACCATTGATACTCACCACTTGGTTATTGAGAATTTCAATTTGATTTTTCAGTCTAATTAACCCGAGCTCTCGATCTCTTTCAACATCTTATTTTCCGCTATTCTTCCTCATTGTCTTCTCCCTCATTATCTTCCATCTCATTATCTTCCCTCATTTTGTGTATCCCTTCTATAGTTCGAGAATTTTTCGACTTATTCAATGCTTTCTAATCTCCCCCAACTTTTTCACACCCAACAATCTTTAGAACGCAAAACACCCATACGCTGACTAGCGGCTTATCCTTACACCCCTGGCTCTTCATCCTCTTCTTTATACCTTTCTACATTTGCGCGCTTACATAAGCTTGACCGTTGACAACGTGCTGCATGAATGTCGGTTCACTTGTCAGATTCGGACTTGTGAGCAATTGAAAGAGCCGATGAGCAATTGTGCCACCAATTCTTCATGGGCTACTAACATGAAGTAGTTCAAAGATCTCGCCACATCCTACATGCCTGTCTACCACACGCCTGTGTTATACTTGCTCTTTCTTGTCTTGCTTCTCTTTTCTTCTTTGTATCACGTGCGCCGGGGGTGACGACTCCGATGACGGCTTGAGTGAAGCATGGGCGATGGCTAAGTGTTCGAGTGAGCCACGCACAAGCTCAATATCGAAGGTCCTATGGATTTGGTGCCTGTCTTTACTGTTTTTTGCACTTGACTTTCGAGCCTAGCCCTGGTATATTACTAAGTCTTGTCACGTTTTCCACGTAATCCGGATTGTTGGAAAAGCAAACCCCCAAAAATTGGACACCGTATAAATTACTCGGAGCCCCCCCATATATATTTTTTTCAGCAACTATTCCATCATGTCTGACATTGATCAATTAGCTATTTCTACCATCCGTTTGTTGGCCGTGGACGCTGTTTCTGCGGCTAACTCTGGTCACCCAGGTGCCCCATTGGGTCTTGCTCCTGCCGCCCATGCCATCTGGAAGCAGATGAAGTTCTTCCCAGCCCAGCCAAACTGGATTAACAGAGACAGATTTGTCTTGTCTAACGGTCACGCTTGTGCTCTTTTGTACTCGCTTCTTGTGTTGTACGGCTTCGGTTTGACTGTTGAGGACTTGAAGCAGTTCAGACAATTGAACTCCAAGACCCCAGGTCACCCTGAGTCCGCTGACACCTTGGGTGTTGAGGTCACCACTGGTCCATTGGGTCAGGGTATCGCCAATGCCGTTGGTATTGCTTTGGCTCAGGCTCAATTCGCCGCTACCTACAACAAGCCAGGTTACACCTTGTCTGACTCCTACACATACTGTTTCCTTGGTGACGGTTGTTTGATGGAGGGTGTCTCTTCCGAGGCTTCCTCTGTTGCCGGTCACTTGCAGTTGGGTAACTTGATTGCCTTCTGGGATGACAACAAGATCTCCATTGATGGTTCCACTGACCTCGCCTTCACTGAGGACGTCTTGAAGAGATACGAGGCTTACGGATGGCAAACCATCTCCATCGAGCACGGTGACACCGACTTGGAGGCCATTGCTAATGCTGTTGCTGAGGCTAAGAAGGTCACCAACAAGCCAACCTTGATCAGATTGAAGACCACCATCGGTTTCGGTTCTCTTGCTCAGGGTACTCACGGTGTCCACGGTGCTCCATTGAAGGCCGACGATGTCAAGCAATTGAAGTCCAAGTTTGGCTTCGACCCAGAAGTTAACTTCCACATCCCTAAGGAGGTCAACGAGTACTTCCAGGGCAACATCGTCTCTAAGAACTCCAAGGTTTACGACGACTGGGTTCAGTTGTTCAAGAAGTACCAGGCCGAGTACCCTAAGGAGGGTGCTGAGCTCTCCAGACGTTTGTCTGGTAAGCTCCCAGAAAACTGGGCTGATGCTTTGCCAAAGTACACTCCTCAGGACAAGGCTGTTGCCACCAGAAAGTTGTCTGAGATTGTGTTGGAAAAGATTGTTCCAGTTGTTCCAGAGATCATTGGTGGTTCCGCTGACTTGACCCCATCCAACTTGACTAGAACAACCGATATTGTCGACTTCCAGCCAGAATCCACTGGCTTGGGTAACTACTCCGGTAGATACATTAGATACGGTGTCAGAGAACACGGTATGGGTGCCATCATGAACGGTATTGCCGCCTTCGGTGCCAACTACAAGAACTACGGTGGTACTTTCCTCAACTTCGTGTCTTACGCTGCCGGTGCCGTGAGATTGTCTGCTCTCTCTCACCTCCCAGTTATCTGGGTTGCTACCCACGACTCTATTGGTTTGGGTGAGGACGGTCCAACCCACCAGCCTATCGAGACTTTGGCTCACTTGAGAGCCATTCCAAACTTGTCTGTTTGGAGACCAGCTGATGGTAACGAGACCTCTGCTGCCTACTTGAAGGCCATCGAATCCTCATCAACTCCATCTGTCATTGCTTTGACCAGACAGAACTTGCCTCAGTTGGAGGGCTCCTCCATTGAGAAGGCCGCTAGAGGTGGTTACACCTTGATCTCCCACGACAAGCCAGACCTCATCATTGTTGCCTCTGGTTCCGAGGTTGCCATCGCCGTCGATGCTTCCAAGAAGTTAGCTGAATCTGGTTTCAAGGCTGGTGTTGTCTCCTTGCCAGACTTCTTCACCTTCGACAAGCAGGATGATGCTTACAGATTGTCTGTGTTGCCAGACGGTGTGCCAATCTTGTCTGTTGAGGTCATGTCGACCTTCGGCTGGTCCAAGTACTCCCACGAGCAGTTCGGTTTGAACAGATTCGGTGCTTCCGGTAAGGGCCCAGAGATCTACAAGTTCTTCGAGTTCACTCCAGAGGGTGTTGCCGACAGAGCTGCCAAGACCATCCAGTTCTACAAGGGTAAGCCTTTGCTTTCTCCTTTGAACAGAGCTTTCTAGATAGGTTAGTGAATGAGGTATGTAATGAAGATTGTAGATTGATCGAGATAGACAGGATTGGTGTAGTATTGACTGGATAGGGAAGGATGCTTATTTATCTTGTGCACGGCTTATATGGCTTATTAGTGTAAGAGTTCGTGATTTGCTCGATTTTTCATTAGGGTTGTATGAGATGTAATAGAAATATTTAAGCCCTTTAACGAAGCTTTTTTAACCTTGAATGATAAGGACAAGAGCACGAGTCGGGGGGAGGATCTGATTTTCGTCCTTGTTATCGATGAAGAGCCTATTGTTAAATGGAAATGTATACTTGATTTTTCTACCGAGGACATCGATTGTATTCGCTTTCTTGCTGTTGATTAGATTTATTTACTTACACCTAGTAGTACTTGTTTCCTTATAAACTTAATTTTGGAATATTCACTAAACAACTTCATTGGACCACAACAATCTTAACTAAGCACAATCTTTTCAAGTATTCCGTCAAACAGGTTGCAAAGTTTTCTAAATATCAACTCACCTAGTGCGGTTCAAATTTGCAGCCAGAACGTAACATTTTAATCGTTTGCAATTGAGCAAGATTAGTTGACGTCAGAGTGCCTACAGCCATTCATGATCACATTTTGTCTTATTAATGTTGGTTCTATGAAAAACATTGTGCAGGATATGATTGAGATTCCATGGATGTCGCAACCTTATAGGTACCTGCTGATTAATGCATCTAACCTTATTCCTAACCAGATGTACATTTTAAACAGCATATTGCCGGGGAAGATATACTGTTAACGGATATCCTGTGCGTTTCGCGGAGATAAAGAGTTTACCCCTATCTTTTAGTTCTTGCAGATTATGTCGGTCCGATAACAAGTGTAAATAGTACACAAATCAGAACTTTCGCAAGTCTTTTTAAACCAATGGCTTTCAACACAGACTCGCTGAAGCACGCTCTTAAGCAATCGCTCGACCCAGTTCTCAAACAGATTACTGACATTGAGGGAAACTTACCAATCCTGGTCCATGGTGCAGTTCTTGGGGTTACCAATTCCAAAGAAACTGTATACTTGAATTCCAGCGGATCAACCACTGCAGGTAAAGGAGGACAACCTGTCGAAAGTTCTACTAGATTGGCATTCTTCTCGTGT
Organism: Kodamaea ohmeri; assembly: GCA_004919595.1. Classification (NCBI taxonomy): domain Eukaryota; kingdom Fungi; phylum Ascomycota; class Pichiomycetes; order Serinales; family Debaryomycetaceae; genus Kodamaea; species Kodamaea ohmeri. Next base: position 1,087,478 of record SKFK01000002.1, read on the forward strand.
ACCAAGGCAGTTACTACGACAGCCCTCTTGATTCTTGTGACACAGGGCAAAATTTCATTAGATGCGCCGATTACCGACTATTACCCCGACTTTGCAAAAATCAAAGTCGTAGTTGATGGTAAGACCACTGAGCCAAAAACTCCCGTCACATTAAAGCACCTTCTTACTCATACTTCGGGATTCACATATGAAGGACTTCCAAAGTTTGCTGCAAGGCACAAATCTCCTCCTAAAGACTCCCAAGCAGCGTCTTTAGAGGACTCTTTCCTCTCTCTTAACCCTGGAGAAGAGTTTAACTATGGTCTTGGAGTTGATTGGGCTGGATTTATTTTGGAGCAACTCACTGGTATGTCCTTAGGTGAATACTTCCAAAAGTACATCTTTGACCCATTGGACATCCATAACACTTCATTCTACAGAGATGACAGTGATCCTACAGTACTTGAAATGGTGGAAAGACAAAAGGATTCGACACTCAAGCCTCAATGGCTTGAACCATTCAAAGGATATCGTGAAATGGGTGGCCATGGTTTATATGGACCTGTTGATGATTATCTCAAATTCATGAGACTTTGGTTGAATAAAGGCCGTGCACCAAATGGTGATCAATTGTTTGATCCTAAATTGTACGAGATGGCCAAAACTAACCAGTTACCACCAGGAATTGAATTACAGTTCGAAAACTGTTTGACCGATCTTAACAACGAATTTTCAGTTGCTCCATATGGGGAAATCGATAAGTGGGGATTGGGTTTTGCTCTCACAGGTGCCCAGGCTCCTTCTGGAAAACCAAAGGGGACACTCCACTGGTGTGGTGTTTCCAATGTTTACTTTTGGATTGACATAGAGAATGGAATTGCCTGTATGGCTGGAACTCAAATGTTCCCAGGTTCGGACGCATCTTCGGCGCATCTTAATGACATTGAGGCTGCAATTTACAAAACTCTTAATGCTAAGTAAAGATGGTACAAATTAAAGATACAAAATATAACCTACTCTACTCTAGAACCTAGAATACGATGCTTTACAATGATATATATTGTAGAATCCTCCCTACTCTATTGGATACTAAATTACGTAACTTCCTTAACTATGGCTCGATGTAAAACATATAAACGTCTCTTGTGAATGTGGACACTAGTGTTCTTGTGAAGGTCAACTCCAAGATTATTAACTATAAGCACCTATTACAGTACCAACATACTCAGAACACGTATTAACCTAATTCAAGATCCTTAGTTAAAGGCTTTGTTCAAGAGTTGAAGTCTGTTTAAGATACCTAGTAACTTCTTTCAAAATACTAGATCTTTAGATCCGTAACCAAGAAACTTTCAAGATACTTTCAAGATACTTTCAAGATACTTAACCAAGATACTCAATCTTTCAAGATACTTTCAAGAATCTTAGTTGATACTTCTTTCGATCCTTACTTGATCTTCTTTCAAGATATCTTTGGTTAAGATATCTTTAATAGACCTCTACATCTCAGAAGTAATATCCTTGTCTTCCATCTCAGTAGTAATATCCTTGTCTTCCATCTCAGTAGTAATATCCTTGTCTTCCATCTCAGTAGTAATATCCCTGTCTTCCATCCCAACGGTCGTTTTGTATAAAGTCAATCAACGTATTAGACCCTGTTTGTAATAATGGATGCCCGCTAACAGTTGTGAGAAACTTCTCCAATCCTTGTCTGCGCTTTTCTATGTTCAACTCGTTGAATTTGTTGGAGTTGAGAAGGATCTTGCCCGGTAACGGAGGAATTATGACTCTTGTAGTTTCCTGCTCCAAGATCTTGCGGAAGGCAACAAAGTCCGAGAAACGCCGACGTACACTGCTGTTTTTCTTCTTGAATGCTGGGATATTGGTTCTGCAGACGATCTCGTAGTCGGTGTACAAGTGACCACCCAGACCGTGGGTTATGGGGTTTCGTACCTCGATCTCGAGAAAGTTCTCGGGTTCCCCATATATCTCATTGAATGATTGCTGTCTGTGCTTGGGTGCCAGTGTGTTTATGACATCGCTAATGGGTTGGAATGGTTTGGACATGGTGGTTAGCTCCCTTTAATTTGTGCAGGAAATTATTAGAGCTCCGTGACATAAAGTATGATATGACGAGAAGATAGGAAGAAGTAATTGATGAAAAAGGAAGTAACTCAAGAAAAAGTCAAGAATGTCGACGATATCTACGAAGAAGTAAAGAATAGTCATAAACGACTAGAAACGAAAGGGAAAAGAAGTAGCGCGGGAATAAGAAGGGGTACATAGTGGATTCTGGGGTGTGAAAAGGATAAGAAATGCTATTCAACACAACCTTTTTCAATATTACACTTTGATAGTTTGTAAACTTCGTTGAATTGTACACTTTACTTGTGAATTATCATCTCAATGGCATAGACAATCCTCCATATTATTGAAAATGCTTTATTGTACATCATCTTTCGAGTATTTAAGTGTATGTCATTCTACATCTAAACAATGAAGCAGGTTGGTTTCGCAATCATTGACTTTATGGATAACACTCAATGGCTTGCTTTCATTTGTATCGATCTAACCACAATTGCCAATGATATGATTGTGGTGAATGATACCCAATGAATTGCTCACTAATAATACCCAATAACTTACTTCACTGTTAATTACAACCAGACGCAATAATTTGTAGTCATTTCAACAATTAGACACAATTGCTTCTACTCTCCTCGACTCTTCTCCTTCTACGTCTTTCAATAAATAATTCGTAATCCGTTACTCATATATACACCCACATTGTGGGTTCAAGTGTGAAACCAGCCCATGTTGATCTTAGGTGCACCAACTTGCTTGTTCTTAGCTTCAACAACGAGGTGCCAGACAAACAAGTAAGAGGTAATGGCAGTACCCCAAGCAGCGACAGTTGGTACTCTTCTCAAGAAGAGTTTGTAGTATGGAGTTGGCTTAAAGACGTAGTTCATGTTTGAATATGTATGTACAAATGTTGACACTGTAAAAAAACTGAAGGAATCGGCCCACTAATTTATACAACGCTTACGCTGTCACTGGTCCCCATGATCACACCACGGTTGCAAAAAAGGCATGCAGAAATCACCAGATTTTCGCCTGCACGTAAGTTTTTACTCGAAAAGTAAGACCACTATAAAAAATATTATTTCGCTCGCCTTGTGATTGGATAATGGTACAAAAGACTGTGTAGCCTAGTAGCGCTTGCAGTTAGCTTGATGCCTTCATCGCATGAAGATATCAAGATTCTCTACATGGAAGATATAATTCCAACCTTAATATCATTTACTACTTTTATTGCTCAGGACCTTCCTTTTGTGGGGCTGGTCATCGCTCTCCTCCCTATGTTTGCAAGGTGGAGATATATAAAAGAAACCCTGTAATGCAGCAAGATAGTCACGGGTTTGACGGACCCTATTCTAGATATCCCCTTTTACTTACTATGTATGGCAAGCTCTACGATCAAGACGTCCCAAGATAATTCGCGAACATAGTTAGTGTTTTTCATCAAGGTGTACTTTGCTGACTGCTGTCATGACGCCATAAATCACTACAAAAATTCGAATTTCTCTTATCCATATCCCATATAAAAAAATCACTCCGTCTTCTTGTCCAAGAACTCTTGTTGCATGGCGATTGTGTCACCGTTGACTTCACTATCTCTAATAACGGCAACTCTCATGTTGGCCAACAAGTTGTGCGCAGCATTCGAGTGAGCGTAAACTGCACCGTTAAAGGCCTTTGTGGCATCCTTACCCAACGACGCCCTGACGAGAGCCTGTCCACCAGGGTGTTCCTTGATGAATGCCTTAACATCGTGCACAATACCAGAAATGATGAGAAGACCATCCTTCTTGGCACGCTCATTGAAGTACGTACGGTCCCACACTGGCAACAGGTCAACTGGGGTACCCCATGTCAACTTGCTGCGCATTCTGTCCAACTTCTTCTGCTGCTGCTGAACTAAACCTTGCTCAATGGCATTTTGGGAGAAGGTGTGCAAGTTCCAGGCAAGACCAACCTTCGACAAACCCCAGATAACAACCTTGGTTGGGTCGTACTGCCACCACTTCAAGGCGTTTCTGTAGTCGGATGGGAACTCGTGGTGGAAGTTGTGGTAACCCTCACCAAAAGTAACAAATGCAGTCAAAAAGTGATCACGTGGGGTTCTTCTGTCATCGAATGGCTGAACTCCGATCCAGTGGGCCAAGGAGTTCACACAGAAGGTAGCTTGCTGGATAACAAAGATCTTGAACAATCCAGCATAGATCAAACCTCCCCAGTAGTCACCCCAGCCCAAACCAGCAACGAGAGTTGGAAGGATCAAACCAGCAGTAATCATGAAAACGAGGTAGTGTCTGTGCTGGAATGTAACAACCCAATCGGAAGTCAAGTCCGAAATGTCGGCACGTGCCTTGTTCTTTGGGTTTGCCTTAGCCAACATCCAGCCCATGTGAGAATACCAAAATCCCATTCTGGCATCGTATGGGTCACGTGGGGTATCGGTGTATCTGTGGTGCACTCTGTGGGAGTGAGACCACCACTTGATAGAGCCTTCAACAGCACCGGCACCAAAGAATGCAAAGAATAACTTAACTGGAGTTCCAGCATCGTAAGCCTTGTGTGCGTAAAGACGGTGGTAACCAGCAGTAATTGAAATTCCGGAGAACACATAGAGGACAAAAGACAATAACAATGTCTTGACCTGTGGTGGGTGATGCCACATCTGGTACATACCATACATTGGGAACAAAACCACAAGCACCACATTCAACCAGTTGATGTGTTGATGGAAGTTGGTCAAGGTCCATGGCTCTTCCGAAATGTGGCGGCTTTCCAAGATCTCTCTACCATTGGCATCTCTCTTCTTAAGAGAATCCAATGAGCGCTTTGAGATCTCTTCGGCAGAAACAGCGATCGAGTCCTTAGTACCCATCAAACGGCCACCAAGGCCAGCAGCAACAATACGTGGAGCCTTCTTGTTGGTACCCGCAGCCAAGGCATTCAAGTTCGTGATATCAACCTGTTCCAATTCGGCCATTTTCGATGGCTAAATTTTTAACGGTCCGTCTGTGAAATATATACTCAAGGAGGCTAATTTTGTTGGGATTTCCATTTTTTGGGTGCGTGTAAAAAAGAAACGATTTAGGCAAGATTAAAGTGGTGGGCCTGTGACAAAGGGCAAACGGAATTGCGATTACAAGCAAGCTTCTGTGTCCACGGGCATTAGATAGGAGCACAATGATCACTTCAAATATATACTGCATTGGGTGTGATAATCACTAAAAATACAATAGTAATTGGGTGCATATGGCATCTTTGATTACAAAGATAATGTAGTACGCTCGAACTCTAAAATCTCTGATTAGTGGATAATGCCAATTTTCATAGCTCATCATTGACTATTACTATGCCCTTTTTTGCCATCAATCCGATGTCACGTTTTTCGTCACGTGAGAATCACCCAACCTTTTCAGTGCAAGATCACGCCAGTTATAGTCGAAGCTAGGATCGGCAACGTCAGGTGCCTCATGGTACGCCGTATTCTTTTCATCTCATCTCGGCCGTTTCAAACCTATATTTCGCATAAACCCTGTCTAACTTGTATGCCTGATTAGTGCCTATTGTCTCCGTCTTTCTCCACTGATTTTTCTCCAGTCGTTCGTCTTTTATTTTTGCCCCTACGTTTTTCTCCACTGTATTGCTATGGCCAACCCACCTTTCCAAAGACAGCCATTGTCACCACAGGTGACGGCAAGTGGCCCATCAAGAAAACCACTGATAGTGGAGATGTTGAGTTCTCCTCCTCCTTTGCCCCATACTGGAAACGACGACGATATGCACTCACTCTCGCTCTCTCGTAACCCGTCAGTGAGTCTGCGGGCATCTACCATTGGCAGCCAGAACATACACTCTTCGCCGGTATTGGACTGGCCTGACGTCTCTTTAAAGGAATTAACAGAAAAGAACAAGTTGGTGGGTATCAACACTCTGTATTCTGTCCAGGCTGCGTTTGAAACATTGGTTTCTCACAATTTGACGTCAGTCCCCGTGGCAAATGACCCTTCTAACGATCTTATGTCGAGCTGCCAAACATTCGACTACTCAGACTTGATCACGCACTTACTCCTCATCACCAATAAAGTCAGCATAGGTGAGTTGAACATACAAGACATTGCTCCCGATATCACCGATCCAGCGAAAAAGCTTGAGTACATACAACTGACCATTGCATGTGCCAAACGTGGTGCTGAGGTGCCAGTCGATTTCATTCTCAAACTGCGCCCTAAAAACCCATTGGTCAAATTCAAAGAAACCGAGACTTTGGTCAAAGTAATGGAAGTCTTGGGTAACGGCGTTCACAGAATCGCAGTTACCGATGGTAAACGAGTCACTGGTATTCTTTCACAGCGGAGACTCATCAAATACATGTGGGAGAATGCAAGAAGGTTCCCACTGTTGGACTTTTTGCTCCAAAGTACAATCCAGGACTTGAAGATTGGTTCATCTGCTCCCATTACAATCTATGAAGACCAGTTGTTGATTGATGCGCTCCGCAAGATGTTTGACGAGCGGGTTTCGTCGCTCGCGGTGATTGACAGAAGCAGACTGCTCATTGGTAACATTTCCATTACTGATGTTAAGAACGTCACATCCTCAAAGAACTCCCACCTTCTCTACAAATCAGTGCTCAACTTTATCAGTTATAATTTAACACAGAAGGGTATTGAAGAGGGTCAGGACCAGTTCCCCATTTTCCATGTTAACAATCAAAGTTCCCTTGGCCGTGTTATCGCCAAGTTGGTGGCTACTCAGAGTCACCGTTTGTGGATTGTTGACGATGGCCAACGCCACTCTTCAAGTGTTTCATCAGCGTCATCTATTGCTGGTGATGCTACTGCCACTGTCGAAACTTTGTTTGCGGATGTTGACTCGAAGGAAGCAATTCCATCACCTGCCCCACCAGTTAGTGCACCTTCGGCAACACCAAACACTGCGCCACCAAAGAATGTTCTTCCACATGGCGGTTCGGCTGCAGGAAAACTCATTGGTGTCGTAACGCTCTCGGATATCCTCGGGCTTTTCGCACGTTCAAAGGGTTCTAAAAGTGACCCACAATTTGCCCGGAATCAGAGAAGAAGAAGTCTGACGAGCACAACAAGGAGCTCTATTGATAGTACCAGAGACAGTTTCAAGTAAGCATTATCTACCATGTTATGAGTTATTGAATCTTTATTTTCGCCTCTTTGGAGGGTGCTACTTGGTCTTGCTCCCACGAAAAGAAAATAAGTTACTCCATAGGTCCCAGCTCTGATCAATTGATGACCTTGAAATCTTGTATATGAACCAGGGCATGTAATTATAAGGCGTAGAATGTAAGAGATATCTAGTATTGGTAAATTGAGTAACAAGGCTCACAACCTTATTATAGTCTGCTATAGGAAAAAGCACTGGACAACTGATTGTGATCTTGCAAACTAGGCAATATGTGTCATACTTCGAAAGGGTTATACTCTGAGTCATAAGTGATCTGATATCAGGGATGATATTGACGGACCCATGCTTGCCACAATTTCTGTATTCATTGATGAAGATGGTACACCTTGCGGGTTATACGAAGATTTCGCTTGGAAATTGGACAAACATAGGTCAATTGAGTCAATTCTTGTACAAGTACTGAGTAGAGATGACGAATGTAATCGGATGAGTTCTATATGAATGAAGGATATTTAATGATAAAAGAGTGCACGTTGATCTGCTTCGTCTGGCCCTCAAACTCATTTGACGTCGTTCGAAGAATTTCCATTGAACCAATTGACACACTCCGATGTAAACCACTAATGCTACTCTTATTATTTAGGCGTTACTATGCTATGATGATATCGTCCTCTCGATCTACAACTCCATCATTCACAAAAATGACACAATGAAGAGGTTAAGTATGGTGTGGGGGCAGAGCATAGAAAAGCACAAAGTCCAAGAGAGTCTTAGTTCGTCACCACACCCCGCTTTCATGTCTTACTTTGTCAACCTAGTCGCACGATATGAGTTGTGTTTAAGACTTCAAGTTGTTGAGCTCTGGGCTCTTATCTCCCCGCCCACATGGTGGTCATTTACGACACTTCCCCAGATTATGCTATAGGGAGTTTCAATGAGTCACTTTCCGTTGCCGTGGCAGTAACGAGATAAGGGTCACAATTGCCACCGGGGACAGCTGCAAGAGAAAGGAAGGTGTTGTTCTGGTTACGTAGGTTGCAAGAGTAAGTGAAAAGTCTTTTCACAACAAGGCTGCGCGAAGAGGCTGGTCTCACAAAAGTGACAGCGAGGAGCAACATCTACACAAATCCAAGCCAATAGAAAAAAAGAATTCGTCTGGAAACGTTTCTTTTTGCGCGTAGGGATAGAAAAATTTTTCACCTCTTCGCAAAACTTGATAACATTTTGCCTCCCTATTTTGCAATATAAAAACCGTCCGTCGGCCATTACAGAATTTTTTTCTCTTTACATAACTTTAATTATTTAAAATGGGTAAGGAAAAGACTCACGTTAACGTCGTTGTTATTGGTCACGTCGACTCTGGTAAGTCCACTACCACCGGTCACTTGATCTTCAAGTGTGGTGGTATTGACAAGAGAACCATCGAGAAGTTCGAGAAGGAGGCCGCCGAGTTGGGTAAGGGTTCTTTCAAGTACGCTTGGGTTTTGGACAAGCTTAAGGCTGAGAGAGAGAGAGGTATCACTATCGACATTGCCTTGTGGAAGTTCGAGACTCCAAAGTACCACGTTACCGTCATTGACGCTCCAGGTCACAGAGATTTCATCAAGAACATGATCACTGGTACTTCCCAGGCTGACTGTGCTATCTTGATCATTGCTGGTGGTGTCGGTGAGTTCGAGGCCGGTATCTCCAAGGACGGTCAGACCCGTGAGCACGCTTTGTTGGCTTACACCTTGGGTGTTAAGCAGTTGATTGTTGCTGTCAACAAGATGGACTCCGTCAAGTGGGACCAGAACAGATTCGAGGAGATTGTCAAGGAGACCTCTAACTTCGTCAAGAAGGTCGGTTTCAACCCTAAGACTGTTCCATTCGTTCCTATCTCTGGTTGGAACGGTGACAACATGATTGAGGCTTCCACCAACTGTGCTTGGTACAAGGGTTGGGAGAAGGAGACCAAGGCTGGTAAGTCCACTGGTAAGACCTTGTTGGAGGCTATTGACTCCATTGAGCCACCAACCAGACCAACCGACAAGCCATTGAGATTGCCATTGCAGGATGTCTACAAGATCGGTGGTATCGGTACGGTGCCAGTCGGTCGTGTTGAGACCGGTGTCATCAAGCCAGGTATGGTTGTTACCTTCGCTCCAGCTGCTGTCACCACTGAAGTCAAGTCCGTTGAGATGCACCACGAGCAGTTGGCTGAGGGTGTCCCAGGTGACAACGTCGGTTTCAACGTCAAGAACGTCTCTGTCAAGGAGATTAGACGTGGTAACGTCTGTTCTGACTCCAAGAACGACCCAGCTAAGGGCTGTGAGTCTTTCAACGCTCAGGTCATTGTCTTGAACCACCCAGGTCAGATCTCTGCTGGTTACTCTCCAGTTTTGGACTGCCACACCGCCCACATTGCTTGTAGATTCGACACCTTGGTTGAGAAGATCGACAGAAGAACCGGTAAGAAGTTGGAGGACAACCCTAAGTTCGTCAAGTCCGGTGATGCTGCTATCGTCACCATGGTCCCAACCAAGCCAATGTGTGTTGAGGCTTTCACCGACTACCCACCTTTGGGTAGATTCGCTGTCAGAGACATGAGACAGACCGTCGCTGTCGGTGTCATCAAGTCTGTTGTCAAGTCTGACAAGGCTGGTAAGGTCACCAAGGCTGCTGCCAAGGCTGGTAAGAAGTAAACTAGTTGCAGTTTAATATAAGTTTGATCTAAAAGAATGTAGATTTATTCGTAAACTCAAAATATGACATCTTTATTACTCTAGTTGCAGAAACCAGTTGCAGTTTAATGTCAGTTTCATCCATAAGATGGACGATATATTCGTAAATTTAAATTTAATATCTTTAGTTGCAGTTTAATACTTCCATCTAAAGATCGCACATTTAATCGTAAATTTAAAATCTCATGTCTTTTAATTGTTACATTTCGTTCTATACCCATCTCTGAGGGTCTTCTATATCGCCACCGCTTGGAAACCTTTCCCACTCACCACACCCATCCAATCAGGCCAGCCTTCTCTCCAGCACACGTTATTTACCTCCAAGTCCAGCTCATAGGCTAGGATGGGGGTGTCTATAACAGCCCCACCTGCGCCGTGTTTCGGAGTCAGTGCGCAGTCCCATACAAGAGCTTGGCAGTCGTCACCTCCAGTGACTAAATAATTTGAAGTGGGATGCCATCTGATCAGGTTTATGGCTGCTGTATTGACCCCGCCTAAGGACCCATCCAAAGTTAACATGGGTATTCCTGGCATTCGTATATCGATGACGATTACCTGGTTCAGGTTGACACCGATCGTTGCCAAATGATGCTGGTCAACGTTACTTGTAGCTAGTTTGAGTAGCGCTCGAGGGCTGAAACTGCTCGAGATGCTATTGTTCACCGTTGGTTGTTCATATATGATGGTAGAATGTTCTAAAGAGCGCAAGTCAAAGAGTCGCATAGATCCGTCATTACCTACCAGCGCAAAGATATCCAGTGATTTGTGCACAAACTTGACATCAAATACCTCCGAATCATGGGCAATTAACTGTGTTTTCACCATAGCATAATCCAGCAGTGTGTCTTCCTTAAGTGACCTGTTGAGATCCCAAACAGTGCACGTTGTGTTCACAGAGGATGCAATAATGATGTTTGAATCATGCTGATTCCAGTCGAATGATGTAACCGGTGGAAATGTGTTGATATCATCCTTCGCACTTGCAGCTCGGCCATTTTGGCCATTTGTATTGTTGGCCAATAAGTGTGTTTGTATTAGCTTGTGTTCGTTGAGTTCGTAATCATAGTCCAACTTGTATAAGCGCAAGGCCTCCAGCAGGCAAGCAAGCCTCTGTTGTTCAGCATCAGGGTGCCACTGTAAATGTGTTGCAGGATAGTCTAAGCTCGCTTCTGCGGTACGATTGAAATCAAACCCAACAGGATTCGACCGAAACTTGAACTTTGTTGGCGATAGCCCCTCGCTTTCATCGTTCGTATCGGTGTTGAACCCATGACCATGAACGATTTGTAACTTGTTCAGGAATCCCTCCTTGTACGTGCTCAACGCGACACACTCAAGCCCACTAGATGGAACATATGTCCAGTCGGCACAGTAGAGTGGATGCTGTGAAAAGAAGTACGAGGATTTGTCCATGATTCCACAGACACAACAAAGTGCTTTATTTTGCTAAAAAAAAATGGAGGCACGTGACTAATCCGGTGGATGATCCAAAGCACAAAGGTCACCAGATTGCGTGAGGCTGACAACCTCTATCAGAGCAAGCAAAAGATTGCTTTATAGAGTCTACTAAATGCATATACTATATTATCCTAGAAAGTCATTTACTAGAGATATCTCCTCGATTACTATCAATACTCATCCTATTATCAATACTCTTCTATCTTTCCAATCTATTAGTATACATTTTTACTGCCCTGCAGCAACCTCTTCGACAGATGGACATGTACAGAGCAAGTTCATGTCACCGTATGTGTCATCTAACCTTGCCACTGTTGGCCAGCACTTAGCGGTCTTCAAAAATGGTAAGGGGTATGCGGCTTGCTCTCTGGTGTATCCACGAGCATCCCACTCCTCTTGGCTAGTGGAGATGATGTCCTCCAAGGAGTGAGGAGCATTCTTCAAGGCCAATCCCAAAGGTTCACCCTTAGCGAACGCATCGATCTCGCCTCTAATAGAGATCAACGAGTCCACGAAACGATCCAACTCCGCCAAGTTCTCGGACTCGGTGGGTTCGATCATCAAAGTGCCTGCAACAGGGAAGGACATGGTTGGGGCATGGAAGCCGTAGTCTTGTAATCTCTTAGCAACATCGATTGCCTCGACACCAACGGCTTTGAATTCTCTCAAGTCCAAAATGAACTCGTGAGCACAGTGCTTAAGTCCTTCCTTTCTACCGTCCACGAACAAAATCTTGTAGTGCTCGCGCAATCTCTCCAACATATAGTTGGCATTAAGCATAGCAACTGCAGATGCGTACGGCAATGCATTGGCTCCCAACATCTTGATATAAGAGTAAGACACGGGAATTACCAGCGCAGATCCGTAAGGTGCGGAATTCACAGCCAAGATAGACTCAGAAGTCGAGTGTGGAGTCTTGACAAAGTTGTGCTTGGGCAAAAATGGTTTCAAGTGCTCTTTTACACACACCGGAGCCTGTCCAGGGCCACCACCACCGTGCGATAACGCAAAAGTCTTGTGGATGTTCAAGTGACAAACATCAGCTCCCAAATCACCAGGAGAAGTCAAACCGACCTGAGCGTTCATGTTGGCACCATCGAGGTACACCAATCCACCATGCTTGTGCACAGTTTCAATAGCAGTCTTCACACCTGGTTCGAATAAACCGTAAGTGGATGGGTAGGTAATCATGATAGAACACAAGTTTTCTGTGTGCTTTTCAGCCTTGGCAGCCAAGTCATTCAAGTCAATCAGACCATCATCCAAACAAGCCACAGGAACCACCTTGAGACCACACATGGCAGCAGATGCTGGGTTGGTACCGTGCGCAGAAACAGGGATCAAGCAAATGTTTCTTTGCTTGTACTCGCCCCTCGATCTGTGATATTCACGGATAAGCGACAAGCCAGTGTACTCACCCTGCGCACCGGAGTTAGGCATAGAAGTTGTTGCATCAAAGCCGGTGATGTCATTCAAATCCTTCTCGAACTCGTCAACCAACTCTTTGTAACCCAATGCCTGGTCTTCAGGTACAAATGGGTGGATCTGCAGGAATCCAGGCATTGAGAGCGACTGCATCTGTACAGTGGCATTCAATTTCATGGTACATGAACCCAATGGAATCATCGAGTTGGCCAAAGACAAGTCCTTACTCTGGAGCAAGTTCATGTAACGCAACATCGAGGTCTCCAGGTGGTGAGTGTTGAATATGGGTTCCGTTAAAAATGGAGTGGTTCTGCGGAATTCCAGTGGAAAGTCTGGCAACTCAAGCTGCTCAACATTCACTGAACCATCGTTAAATACAGAAATCAAACAGTTCAAGTCCTGCAGGGTGACAGTTTCATCAAGGGTAATGGAGACTGTCTTGTCATCAACCTTGAACAAATTGATTTCATGTGTCAAAGCCTTCGCGAGGATCTCATCCGCCAGAACACCGTTCAATTCAACTGTGATTGTGTCAAACCACTTGTCATTGATAATTTTGTGCTCGGTGGCAATCTGAGAAGCGAGAATGGTTGTCATACCAAACACTCTGCTGGCAATATCTTTCAAACCCTTTGGACCGTGGTAGACAGCGTACATCGCCGAGATGTTGGCCAAAAGTGCTTGTGCGGTACAAATGTTGGAGGTGGCCTTTTCACGCTTGATATGCTGCTCACGAGTTTGTAATGCCAATCTCAACGCGGGCTTGCCCAATCTGTCCTTAGACACACCAACAATTCTACCAGGGATCTTTCTTGAGTACTTGTAGGTGGTGGAGAAAAAGGCGGCATGTGGTCCACCATAACCAAACGGAACACCAAATCTCTGAGAAGTACCCAAAGCAATGTCCGCACCAAACTCAGATGGAGGTTTCAATAAAGTCAATGCAAGCAAATCAGTAGCCATAGCAAACAAACCCTTGTTGTTATGCACAATCTCACCTACACGAGAGAAGTCGGAAATAGAACCATCTGTAGCTGGATATTGCACCAATGCACCACAGATTTCCTTCTGGATGCCCTCCAAGCGAGCAATTCCATCTTCTGTGCTCAATGGTAACTCCACGATCTCGACATTCAAGTGTTCTGCGCGCGACTTGATAACCTGCAAAGTCTGTGGATGCAAATTAGTGTCCACGACATACTTGGACTTTTTTCCTTTTAAGTTGTGGAAGGACATAGACATTGCCTCACCAGCTGCAGTACCCTCGTCCAAAAGCGAGGCATTTGCCATATCCAAACCAGTCAATGAACACACCATTGTCTGATAGTTAAGTAACGATTCCAATCTACCCTGTGAAATTTCAGGCTGATATGGGGTATAAGAGGTGTACCATTGAGGCGACTCAAGCAAATTGCGCTGGATCACCGCAGGCATTTTCGTACCGGCATATCCCTTACCGATGAAAGATCTCATGATCTTGTTCTTTCCAGCAATTTTGTGCAAGTGGTCTAACATTTCCGTTTCCGAAAACCCCTTGGCAGGCAGAACTTGCAACTTACGTTTGATCAACACGTGTTCAGGGACAGCGCGAGCAAGAAACTCATCGATGTCCTTGTAGCCCAAAGTCTCCAACATCTTGTCGACATTTGCTGGAGATGGTCCCAAATGACGGCGTGCAAAAGTGTCCAACTGGTCAAATGTGACGTTCTCCAGGGTGGGACTGTAGACTTTTGTGTAGTTTGCCGAGGATGTGTTTGCAGTAGCCAAAGACCTGATAGATCCACGCGGGATCAAGACAGGTCTCGCATGTGCTGCTGCCAACATCTTCGTTGTACGGATAGACGATGCTCTCACAGCCTTTAGAGCGTTTCTCGAGAACATAATGCGATTGCTGGGAAATTTTAGGCTGCGCGGCCCTTATATACGTCTCTTATCGCCTGTGATTGTGTGATTCGCGCGAGTCAAAGTCAAGTACACAAGAGTCAAACTGAACTCAATTTTCGTGTATATGCAGGAATTGTAGTATCTAAATATGACTCTGTCGGGGCCATCCGTTGGCGCGGGGGTTTACTTGCGAACGCCGGGTCAACAGAATCGAAAGATGATAGGCGATATACGCGACGATATGTGAAGAACTAGGGTGATTAGATAGGTTACTGGACACTGGACTCATCGTGAACAGAAAACCATATCGAAACCTTCAATCTGTATTCGTATGGATTGGTCGTCGGAGGCACGGCATTTCCCTTTTCGGTAATTGTGCAAAACTCCACTCCACTGCTCTTCTCCGAATGGTACCAATGTACAATTATACGATGTACAATTACTCATCACTGTACGATCCCCTTTTCCCTGTTCTACATGATTTCGTTACTGATATCCTAGCACTCCTGTAAACTTCTCTCTGTGGCGAGGAACTCATCTACAATCTCTCTCACCACCTTGATTTCCACTGGCAGCGTGCTACAGCATCCACCAATCACGCGCACATTGTCAAACCCGAGCCACTCACGGACTAAGGTCTCCCACCTTTTCATGTCCTTATTGACGCGGTACTCATCATGCTCCTCATCGTAGAAGAAACCTAAGTTGGGGTAAACTATCACAGGCAAGTCCATATCGTCCTCTTTGTTACAGATATCGACAATCTGCTCCACAATTGAGGTAATGTACTTGTAGTCCAAGCAGTTGAGTCCAACACCCAAGAAGTACTTACGAAGAAGTTCGTTTTCTGCAAGCTGGGAAACCACATACGTCATTGCCTGTTTAACAGAGGTGCGATCACCAAACCCACGGTCTGTAAGGAAGTTGAAACTGACGTAGAAATACTTACGTTGTCCTTCCTCAAGCAAACGTGCCATCATTTTCAAAATAGCCTTGAGCTCCAAAAACGTGGGGATGGTCTCGAATGCGATGGCATCCACGTCTTTGTGACCCAAAAAGAACTTAGTGAGTGGAAGATGGTACGTTTCAAGCTCCTCCTCAGTCACATTCTTGTAAACTCCCGTATACTCCGAACCGTCTGCCAAAAACGTTGCATATGGACCAATCGATCCAATTGTCGAAACATGTCTCGTACACTTTGTTTCCTGTCGGTGCTGAGCGATAGCGCTCTGGATCACTTTCACACTACGATCCCAAACCTTGTAGATTCCGGCATCATCCAAGTCAGTATACTTATGTAAACTATCATACGACACTTGGTAAGTGCTGGTGATCAACATATCCACTTCTGACTGCTTCAAGTAATTGTAGTGCACCTGTTGAACCAACTCAGGTTGGTTCAATAAGACCATACCTGACCAAAGTGGGTTCAGCTTTGGCTGTATATCTGACAGCTTCGGAATAAGAGCTTCAAGTTCGGTTCCAAGAGCTCCATCCATCACCAACCTCGTTGTGGAGATCTGGGATTTGATGTCAGCGGGAATCACGTTATTGTTGGCCGACTGCTCAGTGAGGTTGGACTTCACTGGAGTCTCAGCGGCTAATTTGTTTGTCGAGTTCATATTACAGTTGAATGTAACTTTTGAACGTTAGTCTTATCACTGTTGAAGAAGAGAGAAACACCTGCTTTTTTAAGTTGTTAGTCACACCTTTTATCGTCCTGCAGAAAATCGTCCGAATCAGAAACGGCTGCTAAAATGTGACCAAATACCCTGAGAAAACTCAACAAAATACACACAAAGTTATTTACGAGAACTCTATGCTATCTTGAGTTACTCTCAGTAAACTGCGAGTTTACTTAGCAGATATCCTCGTCAAGTCTCAACACTGTCTTTTTTGCACCCTTTTTGTGGTCAATGAGTCAAACTTGAGCGGAATTTTGCATACCGAAGGGGGCTTCAATACGGGTGCAGTCGACACAGCGAAACTGTCAAACGCCAAAACACAATGAAACAGTTCTTAGCTGAGTACTTCTGGCTATGATTACTTGTGGGTTATAAGTATTTGTGGGTTATAAGTACTTCTACATTATGAGAACTTGAACAGTCCTTTTCTTCAGGTAATTCTTGTATGTCTTTCTATGATGTCTGAGGTGATCCCAACTTGCATACAAGTTGCACAAACCTAGAGCTTGGCATAGACACAGTGATTAGACCTGCAGTGCTATGAAATTTTCTTTCGGCTATCACTTTTAATCCACAACTAACAGGTGAAATAATAGGGGTGTATGTCAGCTTCATAAAGCAGTGTTGGAAAGTATCTCCTTTCTCATGCTGTTGGTGGAAGGTTGTCTTTCATGTATTCTAGTTCACTTGTTCATATATTGTTGACTCTTAATCCGCATTGACTTTTAATCCTTCAATCTCTTTTCAGCTCTGAATTTTCATCCACCACTCTTGTTTACGATGGACGAATTCAACCCCAACAAGAGGTCCAGAGATGACTTCGACCAGGGAAACTCCCATGGGTATGATGACAACTCGTATGAGTCGAAGCGTCAGCATGTCGATCCCATGCAGGAATTGATCAACAATGTCTGTAAAGACATTCGTGGGTTGGGTGAGAACCCCAATATTGTCAATCAAATCGATGATGTTTCCTACATTTCTAACCCGATTGTTGCCGAGTTCGAGAAGGTGGAGCTGTTGAGAACCAACATCTTGACTACGGTGTATGCTATCATTGTGGAGCAGCCACAGAAAATCAACGCGGTGAGCAACTTGTTCATGATCTGTAACGCTAAGAATTTCGTTGTCACCAAGTATGTGGTTGAATACCTACATGCTAGAATGCAAGAGATGTTGGATACTCTCCACGTGGGTCCCGAAGATGCAGGAGTTTTCAACAATATCAAGTCTGTCTTAAAGTTTCTCGCAGCGTTGAACCCTGTTATTGAAGGTGATGGCGTTACCAGTATATTCAGACAGTTCTTGGAGTTAGCTATCGACCTTCAGAAAGCAACACCTGAAAAGCGTAATGGTTTGGCCCAAGAGATCTACTACAACACCTTGATTGCCATTCCATACTTGTTGAGTAATGAGGTCAACTCCAACACAGAATTGGTTGGTCGCATGAATGACTTGATTTCACTTGCTGAATCTTTCCCAGTAGTAGAAAATGAGTCAAATACTTTGCTTCAGCCATTCGATTCCAAATTGGGCTCTTTTAACTTGCCCTACGAGCCTGCCAAGATTGTGGACTTGATTCTTCCAGCATTGGTGAAGTTACAAGGTGAAGATAAGAACTGGTCGCCATTGCAGGACCGTTTGTTCTTGAACTTTGCCGAAATTGTCAAGCCTTTTGTCGAATCAGCATTGTCAAAGAACCCAATCTCGAACGAGGTTGTTCTTCACAAGTTACCACAGCTCTCGATGCCCAAGTTGGAGGGTGTCGTACCAACTGGCTTGATTGACCTGTTGTGGTACCATAACTCAAGAGTTTTGTTCCAGGTATACCAAAACACCGCCTTTGAAACAGTTCCATCGATTACAACCTACACCGGTCTCTTCTTCAAGGACCTTTGTTTCGACATTTTGACTAACTTGTCGTTCAACAAGACCGAGACCTCTGTACAGTTGTCTCGTTTAGACTTGTTCTTCAATAGGGACTTGTTTGCTCCACCTGGGTCTTCGATTGATGAATTGGCGTTGATTCATGCCGACAACGAATCCGGAGAGAACACACCTCCTCTTTCGACCTGGAAGGTTGAAGACATAGCCGTAGAGAGTATTCTCACTATGATTTTCCAGTTGCCAAAACCTTTGCACTACGAAATCTACTATTATACAGTCTTGATCTCGTGCTGTCGTGAGTCTCCAGAACTGATTGCTCCCGTATTTGGTCGTGCTATTAGATTTTTCTACAACAACTTGGAGACTTTGGACTACGAGTTGAAGATCCGCTTTTTGGACTGGATGACGATTCAGATTTCCAACTTCGAGTTCTCGTGGAAATGGGACGAATGGGTTGAGGATTCACGTCACTTCCGCAACTTGAAGTTCCACCCTAAAAAGAACTTTATCAAGAACTTGATTGCTAAGGAGATTCGGTTATCGAACAAAAACAGGATCAAGGACAGTTTTGTGACTTTAAACCCAGAGACTGGCGATGTTTCGACGTTGGACGAGTTCTATCAGTACTTGAATATATCCATTTTCAACAACACGAAAGAATATGATATTGAATTGTTCGGTGAGGAATACAAGGAAGCGATTGAACAAATACACGAGTTGAAGGCTGGTCAGTTAGCCGAAAAAGCCGCAGTTTCTGCCCAAGAGGAGATTAACTACATCTTCTTGAATGACACATTACCATTACATGAGGTCTCCAACAAGATATATGACTTTGTGATCGCTCATTGGAAAACCAACACCGAATTCCAAGAGTTGTACAATGAATTGACCAATGCTTTGGCTGAAACGCCGTCCTTAGATGCTGACAAGTTTATTATCAACGTTATCTTCCAGACATATGCCTACATTGGTTCGCGTTCTATTTATTCCGTTGTGAGTATCTTATCTCGTGATGTTCACAAGTTGAAATTTGTCAGTGGAATGCCTGTCGAATACGAAGATGGTGAGCCACATTTCGAGGAGCAGCAACTCTCAAGTGAGCTGTTCGCAAAGAGACAGCGGTGTATCATTGACTGTATTTTCAGAATCTGGTCGCATCAGCCGCAGGTGATCTTTTTGATTTTGGAGTATTTGATTGAGTTTGGCGTTGTGGATCCTATCTTCTTGATGAAGAAGAATTTGGCTTTGGAGCACAACCTTATCATTGACAATGTATCTTGTATGGAATCCACCAACAGAATATTATTGCAATTTTTGGACAAGGCCAATGAGGAGCAAAAGCAGGAAAACGAAAAGGTAAATAATAAGCCATCAGAGGAAAATACTGATGAGGACATGAAGGCGGAAGAAAAGGAGAAGGAGGAGAAGGAGGAGAAGGAAGAAAATAAGGACGATCAAAATGAAGAGAAAACTCCGACTCCATCAACCAATTCTCAGGATACGTTTCAAAAACTCATTCTTCTTATTTTCGGCTCAATTGTGACTAATTTGAACCTGATCTCCAATCAGCTTGGCACTGCTAGCACGGATAAGATCGTTATCAGCACAATTGAGGATGCAGATGAGGAAAACACCGAAGTTACTTCAAAGATAGATAACGAATGGCTCTACTACGACTACATTGGTTTGTTAAAGTCTTACTTTAGACGTTACATCAAGAACAATAATATCTCGTATTTGGATGAAATTACGACTATCTTTGATGGTATTGAAAACAAGTTGGCAAAAGACCATGTATTGAGTTGGGTCAAGGAGATATAAGTGTACTATAGTTTATAAAAGTTGAGTTAAAAGTAAGGATGATGTAGGATATATTTGAAGTTAGAAATAGAGCAAAGATGTAGAAGATGTAGTATATAGATAAAGTTATAGAGCAAAGATGTAGTATATAGATAAAGTTATAGAGCAAAGATGTAATAGATGTAGTATATAGATGAAGGTAGAAATAGAGATATATTGAGAAATCTGAGAATAAGATTACGGAATTACCGATTTTTCAGTACTTATTATTAATGTCATCTTCTATCGACAACGACACCTCGCTAGCAGTACAAACCCTTAATCTTACTTATAAGTTCCCTGGGACAGAGAAGATTGGCCTTCAAAATATCGATATTAAGATCGAATGGGGCACCTTCAACTTACTTGTTGGTCCTAATGGAGCAGGAAAGTCGACTTTACTCAAGCTTCTCGCAGGAAAGACTCTTATCAAGGAAGGAAACTTGCTTCTTGGAGGTGTTGATCCATTTGAAGATCATAAGATAAGATCACAGAGGCACAATGCCGATATAAATCAGTATATTACATATTTGGGAACAGAATGGGCATCCAACCAAATCGTTAAGCGCGATATCAATGTTCGTGACTTGATAAGCTCAATTGGTGGTGATATCTTCACTGATAGAAGAGACGAATTAATCAATATTCTCGACATAGATCCACATTGGTCTATGTTGAAGTTATCGGATGGTGAACGTAGACGAGTTCAGATTGCTATGGGGTTGATCAAACCTTGGCGCCTTTTACTTCTTGACGAAGTGACCATCGATTTAGATGTGATCATCAGACAAAATTTGATGAAGTATTTGAAGAATGAATGCAACACGCGCAGTTGCTGTGTCATCTATGCGACACACATCTTTGACGGCTTACACAATAATTTGTACGACCGCTTAATCCATATCAGTGACGGATTGATCAAAGATGATGTTTTCTCACAGGACTTAACATTTGAGAATGGCCAAACAGTTCCCGTTACAGAAGAACCTATAGAAGGACCACTTCGCAAGAAGCTCAAGGTCTCCAACTCTAACTCCCTTCACCCTGTGGCACAGTTTTGGCTCCAGCGTGACTTACAGCTTAGGGGGTCTCGTGAAGAAGAGAAGTTAAAGATGGCCGAGAGAGTAAGATTGTGGAATGGTTCACAGAGTGCAATTGAAAATGAAAAGAAGGACAAGATGGAAGAGTATTTCAAATCAACAAGAAGTTATTAACTGATGCTGCTTTTCAATCGTTAGGGTAATAGATACAGGTTGTGCAATAGTAACCACAAATCGTAGAAACCAACTTGAAGACTCGCCAGATTCTTATCACTACAAAAAGTCTGTTCATCTATGCCATAGTCTGTTCATCTATGCCATAGTCTGTTCATCTATGCCTTTCTACTTTCACTTACATTTAATATGTCGATTATGCATTACTTGTGTCATTCTGAGATAAGTGCAACTCTTTGGAACATTTTCTATCCAATAGGAAAGTATATCCTATAGTTTATAACTATGATGAACACTAGATTCTTTGTATTTCTCCTGAACCTCATATATGCCGTTCATCTGGCCACTTCCGGCACTTCTTTTCAACTATTCTTCTTGCTATCATTACCTGTTCTTCTTCTCTTTCTCTCTTTAACATGTTCCTCTGGTTCTCCTTATAACCTTCACTTTCTTTTCTCCAAATACCTCAGATACTTCTTAATTGTTGTAAGTTCTAGTAAACCTCTCATGACTGTTTTCTTCATTAATTTCCATGCCTTTCGTTGTTCTCCTCCATGCAGTTTTCACTAAATGTCCTCTCTAAAGTCAAAAACTCTACCAACTCCTCGCTGTGTTGTAGCAGACGCTCCAAAAGCCAATTCTTATATCTCATTTCTATCATTTCTGGGCTCCCGGTGATTCTGGCAGGAGGGCCGATATTGCGACTGATCCTCCTTCTTCTGCTAGGCTGTTGTGCTGGTGTGAGTGGAGTAGTTGGACTTCGTTTGTGAGCTTTTACATGAGACATGGGTGGTATGTTTTCCAAGTTAGCGGTATATGAATGTGGAGACATGTCGTTGGAATCTGGCCTGTTTAAGTTGTTCGGGGTGGACTGCTCGAGTTCTTGATGTTCATTAGTCTGGGATAATTGTGCCAGTCGTTGTATATACAGATTTCTTTCTACGTATGCCTTCACTGGGGAGCCTTGACTCAGTGGGGCATACTCTATTATTGTAGTGGACATTGCTCGCACTTTTAAATGTATTGGTGCAATTGTAAACAAAATCTTAGCGCCATTTGGTCACGTGTACGCGCAGTACGATCTGAAATTGATGATTTCCTAAATTTGCGAGAAAGGTACAGGGCTCGAAATATTATACTCTGCATGTATTCATCAAGTTATCATGACAACTTTACTAACTATTTAAACTTTGCCTGAGCAATGGAGATTTTGTGGTCTGTCAAGTCGTAGACAACGTATGCGTATCTCAAGAAGAGATCACCCAAAATCAGGGGGTTTTGATTGTCAAATGGATCACTAGAAGAGTACTGGATGTTTAAGTTGCAGCCAGGGATCTTCTTTCCGTCCAGATCAGTAGCTTTGCTCATAAAGGAACTGAGTGGAACATCAATTTTAGCATCATTGAAAGTAAAAGTAACATTCTCCTTAGGGTACTTACAGTCGGCAACGTATAATCCCGTGTCAGAGTCGTAGACAGCATTAGTCAAAGTGCTTGCAATTGCATCCACCCATTTTGGAGGAAGCAAACAAAGAGTCGACCCAGAGTCCAACAATAATGGGAAATCAACCTTCATATCGTTTCCACCCACACTAAAACCAGTAGCGTTGATAAAGAACTCTTTTTCAGCAGCAATATCAAGTTCAACCAAATCGCCAACGTATTTAGAAGGGTCTGTACCACCATAGATCAAAGTACCACTCTTGGCCTTAGGACTGTTCAAGAAAAGGGAGTAAAAGTTCTTTTCGATGTGACCTTCGCTCACCAACAAGTCACCGAAGTTAGGGTATGTGTAGTTATCATCAAAGATGTAAGATGCTTCATTTGCGCGGAATCCAAGACCTAAAATACCTGGAGTTGCAGTCACATTGGAACCGATACCAATTGTGACATTGTTCAAAGTAATGTTTCCCATGCGTACTGTTTCACTGTAGTATTCACCAATAGCAAAAGTTTGGTCACCATATACAATTGCAAATGGAAGATCAAGCTCTTTAGCAGTGGTGGACTTCTCGGGGTTATAGTTTCCATACTTTAAGCAAAACTTTTCACCAGTGTTACCACAGACAGCACGAGAGTCAATGACCCATAAATCAGAACTTCCAGTATCAATCTGAACGTTTATCTTTTTCTTCTTAGAGCCGAACTTGAGCTGAGTTGTGTAAAGGTTCTTCTTGTTGGCCAATTTGCTATTGACACTCCTCTTACTCAAAGCCGAGCTTTTCCCCTGAGACACCGTAAAGTCAAATTTGATTCCGCCACCATCTTGAGGACTTCTGATCTGAATATCAGAAGACTGAAAGACTGGGGAACAGGATGCTTGACAAAGTAATGCAACTAAACCGAATAAAGATGCTAGCATTGTCGATATCAACAGTATTAGCTACTTGAAATAATATCCTGTTTTGTCGTCCTTTAAATACATTGGCTGAAATGGGCTTAGGTACGGCTCAAACTCGCATCACACAAAACTCATAAACCGAACTTGGTGAAAAGCCCCCTTTTACTAAACATGTCATAATTTCCTGCCGCCTCGTTACAGTTATCCGTATTCGATCCGGCAACTTTTCCTAAGTGTTCAAAGTTGAGTGACGTACTTTCGAATAACATTGCATACATTCATGGCTGTGATCAAACATCACCTTGAAGTATATGGTGTTTCAGATTGAGAAAAGATGAAGATGTTAATGACGAGATGATAATGACTGAGAAGATATGATGGTAATTGGCATTGGGTGAAGTCACATATTGCGTGAGATGATTGCTCGATTTACCCCATTTTCTTAATTTGGCGTATTGCTCTTCTCAAGACTAGTAACACAAAAAATTTTACAGACATCCGCTCCATTTGCTCACAGGGCATTTGCTTTTTTTTGCACGATTACGACGACGCCCTGGAAGATCTCAAATGTGGGCTTGGGCGTATTTCAAATACATGAGACGGCTAAGCCTTTGAAAGTATTTTTATCTTTTTGGTCGAGATAGTACCCTTTGTGTAGTCTAGAAGTGATTTTGAATACGAGAGAAGAGAGATATTTTTTAGAATGATGGTATTTATAGTAATCATGATCAAATATTTATGAAAGACTCAAAGGAATGTGGAGCGAAGCCAATCAGTTCTCGTGATTCAACTGCATTTTTGACGGCAATGACTGCGCCCACCAGACGCTTTTGGCTGTGAAATTACGCAAGAGAACAAAAAAATAAAAAAAATGAAAGCCTAATGAAGCTGTAGATACCTGACACCTGAGTGGGGATCATAACCCTTAAGATGAGCAGAAGTTTGAACTTTTTCTAAATACTAATGATTCCCCCAAATTCAATGGAATCGTACGATGTATATACCTTTATGTAGTATTAGAAGATGCCGCTTAAGATCTACCTCAATTCCCATATTGCTACTATTTTTTTTCGAATTGGTAGAGATCCGCCGTGGACACTGATATTACGGAAACGTACACTTCCGAATATTTGGTCCCACTATCATCCTTCATATGAACTCGTCTATATATTGGAGACGTATTGGACACATACTTGAAACATGCTCTTTGAAGACCTTCGAATACACCGTTTTCAGTCAGATGCTTCTAGAAAGGGCCAATGCTATCAACCCATGTCGTTTTACGGATTCGGTAGTGCTTTCTCTGCAGCACAACCGACGATTACTCCACATATTAATGGCACGGACGAAAAAGGTATTCAACCACTTTTTGTCTCGGAAGTGGTCAGTTGATATTTACTACACCGATACTTCCCTTACCCCCTATATATCATAACATGTCTCCCTTTAGCTGTAGTCATGTCCTTGTGATCCGTTCCGTCCGACTTCTACGCCCCTTTTTTTCTCCCCTGAAATTTGGTGTGAATTTATCTTCGAAAACATCATGCTCAAGTTCAAGAACAAGTTCAAGTTTGGTTCCACGGGCGATAAAGCAACAAATGGAGGTGCATCTCCAACTTCGCCTACTACAGGTACATCAGAGCAACATGAGCATGATTCTCCTCGAACATCGATGTCAACAAGCCATATTTCCGACACTATGCTGAAGTTGTCAATAAAAGATCGTCAATCTCAAGACACGACACGCGAAGAATCTACCGAGGATTATAACCAGGCAATCCCGTCTAAGTCTTCATCGGTTTCTCTCTCAACTCAAACTCCCGAGCAGCATGATGAAGATGACAATTCTTCTCAATTTAACCCAGGCCTTCTCACAGTCAAGATCTACAACTCAGCGCGTATAGAACTACCAATACATATAAACAACAACAAGCAGATCCTTCACGCGTTGGCAATAAATGCCAATAATGAGAGTGTATCACTGCAGTTGTTAAGAAATTTGGGCGCGTTGGAGGATACTGACGACCATATGCTTGCAGGTACTATCGCTCTGAGTTTCTTGCCACTGATTATAACGATCCCTAGTGCAGAAAATTTGGTCAAGTCGTTGTTGTATCTCACAATAGAGTTCGAAAACAACGTGCTTGTCATTGAACCTCAAAAGGGTACCGTCAGCCAAAGTACATGGAATCAGGTGGTTCTGTTTGACGTTACAAAAAAGGGTAGCGCACCATTACAGCCGCACTCCGTACACGCAGAGGGTACAGGGCTGAACTTTTTGAACCTCAACTTGTTCATGAGATTGCCCAATATGTTGATCCCTGAAGAAGAGAAGGTCGACCACAAGCATTTGTTCACCAACAACTCAGTGCAAAACAATGCAAATAATATTGGTGATTTGCTCATTGGCTCTATTAAGCTACCATTGAACCTCCGCTGCCACACGAGTGCAGTGCGCTTGATGAACCACGAGTACCTTCAATTCACCAATAACAATGTTGATCTTGCAAAGCAAATTACTAAGCAAATGGGTGAGATCATGTTGACGATCGAATTCAAGCCAGTGACTAAAAAGTCACTCTCTGTCGATGATTTCGATTTGCTCAAGGTCATTGGCCGTGGCTCCTTCGGGAAGGTGATGCACGTCGTCAAGAAGGACACCAAGCAAATTTATGCCTTGAAAACATTGCGCAAACAACAGATCGTATCTCGACATGAAGTTACTCACACGCTTGCCGAGCGTACAGTTCTTGCACGTATCAATAATCCATTTATTGTGCCACTTAAGTTCTCTTTCCAATCTCCCGAGAAGTTATATCTCGTGCTCGCATTCATCAATGGTGGAGAGCTCTTTTGGCATTTGCAGCGTGAAGGAAAGTTTTCTATGGATCGTTCGCGCTTTTACATTGCAGAATTGTTGACGGCATTGGAGCTGGTACATGAGTTGAATGTTATCTACCGTGATTTAAAGCCAGAAAACATTTTGTTGGACTACCAAGGCCATATTGCCTTGTGTGACTTTGGATTGTGCAAGTTAAACATGGATAAAAAGGACAAGACCAACACTTTCTGTGGTACACCAGAGTACTTGGCTCCAGAACTCTTGTTAAACCAGGGCTACACCCGGAGTGTAGACTGGTGGACTTTAGGAACGTTATTGTACGAGATGTTGACGGGATTGCCCCCATTTTATCACGATGACCCGCCTACTATGTACAGAAAAATCTTACAGAACCCGTTGAAGTTCCCTGCATTCTTAGAGGGTACTGATGCAGAGGATCTCTTGGTGAAGTTATTGAAAAAGGATCCCGCTGAGCGGTTGAGTGAGGCAAGTGAGATCAAAGCGCATCCTTTTTTCAAAGACATTGACTGGTGCAAATTGTTAAACAAGGCATACATCCCGCCATTCAAGCCGAATGTTGACAACTTGTTGGATACCTCCAACTTTGACCAGGATTTCACCAATGAACAACCACAAGACTCGGTTGTGGACGACTTTTTGAGCGAAAGTGTTCAACAGCAGTTCACTGGGTGGACATATAATGGAGACACAGTTCTTAGGTAGTTTTGGATATAGCCATTACTAAGAGCAGAGGTGGAGCGCGCAGGAGAGAAAAATAAGGCCAAATATGGTGCATAGACTTTACATATAGAATGTATTTGGTAGTGCATACAAATGTATATCAAGACTGCATACGATAAGAGGCTGAAATTCGCTACAAGAGGTAAAGCAAAGGTTGAACGATAGTAGGTTCAAATAAGGAGTTTCTCTGGTTAGATGTGTCGTTCTGTAAGGCTTGAAACGTGTGATTAGTACATTCCGTTTAATGTTCGTCAATTCTACATAGTACATAGTATATTCAATAAGTTTGTGTTCAGGCTTCTAGAGGCATCTTCCTACCAGAGGTTTAATCATCTGTTGGCCGCCGAATGGTAAGTTGCACCGCTTGAACCAGGGAAACCACCAGTTTTCTTGCTGCTCTTGTGACCTGGTGCTAATGGTGCACCATGTTTGAAATACTCTCTTCCCTTGGGGAAATCACCGTATTTCATACGCTCCTGGTCTCTTGCAAGGTATTCCTGGTACTGAGGATTGAGATGTTGCGGTGGAGCTTGGGTGATGTTGACCAATTGTGGCTGGACGTAGTATACATCAGGCGGACCGTTGTTCAGATTTTGGCCCTGTTGTTGAAATTGACCTTGGGGTCCTGGGGGTCCTGGAGGAGGTTGGAAAGATTGCTTTTCTGGGTCTGAAGCCTGTGGGGGTGCAGATGGAGGAACTTGTGGAGGTCTTTCGTATTTTTCATGTTTCTCTCCTCCTCCTTCAGAAGGAGGAATTCCAGCCTGCTGGAGTTGAGGGTCTTGTTCGGAGTATTGGGGTGGAGGGTCTTTTTGGTCAGACATGGTGCTAAGTGTAAATGAAATTTTGTGCACCCAAATGGTAAAAAAAAATTTAAGTGAAAAACCACCAATATGCTCTCAAGCCAAGGTGTTATGAGACAGTTCGTGCGCGGTAAGAAGACCTCTACCGCCACTATATACACACAGAGGATAGTCAACCAGTTGTCTGCTCTTTCAGCAAGCAGAAAACAACCCAAATTATTGAGTTTGTCGAAGGAGGATTTGGTCAAGCATAAGACTATCATGAATGCATGGGCTTTGTACCAGAGAAATGTCAAGAGACAGACTAGTGCCAAGTTGGAGAAGCAATATGAGAGCATAAAGAATGCTATGGAGGATTTGAAGGTTAATGAACCTGAATTATTTGCTAAGGCTAATGAGAAGCAGACTGACAAGTTGTTTCCTTTGGAGATGAGAGTACCAACAGACTTCCCAGCGAAACAACCATGGGTTTACAACTTCACTCCTAAGGAGTGATGGTGCTAATAATAATGAGCGGGGATAGTTGATGAAAGTGTAAATAGAAACGATAACACAGTCAAGATAGGTACGATCTGTAGGTAAAGCATAGAAGGTTTGAGAGTATGGAGGGACCTGATTAAAGGTAATAGTATGGATAGACTGAAGAGGAAGGAAATATGAATAATAGTACTTTAGTACACCTTATGGATGAAGGGATAGTACTTTAGTACACCTTATGGATTTCCCTTCACTAGATGTAAGGAAGTATAAGAGTCGTTTAGTGACACTATAGTTTGCACATGTTTCTCATCTTGACATCTATTGTACAATATATACACTTAGTATAAGACAGCCACGTAGTGGAATAAAGATGGTCGTCAGTATCTGCTGTTTCTGCCATTTATCAACAGTCTGAATGTTAAGCGATGCGAACCTTTTCACCATCAATCTATTTTCACTTCCATTGGTGCTAATCATTATTAGTATCTATTAGCATAATTCTCATCGATTTCACCATACTCTTAATCCAGCGTCCTCTTATTCGATACCCTCTTATTCAACGCCATCTTCTTCGACACTCTCTTACCCTCTCATCTAATCATCCAACACTCTTGCCTTTCTCTTTCTTGAAGGAGTTGCAGTCATCTCGGTCTTAGTCGTTGGAGCACCAGTCCCCACCGGTTCGATCGAGTCTTCATAATCGTCGAAATCATCTTTACTTTGCGGTACTGGCACACTCGTACCTCCATTAACGTAGCCCTGTCTCTTCATTATGGTCTTCACGTAGTTTACTGAACTAAGACTAAAGATATGATCCTCATCAGTGTACTGAAAGCGCTTCTTATGCAGACTACCACCTCCTGACGACTTGAAAAAGTTCTCAAAGCCTTTGACGATGTTCCCATATGTGCTCTCGTTGAAGTACTCTTTCTCCTTTTCGTATATCGACTCCTCGAGCACGTTTAGTTTCTTTGTAAGTTCTTGTTTCTTGATGATTTGTTGAGTGAGTTGGTTCTTCATCTCTGTGTACTTGTCTATGGACGGTGCTTCTGGCGTCGATGCCCGGTCTTTCACGGCCTTCATCGATGACGCTGCTTTCTCTGTCATGGTTGAATGTTTATGTAAGTTTGGATTATGTAATGCACATTTTCCATAGTAACTCAGATTAAGGTGACGAAGAGACTACTAGAGATCTGGATAACCAAGAAGGTGCAGAATAACATTCAAACAATGATACAGGATTCAAGTAGTCACATAGCAACTAAATAATACGAACTTAGCTTGTATGTCTGGATGAAAAAACATCACGTTATGTCAGGCATGCAAGGTACAATCTTCCCAATAGACTACGGGTATTAAACAATTAGAAGGAAATAAGCAGGTGATCCATAAGACTAAGATAGTATCAATTCACTTGCTCTCACGATTGGTTGTTTAAATCCGCTTGTTTGAACACAGGCATATTAGCTTTTTGTGTAAATCAATATTGCTCGTGGTTAAACGTGATCACAGTATAGCCGTGAGTAGCGGATCGAATATTGTTAGGGCACCTCGTGTTATAGGTGAGTACTTTTCTTTTCCGGATTGTGTAGTGAAGCTTAGATCTTGATATGTTTGATGATTTGAGATGTAGAGGTTTCCGGTATGTGATTGAGAGAAACCAACAGGAATAGAGAGAAGCAATGTAAGTCAATTGGATGTTTATTGAGCTTCTCCACCATAGTATTGCTCGGAGAAGTGGTTATTACCTAATCACCATTTCTCCTCGCGCCCGAATAATGCTCCGGGTTACAGCCACCCTTTTTTGTCGAATCTTCTAGACCCGGTCGTGCGCAGGGAGACCCGGAAAAAGTCCGAGACCGAATAATGCCACGGTTGACATCAACTGACTCGCAAAAAATGCCGAAAAGGAATTGACTCAGGCCACGTCGCACATGTGCATCGAAAAACGTCAGGCAATCGCCACAAGCGCGTAAGCGGCCGGATATTCGTGTTCTCATGATGTAATGGCATGGTTCGGGCGTCGGGAATTTGTGGTCCACATGCCGCACTAAAAAAGTGCTGAAAAAAAGGTGTCGGTTGCCAATGGTATAAATAAGTATTGATCCCCCCGTAGATTTTAAAATCCCATCAATAATTAATTGATTATAACACACAATGGCCATTTCTAAAGTTTTCGCACGTTCTGTCTACGACTCCCGTGGTAACCCAACCGTTGAGGTTGACGTCCACACCGAATTGGGCTTGTTCAGAGCTATTGTCCCATCTGGTGCTTCCACTGGTATCCACGAGGCCTTGGAATTGAGAGACGGTGACAAGTCTAAGTGGTTGGGCAAGGGTGTCCTCAAGGCTGTTGCCAACGTTAACGAGACCATTGCCCCAGCTTTGGTTAAGGAGAACATTGACATCACCAACCAGGAGAAGGTTGACGAGTTCCTCAACTCCTTGGACGGTACCCCAAACAAGTCCAAGCTCGGTGCTAACGCTATCTTGGGTGTCTCTTTGGCTGTTGCTAAGGCTGCTGCTGCCCAGAAGGGTGTCCCATTGTACAAGCACTTGGCTGACATCTCTGGCTCCAAGCAGGACAAGTTCGTCTTGCCAGTTCCATTCCAGAACGTCTTGAACGGTGGTTCCCACGCTGGTGGTGCTCTTGCCTTCCAGGAGTTCATGATTGTTCCAACTGAGGCTCCAACCTTCTCTGAGGCTTTGAGAGTCGGTTCCGAGGTCTACCACAACTTGAAGTCCTTGGCTAAGAAGAAGTACGGTCAGTCCGCCGGTAACGTCGGTGACGAGGGTGGTGTCGCTCCAGACATCACTACCGCCAAGGAGGCCTTGGACTTGATCACCGATGCCATTGCTGCTGCTGGTTACACTGGCAAGGTTGGTATTGCTTTGGATGTTGCCTCCTCTGAGTTCTACCACGACAACAAGTACGACTTGGACTTCAAGAACCCTAAGTCTGACCCAACCAAGTGGTTGACTGGTGAGGAGTTGTCCGACTTGTACATCTCTTTGATCAAGGAGTACCCAATTGTGTCCATTGAGGACCCATTCGCTGAGGACGACTGGGACGCTTGGGTGCACTTCTTCTCCAAGGTCGGTGACAAGATCCAGATCGTCGGTGACGACTTGACTGTTACCAACCCACTCAGAATCAAGACCGCCATTGACAAGAAGGCTGCTAACGCTTTGTTGTTGAAGGTTAACCAGATTGGTTCTTTGTCTGAGTCCGTCAAGGCTGCTAACGACTCCTACGCTGCCGGTTGGGGTGTCATGGTCTCCCACAGATCTGGTGAGACTGAGGACACCACCATTGCTGACTTGGCTGTCGGTTTGAGAGCTGGTCAGATCAAGACTGGTGCTCCAGCTAGATCTGAGAGATTGGCTAAGTTGAACCAGATCTTGAGAATCGAGGAGGAGTTGGGTGACAAGGCTGTCTACGCCGGTAAGGACTTCCAGAAGGCCCACTTCTTGTAAGTGCTCTGCATCTATTGAGTAGATAGGATTAATGTATGATGATTGAATGATAGTAGAGAATAGAGAAGGAGTATGAGCGATAGACTATGCAAGATTATTATTTGGAATAGCGTTTGCTTTCGATGCGAAATGACGGAAACTGCGGGTTTAAGTTAAGGTCCGCCTATTGGTATTAATAGTGCCTTTTAGGTTATTGTCGGCAATCATGGATAATATTGATTTTGTATACTGACTGTGCAAGTCTGCCCTAGTCTGCGCTACACTACTCAGTATAGTCCAATTACTATAGTATATTGTTCTATAGACTATTTCCAGTATAGTGCTAGTATACTTGCTGTAGTCTATTCTTCTGTCTACTGACTACCCTTCTCGGTATCCTTTAAAGCCTCCTCAAGTATCTGGAAAGCACGGAAAGTCTCCTCGAAAGTATTGTACAAAGGAAGTGGGGCCAAGCGGATGACATCCGGGCGCCTCTCGTCACATATCACTCCTCTGTTTCTCATGAATGTGAAGATATCGTCCATAACCAGTCTAGTTGGGTGCACAAAAAGTACGGACAATTGAGCACCACGTTCATCTTGAGCCAAAGGTGTCAAGATCTTGAATCCATATTTGTTTTTGGTGCTACCCTCAATGTAGTATTTTGAAGATTGGAGCAAATCCTGCAAGTACTGGGTAAGGGCAACGGATTTCTTGCGCAAGACGTCGATCCCCCCATGTTTGGCGAAAATTTCCAAGGAAGAACGCACGGCCACTACATCGATCACAGAAGGGTTCGACTGTCTGTACGACAATGCGGATTGTAAGGGATCAAACTTCTCCAACATCTTGAAACGCTCGGAGCTGTTATTTCCCCACCAACCTGCCAATCTTGGGTGGAAGTTGCCGGTGGAGTTGTCACGAGTATATTTTTCATGAACGTAAATTCCGGCCATACCTCCTGGGCCAGAGTTGAGGTATTTGTAGGAGCACCAAGCAGCAAAGTCCACGCCCCAGTCGTGGAGCTTGAGGGGTACATTACCTACAGCATGGGCCAAATCCCAGCCAACAACGATTTCAGGATAGTTCTTTTTAACATGACTGGTGATTTCAGCGATTTTGAAGAGCTGTCCGGTGTAATACTGGATACCTGGGAAGCAGACTATAGCCAATTCCTCTGAGTTTTCATCAATTGCCTTCAAGATATCCTCTGTGGCCAAATATGTGAGGCCATCTTTGGGCTCGAGCTGCACCAAGTGGGATTCGTCGTAACCATGTAACTTCACAAGGTTCAAGAATGCGTAGTAATCGGACGGGAATGCCTGTTTTTCAAACAATATCTTGGTACGCTTTCCACGAGGTTTATAGAAGTGAACCAAGAGAGCGTTCAAGTTCGCAGTGAGTGAGCCCATTACGGCGACCTCGTTTTCTTTGGCACCAACTATGGGTGCCATCAATGGCAACAATGGCAAGTCAATATCGACCCAACTCGTCAGGTTTGGGTGATTGAAGTGGGATTCCACTCCACGCTGAGACCAAGCATCGAGTTCGTTGTTGATTGCAGCACGAGTCTGTTTGGGCATGAGTCCAAGTGAGTTTCCACATAAGTAGATACAATCGGAAGGTTTGTTGGAATCAATACCAAGGGAAGCTAAAGTCGGAATGGCAAACTCATCCTTATGTGTTGGGAACTTGGCATCAAGTGCTTCGAAGGACATTTCGAAAGTAGATTGCAAGAATGAGGTGGAAGACGGTGGACTGATAAAAATATGAAAAAAAGGGAAGGCGAGAGGATAATGAACAGTAAGATTCAATAGTGGATAATCAAATCATAGTTCATCAGATCAACGAGTATAGTTCATCAAGTCGTAGATCAACTAGTCAATGATTCATAGATCAACTAGTAAAACAAATCATAGTTTATTGATCTTGTAGGTATCACTTTTTTCTAACTACATATTTCCAAGTCTATCTATTCACTCGATCAATCTTTTTCGTCATGATTCACTCCATACTAATATGTAAGTAAGCTGAACACATTATCAATGTCACTAACACGCAGTCAATCAAGATGGGCTCCCCCGTTTGATGAAATTCTACACACCCGTGGATCTTGGAACACAGAGGTTACTCCTCCAACAGGTATACCAATTAGTACTGGTTCGTCAGGACTGGCAGTGCCTGTTTGTGAATGCACCATCATTGTTGGAGGATGTGGATGACATTAAGGTGATATATCGCCAGTACGCAAGGTTATACTTTGTATTCTTGGCCGACGAGCAAGAGCTGGAGTTAGGCATCATTGATTTGATCCAAGTGTTTGTGGAGTGCTTGGACAGGTGTTTCAATGGTGTAACAGAAGTACACTTGATCTTCGGATGGCAGGTATTGGAGACTGTCTTGGAAGAGATCGTCCAGGGAGGAATGGTGATAGAAACAAACATCAAGAAGATCGTAAGTGCTGTGGATGATGCAAATAAGGGTACTCCACAGCCGTCATTTGGGTCTTCCATCTTCTCAGCCATCGGTGAGAAGAAGTTTTGGGGATGAGAGGTAAGGGAAAGAAAGATGAATAGAAACAGGGCGGTTGGAAGGTAGATAAACAGATAGGGGATGGTTGGAAGGTAAACTGGCTATGTTTGGATAAGAGTATGACTAAGATAAACTAGTTATGTTTGAACTAGGTTGAGGATTTCACGTACTGGTGACGAATAGGTCTATGGGGCTCTAGTATCTAAGAGTTTCTACTGAGCCTGTGTTTCTGCCAAATTCTCTGAGTCTTCTTAGATCCAAATTCTATGTACAAATATTAACGCTATTTTAATAGACAATGAGCGAAAAGTTAGTGAAAGTCTCGGAACTCGTACAATATAGGAGTGTTCTCGACTAATCTCAGCTAAGTAATCTCATCTAACCTCAGATGAACTAATCTCGACTACCTTCAGGTAAGTAATCTCAGCTAACCTCAGATGAACTAATTTTGACTACCTTCAGGTAAGTAGTCTCAGCTAACCTCAGATGAACTAATGTCGACTAATCTTAAGTTAATCTGTCGACCAACACCAATAAATCACTAGATCCGTGTCAAAAGATTATACTGAAATAAGAAGTCTCTGCACTGTGTCTTCATCTTTAAACGGTATCCACCTATCTGTTTTTGTTGGTCGCTGCGTTTTGCCTTCCATTCCTATCACCTCCATGAAAACCACCTCTTCTTCTTTTTCAACTCCTCCAACTCGTTCATTTCACGGGTTGCGGCATCCACATCGTCCTTCAACTGGTCTTCTGCTTTTTTCATCTTGTATGCCTCGTAGTCAACGAGCTTTTGGTTGGGATTACGCTCCAGCAGGTCGAATGGCGATCCTATGGCTCCGGTTTTCCAGATTGGATCGTTAGAACTAGAAGTTTGTTTGGCAATACGCATCACTTCTGCTTGTTCGAGTCTGCGCAACTCACGAGCAGCTTCATACTCCGCACGGACCTCGGGTGAGAATGCAGAGATTAACTGATCATCAGTTGGAGTGGTGTACCTATAAAGGAGAGCACCGGTTCCGATGATGCACCCTCCAGCAAAATATACTCGTGCCCACCGGTACCACAATGGTTTGGACATGATTACTTTTGTTGCGGTGATTGGTGGAAAAAACCAAAGATGGAGAATTAGTGAAGGAATGAAGAGAATGAAAGAATAATAGAAGGATAAAATGATAGAAGGGTAGAAGGATAAAATGATAGAAGGGTAGAAGGATAAAATGATAGAAAGGTAGAAGGATAAAATGATAGAAAGGTAGAAGGATAAAATGATAGAAAGGTAGAAGGATAAAATGATAGAAAGGTAGAAGGATAAAATGATACAATAAAATCATAATGACAAAGAAGTGGTAGGAAAGAGAAGATGTAGAATAATAGAAAAGCAGGAAAGGCGGAATGATA
The DNA here is from genome assembly GCA_004919595.1 of Kodamaea ohmeri. NCBI lineage: Eukaryota > Fungi > Ascomycota > Pichiomycetes > Serinales > Debaryomycetaceae > Kodamaea > Kodamaea ohmeri. Next base: position 1,123,400 of record SKFK01000002.1, read on the forward strand.
AATGAAGAATAATGATAAAACTATGAAAAGAATGATTATCTCTTGTGATCTCTTATGATGTTCAATAATAACGAATATCAATGAATTCTAATATTAATAAACTCTTTTGTAGTTTTATGGTCTGTACGACATAACACCTTAAATCCTTTTCTTTCATTATCTGCTAAAAGTAACCCGTTCACTCTTTTTTTAAAGAACGCCCTAATTTCCCCAAAAATCTAAAACGTTCCGCATACTCTTACCAATCATTCAAACATCACCCATTTTCTTCAATATTAGCCTTAGGTAACATTAATCTCCCAAATACCATATCCTTTCCCTTCAGATCCTTCCTCCGTTTTATTGTTTTCTTAGATTCCGCTCATTCATTACATTCCCATTGTCGTCTACTCGCTTGTCGTATTCCTGCACACACTACCGCCACGACAACTTTTCAGATCTCGTAAATTTTTACAACCAACCAACTCCTCCTGCTGCTATCTTAGCATTGCCATTATGCTCACTCCTGCTGAAATTATCGCCGCCCGCCATAACGGGATTGTTCTCGATTCCGTCCCAAGCACTGCCCCGTCCGCCCCTGTCTCTGCTGAGACGACGTCTACTCAAACGTCGATCAGTGACGAGACCGCCTTCCCTACGTTAGGTGGAGGAAAATCGTCGCCATCTCCAGCAACTCCATTGTGGGGTCCTTCCATGCAGCCACCAAAGCCAAAGGGACCACAACCAACTTCTAACGGTGCCCAAAATGGTACTCAAAATGGTTCCAATGACGACTCTGCTAATGGTGACCTCCATGAGGCGGAGGAAACCTCCACCACACCTGCCCGTGTTTTCGCTACCCCTGCTCTTAGCTCTTCCCGCAGTTCCACCCCTGTTAAGTCCGTTCCCAACAAGTTTAAGACAACTACTATCCAGGAGGCTTTTTCGCTCGATGTCCAGGACCAGTTGAATGTTGCCAAACCCGAGTTCATTAAGATCTTGACGGCCGTCAAGACTGAAACTAAGACCAACATCGAGTGTACCACCTCCCAGCACATTAAGAAGCGTACATTTTTGATTACTGGTAAGGCCGAAGATGTCAAGTTGGCGAAGCGTCTCGTCATTAAGAAGTTGACCAAGCCAGTCGTTGTGACCTTTAGTGTTCCTGCCAAGCTCCGTTCGCGTATCATTGGCCCTCAGGGTAAGACTTTGAAGCCAATTATTGCTCAGAATGAGGTGCGTATTGACATTGGCAACGAAGAGGAGTCTGAGAGAGAAATCCTTGAGGACGACGACGACATCTTTGCTAAGACCGTCAAAATCACTATCGAGGGTGATGTCGAGGGTTGCAAGCACGCCAAGGCACAAATCCTTGCGATTGTGAAAGAGGAGACCAAGAACTTGTCGGCCAAGATTACTGTTAGTGACGATGCCAAGCCATTTGCCGGCCGTGTTGTGAATTCCATCATTTCCCAATACCCGGAGATGGACGTGCTGGTTCCAGACTATAAGTCTGCCAGTAACCGCATTGTCCTTGTTGGTGGTAGAGAGGACGTTATCGAAGCTAAACAGCAGATTAAACAGGCTCTTGCTGAGTTGGAAACTAAGACCTCAAAGGTCGAGGTTGCCATCCCAGCGTTGAAGCACCAATTTTTGCCAATAGACACTATCTTGCAATCCCACGATGTCTTGATCAAGTTGCCTCTGGCAGATGAGTCAAATGTCACCTTCATTGGTGAGAAGAGCAAGATCGCTGCCGCTCAAGAGGAGGCTAGAAAGCACACCTCGCAGTACAAGGTCGAGGTTTTGGATATGAGCAAGGCCCACAGAGGTAACTTGGAGCATGTGCGTGCCGTTGCTCAGTACTTAGACCAGTCGCGTTTCTTCCACAAGCTTGCTCAGGAGCACGCGATTGTCGTCAACACGCCATCCGTTGACATTTCTTCGACTTCGATCCCTATTGAGATTGTGTCGAAGGCCGATGATGCTGAAAAGGTCAAGGCCGTCAAGCGTGCGATCGTGAATCAAGTCAACAAGATCACCCCTGACCAGACCCACGTCGTGTCCGACATCGACGAGTTCTTGATCAAGCAAGTGCCATCTACAATTGCTGATGCTGCCAAGGAAAACAAGGTGGACTTTGTTGTGATTGGTAACACTATCACTCTCTTAAGCAATGAGGAAGTGTCTGATGACTTTGACTTTGTTGACAACTCTGCCGCGTTCGAGAAGGTCGATGCTTCTTTGAACAAGTTGCGTGAGTTGGCTGCTAACCTCAAGAGCATTGTTATTGCTGTGCCAAGCGCGGAGCAGCAACACATCTCCGGGCCAAACAACACCACGTTGAATGCGATTTTGGCGGAGGTCGCCAACAACAACGTGACGGTCAAGTTACACCATCCATCTGAGGATGAAGTGACTGTGCACGGTGTCAAGGCCGATGTAGACCACGTGCAGAAGGAGATCGAGCAGGTATTAGCTGATGCTCATGAGCACAAGGACGGCTACAAGGACACCGTGAGTGTGCCAAGCAACGTTTTGTCTCGTTTGATTGGTCGTGGTGGTGCAAGCATGAATGCTTTGCGCCAGGAGTTTGGTATCAAGATCGACGTTGCTGACGAGGAGGAGTCGAAGGCTAACGTTGTGTTGAACGGTGCAAAGAGAAATGTCGAGCGTGCTAAGGCACACATCCTGCTGCTCAGCAAGAAGTGGGCTGACGAGACCTTGGTTAGACTTCGTGTGGAAAACCAGTACCACAGACGTATGATTGGTGCCGGAGGTGTCTATATCAACAGATTGAAGGACAAGTACAACGTGCAGATCAGATTCCCTGCGCAAGATGCGCTGAATGTGGGTAGCTTCTCGGACCTGCCAAGCAACAAGGATGAGGTCACTATCAAGGGTCCATCCAAGGGTGTCGCAAAGGCCGAGGAAGAGTTGAAGGAGTTGTTGAAGTACGAGATGGAGAACGGGTTCAAGGAAGTCATGCAGGTGCCCACCAAGGCTATTGCACACGTCATCGGTAAGAACGGTGAGACCATCAAGGACATCGCCGATGGCTCTGGTGTCGAGTATTCCTTCAAGAAGGGTACTAAGGAGAAGGAATTGGGATATGCTGAGGTCGAGTTAACTGGTTCCAAGGCTGCGTTGAAGGAGGCCACCAACAAGATCAAAGCAATTATTTCCGAGGTCGAGAACACCATCAAGAGAAGCGTTTTTGTTCCACGTCAATACCACCGTGAGCTCATTGGTTCTGGTGGTAGAAACATGAAGGAGATCATCCTGAAGGCTGGTGGTGATGCTTTACCAAGACAGAAGCAGCACCGCTTGTTGAGTATTCCTAACGAGAACTCCGACTCCGAAGAGGTCACCTCTGAGGGTGACAAGAAAGTGGTGGACAAGGTCATTGCTCAGGTCGAATCTTTTGTTGAGCGCAAGGAGTCCATTGTGTCGGAGGACTTTGAGTTGGCCAAGGAGAAGCACAGGTTCATCGTTGGACCTGGTGGATCTATCAGACACGCTTTGCAGGACGAGTTTGATGCATCTATTGAGATTCCAAGACCTAACGACGATTCCACTATTGTCAAGTTGGCCGCGCTTCCAGAACAGTTGACTGCTTTGAAGGCCAAGATTGCCGAGTTGACCAAGGACGACTGGAAGATCCAGATTGACATCCCTGAGCACTTGCACACTTTGGTTTCCGAGCGCGGTGCTATCTTCAACAAGTTGCAGAGCGACTTTGGTGTGGAGGTTGCCCACGGTAACTTGACAAGAAAGGCCGCCAAGTTGTCTTCTGCTCCTATCCCTACTCCCCCAAGTAACGCTACTCCTGAGAACGACAGCGCCACTTTGTTCACAATTTCCGTCAAGGAGCCTGTTGAAGAGACCGCTGAGACAATTCCTTGGAGATTGAAGGGTGACAAGGTTGAGAAGGCTGCTGCTGTTATTCGCAAACGCTTGGAGAATGCTGAACAGGCCTCCAGCAACGGATGGTTCTACTCCAGCGACCCAGCTGTCTTCTCCAAGATCATTGGTAACAGGGGCCAGAAGGTCAACCAGATCAGAGACAAGACCGGTACTTTCATCACTGTCCCAAGAAAGAACGACAAGTACGCCAACATTGTGTACTTGGTCGGTACCGAGGAGAGCTTGGAAGCCGCCAATGCTGAGATCAAGAAAATCTTGGGTTAGATGTAAATAGAAATTGGAAAGTAGCTATGAGGATGTATATAAGAATCTAAGCATACTAGTTTGATTACTGAAAAAGGGAAATCGATAGTATAGCAATCATTTGCATTCATTACTTGTTATTTACTTCACCACTCGACACAACTTCACTCAACATTACAACTTTATTGTTCTTTGATCATCACTCTTGAATTTTTATTCGTTCTCGATCTTCATTCTTCATTGATCTTCATTCTTCATTGATCTTCATTCTTCATTGATCTTTACTCTTCTTGGATCTAGTCTATAGTGCCTTCTACCTGGCATTTTTGTAGGCCTCCAAGGCGCGTTCCTTGGTGGCCATGTAGTCGACTACCATTTTCGGGTAGCCATTGCTTTCTGCGATCTTGGCCAGTTCCTCATCAGCGTATGGGTCGTGAACCATTGGCGCATCCTTTAATTCTGGGACCCAGTACCTGATGAAGGTTCCGTCTGGGTCGAACTTCTTGCTTTGGAGAAGTGGGTTGAAAATACGAAAGTACGGTTGGGGATCCACACCAACGGAAGACGCGAAACCCCAGCCACCGTTGTTCAGGGCAAAGTCAAAGTCCACTAAGTGCAGAGCAAACCAACGTTCACCATACCTCCAGTCAATCAAGAGGTTCTTCAGGAGGAAGCATGCCACCATCATCCGACACCGGTTAGGCATCGACCCCGTTGCCTGCAACTGGCGCATCAGCGCATCGATGATGGGGTAGCCTGTCTTACCTTGGCACCACTTATCGAAAAGCTCTTCATCATGGGTCCACTGGACGTCGATGTAGTCGAGCTGGAACGGGCGGTACATACACACATGTGGCCAATTGGCCACGACATGGCGGTAGAAGTCACGCCAAGCGAGCTGTCGAATGTATTCAATACAATGTGGGTCCGATATACGGATGGACTTTGATCCGAGCTCATTCAAGGTGTAGTTGATGAGTTGCACAGTCGTGACGGTACCCATTGCGAGGTGCGGCGACATCCGTGGATATTTACTGAGGGTATCACGGACCTCTGTGTAGTGGAGGACGTCGTCTTGGAAGGACGATGCAAAGTGCTTTATTGGATCGTCAAGAGACACGATCTTGTAGTGTTTGTCGAAAATAGCTTGCTGATCAGCCAGAAGCTTCTTCGCCGGACTGGGTTGTTTACTCCATTCAGCAAATGTGTCCATGACTGCCTTATCCTGTTTGGAGATTTCAGGGACAGACACTTCATGTAACACTTCTGGGTGGGATTCAAGATGTGATAACCACGAACGGTACCATGGTGTGAACACTGCGTACTGGGTGCCCTTCTGCGTTGCCAAATCGCCTGGCTTGACGGCGCAGGTGTGGTGAAGAGGAGTGAACTTAAGGCCAGCTTCTCTCATGAGACTAATGGCCACACGTAATTCGTCGACCTCGTATTCGATGTTACCATACAAATCCAAGATGCCGTTCTCACGACAGAAAGATGCCACACTAGACGCGATATTCTCACAAGGAAGGTAAATAACTGGTATATGATACCCTGAGAGATGGTCTTGGAGAAGGTTGAGGGCATTGTAGTAATAAGCCCATTGGAATGGGCTCATCATGTGTGCCTTGAGAACCTTTTCACTGATGGGCACAATTGCAACGACAGGCTTGGTTGTTTTCTTTGAACGCTTGATGGCTGAGCACAATGCCGGGTTGTTTGCCACACGGAGGTCGCGACACACCACCACACCGATGTAAGAGGTGTCATCTGATGGAGGGATGTTGAGTTGTTCTTCACGCAACCTCTCTAGTATGTAGAAGGGTTTGTTTTCATCATTGAGGTAGCGAGTGAAATATTTGATGGGGAGATTGTGGTTGTTGGGGTATCCACTGGAGGTGAAGTGCAGAGGCTTCTTCAACTTCTTGTTCTCCTTCGTCATGATGGATAGGTGGCAGGAAGTATGCCCTGGTTTATATCGGTTGCGACAAAAAATTCTTGACAACTTGCCAGCAAAATCGACCGGAAATAAGACATCTAGTCCCCAGCGATAGAATTGATAGCGGCTGGAACAAATGCTACGCGTCAAGCGAAAAATAATCTGGTGTAGAATAGCTTAATATTTTGCATTGAAAGACAAACATATAGGTATAGTGTGTTGAGTAAGCTCTCGAGGTCTTATCGATGTGATCTGAAAGGACGTTGAGTGGGAAACAACGTAGTGTTCTGCATTTGGTGACGTAATGTGAAGAATATGAGCACTGTACTCCCGAAATGAGCATATGTGGTGTACAGAAAAGTGGAGAATAAGCGACAATGAGTAGTTGGAGAAAAACTAGACAGAAAGAGGGTAGAATGGACAGACTAGTAGAAATTAACATGGATAGAATGTCCTAGTTAGATATACCCAATTATATAAACCTATTTAGATAAACCTATATAGGCAGACTGACAATTGATCTAGGTATGTCTATCTAAACACAAATATATAGACCTAGATATACATATGTATAGATTACACCGATATATAGTACACCTAGATAGAACTAGACCTAAACCAATTCAGAGTATGTCCAGCGACTATCGTGCACATGTATTGTATGTGCCCAAAGTTTAATCGGAACACAAAACCTCATCGCTAAACACTGCCTAAATGTGAAGTCTACATTGCAATAGAATGAAGTAGTGTGAGCGAGTTTAGCGCCACCGTTCTCACATATAACCTTTTTTTGTCAATCTTTAAACACCTGGAATCGGCATATGTTGACTCCTTCTTTTCATGCAGGCACTGTTTTTGAACCACAACCCATTTGTGGTAGCAGATCTTTGTGTGATGGTGTTATCAGAAGGGTTCTAGAGGTCAATACTGAAAAAATCGCCCGCGGCTTTCTTGGAATGAGCACGAAATCTTCAACTGTGGTGTCACTCGTATTTTTCGCTGTAATTATCCGTCTCATCGCTTCTCCCGCAGAATTTTCGCCGAAGGCCCCCAGGTTTTGAACCGTGCTATCACGTGGATCGTCCGACTGGTGACGCAGAGTCATCTATACGACACTAAACTGGGGTCGACTGATATCTACTCACAATCAAAATCGCTCCAAGATCACAGGGAATCAAGACCAAGATGAGGGTTAAGACGCCAAGCTGCTGCAGGTGTACGCAAGCGAGGACTTACGGCGATCTTTAGAAGCACACGGCTGTGGTGTCGAGGCGTTTTTTCCCTTTTTGATCGGACCGCTTTCGCAAAATTGGTCACGTGAGATTGCAAATCTAAAAGTCTCGAGGAGATGGCCGTGACCTGCGCCTGAAGGCAGTGAGCCCGTCACATAACTCATCGCGTTCTTCAGGCACGCCAAGCGTGTGACTTAAAATTGACTGCGAGTATAGCCGCGATAAAGCTTGTTATGCATATCTATTCCTTTTCCTGATTGCTCTCAATCTCTTCACCCCTTTAATTGAAGCTGTTGTGATACCAAGCATTCCAGTACTTGGACTGTGGATCGAAATTGGCACCCTTCGCCGTATAGGAACTGTGGTTCCCCAGTGTCGGAGAGGAAGAAAAAAGAAATTCCGGAGCTGCAAAATTTGCTATAGCAGTTGCAACAAATCTATATAAGTTGATAAATTTCCTCGTGATTACAAACCACGACTAGTATGGGTTTTGCAAGCAAATTGACTAACTCGTCTTCTCCACAGGAGAAGGTAGAGGATGCTAACACAGACCATGTGTCATACTACTCTCTGGACAAAGAATCCGCTGCCGTCGTATCGCTCGACCATAATGCCAAGGAGATCGGATACGTGAGTGCCACCTTTTTGATGTTGAATAGAATGTTAGGTGCTGGTGTCTTCTCCACAGGATCTACTATCTACGCATTGTCTGGTTCCGTGGGTACCTCATTGATGATGTGGTTTGCCGGTACTGTCATTGCCCTTTCTGGTTTGCTCACTTATATGGAGTTGGGATCGGCCTTGCCCCGTAATGGTGGTGAGAAGAACTACCTTGAGTACTTGTTCAACAAGCCAAAGTTCTTGGTGACTGCTATGTACTCATCTTACGTTTTCTTCCTTGGATGGGCATCTGGTAACTCTATTGTCACCGGTGAGTACATCTTGAACGCCGCCGGCGTTGAACCAGGTCAGTGGAACTCAAGAGGTATTGGCTTGGCTGTCATCACTTTTGCATTCCTCATTAATGGTTTGCACGTCAAGTCTGGCTTGTACGTTGCCAATGCTTTGGGTCTTTTCAAGGTCGTCATTGTGCTTATCATCACCGTCACCGGCTGGGTCGCGTTGGGCGGTGGTATCAAAACAGCCAACTTCAAGCCAACCCACAACTTCACAGATGCCTTTTCCGGTGAATCTCCATCGGCTTTTGGTATTGTCAACGCCCTTTACAACGTTATCTGGTCTTATGTGGGTTACTCCAATGCTAACTATGCTCTTGGTGAAATCAAGAACCCTACCAAGGTCTTGCGTGTTGCTGCACCATCAGCTTTCGTCTTCCTTGGTATTATCTACATGTTTGTCAACATTGCCTACTTTGCCGTTGTGCCTAAGGAGGAGATTGCCTCCTCTGGTCGTATCTTGGCAGCATCTTTCTTCAAGTACGCCTTTGGTGACCGTGCCGAGAAGGCAGCCTCCGTATTTGTTGCACTTTCTGCCTGGGGTAATGTCATGTCTGTCATCTTCTCCCAGGGTAGAATTATCCAGTCCTTGGGTCGTGAAGGTACTCTTCCATTCCCACGTTTCTTCGGTACTTCCAAGCCATTTGGTACCCCATTTGTTGGTCTTTTTGAACACTGGATCATCTGTATCATCACTATGTTGGCACCTCCTCCAGGTGACGCCTACAACTTCATTCTTAACTTGATTTCTTACCCATTGAATGTGGTTAACACCGTGCTTGCGGCTGGATTGTTGTATGTCTACTGGAAGAAGTTCAGAGGAACTCTTGAGAAAGAGTGGAAGCCTCCTATCAGAGCTACCATTCCTGTTATCATCTTTTTCTTCTTATCTTCCCTTTACTTGATTGTGGCTCCATACGTGCCACCTGTGCACGGCCAGAAGGTCTACAACTCGTTACCATACTGGATCCACCCTGTGGTGACTTGGGGAATCTTCGGTATCGGTTTGGTCTACTGGATCATATGGACAAAGGTGTTACCATACTTTGGTGGCTACACCTTAATCTCTAAAGAGGTGTTGGGTGACGATGGCTTCTGGAAGAACAAGTTCTACAAGATCGCCAACGATGGTTCCAACAATGAGATTTTGGATGAAGAGATAGAAGAGAGAGAAACTAACATAAACACTAATTAGGGTAAACGGTTAATGATAAGGACTATTAATAGAAGAACATGTAGAAAAGGTAAGCAGTTGATAGAAATATCAAGAGATATAGACAATTGATAGAAATATGAAGAGATAGACAATTGGTAGAAGTATGTAGAAAAGGGATACTATAGAAAATGTGGATAATAAGTTCAGGATGAAGTTACTATGTAATTGAGAGCGAGGGGCATTCCAGATTTACCAAAATATGATCTGAGGATCTGCGAACTGATCTTTGCAGTTTGCTCGTAACCACGCAAGTATCTTCTTGCGTCTTTGCCTTTTGCCAATTTCTTGTTCAGAACTGTGGCATCGAAATGAGGAATGAGCGGGGATAGTCTTGGCTACAGCACTGATAAGAACTCCTTATGAATTTCTGGAAAGCTTGTGTTAGTAGTATGTACCACAAATCCCTCCATTTCTCTCTATACTGAACAAAGTGTTGGTGAGGTTATTCAAAGTTGGAGTTACCCAAAGACTTACTGACAAATTGGAGTTATTCAAAGTTGGAGTTACCCAAAGACTGACCTGGAGTTCTTCAAAGATTGATGAGTTAATATACCCAGATTGGTGAGGTTATTCTAACATTAGGGGGTTCCTTCTGTAATCTATCGTCAATCTCATATATCAACTATGGTTAGTATACTATACCTCTTCTTCCAATTCTCCCACCGTTCTTTCCTCTCGTCATACATCCTCACAATAACCTATCATCTATTATACAAGGATACATCCATATTTACATGCCACTAGATTCTGAATCTGTTGTTCTTGGTTGTGTGCATAGGTGACCAAACACCTCTCACAGAGTCATTGATCGACATGACCTTGTGGTTGAACTTGAACAACTCGTCTCCGCTTTGCTGACTGTGCTCCTTGATCTTGTTGACAACACCGTTGATATCCAAGTTGGCAACGTTCACCTCTCTCACAGTATCGTTGTTGTAGTGAAACTTCAACATGGGATGTCCAACCTTTCTGACAACCTCGAAGTATATGCCTGGCTTTGATGCGGTGACCTGTTTGATCGCGTTTGATGTGAGCAAAGAACGCATGCCCTTCGATGATCCACCCCAGTTACAGTACTGGAGAACAACCTTGTGACATGGTGCAACAAATGCACCCAACCCGTTGCGCGGCACCGACAACTTAGGAATAGCTTTTACAGGCATGGTTGCACTAGTATACTCTGAAAATTTTCCTTACAAAAAAAACGGTCGTGTGGAGGAAATTTTCTAGCCAACTTGGTATGGACATCTAATGAAGGATGAACTTCATACAGTGGTAGAATGAGCGAAAAGTCACTAGATAAGAAACCAATATGTATATCATGAAGAGTAGACAAAATCTTCTTAGCTACTGATGGTTAAAACAGAGTTATCGAATGTACTCTCATAAGTGTACAGAATCTATTTCCACTCTATCACAATAATAACACTTTTATACTCGATCTACCGCTATGATAGAGATATAATCACACTATCTGGAACGCTCATGTTGCTCCAGGGACTTTACAATGGCCATATATGCCAATTGACTGAATCAACACCAACTGTCATTCAACTCTTCTCTCCACAACAAGAAAAGGTCCCTTGGCCCAGTTGGTTAAGGCGTGGTGCTAATAACGCCAAGATCAGCAGTTCGATCCTGCTAGGGACCACTTCTTCTTGGGCGTGTGGCGTAGTTGGTAGCGCGTTCCCTTAGCATGGGAAAGGTCTCGGGTTCGATTCCTGACTCGTCCATTTATTTATTTTTCATTTCTCTCACCGCGGCAAGTTCCGGGTTTTGAGTAATTTTTCTTTTTTTTTGTGTGTGATATGCAAATGAAAACAGAAGCCAAGTGCGAAAAGAGTTTCCATCTACGATTTTTCGTTCTGTCTCAGTTTCTGTTTACAGAAATTAGCCCCAGAAATCGCGTGTGCCTTCGATTTTAAGTATTTCTCGCGGCCTCAGAAGCTGTCAGCGCGCTACGCCTCTCGAGGTGAATTACTCTTTCCGGATGCTGCCTCTAGGATAAGGCAAACCAATATATATCAACAGACCTGCAATGAAAACTTTTCATTTCTAAACTACATAATGGATTCTGTCAACTACAAGACCTACCAGCAAGTGTTGAACATTGTCGTCAACTCTGGCCTGCAAGGCAACGGAAAGAAGTTAAAGCAGAGAAAGGAAACAGACTTGGCTGCCAAATGTGAAAAAGCAGGGAAATCTAAGGTCACCAAACCAAAGAAGGAGACACCAATAACAAAAAGAAGAACTAAAACAGGTTGTTTGACTTGTCGCAGGAGAAAGAAGAAGTGTGACGAGGACAAGGTCAACGGTAAGTGCCAGGCTTGCACAAGAAACTTTTTAGAGTGCTGCTGGCCGGAGGTCGCGGCCATCGATAGCAAGTTGCCAACACCGGCGGGATCTCCGGTGATATGTCCTACTTCTCCAGCTCCAGTACAGGCACCTGCTACACCACAACTCTCTGCCTTGCCTTCACCAAAGTCTACATACAAGAGGACTCCGATCAGCGATGTTTCTGCAAAGTGCTCGATCAACTCACTTTTGGCTAGTCCGAAGTCCGAGTACCCAAGTCCAGTGCATTCTCCGGTTGAGAAAGAAGAGAAAATAGAAAAGTTGTCTCTTGATAACGAGACTAAGTTTATCATCACGACGTTTGACAGTCACAAGGATTTGTGCCAGGTCGAGTAGGCGTCATATGGGTTTAATTCTTTGGGTAATGGTTTTTTAGACTGCCGTTTAGGCGATTTTCATAGATTTTGCGGCTATTTTGTTTGTAGGGTAGGAAAGAGCGAGTGCACAAAAAGTACGTCCAAAAACAATCGCACACATGATCAATCGAAGGGCATCAAATTAAGAGTCATTGTGGCTTCTACACGTGATTCAAGCACGTGACAACTATCACGTTACTTGCGATTGTGTGCTTCTGGCATTTTCGGATTGTAGTTGGTTACTAATGAAGATCTAAAAAGATTAACAATCGAGCGTAGAATCTCTTAATCGGGTAATGTTGAGCGAATTTCGCAACCACATCTAAACGTTGTACCATTGTTTCCGAGTGTGGAAATGGAAAGCATACCCCAGGAACTCAGGAACTAGGCTCAGTTTCCGAGAAGACCCCTACCCTTTTGAGAGTCCTTGCCCATGGATTAATCTCCTCTGAGATGTCTGTTTGCTGATACAATCGATCTATCGATTTCTTCAAGAAGTTTATTTACCTGATTATCTATCATTGGGAATGCTGAACATTACTACTTTTGTATGACATATTCGCTAGATACATGTTACTATTTCAGATTCCTTCAGAAGAGTAACCAAGATCAATTTCGTCAGCAAAGGGCCTGCAAAGCTTATCGGATTTCTGCTACCTTGCGAAAGGAAAGGTCGGTGGAGGGAAAGGTCAACAGTCTGTGCTTCAAACTTCTGTTAGCAGTGAGACATTACATTAAGCAATAGCACTCTCCTATCAGTTGCCTTATCAGTTGCAACAGTTGTGGCTCACATTGTGAAGGGTTGCAAGGGTTCTCACGTGACCATATCAAATATTGCAAAAAGCATAGAGCCACAACCGACCCGAGCCGAATGATCCACACCTACGGTGTAGGGTATAAAGGGGAGGCGTTCTGGTTTAATTTGATCATTAGAATTGAATTAAAATGTCTAACGGTGGACAGAGATTTGGCAACTATGACACACACTTTGTGAGCGGAATTGATGAAGTTGGTGAAGACGGAGTTTTGGTCATTAACCAGAAGAGTAGGGCAGCACTGAAGTACCCTGATTTCTTGCCAACATGGGATCCACTGCAAAAGTATCCTCCACTTAAGTTTTTCAAGCACGAGGACCCAGGATTGCGTGCAGACAAGAACTTCCCCAATTTGTTCCCCAAGGACCGCGATGATTACAAGATCAAGCGCATCACACCAAAGTTTGGAAGTGAAATTGTTGGCGGAGGTATTCAGTTGTCTCAATTAGATGACAAAGGAAAGGATGAGTTAGCTTTGCTTGTTGCACAGAGAGGTGTGGTTGTATTCCGTGACCAAGACTTTGCCAAACACGGTCCTGAGTTTGTTGTGAACTACGGAAAGCACTTTGGACGGTTACACATTCACCCTACTAGCGGAGCACCACGCGGCTTCCCCGAATTACACATCACGTACAGAAGACCAGATGAAGGTGAATTCGCACGTATTTTCAGCAATAGGACAACCAACGTTGGCTGGCATTCCGACGTGAGCTACGAGTTGCAGGGACCTGGTGTCACCTTCTTCTCTGTGCTCGAGGGCCCAGATGCTGGTGGAGACACTATCTTTGCCGATACTGTCGAGGCATACAACAGATTGTCTCCAGAGTTCCAGAAGAGGTTGGCCGGATTGCACGTTTTGCACACCTCGGCTGACCAGGCCTCGAACTCTCGTGTTCAGGGAGGAATTGAGAGACGCAAGCCTGTTTCCAACATTCATCCTTTGATTAGAACTCACCCAGTTACAGGTGCCAAGAGTATTTACTTGAACAAGCCATTCTCGCGCAGAATCGTCGAATTGAAGGAGGAAGAGTCTAACTTCTTGTTGAACTTTTTGTTCCAGCACATCGAGCAGTCTCATGACTTGCAGTTGAGAGCAAACTGGGAGCCTAACACCGTCGTTATTTGGGATAACAGACGCTCGGTTCATTCGGCGATTGTCGACTGGGATACCCCGGTTCTGAGACATGCTTTCAGAATCACTCCACAGGCTGAGAGACCCGTCGAGGACTTGAAAGACTTGAACAGAGAGGAATACGATGTCGGTGATGTCGCAGAGGATTTGAAAAAGGCGTTGAATACGTAGATAGGAATTGATGTGAACATAAATCATGTAGATAACAGCACGACAAATCACCCCATTTGAAACTGCTTTTAACTTGGATCGATACATGCCTCTACATTTCCCTACCACATCAAACAATTCATTATATACCCTATCTAGGCATTGTCAAGTAAATAATTTATCGCCTCTTGCAAATCCCATCTGTGCTTCTTCAAAGCATCATAAGATACCAGCTTGCTAAAACCCATTCCCTCAAGCTCCTCCACAAGCTCGTCCACGGAATCATCGTTCTTCGCAACTGGTTCAGGACCAGGTACTGGAGCCTGGGCTGGCTCTGAAACTGGGGCCCCTGGAGCAGCTTTTGGAGCATTCCCGAAACCTGCAAACAACTGCTCCCATTCGTCATTCTCTTCCTCCTTAGGGGCCTCACTATGGAAATCTGGAGCCTGGGGCTGCGCGTTGCTTGTAAAGCCCTCATTAAACCCAAAGTCCTCGTTACCAGTAGGGTAGTCATCAAAACCACCGTGCTCAACTTTAGCAGCCTCCAAACCGGCAAACTCATCTCCTCCAAATAAGTCGTTGTTTCTTGGCTCTGGTTGCGCTGGGGCTAAGTCGTCAAAAGCAGAGTCGAAGTCAAAAGCATTCTTAGGAGCACCAGCAGGAGCGCGACTTTCAGCTTGGTTATCAACAGGGTGTGGTTCTGTCGATGCCTTGTGTGCTGGAACTCTCTCCTCATCCAGTCCCGGACCTGATTTCCGCAAGTTCTCTTCGGCATCATCAAAGTTGTCGCTCGAATCGTCATCAGAAGATGACTCCTCGTAGTTTAACTCTTTAATAGGAGGGAACTCGTCTTCCTCTGGCCGTGGAGGGTTCTTCGCAGCAGGACGAGGATCCTCGTTGGCATCGTCAGCGTTAACCATCTCAAAGGACTCGACACCAGAAGACAGCTTGTCGCCATCGGCAGAGCTGCTGCGGATTGCAGGTGGGTTCTCAAAGCCATCCTGTCTTGGACCACGCTCGAACTCCGCACGTTCCTCCTCAAAGGCATCAGCGTCTCTGTCCTCGTTGAAGGTGCCCTCAGACTTCGGGTGCTCGATTTCACCCAAGGTTTCGCGGTCACTGACCTCGATGTTGTCATCGCGAACAGACAACGCAGCGTTGTTCTGCACACTCGATGTCAACGAGTCACTCCGCTGCACTCCCACAAGCACACCAGGCATTCCCACGAGCCCTCCAACAATTCCCTGGTTCTGCTGCGGGAATTGCACGTCAGAGTTGCTTGGCAGTGTACCTGGAGTCTCCTCATCTATATCGGTCACCACGGACGATGTCGTTCCTGTGTACGACGAGTTTGTCGGAGCCGACGATCTGTTGTGGGCCTTGAAATTGTCTTCAGTGAACTCCTTCGACATCTCGTCAGATGGTTCCTTGGTTTCCTGTTCAGCCTCCAGATTAGCGTTTTTCGGGGTCACAGTCTCTTCGGACCCATGTGTGGCATTGGAAATCGCCGCACCAGCAGCCCCAATAGCCGCACCAGCAGCAGCTCCAACAGCCAACCCTCCAGGGATGGTATGAGAAGAGGTGCCTTCAGAAAGACCTCTCAGTGCCGTCTGCTCACTTGGGTGCGCCTGCTCTACCTCTGGTTCCACTTGCTTGTGCTGTTCAACTTGTCTTTGGTGGGCATCACGCTTCTCTTGCAACTCACGTTGCTTCTTCTCCAACAAAGCGCGCTGCTGCTTCAACTCCTGCTGGCGAGCTTGCTGTGCTGCGAAGTTCTGAGTCAACGACTCGTGTTCCTCAGTCAAACGAGAGTGCTCGTTATGAGCATTGGTCAATTCGGTATGATGTGAGTTGTTAAGTGCCTCCAAGTCGGCCAACTGCTTCTTCAACTCTTGCGACTTGACAAGGGATACCTGAACCTGCGACTTCTTCACATTGACCTGGTTGGAGAACTGGTGGTTTTCAGCTGTCTTGGCTTCGACCTGCTTCTCCAACTCCACGATCTCAGCATTCAAGTACCCCAACTTCTCCTTGAGCGCGCTGTTCTGCTTCTGCAACTCCTCCATGGCGACCTGCTTCTCGTTGAGTTCAGTCGACAACGCGTTGAACTTAGCCTCAGAGATGGATGCCTCTGATCTCAATGCCTCGGTCTCCTCGCGAGCAGTGGCTAGGTTACCCTCTACTTGGTCGACTTGTTTGACCTCATTCTCATATGATGTCCGCAACTGCTTCAACTTGTTTTCAATCTCCGCCTTAACGCTCAAGATCTTCTGCAACTCTTGCTCAGAACGGAGCTTCTTTTCGTGCAAGCCAGTCGTCTGCGTGGCCAATGACTTGATCTGGTTGCTTACGTTGGCAATATCGATGTTGGCCTGCGAAAGCTGACCAGCCGTCTCAGGATCGGCCAAAAGGTCACCCTGCTGCGAACGTGGCTGAGCCTCTGGCACAGCATCAGTGGTTACCTGTTTCTTTGGTGGCGGAGGTGGAACGCTACGCAACGCATCATAGTTCACGCTCTTCTGGACATCATTCTGTTGGGATGTCTTCTGGGACTGGTCAGTCGACTCCGGCTCCTCAGACACAGATTCTCTCAAAGGTGTCGATACACGTGGCTGGGTGGATGCGCGGTGTGAGGTCGAGCGCGTTGGCGAACCAAGAGGCGCAGGTTGCGTCTGGTTCTTCATCAAATTCTGCCCAAACGACGAAGTTGGAGTGAACGAACCCGACTCACTAGGGAATACTCCGCCACGTACCTTAGGCAAGTCGGAAGGAGTCAAGTCACTGCTTGAAGCAACACGTTCTGGTGCAGTGCGAGGCTCTGGAGATCCAAAAATGTCAACGAGGTCGTCGATCGAAGACTTTGGTGCAGAAGCTGAAGACTGAGACACCTGCAGCGAAGAAGGCTGAACTGGCTGTGGTTGTACTGGCTGGACAGGTTGTGGTTGCACAGGCTGAACAGGTTGTTGTTGTGCCGGCTGTTGTAACTGCAGCTGGCTATCCTTCAAGCTTGCCAACAAGGCATCAGGTACCACATTGGGCAACTCTCCACCGGCCAAACGCTTGTTGACCAACGCAAGCGCAATGGAAAACTCGAATCTCGTAAAGATTCCCAGGTTGTGGATATCGGCCAAGTCCCACACTGCGGCCAAGTCCTCCTGCTTGAGCTTGGAAGTCATCAAGAAGGATGCAACTTGGTCTGGGTTGAGCTCTCCCTTCTTTGCCTTATCCAAATTAGCAAAGATTGAGTCGTATTGTTGCTTCATCGTTGGTGTCACGACCCACTCATCAGCAGGTGGTGCCACATACGAATCACGCGAGTGTCTGACAGTTGTCAGCTGTGAGTTCACTGATGAGTGTGAGAGCTGGCGAGAAGAAACCCTCGATGGCGACTGTGGAGCAACTTGTGGGGCACCCGGCAGTGTGGCACCTTGGTGTTGCTGCAGAACCGACTGCCAGATGGACTCTGGAAGAAATGGGGGAAGTTGGTTGATTTGGCCACTTAACAAGTTTTGGATCAAGTGCATAGCAATCACAAAAGCATCAACATTCAACTTACCCACGTTGTAACGATCAACCAAGCTCCAAATTTGACCCAAGGTAGGAGTAGGCAACTTCGCCTTCATGAAGATGTCGCGTGCTTGCGAACCTTCGAGCTCACCAGATGGAGATCCCACTGTCTTGGCGAACAACGAAGAGAACCGCTGGTAGTCCATTGGGGTGACTTGTGAGATAGGGTCTTGAGGCTTGGACAGGAGCGTGGCGGTGTTCTGCGGAATCAAACTCAGTGGTTGTGATTGCATGAAGGAGGAGTTAGTCGACTGAGGTTGCAATGGAGCTTGAGGGTGCAAGTTAGCGAATTTTGGCAATGGGCCCGGGTTGTCGGCCAAAGAGGCAGTAGGGTGTTGACCAGCTTGAGTGTAGCCAATCAAACGCATTGCAAGACAGAATCCGAACTGCGACAAGAATCCGAGGTTGTTTTGGTCAGCAATCTGCCAGATCTCACCGAGGATTGGTGGTGGCAAGCCCGACTTTTCAAAGGTCAGTCTGGCTTTCTCTCCGGTGATGATTCCGGTGTTGTCGGGATCTAAGAGTTTGAACAATTGCGCGTAGAGTTTCTTTTCCTCTGGCGTGAGGCCGACCTTAAAGGTTGGCGGGTCTGACGTTAGTATGGCTTCATGATTGGCGATGGTATACTTACTCAGCGTCACGCTCATGATGACAAAAGATAACAAGAGTAAATGAAAGAAAAACGAAGGGACAAAATGAAAAGGGGTGTTTTTCCAACAGCAATTGTCAAACACAACAAAGATAGACTACGATAGATTGAAAATAGAGGGAATCAAGGAGTTTATAGTGGTTTACTAGGAAGTTCCCGAGCTCTACAGGTTTCTTTAGGAAAAAAACCTGGGAATTCTCCAGATCTTTAGTGCTTTCTCTATTGTCTAGAGTGTTCTCTATAGTGAGGTAATAGTCTGAGTTTTCACTAATCTTTCGGATTTTCACTAATCGTTGCCGTTTTCTGTGGCATTCTCGGGATTTACTCAAGAGCTTTCTTAAGTGACTACTAAGTGATTAGTACACTTCGTTCTTTATTCTGTTCTTGATTGTGCCACAATTTCTTAGAATTGTCAAATATTGACGAAAAGTTACAAAATTTCAGTCGAAGCCGCTAAACGTTGTTTCGCTGTCAAAGTCAATTAAACTGAAATTACGGTCATTCAAAAGATTTTAACACTGTTGTTACTGATACCTATCTGTCATGGAGACTTATAAATAACACTGTTGTTAATGATACCTATCTGTCATGGGATCTCTTGCAAAAGTAGACAAGATGGTTCCTGGTAGTACTTTCTCATAGATTTACCGTGCTTGATCTCATGTTGCACCGGTTTATTGCTACATGTGAACAGGATGTCAGCTAAAGTGCCATTGCTTTATGCAGCGCAAGTTTGCGTGTAAAATAAAATCACATTACTCAACTTTCCAGTGCTCATCAAGATCACAAAATCACCACCGTTAGGAACTTTAAGTCAATTTGCAACCGAAGTCAGAGTTCATATTTAAAAGACAAGTAAATCGACATCAATTGACTCAATTCAAGTGTTTAAACATACATCTTGAAAGTATTACTACTGGAATCTACTACTCACAGCTTCGCTCATTATTTCTCATTACACTCTAATCTACTACTGGCTCATAACCTTTTAGTTTCACTCTCGTTAGTTCATCTCATATTCAGACTCAGTTGTCTCTTCATCTTCGACATCGGCCCAGATAAACTTTGACCTGAAGTACCTGGCCACAAAGGTCAAAAGTAATAATATCGGAACTTCCAACAATGGACCGAAGGTGGCAGCAATGGCTTGCTTACTTCCAGAGCCATAGATGGAAATTGCAATAGCAAGTGACAATTCAAAGTTATTCGAAGCAGCAGTAAAGCTCTGAGTCACGATTTCAGCATAATTTGCAGAGCAACCCCTCGTCCATTTGGTTGGGTATTTCTCTATCTTTTCTTCACATCCACACAAAAGTCTGGTGTTCTCATCATTTAACTTCGGAGGTTTAGCTACCCACCTCAAGATAAAGAAGATTGCAAGCCAGGCAATCAAGAAATACAATGTCAATGGAATAAAGCAAAGGAAGGCAGAACCGATTTCCTTGATAAATTCGTCACCTTTATCAATGAAAATCACAATGATAGTGTATAATAAACCAATCAAAGCCCAAGGACTTATGAATGGCATGAATTTGGCATACATGCCGAAACGTCTCAAAACGAATCTGATGATGACACCAAGTGCAAGAGGGATTCCCAAGAAAAATGCAACACTCTTAGCAACAATTTGGTATGATACCCCAGATTCCACTGGGATAGCATCACCGGTAATAACGTAACAGAAAAACAATTGGTATGGGGCATAAAGCACAATTTGCATCAAGGAATTAATCAAGACTGTTACAGCACAAAGAGTATTGTCTCCTAAGGCAATATCGTTCCATAATAAAACCATAGCAATACATCTGGCAATACCAATCATGATAATCCCCGTTCTGTATTCGTCATAGTTGAACAAAACCATCCAAGCTAACCCAAACATGAGAAATGGGCAAATGATCCAGTTGATCACAAGTGAGACCAATACCGGTCTCAAGTATGTGCTTTTGCTGAAAAACTTGTGAAAGTGCTCCCACTCCACTTTACAAAGTGGAGGTACCATCATAACAATCATCCCAACAGCTAAGGGAACCGAAACGCCAACAACCTTAGCCCCATCAAAGGCATCGTTACTTTTTGGAACATAAACCGATATGAGGATACCGACAATGATAGCAACAATAATTAAAAGTGGAAGCAACTTGTCCGTTATGGAAAGTCCCCTAAAGGCAGCTCTGGCATCGTCCTTAAAAGTCATAATACCTAGGAATGTTTTCTACACCAAATTTACATCTATTTGGATTATGTAATCACACATAATGATAAGGGACTATAAGGGGAGATGGACAGTAAAGGTGATGATTATCGTTGATGAATATATCATTTTTTGATCATATGCCTGTACTACTGAAATGATTTCTACAAAAGATATGGTTCTATTGTTGGTATCTAACTATTTGTATCTACTACTTGTGCTCTCTGGTCTCATCTGTTTGCACCCTCATCCATGTCGCATGTCGCATGTCGCGCTCGATGCCCTACAAGTATTTTTTTTCCCATTTTTTTCACCTCATCTACCAACTACACCATGAACAGAGGCAGAGGTGGATTCAGAGGGGGCGCACGTGGCGGCTTCGGTAGAACCGGCCCCGCCCTCCAACAGGGCCCTCCAGACACAGTATTAGAAATGGGTACCTTCATGCAGGCCTGTGAGGGCGACATTGTGTGTCGCTCGATCAATGTTAAGATCCCGTACTTCAATGCACCAATCTACCTTGAGAACAAAACCCAGGTGGGTAAGGTTGACGAGATCCTCGGTCCATTGAACGAAGTCTTCTTCACCATCAAGACCAGTGAGGGTGTCAAGGCTGACTCCTTCAAAGAGGGTGACAAGTTCTTCATTGGCCCAGACAAGTTGTTGCCTTTGGAAAGATTCTTGCCCAAGCCAAAGGCCGTGGGCCCTAAGCCAAAGAAGAAGTCTGGAACTGCTGGTAGAGGTGGTTTCGGTGGCCGTGGCGGTGCCCGTGGTGGCCGTGGCGGTGCTAGAGGTGGTGCTAGAGGAGGTGCCAGAGGTGGATTCGGCGGCCGTGGTGGTTCCAGAGGAGGCTTTGGTGGCCGCGGTGGCTCCAGAGGTGGATTCGGCGCCAGAGGTGGCCGTGGTGGTCGTTTCTAAGATACTATAAATAATAGCATGATAAGGTTCAGTGTGTCACAGTGGTGTAGTGTGAAGATGGCACAGGACGGCATCTGTCATAGAGCATAGAACGGAATAGTGAGAAGACAGAATGGATAGATGTAGATGACAAGAAGAAGGAGAGGGTAGGAGCAGGTGAGAAGAAGAAGGAGAGGGTAGGAGCAGGTGCAAAAGGTGAAGCGTGTAAGCGTAGTCATCTTGAAAGAATAAATGTAGCGTATACCAGGGGTGATCTCGAAAGAGGTAAATGTAGCGTATATCATTGCAGTTATATCATTACCTTATCCATTCTATTCTATAAATATCCTATTTCCTTAGCTATTCACGACATCGTAAATTGCCGCGCGAATCTCCTTATACCCATAACGCTTCTTCAAAAACTTATTCACGTAGGCGTTATTGAAGTAAAACCGCGGCGAATACGCGACTTGCCTCTTGCTTAACAGGCCGATGAGGCGCTCGTAGTGTCCAATTACACGTTGATTTGCCTCCTTGGCCTCCTCCTTAGTGCGGGCTTTCCCCACCTTTTTCGCCACTACGCGGTCGACTTTGGTGAAGACCACTTCGAAAGGCACACCGAAATCAATGAGTACGTCCAAAATCTGGCGGTCATGTGGTTGAAATCCAACTTCCAGATCCACTAAAACAAATGCACGACGTAATTGATGTCTGCGTTCAAGGTACTCTAGTACAATTTCGCCTTGCTTGACCTCACCTTTATCACCATAACCCGGACTATCCACAAGTCGCAACTTGTTGGAGACATTGAAACAGTTGACGGTCTTAGTAAATCCCGCAGTACGCGATACATATGCATGCTGTGTATGAGCTCCTGGTGTCGCACCTTCATTCTTTGTCACTAGAAGGTTATTGATGAGCGATGACTTGCCTGAATTTGTGTGCCCAAGGAGCAAAACTTCAGGAAGTACCTTGAGAAGTTCGGGTTTGATACCATATGTCGTTTTCTTTGGACCAGGCATGTCATCTTCCAGCAAACCACTGGCACGCGCGCTCTCTATGCGTGCGATTTCTTCTCTACGCAACCGAAGGTACTTGACATCGGGGATTTCGTTGTAATCCAAGTGAGTCCACTCCAACTTGATGTTTGCACGATTAAACAATGCTTGTGCACGTGAGACTTGTTGTATGGGAGGTTTCTCAAAGTCCGTTGATCTAAAGATCTCATTGAGATCTAACGGAGTGATGACATGATCCAGTGGATCAAATACACTTTTGTGCGCATTATTGATGGGACTCGACAGTCCAGTTTTAGATGGTAGATTGTTCACGGAGGACTCCACCGTCTTGATCTTCAGTAAACTTCCTGTGAGGTAGTTAATTGACGAGTGCCGTATGAATGTCTTTGAGAGCATGAAAAAACAGATTGCTGTAAAAATTCCATACACATCTTGCCATTAACATGGCTGCAGTGAGAACTCGAGTATTAATTCGTAAGTAGGATGGATAATCCCCCAAACACACTAACATATAGTTTTCATCGTGTCCTTGATAGCAGCTGGATACCTTGGATTTGCCCTGATTCATTTGGTTCACGACAAGCTCATACATTTTGCGACTTTTGCAATACTCACAGCGGAGTTCTACTTCATCTTTAATACCAAAGCCGTGAAACTTCTCCGTCTAATCACTTTGATGATATGTACCCTCGGAGCGAGTGTACTGCTGGAGATGATCCAGCACATTGTGAACCCTGCGCGTGTGTTTGACGTCAAGGATATATACTGCAATGTGGGTGGTAGTATAGTGGGATTATTGGCTAGCATCTTTGCGCAGGACCGCAGGAATGAGCTCGATGATTATGTGGTTGTGGGAATGGAAGATCTTTAGGTATAATGGATAGGTATAGAGGTAATAGGAATAGGAATGTGATAGAAAGTATAAGAATAGGAGTGACAATGATGATCGGAATGATAGGATGATGGAGTGGTTATGATAGGATGATGGAGTAGTTATTATAGGAATAGAAAGAAAGTAGCGATTGAGATAGTAAGAGTGATTATGGTGGCAATAGGAATGGTTTGAATGAGTTCTGAGTAATGGGGTCAAACTAGCAGTATAAAGCCATATATGAGCTAACTGATGTGATCCCATGTCCAACCATTTATTCAATCACTAAGTCAATTACTTAGTCAATCACTCAGTCAATCATTTAGTCAATTATCACTCTGTTAATTACTTAGTCAATCACTTAGTCAATCACTTAGTCAATTACTTAGTCAATACTTAGTCAACTAAAATCAATTGCTCAGTCAATTACTCAGCCAATTGTTGAGCCAATTGCTCAGTATTGCTTAATCAATTGCAGTCAGATACAGAGTATTGCTCAGTAAATCTTTGGGATTTCTCGGTATTTATCTAACTGCCCACCTGTTCAACCCAATTGGGATCTTGCTACCATTGACATCTTGTCGCCTGATCCATTTTGTGCACATTTATGTGCAAGTGAACCACAATCACGCAAGCTGAGTAATCCGCAATAGATAATGCCATGTAATGAGCCGAGGAAGCGGCTAAACAGACATTATCTTGCCCAGTTGGTCTTGGTTTCGTCCACTGGTTCGTTTAAAAATACTGGCTGAGAATGGTAATGGAACGGCACTTGCTGCAGTATATAAACCAGCTTGTTCCCCACCAAATCTCCACAATATGTCTAAGTTCTACGGGACCATCAGGTCATACGACGTACACACATACTTTCAAGCAAACAACAAAGAGGAGCACGATGCCGCTTGGGAGCTCCGCGAGAAAGTGTTGAAGGACTTTGCACCGGAGATCGAGGCGGGCGACATTCGCGTGCATAAGTTCTGGGATAAGCCAATTGGCCCACATCCCATCAACATGTGGGAGTTGGATTTCAAGTCCCCAGAGATTTTCGTCAAGATCGTGCCATACTTCCAGGTCCACCACGGCAAGTTGTCGGTGTTAATTCACCCTCATAGTGACGCAGGTGACTTGATCGACCATACCGTTGGTGCATTATGGTTGGGACACAAGCAGAGGTTGATTACGAGTATTTTGAAGTAAAATGCAGGGATACAAGGTAGTGAGGAGATGATGCAATACATATTAGATAACTTATTGCATCACATATTAGATAACTTAATGTAACATCGTAATCGATACCATTGGATTAGTTGGATATAATTGAGGGAAGGTACTTGACTAGATGAAGTAGATAATATTGGACTGTATGATGAAGATACTATTGGACTGGATGATGTAGAGACAATTGGACTAGATGAAGTGGATTCAGTTAGACTAGACGAACTCGATTCAACTGTATACAATTGGATTATATTTGCAATTGTGGCTCGAAAGACGGCTGAATCGACTAAAGGGGAAGGAAGAAAGTTACCAACCAGAAGTAGAAATGAAACGTTAACACAGTATACCGAACAAGTAATTCGAACAAGAAAAGTACTAACAATCTATCTCATAATCCTCCCTATACCTCATCTTCATCTACAATCTCTCGTTATAACATTTATTCTACCTTTCATTCTACCTTTCATTCTACCTTTCATTCTACCTTTCATTCTACCTTTCATTTTATCTTTCATTCTACCTCTCTAACATTTCGTTCTAAAACTCCACCTCCCAGGTCTTTACCACACCATCAAGGCCAGTTGTGGCAAACTTACCCTTCTTACCATCATACTCCAACCATTCAACGCCTGAAACACCGCTCTGGTGTGCCAATGGGAACTTGAGCACCTTGGATGGACGCTCAATCGAGTATACAAACAACCCGCTGTCCAATCCTCCGCTCAACACATACTTGGAGTCCGATGTCCACTTAGCGTCATAAACCTTACTAGTGTGGAATGCCCAACGTGTGGTCACAGGCGTTGCATCTGCAGCATTAAACACAGTGTACTTACCAGCAGTGTCGGCCACAGCAACATACTGGCCATCAGGAGAAACGCGCACCAAACTTGGCGAACCGCGCAATGGTGGGAACTTCAACAGCAGCGGCGTGATTTCGGCACCACCACCAATAGAATACTCGCGCACCGTGTTGGCAGCAGTGTCGGTCACAAACACCTTGGTGCCATGCGCATCAGCATCATTACTACTGAAGCCAAGTGAAATCTCCAGTGTCTTAGCCTTGCCCTGGAACACCTCAATCTTGTCCTCAAACAACACCACCGTAGACTTACCTGTGTGTACGAGCTTCTTAGGTTGCGATGGGAGGTCAATGTCAGCATCGTCCCAGTACTTGAGCTTGTCATCCCAGCCAGTCGACACAATTGTGTCTGCTGAGGCAATTCCCACGACGTAGTTCTTATGTGCGTTGGCAAAGGCAGGCACGGGATCCAAGTCAGTAGCGAACTTACGTGTGTAGATCGCACCGTCCGCAGAACCCGTGTAGAGTGTCTTGTCGATCAACTTCACGGCAGTCAATGCAGTCTGATGGCCACCGATAACGCGGTGGAGCTTCAGTGTACCCGGTACAAAGTAGTTCAAGTTTCCGCCATATGACAAAGACACGATGTAGTTATTTGTGACGACAACACCAACCTGTTGGTTAGTGACAGAAGGCTCGCCGATAGTATAAGTATCGATTTCCTTCAACTCGGGGGTCCACGACTTGACGGTACCGTCTGCCGATGCTGTTACAAAGGCCGAAGAGTCGGTAAACCACGAGATGCCAAAGATACCACCATTGTGTGCATTTTCAATCTTATCGACATACTCACCCGTTTTACCATCATAGCGAACAATTGAACGGTCCAGTCCTGTGCTCACGAGCCATGCTCCGTCAGGCGAGAACTTGACGTCACGTACGGTATTGGTGTGGTGTCCCCTAACACTCTTATCGAACTTGAAAGGGGGGCCTGTGTAGAAGACCAAGGCCTTATCGTCACTCACGGTTGCTGCACGGTAGGGACGTTGTGGCTTAATGGCTACGGCATTGATGGATTCTGCATGACCTTGGATCTCACCAATGGAGTTACCCGAGTCCCAAGTGAAGCAGTGACCGAATTTATCTTTGCCCTGACCCACGGCGATCACACGCGACGAGTCAGCATCCCATGCAATAGACTTAATTGGTCCGGCCAAGATCTGGAATTCGCTTTTGGTGTTAGGACACGCGAAGGTTTCAGGCTCTGCAGCAGCTCCTGAGATCACTGCAGTGTCCCAGATCTTGACCTGGCCAGATTCATCACCGGATGCGACGTAATTGCCTGAGGGTGCGAAAGTTGCCACGGTGGCGGGGCTATTGTGCTTGGTATACTGTTTTGGGGCGACCTTGGAATCAGGGTCCACAGGTCTCACCACAATTGACTTTCCATTGGGGTAGGCAATGCGGTCATGGGTTTTGTCGTAGGAGAGATGGAGCGATTGGGCCCGTGTGGTTGCCGGCTGTGGTGGGAAAAGGGATGTTGGGGTAATCATGAGAAATGGCAATGAAATATAAAATAGAGCGAAAAGAGACAAAAGAGATAGAGAAAAGAGATAGTTGGGAAATGTGAAAGAGAAAAAGATCAACAGGTAATTGGAATAAGATGTTGACAAAGGTATGAGAAATTGACTAGTAAGAGAAGATATAATCGTAAATCCAACCATCAGCATATCAAATAGAGAATGAAAGACTGCGATCTCGGATTCAATACTTTTCAGTTTCTTGATTCAATAGTTTTTCATTCAATAACTTTTCAATAGTCTCATCAATTCTTCAACCTCTCAATCTCTTTTACTTCCTTCAATCACTCCTCAATCGCTTCATAATGCTCTCATTTCTTAATGATTTCTTTACTCTTGATTTCTTCAATCATTTCTTCAATCAATCCATTCTATTTTTTCTCCATTTTCATTGGAGGAAAAAAACACCAACATGATTAGAGCGACCGCAAGAACCGCGAGAGCACAACGCTGGATGTCAAACGCGGCCAAGACCGAGAAGGTCTCGGCTGCACCATCTGCGCCCGAGGTCATTCCACCAACTAAGAAGAAGTTTTCATTCACTAAATTCTTGTTCAGAACTGCCCTCGCCGCGTCGGTAGTCTACGGTGGTGTACTCTACGCTGCCACTAAAAACGACAAGGTCATGGACTTTGTGCTCGACAATGAGTTGCCATACTCCGAGGAGCTCATAGATGTGATTGAGCACGGTAGTGTCGATAATATCACCCGTAAGGTCGATGAATGGAAGGAGTACCTCACGTCTTTCCAGGCTTCGTCCAAGACTCAGCTCAACGAATTCACCAGTAAGCTCGAGAAAACTGGTGAGGACTTGAAAGAGAAGTTGGCTCCAGGTAACTTGACACCAGCAGAGCAGTTGATGAAACCTGTCGAAGTCGAGATGAAGGAACACGAATCGTTGCCATTACTCAAGAGTGACGTTTCTGACCCATCTGTCCGTGCCACTATCAATGCTTTGAATAACTTGATTGCTTCGATCGATGGCCACTCTCTCAGTAAATCTTCTGCCGGACTTGTCAAGACCATCGAAGATTCCGTACAAGGTTTGACTGCTCGTATGAATGCGTTGACTTCGCAGTTCGATGAGGAGGTCGCCAAGCAGGTCAAGGCCGCTAAGGTCGACAACTTGTCAGCCTTGACTCAGAAGGAGTTGGAGATGACACAGGAGTTGTTGCTTCAACTCAAGGGTGAGCGTGCCAAGTTAGAGGAGAAGTTGAACGAGCGTTTGGTGGCTGAAGTCGATGCCACAAAGGCCGCGTTGGCACAGGCTGCGGCCAATGCCGTGTCTATGGTTCGCATTGAACAGACTCGTAAATTCGAAGAGTTGGTTGTCGAACGCGTCGATAGCGAACGTAACGGTCGTTTGGCCAACGTTGCTGCCCTCGAAAGCAGACTTGGTGAACTCGAGGAGTTCGCCACTTCTTTGGAAAAGCAGTTGCTCGCTAACCACGAGAAGCAGCAGATGCACCATCTCGTGGTGAAATTGCGCAGCACGTTGTTGGGAAGTGATTCCGCATCACCAAGCGCTCTGACCAACGCTTATGTCGACCAATTGGCCAAGTCTGACAATGAGTTGATCCAAGCAGTTGTGGGTGACTTGCAAACATTGGCTGCTGACTCTGCCTCGATCTTGACTAACGCACAGCTTCTCCTGCGCTGGGAGTTGTTGGTCCCAGAGTTACGCAGTGCTGCTCTTCTTCCACCTAATGCTGGTCTTTTGGGCCACTTGACCTCGACATTCTTCTCCAAGTTGTTGTTCCCTGTGAAAGGTGCTAAGCCTGAGGGTAAGGATATCGAGTCGGTAGTGGCACGTGTGGAGTCTGCATTGGTGCGTGGTCGTTTGGACGATGCGGTTGAGGAGGTTGCACACTTGAAGGGCTGGACGAGAAAGTTGGCCGATGATTGGGTAGTGCTGGCCAGAAAGCGCTTAGAGGCGGAGTTCTTGTTGAGCGTTATCGAGGCTGAGACACGGGTATTGTGAGCATAGCGTAGAAAGACTATTCATGAGGAGTAAAGAATCTAAAAGATTTGGATGAAAGCTGAAAAGTAGATATACTAAGAGTAGAAATACTAAAGAAAGACTTAAAACTATGAGTAGATAGTAGAATATGAGTATGTATATACTCAATTGAATGTCAGTTATGACGAAGTTCTGATTTATGACTTTACCAACCATCCTGTATCACTATCTATTTTACTATATCTATGATGTGAGTTATAGTTTAATCCATCAATATCTCTATCTTAAGTTATCTTTTCTTCACTTTCTTCTGTCATTTTGTCTCCTTCCTCTTCTCTTTCTTTGTCTCCTTCCTCTTCTCTATGCCTACTCTTTTCTTCTCTTTCTTTGTCTACTCTTTTCTTCTCTTCACTTTTCTGTTTCTCTTTTTCTGTTTTCTTCCATATGTCCTCGTCCACAGTGTATGGCGGTGACGAAATCAACGCGGTGGTGCTCGACCCCGGGTCGTATCAGACTCGTATTGGGTATGCCGGTGACGACTTCCCCAAGGTCACCACTTACTCGAGCTATGCCGAGAAAGATGGTCACAAGATCTTTGGTGAAGGCATAACAGTACCTCGTCCAGGCTACGAAATCAAACCACTCTTACACAACTCAATCATCACCGACTGGGATACCGCTCTCGAACAGTACAAACACTACTTCAAACAGCTCAAGATTGAGTACCGTGAACAACCACTTCTCATGACTGAGCCCGTATGGTCCGAGCCCGACTATCGCAAAAAGATCGTCGAACTGATCTATGAGGAACTCGACTTCCCTGCACTCTACCTCGCCAAAACTCCAACATGTGTATCCTTCCAGCAAGGTCGTGCTAACTGCTTAGTTGTGGACCTCGGTCACGATAGCGTTAGTGTTACTCCCGTGATTGACGGTATTTCGCTCATGAAAAACTCGATGCGCACCACATACGGTGGTCGTTTCTTGAGTGCAGAAATCGCCGACTACCTCGCTACAAAGAGTGTTGATATCGTGCCAACCTACAAAATCAAAACAAAGGAACCCGTTGTGTACCCAACTGAGCCGTCGTATACTACGCGTAGTGGAATTCCAGAAACCACTGCTAGCTTTGACGCTTTCCAAAGAGAGAAAGTGCTCCATGAGATTAAGGAGAGCGCATTGGAGGTTCCTGATAAGCGTATTAACATCCCAAATCAGGCGGTGCGCGAGTTCTACTCACAGGACGAACATCGCCGTTTGTTCGAAATGCCCACTGGCCAGGCGGTGCCTCTCGGTGTCGAGCGTTTCTTGTTGGCGGACTCGGTATTCGACCCATTGTCGTACAAGTTTGCCAACGAGGCAAACGCGGCACAATGGCCTCGCGACAATGGAGAAATTACACTCCTCAACAAGTACGAGGACTATAGACCACTTAAGCGTAGTGTCAAGCGCGCGGAACTGAATCAGCTGACGCCGCCACCACAGGTGGAGGTTGGTGCGGGCGAAAAGCCTACAGATAGCTCGTACTCACCTCAGTCCGGGTGCCGTGGTGTAGCACAATTGGTCACACATATCTTGTCGACGATCGACATCGACTTGCGCGCATCGGTTGCGCACAACATCATTGTCACTGGTGGCGTGTCGCTTGTTCCGCAGCTCACCGAGCGTTTGTACAACGAATTGAGCAATTCCAACCCGGGATTAAAGATACGATTGCATGCGGTGGGTAATGCTTTGGAGCGTGTGAACCAGCTGTGGATTGGAGGTTCTGTTTTGGCATCGCTTGGAACCTTCCACCAGTTGTGGGTAAGCAAGGAGGAGTACTACGAGGCCGGCTCCGATAGAATCTTGAACCAGAGGTTTAGATGAGAAAAAGGGAGAGTAAAGGAAGGTGTCAGTAAGACAGAGTTAGGAAGTAAAAGTAAATGTTAGATAAGTAAAGAGTAAGTGAGAGGAAGTGAGGAAGAGGGAAAAAGTAGGTGAAGTGCCGAGAACTAAAGGTAAGTGGGGTACAGTAAAACTAGGAGATCTTAACTCACACTCAGCTCTGCAATAGCTCAAGAACACTCCAGTAATTTTAAGATCACAAATAAGCTCAATAAGCTCACACAAATAAACTCAGGAACAATCAAATAAGCTTATTCAAATAAGCTATAACATTCAAACTCAGTGTGAGCTCTGATTTTGCTGATCATATGTGTATAGTACTTCCTATAAACTTGGGCGTAAACTTTAATTATGGATGATTTGCAGGCTTTCCCACGATATGATAATATAACGAGAGGCTCATCTAACCTTTCCAAATAGTCCGAAGAATCCATTGTTCCAAAACCTCGAAGTTCTTTCAAATCCTTTATCATAATTCATACTGTTTCTTCATTGACACCTCTTGCGTTCACCTTATCCTCCTACCATCTCCGCATCCCCCATTCGCCTTTTCCACATATTCCTCCACCTTTCATCAACATTTTTATCATTCTTCCCCATTTACCCCTCCGAAA
Source organism: Kodamaea ohmeri (assembly GCA_004919595.1). Taxonomy (NCBI): domain Eukaryota; kingdom Fungi; phylum Ascomycota; class Pichiomycetes; order Serinales; family Debaryomycetaceae; genus Kodamaea; species Kodamaea ohmeri. The sequence goes on from SKFK01000002.1 coordinate 1,154,955, forward strand.
ATTTCCATGCCCAGCGGTACAAATGGACACCACAACCATTATATTACCCAATTACATGATCACATAAAGAACATTAGAAATGACAACAACAACCGTTCTAACCACAATGGCCTACTGAGTGGTAAGATGATAGTCGTCAGTTTTGGTCCGCCCAACAAAAATCAGTTCATGTTGCCTACACAAAGTCTACCGCAATTTCGATACCCCAGCATTTTTTCTGTGCATTAACCCCACCTCTATAAAATCGAGGATTCCGCAACTTACCACGAATTTAATACTTTTTAAATAGGGGCTATTAGATCGACTGATTATCAATAATCTAGATATATCAACCAGATCAACCATAATTTGAAGAATAACTGGAATTTGAAGTATTTCAGATTAAGCTCCGTCTAAAACATTTGATATTGGAATCTATAGATCAACCGTCTGAAGAAAACCTTTGATATCTTCCACCTTTCTACATCTAGTTAACCATCCATCTAGCATCAAGTATCATGTCTGATCTTATAAAAGGCGCGCTTGAAATTGACCCCTGGTTGGAACCCTTTTCCCAACAGTTAATTGAGCGTCAAAAGGGCTTCCGCAAGTGGTATTCTGACATTTCCTCAAATGAAACCTCCCTTGTGAACTTTGCGAGTGCATACAAAGTGTATGGATTACATGCCGACTGGTCCGATAAGCTGGTGACCGTGGTCCAATATATTCCCAATGTTGAGGAGGTCTCACTCGTGGGTGAATTCAACGATTGGAACCTCACGTCTCACAAGTTGACGAAGCAGGACTTTGGCTTGTGGAAATTGACCATCCCCGCTGTCAATGGCGAGTTTGCTATACCTCACGACTCTGTCTACAAGATTGCTATGAAATTGCCATCTGGTGAGGTCATTTACCGTTTGGACCCTTGGGGCCATAGGGCCACACAGCCCAAGAATGAGCTGTTATATCAGGGCCGCTTTTGGAATCCTCCAAGGGAAGAGGTGTACCAATTTAAAAATGCGCGCCCTAACTTCAATTCAGTCGAGGGATTGCGTATCTATGAAGCACATGTGGGTATTTCCACTCCTAAAGCAGAAATTGGGTCCTACAAGAACTTTACTAAGAATATCTTGCCCAAGATCGCCGAGCTTGGATACAACACCATCCAATTGATGGCCATAATGGAGCATGCTTACTATGCATCATTCGGATATCAGGTCACCAATTTCTTTGCGATTTCGTCGCGTTACGGTACTCCAGAGGAGTTGAAGGAGTTGATTGATACTGCACATGGCTTGGGAATCAAGGTATTGCTCGATGTCGTGCACTCACACAGCTCGAAGAACATTGATGATGGTCTCAACATGTTCAATGGCACCGACCACTACTTATTCCATGGTGGAGGCAAGGGATCTCACGACTTGTGGGACTCGCGTCTTTTCAACTACACTAACTGGGAGACCTTGCGGTTCTTGCTTTCTAACTTGAAGTACTTTATCGACGAGTACAAGTTCGATGGCTTCCGTTTCGATGGTGTCACAAGTATGCTCTACAAGCACCACGGACTCAGTTTTGGATTCAGTGGTGACTACAATGAGTATTTCAACCCTGAGTGGGTCGATAACGATGCTATTGTCTACTTGATGTTGGCTCACCAGTTACTCGCAGACTTGTCCCCTGACTACCACTATCTCCTGATTGCTGAGGATGTCAGTGGAATGCCTACTTTATGCCTTCCGATTTCACAAGGTGGAATTGGTTTTGATTACCGTTTATCGATGGCGATCCCCGACATGTGGATCAAGATCTTGAAGCACTTGCAGGACGAGCAATGGGACATTGGAAACATTGTGCACACTTTGACCAACCGCAGACACGGAGAAAAATGTATCGCGTACTGTGAGTCGCACGATCAAGCCTTGGTTGGTGACAAGACTATCGCCTTCTGGTTGATGGATAAGGAGATGTACACCCACATGTCGGTGTTATCGGAATTGACACCTATTATCGACCGTGGAATGTCGCTTCACAAGATGATTCGTCTTGTGACATTCGCCTTAGGTGGTGAAGGGTACCTCAACTTCGAGGGTAACGAGTTCGGCCACCCGGAGTGGTTGGACTTCCCGCGTGTGGGTAATGGTGAGCTGTACAACTACGCACGTAGACAGTTCAACTTGATTGACGACCACCTTTTGCGTTACAAGTTTTTGTTTGCGTTTGACGGGGCAATGCAACACCTCGATTCTCAGAACGGGTTGTTGAACTCGCCACAGGCTTATGTCTCGTTGAAACATGAGGGCGACAAGGTACTTGTGTTTGAGCGCGCTGGTCTTCTCTTTGTGTTCAACTTCCACCCTACACAGTCGTATCCTGATTATAAGATCGGAGTCGAGACTCCGGGAACCTACAATATCGTCCTCAATTCCGACGACGAGGCGTTTGGCGGTCACCAGAGAGTGCAGGATACTGACAAGGACGGTAAGCTCGTGAGGTACTTTACCAATAACGAGAGCTGGAACAACAGATCCAACTCTCTTATGGTTTATATTCCGTCGAGAAGTGCTTTAGTGTTTAGAAAGGAGTAGAAGTAATGTGACAGTGAAATTGTGAATAGTAGGCAAATGAGAAGATGGAAGATGGAAGGAATCGATTATCAAACTGTATAATTCGTCACTCATTACTTTTATGATACTTGATGACCACACTTCATGATTTATTTAAAATCATCCTGTCTCTCCTATTCTTTACTCCCTCTACTCTTTTAATCCTAAAGTGTATTTAACTTATAACCCATATCATTACCCAAACCTTAATCCAATCCCTCAAACTTGCCCAGTTGTTGCCACTCACGAACAGGGTTCTTGAAGCCACGGAAAACGCCGATTTTCTCCATGCGGTCAAACAACACAAATAACTTCTCTGCCTCCATTTCTTTCTGCTCTGGGGTCATCTCGTCTTGAGTATCCTTCTTTGTATCCTTCTGGTTAGACTCAAGCATAATATTGTTGAGAGCGCTAGTAATCTTTGAAGCCGGAAACAAGTCTACATTCTTTGCGTACTTTGCGTTAAGGTAGTCGTTCACATCCAAGTCGGCTGGGATTGGGATGTTTGCAGAATCCATGTAGTCCTTAGCAAGAACATAACCCACCAACTCCAAAAATGTCTTCGTGGAGTGGTTAGGGTCGCGCAATTGAGCCATATGATATGCGCACTGTACAAAATAACGCTGGAACTGAGCTATCTGTGCATCCTGCGACACAGGCAAGTCACCCAGATGACGCTGCTTAAGAAGCTTGAATGTTTCTGCGTAAGGAGCAGGTACCTTGTTACTGGACGGAAAGAGTCTGTCATAGAAGAAAAGCTTCAATTCCCGAGATACCTTTGTCAGCTTTATCATCAGCGTACACAAGTGATCGATAACCATCAAAAGGTGAGTAAAGTCGTTGACCTCAATTTCAGAGTCGGTCTCACGCCCAAGAAGCTTAAATGTCAAGAGATCTGTCAAGCATGAGATGAAGACACGTGCTTCTTGCTCCAGATATTGGTCAATACAGCAGTCTTGGGTGTTGCTGATGTTAATGGTACACACCATTACAAGAACATTCACAATGTATTTTGTCACCATAATATGCTTTGACAAGTCCATTCCACTGAGTGTCAAGAGGTACTTGTCCACGTGAATGTTCACAAAGAGATCCGAGTAGTTGTGATAGAGAGTCAGGAGTCCTTTGAGAACTTCGACAAGAAGCATCTCGTGGAACTTGTCCTTAAGGAAGCGACTTGAAGCAAAGGATTTGTCCAACTCCTGATTCAATGTAGTCTCCGCACTCAAAATGAGATCAGCAATGTGTTCCAGGTTAGCATCAGTATTGGAAGTTTTGGATGGATTGGTGTCACTTTCAATGTGGCTCTTATTTGTGTTGACTTGGAGATTCGACTTGGGTGGTCTTTTTGGGTCATCGCTCAAGTTCACATTCAAGTTCTTGCTTGAGACATTGGTAGTGCTGTATTTACTTGAGTGATGTTTTCTTGAGCCGCCATCTTTGCTTGAGTTATTATCTTTGCTTGAGTCACCATCATTACTTGAGTCACCATCATTACTTGAGATATTACCTGAATGTTCTTTTTCTCTTTCTGTCTCCTCTGTTTGTGGGTCATCTTGATAGGATACGCGGTCGAAGACCACCAAAAAGATCAATCGGAACACCGCAATCATGAGAACAAGGTCCGACCTATCTGCATTCTGGTAATACCTGTTGAGAAAGTCCAAAACCTTGTAGGAGTAATGTGGTGTAAAATATGTGGTGTGTAAATGTCTATTGAGGAGTAGGATATTTGACACAGTTGGGATCAATTGCTTCAGATCGCGCTCATTTGCCACCATCAAAGCATCGATGATTTGCCCAAACCTCTCTGGAGAGAGGGAGAGGCAGAACTGACGGTCACGGCACTGCTGGCGAAGTTTGGGCACGTCCATGGCAATTGTTGGAAAATCATGCGAGGAAAATGCAGCAAATATCGGGTTACCAAATCTGTACAAGTACTATTAAGTGGGCATCAGTGCCAAGAAAGGAAAATGTTCCATTGAGTCAGTCTCTGCGCCAAGTAAGAAGACAATGAAGATTGAGTTACCAAAGAGGAAATACAATGAATATACAGATATATATCATGAGGGAGGGGGGATGAAGATATATCAAGAGGGATGTGGGAAGAGGGTGTTCAAGAGGGTGTACAAAGAATTTTACGAGGGTGTACAAAGAGGATGTACAAGAGGGTGTACAAAGATGTGCAATTGAGTCAGCTGAGAAGCAATAATGAGCTCAATAGTCAATTAAAATGAAGGTGAACTAAGAGTTAGAAGTATAATATGAGAGTACCAATGTGTAGGAGACGCGGAATAACAGAATAATATTCCGAAACTACCTCCGAATAGAAATTCAACACTGTACACCAAAACAGCCCAATTAAAATGGGAAGAGAGGTTCCAAAGTCTGCATCCCTGAGATGAAGATTAATAAGTGAGATTAAATTTAACAGTGAAGATTAAACTTAACAGTGAAGATTCAAACTTTGATGAAGATTCAAACGTGAGTATTTTTATTACTCTTATAGTGGTGATGCACGGATGTTCATTTGATGTGGTTTTCATAATGAGTTTCACAACCTAGTCGTACTGAAAAATTGTCTTTCTTAATAAGTTCTTGTTCAAACTCTTTTTATCAAGTTGAACCTCTTTCTATTAAGCTGTCCTTATAATCCTATAGAGTTTGAATATTTTGGATCTACACTGGGCTGTTTACGGCTTTAACATTGATAAATTAATTTTGAATCCCATATCAAACGTACATTGCCATGTGAATGAATGTACTATACCTGAGCTCAAGTTCTTGTTTCAAGTCCTCCATTTCGATCTTGGTGCCCGGGGATCTGAATGGGATGATTCTATGCTATTGTGTCAGAAGAATCTTGTAAAAGCGCGACTTCCTAATGAGGCAACCCCTGCAGACCGCATATTTTCCAATATTCTACCTCTGGTGCAGTTCTAGACTTCTAGTGCCAGTATGGCGGGTAAAACACATCAAGGTAACGAGCAAGATAAAAAAGGAGGGGAAGGAAGGCGGACACGAGAAGAACAGCGCAGCGGAAACAAGCAAGAATAGAGGCCTAAACGATAAAGAACAGAAATTCAAACGAGGAGGAAACAATTGTTGTAGCGTTACATGTTTAAACCGGAACTTGCCAGTACGTTATTATTAATGCTAGAGGATGCTAAAGACGCGTAGGACTATATTGGATGCGGCTGTAATAGATACGGAGGGTAAGGACTGTAGTGAACTAAAAGGACTTATCGTTCCTCCAGAATCCTCATAAACTTTATCAGTTTGCCAGTAGTATTAGAATCGTCTTAATTTCTCTTGAAGTTCTCTTGAACCTCAATATACTCTCAATAGTCTCAGACTTCTCAGTATCTCGGTAGTATTTGTATTAATTTCTCTTGAACTTCTCGTGGACCTCTGTATATTCTCTCTGGCTACGTGCCCACTAAAGGCTTTTCGGCAACTGCCTTGCACTCTGCCAACAAGTAGGGTTCCTGCACTAAATAACCGCCTACACGGCGCGAGATGTGCAAGTTGACGAACCACATGCTCAAATTCAGGTAGTAAGTCTTCAAGATACCCAAGATATCCAAGGCAAACGCACGGCAAGCGCCACGAGCATCGGCACGAGCAAAGGCATTCTCTAAGATAGATTTACAGAGCTTGTTGTTGATCGCAGTCAAAGCACAGAGCTCATCAGAGTAGTAGATGGTAGGAACCGGTGAAGTTGGCTTGAAGATAACAGGTCGAAGACAAGCAGGCGAGTTAGCATCGAATTCATGGACCTTGCGCTCGAGATCAGTCCAATCGGCAAGCTGCTTATCATCATGATCGTCACGATTGACGGTGGTTGTATTGTGCAACTCATTTGCGAGACTGAGGAGAACCACCAGCTTGCGATACCACCAGAGTATATACTCCTTATTAGCGTTCTCCACAGGTGCAGGGTACACCAGAAATGACTGAAAGTAGTCTGGATCAAGACTCTTCCAACTGGTATAGCTAAAGTAATTAGGCACATTGAGGTTGGTGGACAAGATCAGGTCGCAGATGAACAAGATCCACCCAAACAGCCGGTAGAATTTGTTGTGCATGAGCAGTTCGCCTTCACATCGCTTCAAAGCAGCCATGGCAGGTTGGATATGTACGGATTCCACGTTAACAAAGCACATCTCATACACACAGAGAAGCGTTGTGGCTGCTAGACACCTTGCGCTACACTGTTTGTTATCCACATGCTCATTGATCAAGTTGATGGTCTCCTGATAATACTTCATGAGCAGCAAAGGCAGGCGTGATGATGTTCGCGAAGACGTATTTGGTGCAGTGTTATGGGCATACACACTCAAGACACACATAGTGCTGAAAAGGATGCGTGTGTCATCATAGAGTGCCAATGGCGCCACCACAGACGAGAAGATATCGTGACCCAAGAACACGTCTATGTTAGGGGCAATTTGTGTAACAAATGTCGTGTATAACTCCACCTCTGCCACGCTACGGAACACGTTGTAGCGCTGCAGCATATCTAACTTCATAGCCTGAGCGAATGCCACGCGGTACTCGTCCATCGCCGGTTCGCCTGCGAACGCGATGCTCGAAAACCGCCGCGGGCTGCGCACAATTTTATGGATTCGCGGTTTCAGGTTCTTCTTAGTCTCGATGGGTTTAAAGTGACCCACTATCGAGGGGAGAGAGTGAGCTGCGTGTGCTGCATGAGCAGCATGGAGGTCCTGGTACAATACAGGTTCGCTTTTGAACTTACTGTTAAGAAAGGGTCGTGAAAAGCTCGTGTGTGTACGTGCACGGGGATAGCCCGTATACTGGTAAGCTCCTGGTTGATTGTAGTCGTAAAGTTCATCTGAATGTACTGGTTGTTCTTCCCATTCTTGGAACGGGTAGAACTGTGCGTAGGTATAAGGTGTGTAGCCCATGGGCATCGTGACTGCCAGTGACACCAGACCATGATCTGGGTAGGTATGATCAGGTTCAGGGAGTCCAATGTTGCCAGAAACAGAAACAGAGCCAGAAATACCAGATGTCCCAACAGAAGCTGCAGAAGTTCCAACTCCAGATATAGAAGAATTGACACCAGAAACACCAACTGCAGCATTGATACCGGTGGGAACAGATGCCCCTGCTCCAGAAATGCCTGAATTGACTCCAGAATTGACTGATATTCCCGAATTAACTGGTACTCCAGCATTGACTTGTACCCCCGAATTGACTTGTACCCCCGAGTTTACTGATACACCCGAATTGACTGGTACACCCGAATTGACTGGTACACCCGAATTGACTGGTACTCCAGCATTGACTCCGGTATTGACAGCCACATCTGAATTGACTCCCGAGTTAGAGACGACGGGAGCTACCCCCGCGATGCCTGCATTGCCTGTTTCCTGGTCCTCATCATCGCGTCGGTGTACCACATACTGGTACGATTGCGGGTGATCATATGGTTGGGCAATGCCCGGAAGAAGTGCCGGGAGTGAGGATTGGATCGGTGTGTTTGACGCGTGATAATGTTGAGGTTGTGAGAGTGTATGGTGCTGAGGAGGATGTTGCTGGAACTGGTTGGGAGCCTGCTCCACCGCCGAGTAAAAGCTATACATGTTGTAGGGAAAGCTCATGGCGGACAAAAAGCGTGCTTGTGCGCCGTATAAATAGTTGGGCCGAAATCTACTCCAACCTCTTTTCCTCGAGATTTTTAAGCTTTGCAATTAGCTACAACTTTAAGAGAGCTTTCGGAGGGTTGAATTAGCTCCCCAAACCACACAAAAACGATGGTGATGAAATTGCGTGTGTAGTGACTACGCGGGAGCATGCCGTACACTGCCAAGTAAGAAGAGTAATAAGGTGATCAAAGTCGATTGTTGGGTCGAGCAAACTCAGTAGTTTGGTAACGCAGTTTCGCCTCGTATTTGCCTTCGCGACTGTACAAGTAACTTCCGCCGCGGCCGGGCTCGTGATGACAGGTCTACCGTCAGATTTGCAGATTTAGCGCAGGGTATACTTGCGACGTAGCCGACAGTCGGGGTGCGTCTCGACATGGCTGAGGGGAAGTCATGCAGGAGATACAGAAGGAGTAGAGGAAGAAGTAGATAAGATATGGGAGATAGTGAGAAGTTAGGGAGGATATAGATGGATAGTGATACAGAAGAGAGTAGAGAAAAGAGAATGAGAGAATAGAGAAAGAATGGAGTAAAGGGAGAATAATAATAGAGAGAATATAGAAGATAATCCAGACAGAAGACATATAAAACAGACATGAACTAATGAGTACAGAATGTGCGCGGATGTGTGCGCGGAATGTTCGCGGAACACGCGCGGAATGTGACTAGAAGGAGAGATGAATTAGGGAAAGGAGATGAATAGAGAGAAGAGATGAATAGAGAGAAGAGATGAATAGAGAGAAGAGATGAATAGAGAAGAGATGAATAGAGAGAAGAGATGAATAGAGAAGAGATGAATAGAGAGAAGAGATCAATAGATAGAAGAGATGAATAGAGAGAAGTTAAGATGAAGGAGAGATGAATGATGTGGAAGAGCGGTGAGATGAAAGAGATGAAATTGTGGTAAAAGAGAATAGGGTGATAAGAGTGATCATTATTCAAATATGACATGATTGAACCAATGATGAGTGTTGATAACTGATGTTAAATATTGGGGTACTTAATGATGATTGATGATTGGTCCTCGCTCCTATTCTTTTCATGCTCTGTTCCTTAATCTGACACTCCCATGGCTCATGTCCTTAATCTTCCCTTCCCCATCTTCGCTCCTCAATATTTCCTCCTCAATGTCTCTTTTCCATTTTCCTCTTTCAACTTCTCTTCCCCTTCTTCTTCCGTGCTCCTTCTCTGCCATGTCAACCAAACTTTAATCCAAGTTGCAACCGACTCCTCGGTGTAGATGCGCTCCTCGCAACCTCACGCCATCGCCCCTGTCAACGGTTTGCAGCCACTCCAAAAAATTAACTTTTTCTCATGGCCAAGGAGTTCACTGTATTTGCCTTCGACCCCGACGCAATCAATCCACGCTCTACTGCAGTATGGTACGACCACTGCGCCGCGCTTCTATTGAAGAACCGCAAACTGGATCGTATAGCTTTGGTCATTGCAAGCGATGTTTATTTTCGTGACGATCAATTCACATACCCCGACTTCAAAGCATACTCCACAACATTGGAAAGATCAGACCTACACATTCACAATGAACTGAATGACAACGAAAAGGAGAATAACGACGTAAAACATAACATTGAGGGAGATTCCTTGGCTACTGCCGCAGAGGTGTTCCGTGAGAAAGCTCGCCTCAAGTACTTGCGGAACATCGTTCTCTTTACTCAACACTTGGATCGCGTACCTGACCACACCACACAACTCATAGATTCTCTCGGCGTTCATGTGTTTGTGGTCTCGCCTGAAAAACCCTCATGCTATGAATGGATACCGTCCTCTACACTTGATCTCACGTGGACGTCGGCCTTGAAGAAAACCCAAGAGCGCACTCAATATTTGGGACAATTGCGCTTTGGGCGTGACCCAACCACAGGAAATGACAACCACCTCGCCATAGATGTGCTGGTTTACGCGGCCGTCAAGAAAGATACTTTCCCAAGTGGTCACGAGTACGTCGTCAAAGGCGATAACGTTCAAAGTGTCAAACGTGAAACAAAATACTACGTCAAGCGCTACGCCGAGGGCGCAGAACCCGCTAGCGACGATGACAACGATGAGCCTTCATTCTCCAAAGAGTACGTACCTGGTTATACTCGTGGGTTCAAATACCTGAAGCGTGATGAAGTCGCGCTCACCCAGGAATTAAGTGAGGTAGCGCAGTTTCCTAGCACTGCGGGAATGGACATATTTGGCTTCATCAAGCGCGTTGATTTCCCACATACTTTCTTAATGAGCGAGGCCCAATACGTGGTACCGTCACAGAAGTCCATGGGCAATATGCTTTCGTACAAGGCATTCGTTAAGTCTCTTGTAGACCTCGAAGCGTACGCATTAGTGCGATACGTGCCACTGCAGAATGCGGAGGTGGCAAACTGTGTGTTAATACCGCAGAAGCTTGCAGGTGTACATCTGCCAGAGTACATATACGGACTCTTCATGGTACATATTCCATTCAAGGAAGACGAGAAAATCGGACACTTTGCGCAATTCCGAGACGTTGATGAGGGAGCCAATGACTTGATGGAGCAGTTTATCCTCGCTAAAAGCTTCCACGAGCCCGCAAGTGACACATTGAACCATCCAAAACTCCACTTGGCCGAGACGGAACCATTGAATTTCCCGCGCAAGCGCAGTGATGCCTACTCGCCTTTCCTTGTGAGTTCACCCGCCGCTGCCAAGTTTGGGCGTTACCTCAAGACATTATTGGCGAATTCCGTACATCACGATTCGTTGGTGGGCTACACACTGGGCAATGTGATCCCTGATCTCTCAGGAGATAACTTGTTCAATTTACGCAATATTCTCCGGACAAATAGTACACAGAAAGACGACTGGCTCGTCGATGTCAACTGCGGTTCGGAGGCCATTGCGGCTAAGTTGGTACGCAAATTAGACACGGAGTACAAGATACCACTGAAGAAACCTAAGAAGGAGGATCAGCCGAGAACAGAGAAAACGCTCGCAGGGTACATTGATGTTGATGAGTTATTGGAAGCATAAGGAAGGAATGGGCAACAACAGATATCATCATCATCATCCAAATAGAAAAGTACACGAGATATAAGTCAAGTTGAACCGTTTATCACGCTAACGGTCCATCGGAAAAACATTCACTGTTTATTGAGCACCATTATTTTGGCATTCTGGAATGTTGCAAGACACTCGTTATAAATTGGAGTTTACCACGGCGTATGCAGGCGAAAAATATATACAGTATGTAGAGCCGAGCCATGTAAAGCTTGATTATGTTAGCAGGATCTAGTCTTCGAAGATCCAGGCGGAACCAAAGCTAACGGAGTTTCTTTCAAGAATACATCATAGCTTGAAATTTTCTTTCGTGATGTACCAAAAGTTGATGATAACTTATTAACGAGAGTGATGCCTTGTAGAATGTGATATTTTACATGACGCCTACAAGTGCTGCAAAATATATTTGTGACAGTTATCACATGTGATGTTTTACGTCTTGACATTCTACTTTTATGTAGTTTTTCGTGACATCTACGTTCTATGTGATGTTCTTGTGTATTACCTTTGATTAGCCCGCCTGAACAACGAAGCACTTCTTCTGTTCCCTCACAACTTGAACAACGAATTCCTGTGATCGTACTCTCTATCTTTTGCCGTTCTCTTTCTGTGCTTAGACTTGCCTGTACCATCCTCGCCCAAACTGTCTATTATTCTCGTGTTTACCTTCATTTGCCCGACCCGCTCCATCTCTTCCTTATACAACTTCCTCAAATCGTCCCCGCTCGTCTCCAAGATGACGCTTAAGTCGAACATTCCCTTATACTTGGATGACTTTCCCTGTTTCCACAAAGCGAGCCAGTGGTTGGCAATACCTAAGTCGTCAAAGGTGCCGTCATGCTTGACACGGCCCTTGGTTTTGGCTATGTGGTAGAGTAACTCATCGATGGAATTAGTGGGATGGTCGATAAACTCGCGGTATTTTGAGCCACTCGGGTCCTGGAGATTGAGAAGGAAAAGAAGGTAGTCGGCTTGGATGATGGGGTCGATGAACGATGTGTGCACACACCCTACAAGACTCAATGCAAGCATGGTTTCGTTATCCTTCACGGTTGGGAGGAACACTCCTGGTGTGTCGTACACCAAGATATCGGGTTGCTTACTGAGACGAATGATCTCCGATGTGTTTCTGGTTACACCAGGTTGTCCACCTGTACGTGCGACTTTCTTGATCTTAGTCGAGATGCCCTGATTGCGTAAAGTTTTCCCGTAGCCAACTTCTCGCAAAGTGTTTACCAAAGTCGATTTGCCGACGTTTGGCATGCCCACAATCATGAGTCTCATTCCTAGAGGTGGTGGTGGGTCCATTTCATAGTAGCGTTCAGAGAGACGATCGATAATGCCCTTGATATCCTTCTTGTTGCGGCTGTCTATGAACATATATTCCTCATTGACACGCCCGTGCCATTTATCAAGTAGGTCTTTTTTGATAACCAGAAGGTCTTTCTTACCGTAGAGTACAAGCTTTGGTTTTTGAGCAAGAACACGGTCTATGAGTACGTTGGTAGTTGACACAGGTGCACGGCAGTCTCGTACCTCGAGAACCATGTCAATTTGCGGTGCAAGGTGCCCGAATCTTGTAAGTGCTTTCTGGTGGTGACCCTTGAAGTTCAGAAGAAGGAGATTGTATTCGGGGAACACCCGACGGGGAATGAACGACATGACTTGAGTAGAATCTTTTGTAAGGTTGTAGTTCTATTAAAGTCAGTTGTAGGTCTTGTCTGTTGTAGTCGAGTAGTTTTAAAGGTCTCGAGTATTCGGAGTAATGTGGGATCCAACTGGGATTCTGTATGTTTATGTCTAGTTGCTTGTAGTAGAACTAAGATGGTCTTCAGTTGTATTCTTTGATCTAGTGTAATGAATTCTATATTCCTTTGATCTCGATTTATATTGCCACCTTCGATGATCTTGATTTCTTGCAGCAAATTAAGTTGCAAAATTTAGCAAGAGAACTAGAACTAGATACCCTTCAGTTCTACTATTTCACTATATGTATCATTTCGACCTCTCTGAAACACTCTTATCTACTTTAGTACTACTACACTAAATCCTAATTTTCGCCTTCTCTTAATCCTTATTCTCAACTTCTTTTAATCCTTATTCCCATCTCTTGATCCTTCCTTTTTTATTTTCATGCCCTTGATCACATTCACCGGATACCCGTGCTCGGGCAAAACAAGATGGGCACTCCAACTCCAGGAGCAGCTCAATGCTAAGATCACAGCGGCCCAAGAAGATAATGCCCCTGGCCACAACTACTCAGTGATCTACCATTCCGATGAGACTCTCGGCATCACACCTGAGGCATATACAGACTCAAACTTGGAAAAGACTGCAAGAGGTGCCCAAATGACAGCTGTAAAGCGTGACTTGAGTAGGAGTAACTTTGTGATTCTCGACTCCCTTGCCTACATCAAAGGTTTTCGCTACCAACTCTTTTGTGAGGCCAAAGGAGTGGTGACCCCTCACTGTGTGATTCACGTCGTAAGTCCATTGGAACAATGTGAAGCATGGAATCGTAACAAACAGCCACAGTGGCCCGAGGGTTTGATTAAACAGCTTGAAATGCGCTATGAAGAACCCAATGATGCAACGAGATGGGACTCACCACTTTTCACCGTGGTATCGGGTGAGGACGATGAGCTCCCCATCAACGATATTTGGGATGCATTGGTGTTGAAAAGACCACCTCCTCCAAATGCCGCTACCTTGGTAAAAGCAACCTCAGGAAACAACTTCTTGCAAGAGTTAGATAAACAGACACTGGCGGTGGTAGGTAAAATATTACAGCACCAGGAGTTGCACTCTGTGGGAGGTGATGTACTCGTGGGTGAGGATTTAGTCGTTTCGATGCCTGCAGTGAGCGTGAGTACAGCTCAATTGCAGCGTTTGCGCCGTACTTTCATCAGCTTGAACAGAATGCGGTCCGTTGACATTGACAGAATCACACCATTGTTTGTGGACTATGTGAGGAAAGCATTCGAGGAGGAGTAGAAGAAAGACTGGGAAAAGGAATGAAGAGTTGTGAGAAAAGTTGGGGGAATATAGACTAACTGGTTAATCTGATTAGACTGACTCTTGTATGATTACTTTTATAAGAGACTATAGTATTGATAATGTGTAAGCTTTTTCTGAATTTTACATCTCTATTAGAGATATTAGTACCTTTCTTGATTGTAATAATCCTAATATATATAATGTTGGTCACTTCTTAGAGTCGTAACCCACTATCCTATGATTTGCATTCTATCATTCAATTATTGACTTTGAGTATGAGTCTTGTTGCGTATTGACTCTTAATTTTGCTTCAGTATTCATTCGTAGAGTTCTCTAATGTTCTTAACTTGGTCATTCTAGTGATTCTGATGATTCTGGTGTCTCTGATGATCCTGGTGATTTATGATTCTTGAAGATTTTTGACCTTTCGGTTTTCTTCATTCTTATTTCCCTCCTTTTATCTCTTCCCTTTCTATCTCTTTCTCGTGTTCTGCCACTTATAATAAACCTTTCCGTTCTTATCCACCAATTTCCTACTTCCACCCTTCTTCATCAATTCGGTCAGAAGCGCCAACTGGGTTTCGACCTGGCCCAACTCCTTCTCTCTCTTCAAACGCTGCTGTAAAGTCTTTAAACGCTGAAGCTTCTCCTTGTTCTGTGCATCAATCTGCTCGGGATCATTCTCGGTTTCAAAGAGACGACGGTTGCTCTGCAACTGGTCCACACGCAAACGGTTTTCCCTACGGTCCAATAACCTGGAGTCTGTCTTAAAAAAAGTCTCTGGTGTCAACTTCTGTTGTTCTTCCACAGAGTCCACAAATACTGTGTGCTTTCCCCCTGCTTTGAATGCTAAGTCCTTCTTCTCCTTCTCAATTTTAGCCAACTCCTGGAGTCGCATCGTACGCACGTAGTTGATATCCTGTGTCTTGAACAACTTCATCTGGTCGTTGTTGAACTCAACACCCTCACCCTGAGCTTGTAAGATACCGCTCTCATCAGTCTTGCGATTCACCATCGCGTGGTAGTACTCATCGGGATTGTACTGCTCGGCCTTCATCTTGAGCGCCTTCAAGGCGTTCTGTTTCTTGTGGTAGTCTTCGGCACGGAGCTTATAGTCCTTCTTCTTCTCGAGAAGACCGAACCGTGAACGGCTCGACACCTGCGCACGCTCACGGTGCTGTTTCTTCTGGACGTTGTGTACGAGCTTGGCCATGATGCGATGAGAAAAGATGCGATGAAAGCGACATTAAATGAAGGCGACATCAGATCCATTATAAACGACATTTCTAATGCGACATTATATCAACTTTTTGCGACTTTTCATCGGTTTAAAACGACATTTGATCGGTTTTCATCTACTTGCGACATCTTCTCTGCGACTTTCTGGTGTCTTACTGTTCGACTTCTCTACATCTATTTAGGATCCCATGATCAGAGTGCTACTTAACTCCACCAAGCTCCATTCTGCAAGGGTTGTGCAGGTGCCACTTCGTCCATCGCATAGCCGTGCTTTACATGCAACGATTCCACGAGCTACTACAGTGCCCAAGAAAGAGAACGACCATATCGAAGACCTTTATCTGATAGATGACAGCAAAGATCTTGATAGTCTGAAAGATAAACATGCTAGCAGTGATATAAACCTCAAGAATTCAGTTGAGGACCCTCACTCACAGCTTTCCCACTCAAAACCTAGTTCAGATGCGGATCTCAATGACCCTTCGTCCCAAGTTTCACTTCCATGGTACCTTCGTGACGATTCGTCATCACCGCTTTTAGAGAAGAAAGAGGTGGAGCTCCCTGAGATTCCTACGAATGCTCCGCCTACTCTTGAGCCGTTTCTCCGACTCCTTGCTAATGATTATGGTCTCGTTGATATCAACCTCTTTGACCTCACTGCGCTCCCAAAGTCACACCCATTTTCTCTGGTGCATCAACCAATGAACTACGTGATCTTGGCCACAGGGAAGTCACCAAAGCATATCTACAAGGCTGCCTCTGAGTTGAGACACCATATAAAACACACACATGGTCTGTTGGCACTGATGGAAGGCGCTGTTTCCTCAGGTGTGTCACCTGCAGCCCGCCGTCGTTTGCTCAGACGTGCACGGAAAGGTCCTTCAGCCACTGATAACGAATATGGTCGCCTGGCAAACACTTGGGTGGTTTGCAATACCATGGTGGACAATATTCACATCCACATGTTGACCAACGAAAGGCGTGAAGAGTTGGACTTAGAAACAGTCTATTGCAAAGAGGAAGATATCCCCAAGTACCAGCGTGTGGAATCTTTCCCCGATGATTCTGATGATATCTTCATAGGCATCCGCCGCTTCCACACGTCGGCACGTACCATGAACCGTGCACAGAAGGTAGTCTTCGACGATAAATTCCCCTCAAACCCTTCGCTCCAAGATTATATTGCACGCGACCGCTTCTATATTCAGATGCATATTTCTGGGGACATTGCATTTGCTGAGGTTGAGGAGAGTATTCTCTCCAAACACCGGGATTTGGATGTGATGTGTGCGCTTGGCGAGTCAGAGATGCGGGAGGTGATAATTGGGGACATCATCGCATACACACAGTTGTTGAATGACTCACCAGCTTTTGGCGAGTCTGAAGGAGCTGGAGTGCGGGAGGTTGTTGACCGTCAGTTTGATCTCTTGGCTGGGTTCATCTCACGTATTTCGCGGTTTTCTGCAGCAGAAACTCTGCTGATCTTAGATTCGCTGGTATTTGTGCCTTTGCTCTTGCGTTTAACCTTCAAAGATGGTGGTGAGTTTATTGGTGCAAACACTATCGACAGAATTATCCAAAATGACATACCATTCCCTAGTGCGATTGAGTCTCTGACCTTGGCAGCAAATCGCCTACGTGATGTACTTGAGATCGTTGAGCATCACAACAAGGTTACGGGTCGTGAGTCAACCACGCAGTTCCGTGAGTTGGTGCTTCATATCTACGGACACGCTGGTAAATGGAAGAAGTTCTGGGCTGAATGGGAGTCATCGCTTTTAAGCACCATCAACAACACATCGTTGACAAGTGAAGATGCTGTTGCACAGTGGGTGCGTTTGGCAGTGTATCTTGCTGCTCGTGGAGACTCTACTGCCATGACACATTTCTTCTACTACTACTGGGCCCAATTTGAAGAGGATTTCAAGAGTGCTGGCTCTCTGTTTGCCAGTGCTCCCGAGGCCCGTGCATTCCACCGTGCTGTGGAAGTCATGTTGGGGGAGGGCGACTTTGCTCCGGCGAGGGCAATGGTGGAGAGAGAGAATTGAGAAAAGAGAGTAAAGTGAAGATATAGAACAGTGAAGAGAGAAGAGAAGAGAGAATATAGCAAAAGCAGGGAAAGAAAACGAATGGGAAGAAGTAAGAAGAAGTGAGAAATTTATTTAGGAACGTCTTCTGTGGAAGCCAGAAGATGAAGCATGAGGTAATACTTGTTGAACTGAAAGTCTATGTGAAGTGAGGGAATGGGGGAAGATGTTCCTTTGGAGTACTACCATAAATGCTCATTTCATTTCATCTTCTTATTACCTCCTCTACTTCTTTAGCACTTTTTACTTCATCTAATTCTTAGTACGTCTTACTCTTTTTGTCTATGTCTTTAGACTCTTATCCTTCTATAGTATTTCCTTTTTCTGTACATAGAAATTAACGCGTCGCGATTTTTTCCACCATGGAAGCATCATTAAAGCACCAGATCAAGCAATGGGAGCGGGAGTTTTTGCGTGTAAACAACCGCAAGCCTTCCAGTAGCGATGTGCGCAAAGAGCAGCATATTGCAGAGATGTATAAAGAGTATCAAACATTGAGGCTGGCCAGAAAGTCCGAACAAGAACGAAAACCAACCGAAAAGACTAACGCGCATCACACCAACCATAATGTGAATTCAAGGACTAAACCCAAGAGTAATGAGTCAATAGAAGATACCAAATCCAAAGAAAATAACACTGAACCCAAAGAGCACAACTCTCCTCTTGCAAATGCTGAATTGGGTCCAACTCCCCAAGCCTTTGGCAAAGTTCTTCTGATATTCGACTACAGGATGACACCTCCAGATTCGTCACCTGTGAAGACTTCTGCACCAGTAGATGTATTCAGGACACCCACCAAGCTTAAGAAGATCTCAGGAAGTCCCTTGAAGTCGATGGCCTCGAATGCAATCGATAGTCCCAAGCCCGAAGCGGAGTTCAAGACACCAAAGAGCACAAAAAACGTCATGGCACGGTTGAGTGAACTTGCAAGTCCGAAGAAACTGGTAAAGACGGTGGCTGCCCAGTTACAAGAGCTTGCTGGGAAAGATAAAGGGATGGAAGGATATAACATTAAGGAAGAAACACATAAAGTGGAGGTACATAAAGAGGAGGCACAAGATGTGGCAGCACATCAACTGGAAGTACGTCATCTGAATGGCCAACTGAGCATAACTCAACTGATGACTGGTCTTATCAGTCCGAAGAAGCCGCAGCTGCAAGCATTTTCTATGAGTCCCAGCAAGAATCGTACTCTTCCAGCAACTCCTAATAAGTCAGGTATGAATGAGTTCACTGCAGGTACTCCTCAGTATCTTTCTGTAACATTTGAGTCATTTCCAAAGAAAGATCAAACCACGCCAGTCAAGCAGACATCTATGCCGTTTCTGGTCTCACCATCTCCATTAAAGCCGCACCGCTTCCTCACACGTAAACTCACTGATGTTTTCAACGAAGCACAGTCTATTGAACCATTGGATGAAGAGTTCGCATTCAATGAAGAGGTGGAGGAAGAAGTTGAGGACGAGGCAGAAAGGCCGTTGAAGAAAAAGAAGTACACGCAAAAACGTACAACGCGTAGATGGAAGATCAAGCCTCGCATGGGACCTGAGGAAGAAGATGATTTACAGACGAAGAACGTGCATGCTGAAATCGCCAAGATCGCCAAGTCTAAGGAAGATGAGTTCGACTCCTACATGAAATCCGAGGGTGAAGAACTGGAGAGTGAAAGCGACGATGGCGTATACAAGAGAGAGGTTCCGAAAAATACAAAGGGTATGAGAGCACCTATCAGCAATAATTTCCAGAGATCTCGGATCAATGACCCGAGAGCTAAGGCATTTAAGAGACGCATGAGAAGATGAGTTTTATAGATAATAGAAAAAGGTTTAACGGTTTGATAATGAATATAAGAAAATGTCATTGTAATCTAGTACATTAGAAAGATACTTATGTTGACCATAGTATCTTATAGTAAACTTACAATGCTAATAAACCTACCATTGTTGTCATACTAATATTGAACCATGCTCAACAACTCCCACTTAACTCCACTTATAGATAACAAATCATAATCCTTCTCATTCTATGCCTCAAATAGTATACCTGAACAAAGGGTTCTCTCTATCAGTCAAATCAGCAAACTCGCTGTTTTCACACACTTCGACCTTGGTCGCAGCCTTGTTTCTATTCATCGCCGTGTACGACACGAAAAGAGCAGCTAATATCAAGAATCCCACGGTATCACAAGAGATCATACAGATAATGGCTGTTTGGTAACGAGGTGCTTCCGTCGCGAGAAAGGTCTGTGGGCCAATCAAGTTGCCAATGCAATATCCCACTAACACAATTCCATTCACAGTTGTCTTCTTTGTGTGGCCTGCCACATTGGAAGATATACATGACAAGACACAAATGAAACCCATGGGCAAAAGCAGGAGCATAACGAACCCAACGTACATGACGGTATCGTTTTTGCTAAATGCAAGGAGGCAAGTGGCTATAATATTCAAAGCCATTCCAAACATTGCAATGGGGAGTCGCACGTCAAGATACAGCGCAACGAACGCTAATGCGGTACATCCAAGAAATTCTACTGCCCCACCAGGCATTTGAAGTAAAAGTGCACGCTCTGTAGTTGCCTTGAATCTTTCTCTGAGCAAGATGGATCCGAAATTGGTAACTCCACCATTTGGGATATTTGCAACCAACGCGTACAAAAACAAGAGATAGGTGTTTAGATCCTTGAATGCTTCCCGAAATTGATACCATTTGAATTGCTTATTTCCAAAGCCTTGTTGATTATCACGGATACGAGCTACCAAGGCCTTCTTATCTGTGCTCGTGAAAAACCACGCAGTAGCAGGTGTATCGGGCAAATGCACAAAAACCAATACACCTGAACAAATGCTCAATACGCCTGTTATCAAAAACATATACTTCCAAGGAGCGAGGTCTGGATTACGTTCGTACTTTACAATACCGTACGCTATTCCAGCACCACAGATGGCTCCAAATCCATTTGCCGAAAGCCAGAGAGTAGTCCGCAAAAACATCTCTTCTTTGCGGTAGTACTGACTCGTGATGATAACGAAGGCTGGTGTGATAATACTTTCAAACATCCCGAGCATACAACGTAATGCAATTAACCCAGAATAGTTGGCAGCTGCTTGTAAGCAAAGTACAGATCCCCAAAGAACCACAAATGCTGCCACACATTTCGCAACGGGGAACCTTTGCAAGATACGGACTGTAAACGCGGTGAAGAACAAATAGCCTAGATAAAAAGCCGAGCCCGTCCACGAGTACATATTCCCAGTCATCTTTAAGTCTGTTTCCAACCCCAAAATCGATCCAAATGAATTAGAGAGCTTATCCATGAATTGGATACAGTAGAGCAAACACACTACCGGCATCAAATAAAGGTCAATCTTCCACAATAGAGCACGATCACGAACTGTATCATACTTTAGGTCTCCTTCCACGACAATTTGCATAGCCTCATCAACATCAATGTCATTGAGTGAGTATGTTGTACCAACGCTTTGGGTAGATGTGCCATTTTCGATCTCGACTCCCTCAATTTGCAGCTTATTTTTGCAGTCAATTTTGCAATCAGAGGGTTGGTTTATGTCAAAGGTTTCGGAGCCTTCATAGTAGTGAATCATGGCGCTGATCTTTAGAATATGCCAGCATTGGGTTATTTATGGTGGTTCTAATTGCTGTGTAATGCGCTTCCTTGTTCGCGTCTATGACAAAGCCACTGGATGCAAACAAAGGGTTCTGAAGTAGGAAAATCAGGGAGGTAAAACAAACAACCAGAAATAAACGGTAGACGTTGACGTAAACCACAATAGCACTTGACAGTATGGATAACTAATATACTCCAAATGTAAAAGAATGGCTGGTAAATCGCTGATAATCACTTCATAATCATTGGTTTCACTGATAATCAGTGGTAAATCAAAGATACCAACTGCAAGCAATCACTGATAAGTAATCACTAGGGATGATTTGGGGCTCAAGGGCTGTCTACCTCCTTTCAATTCACATGATGTCTAGTAGTATCCGCCAACACCCGGCTTGAACGTTTGATGGGTGTAAAAGAGGAAAAATACGAGATAAAAATAGAAAGGGCGAGGCTGACGCGATGGAACTTTTTGTACAACCGGAGCCTCCTGCGAAGAATATTGATTACAAGATTGCTTGTGATTGCTTGTGATAGGTTTATCAATGTTATCTTGCTTTTGCGCTTTCAAAAGCCTCCAGTTAGAGAATATGTCCAGATATAGACGGACAATGTGATTTCTATATGGTCATTCAATCTTTTGTAATCTACATTGTGTGTATCCCCTGAATCTCTATTTCTATGGTATAGTTCTCCCTCCTCTCACTATGATGGCATTTCAACAAGCAACTCGTTCTGATCCGGATCGTATTCGAACTGCACTTTCTTCTTCCTGGCCAACTCATCGGCTGTGTTTTCAGCTGACTTCTCTGCTTCCAGTCCACGATAAACAGGCTTTTCCCATTTCTTTTTGTCTGCTTCATAGTCCCACACGTTTTTCGAGAGTTCCCTTTCTCCCGCGGTCTTCTCCAGCTTAATCTGATCTTCTAACTCCTCGATCTCGTTGTCCTCGTCTTCATTATCTTCCGCCACAGTTTTCTCCACCATTGACACCTTCCCATCACGAATCACCATTTCTACCACGCGTTTGCCTCTTCCTGTACGTATCTTTTTGTTTTCCAAATGCTTGCGTTGTTGACGCTCCTGCCTCTTGAGTTGTAATGCTCTCTCTGCTGGCAGAAGCCATGAGTTGCTACTACTCGAAGGCATTTCAAAGTCAGCGGCATTATCTATGATTCGCGTCCGTTCTGCACCCGTGGCTTGGAAATTGAGTAATGTGTCGAGACGCTCTTGCGCCTTGACGAGATCTGCATCCTCATTAACCCGTTCATACATTTTGAGAGCTTCTTCCTGTTTCTTCAACTCCTCTAATCTTTGCAACTCCTTCTGCCGGAGCTCGGCGGTCCTTTTTGCCTCTTCATCTGCTTTTTTCAAAGCCTTATCTTGAGCTTCCCACAAGTTTTCACCTGCTGTAAGCGCGTATTTAATGCCCTTACCTTTACTAAGCGCTGTTTTCTTGTCCTGTATCTTTTTATTGCCCGGGTTTTCTTGCTTAGCACTAATATCTTCTCGTTCCTGGCGTAAAACAGCGATGATCTCCAGACGATCCTTCTTATTGAGTAGATCTGCCCCACAATACAGGCATGGTTGTAAACCCTCTTTTGTACAGATAATTTTTCCGCAGTTGAGACAGTTCGGTGCAAGTTCAAAGAGAGGGTGCCTTGTTGCGTTACAATTACATACGCGGCGACCATCTTTCTTGGAGTTCTGCAACTCTAAATTCACCAAAATAGCATCAATATCCCGTAAATCTTCCACGTTCTTCTTCTTATTCTTCTTTTGTTGTTTCTGAGATACCAGGTTTGAAGGTTTGGCATCTAACAATTCCGACACCGTTTTCGATCCTGTCGACTTGTCAAGCCTTCCCTTAGTATGTTTTTTCTTCTCTGGTGCGGGACTTCCTCCCCATGCTGTTGATGATGCTAATGGAGTCGGTGGCTTTGAATCAACTCTATCCTGTTCCTCTGCTTCATGTTTAAGCAAAATGAACTTGGTCACAAATGTAAGAGCATCTTCCGATTCGCCAAAGAGATTGAGAAAATGTGCCTGTATCTCGTGATCTGTGGGGAGCGTGAGTGCAAAGTTGATGATCTCATTTATTGACTCACGGTCAAGTGGTAGTATCTCTCCAATTGCATTTGCAGAGTAGCTCTTTAACTTGGTGTAGCTCATGGCAATTTGCCTTCGAGTTGAGAAAGTTGCACTTTTATCTCGACTTTTACAGTTTTCGCTGCACGTTAAGAACCCAGCCTCATCTTCAAAGTTAACTTTTGTGGCGCCAAACATTCAATACCATCATGACCGATAGTGACGCAGTTAAAGCAAAATACGCTGAGATAGCTGCGCTACGAAAGGCTATAGCTGAACGTGATGCTAATACAGGAATATCAACAACATATACAGGCTCACAAACACCTCACTTCCCTTCGCGAAGAGGTGGTCTGATCAGAGGAAGAGCAAGATCTTATGGGCATCGACTGCCATATTCAAGACCAAATCATAGAAACATGGCCGTGGTCTTTGACATCCGCAAACCTGATATCAAAGCAGCAACAAATACTAACAATAGCAGCAACGAACAGAGTGCTTCCTCTGTTGAGACATCTTCTAATCCACAGCAGTCTGCCAACTGCCTGGTAAGTTCTATTCAGAATAGCAATCTGGAAGGTAATGCGCACTCAAATGAGCAAATCCAAAACAGTCTGACTGCAAACTCATCAGAGATAAATGGTCTGGCTGTAAATGGATCCGAGCTGAATAGTCAGACGGTAGATGGATCCGAGCTGAATAGTCAGACGGTAAATGCATCCGAGCTGAATAGTCAGACTATAAATGGATCCGAGCTAAACAGTCTGACTGCAAAATCATCTGAGATAAACAATGTAAACCAAATATCTGGCCAACCGAGTCTGAGTGCAGATCTGGATGGGCTGACGATCTCTGGTAATTCGACCGAACAGACGTATGTCACTCAAATAAGTCAAGGAAGCATGAAACTTGTGAGTTCTGACGCTTTTCAAAATGAACATGAGAGATCGTTGGCCATTGCACGTTTGAGATACCTCCAGCAGCTTAAGGCTAATGAAATGAAAAAACAGCTTGCACGCAAACAGAGAATAGCAAAGAACAAGGCTAAAACTGATGAACGGGACCGCGTTGAAATTGAAGGTATAAAATATGCCGTAACTAGAGAAGGAGACCGTCTTGTTCCTATAACTCTTTCGAACTCACAAACACAGGGAGTAGAATGGAATAATACTACTTATTCAAGGAAGAAAAATGGCATTTTGAAAAGGAGTTCTGGAAGATCAAAAGTGTATGTATATGGAGAAACGATCAAGATCGAGATCATATTTCATTACTAACAATATAGCACGCAAGAAGACAGATGTCGCTACTTTTCAAGGACCGGTAAGTATATTTTGTTATATTTCCATACTTTACTAACCTCAAGGCATGTGTCGCAAGGGAGCGCTTTGCAAGTATCGTCATGATACTTCACTTATTAAAGTTTGTCGTCAATATTTGAGAGGCAATTGTTATAACCGCAACTGCTTGTTCAACCACAATCTCACCGAATTTAACACACCCTTATGCAGATACTTTTTGGAGAACAAATGCTCCAATAGTAATTGCAACTTTTTGCATCATAAACCTCTCAATTATGACGACTTGAACTATGATATATGGATCTGCCGGCCGTTTGCAATTGGCGGTTGGTGTCCAAGGGGAAAAAAGTGTCTATTTATGCACGAATGGAATTGTCCTGACTTTGAAGAGGACGGTTTTTGCCCAAGAGGAAAATCGTGCACCTTAGCACATCCAATTACTAAAAGAACGCAGGAATTGATGTTGAACCTGAAGAAGTACGTGCGCACAGAGAATGAAGTTGACGAAGTGTTTGTGGATTCTGATGAAAAGAAAAGAGTTGTGCAAAGTTCATATACTGTCGATCCTCAAGCTCTCTTTGACAAGCCGACTTTGGATGGCAAATATGAAGCTTATATCGATGTTGAGAGTACCGGAGATATGAATACATTCCGTGAAAACTCTCAGTTCTTGATCATGGACTCCAGTGAAGAATCCAGCGATGATGAACCTTCTGATACCTTGCAAAAAAAACGACGATTATGTGGATTTTGTTTAAACTTCCGCTTAGTCTCTAGAATATAGAAAAGAATATATAGTGGGTTACCACGAAAAGAATGTAGTGATTCAAGAGTGCTAATGGAGGGATACTGTGCTAAAAGATGCTGTGCTAAAGGATGCTGTGCTAAAGTGAAGGGCGTTATGTTAATGAGATGTAGTGATGGAATATTAAACCGGAAATTAGAGAAATGGTCTTTTTTGAGGACTTATCGAATTGGAAAAATTCCTAGAAAAATTGCTGCAAAAATACGTTGTTCATTAACTATGAACCGCCAAAGTAATTTCTTCTCTTAACTTTCCCATTGTATTAGTACCTTGTAGGCTTATGATATACCTAGTTACTTTTGAATACAAATTTCCCGTTACAAATGGTGTCTTCACGGGTTCAATCGATTTCACTACACTCCTCTAACAAGAATAAATTTACACAAAAAAAATGGCTGCAAGCGTTAATTCCTTCTTTCAAATATCAACTGCCACATCTGTCTCCATGACCACTGGTGTCCCTTTTGATGTTTCCAATCCTCCCGAAATGATCCCATTAGCTTCTTATGGTGATAAGTTCCAAAGTATAAGCAATTTAGGGAATGGGAGCTTTGGGTCTGTTGAACTTGCTAAGTACAAAGGTGATAAGGCAAAGTTAATGGAAGTAACTCAGGCAAAAATTGATACAATGATGGATCCTTTAACAGAAGCTATGTCTAACTCGACGGGATTAGCTGCTATAAAGACCATGAAGAAGAAGTTACCCCAACTGATTGATTACATGCGTGTGAAGGAAGTTCGATTCATCTTGGCTATCCCTTCACATCCTTGCTTAGTTCAAATTTACGACATGTTTATTGATGATATAAGCTTCCAGCTCCACATTGTTATGGAACCCATGAGCCAAAACTTATACCAATTGATGAAGGCTAGGAAGCATGCCCAATTTTCTGTCATTACTCTTCGCTCTATACTTAGTCAAGTTTTGGCTGCAATTCAACATATCCACAAATACGAGTACTTTCATCGTGATGTTAAACCTGAAAACATTTTGGTGATTTCAACACAACAATACTATGGATCTAAAAGTGCAATTCCTCCTCATAAGCGGAATGATAACTATGTTGTCAAATTAGCCGACTACGGTCTTGCTCGAAATATCCATAATCTCAAGAACTATACCGCGTATGTATCAACGCGTTGGTACCGTGCCCCAGAAATATTATTGCGGCAAAAGTGGTACTCTCGTCCAATTGACGTATGGGCGTTCGGTGTCGTTGCTGCAGAAGTTGCTAACTTTGCGCCATTGCTCCCTGGGTCAAACGAACTCGATCAAATATGGCGTACATTAAAGATTTTGGGGTCTCCTAATGAACCTGTATCAGATTCCGTCCAACGAAAGCTTGGTTTGAAATCTCCTCCTCTTGGGGGATACTGGGATTCTGCACGTGAGTTAGCAGGGAAGCTCGGTTTCCTCTTCCCACCTTCTGAGGGTGTACGTTTAAAGGATCTTCTCCGCAACCCTCAACAAAAGAGCTTAGCCGAAGTCATAAAAGCATGCCTACAGTGGGACCCCAGAGCTCGTCCCACAGCCACTGCCCTATCAAATATGGCTTACTTCAAGTCCACGCTAGCAGTAGAAGCCTACATAAACCCAGATCGGGCTAGTAAGAGCTTGATAAAGGAAAAATCAGGAAGCTTAAAGTCACGGCTTACCTCACCATTTGAATTCAGCGGTAACATCTTGCACAAAAGTCACAATGGTCCCGTTGCACCTGTTAAAAAGCTTCGGTTCGACTTGACTCCAGAGCATATCGTATCACCCACAAGCACATCTATGAAGGAGAACTTTTTGGATAATGACTCGTTTGCCGGTCTGGATGACAATGGTGATTACTTCCTTGAAGATGAAGATGGAGTGTTCAATAATTTCAGTGATGATAATGTGGATATCGAACAATTCGAGTTTGTAAAGCCATTATCGAATGGAAAACCCCCGAAGGAATATATCCCCGAAGAATTTAATGAAGTGCAATTCCAAGATAGTGCACTTATGTCTCTTGAGTACCCTGGTGACAATGGCTCCATGTTAGAATTCGATGATGTCTGTCAAGTATACGACAGTGAAACCAATCAAGCAACGGACGAAAGAGAAGGAGAGTATCTGTGGGATATGAAAGGTAATGATGATGTTGGTCTGGACCATAACTGGAATCTTAACAATGTTGCACAGGGTAGCATTTTCCAAGATGATGATGGGAGTGTTGATGCTGATATCTCGTTTGGTAGTACTAAAGAAATCGCTGGGTAAAATACGCTATAAATAATTACCCCAGAAAATATATTTGCACTAAAGTAATCATATGAATCACAAGAATTACGATCGTAAGTCTTAGATTTTGAATTACAACCAGCAACAACAAGAGATCTAATGTGTATATTGCTTTCTACGACAACACATCCAGATTATCCATTGATCATACTCTCGAATAGAGATGAATTCTTTGTACGCCCCACGAAATTGGGTCATTTTCGACCGCTGAAGTGTGGTGGCAAGATTTTGTCTCCTTTAGATTTGGCCAGAGAAGAACACGGAACATGGATTGGAGTAAAAGGAAGTCACCATGATGGTAAGCGCCTTCATAAACCGAGGATCGCCATTCTTCTTAACTACAGAGAAGATGGTCTGGCGCAATTTACGAGTGAAGTTTCACGTGGTATTTTACCATTGGCATTCCTCGAGCTGCCACACGAAGATGACTTGAAATGGCAAGATGATATTCGAGAAAATAACGTTGAACTTTCGCGGATTGGAGGCTTCACGCTTGTTTATGGAAGTGTGTGTGTTGATCCAAAAACACACGAAATTGATCATTTGAAGTTGATAAGCAACAGAGGACATCGTGGTACTGTTCATGATAAGAATAGCGAATATAAAAAGTTTGAGCATACATTTGGTGTTTCTAACTCTCTCTTTACGGATCCATGGAAAAAGGTGGAAATAGGTACTGCTGCTTTAGAAGCTGTCGCAGCAAAAGGGTTGACACAAGATGAACTTGTAAAGGAATGTTTTTCGGTTCTCAGTGAGGATACCTACGATAAGACAGTTAAGAAGAATGGAACGTGGGAAGAAAAATTAATGGAATTACGAAACTCAGTATTCATCCCACCATTGGATACTGGTTTTCTGCCAGCAGAGAACAAGACCTTGGGTAGATGGTATGGTACAAGAACCCAAACGGTTATTTTGGTGGACAAAAAAGGCAGTTTGCATTACTATGAGAGAGATTTGCATAACTCGGATACCGATGAAGTTAACGAGGATACTACGGTTAGATATTATGAATTGGAGTAGTGGAGTAAAAAGTGTAAACGTATGGGATATCTACATAATACACACGAAAGTTGTGTGACTCATGAAGTAGTTTCCTGTATCTCTCTACTAGTATCTTTCAACACCTTGATAATTCCTTATCTCTTATGATTTCTTGTCTATGATTCTCTCTTATGATTCCTTGTCTATAATTCCTTGTCTATAATTCCTGTATATTAATCAATTTTCTGTCATTTATTGCCGATTGGACACACTATAGGAATGTCAATCCAACCATTAGAGGGTTTTCCTTCTACATCTGTTTACAATGTACCACCCAAAGTAAATGGTCATAATTCTGTATTAGTGTTCATTCCTGGTAATCCTGGACTTGTTGAATTCTACACCACCTACTTGAATTTAATCCAGAAGAAGTACCCAACACTAGAGCTTTTCTGTATGAGCCATGCTGGATACGATACCCTGACCGAAGCAATTGGGAATCCATTTACACTCTACGATATCGACTTCCAGATTGAGCATAAATACCAGATTTTGAAGCTGCTCATCTTAGAAAAGACTGAGAACCAGAAATCGGTAGACTTGTTCATTATGGCTCATAGTTTTGGTTGTTATGTGCTTCCTCGAACAATTCGCAAGTTGTTAGATGATAAGCAGTTGGATGGTCGCTTTAAGATCAAATTTATTGGAAACATCTGTCCAACATTCACGGATATTGCAATATCAGACTCGGGTGTGACATTTACACGCCTTTTCGCCGTCTTACCATTCTTGGCCGATATTGCCGTTTTAGTATCGGCATTTCTTCAATGGATTTTCACGGAAGCTATATTAAGGCATATCATAGGTGCTAAGTTCGTAGCTCGGCCAAAAGAAGAAGATGATGCACTGTTGGAAGGTTGGGAAAATTCTGTTACTGGTTGTTATCATTTATTTCGTAACACCAATATTGTGAAGCATTCCTTGAAACTAGCAAAACATGAACTTGAAATTATTGGTAAGGATGAAGAAAAGATATATGATTGGTATATTGAGGAGTTCCCTGATGTCCATGATTGTGTTTTATGGAACTTTTTCGAAGGTTCCGATCACTGGGTACATGATTCACTGCGTGACGCAATTTTAAAGCGGTATGCTCATGAGAAAAATAGAAATGTCCAATTCATAGTGGACAGTACTGGTATTACCCATAGCTTTTGCGTAAACCAAAGTGTTGAGTTCTCCAAAATTACAGTTGAAGCTTTAGAGCCTTTTTTTCCACAAGCTTTGTGATGTGATCAAAGGGCATTAGAACATTGGGATTCCACATACTTTGGACTTCCTATTTAGAATAAATATCAATTTCAAGTCGGGTAAAGTAATAGAAGTTGAAGTATTCATTTCCTAAAAGATATAGGAGCAAAGTTTATTTCAATTTGAACCTTGTTTGGTACGAGTATGTAGTAAGCTGAATGTTCTAAGATAAACTTATACGTTAATGTGTGGTTGTGATGTCACCTGAATTTCAGTGTTAAGACTATGCAGTATGCTGTCTATATGTGTCTTCGTTATTTCTCAACATTTCTCGAGTAAGTCGTTATCACACAGTCTAACGTACAATTTGGCCACACAAAACAACATGTCTCCTACACAGTGTTCCATCATACTTGACTCAATCTGGCTTATAGCTAGGATGCAGATACCGGGATATAATGTCTTGAAATCAATTTTCAATTACCATAACTCTTTAATTACCATGACTCTTCAATTGCCCTGACTCAAAATCACCACGACTCAAAATCACCTTGATTGAAAATCACCTTAATCATTTTGACTCAAAATCATCGATAAAAAATCACCCTAATCATTTTGACTCAAAATCATCCATAAAAAATCACCTTAATCATTTTGACTCAAAATCATCCATAAAAAATCACCTTAATGATTTTGACTCAAAATCATCGACTCATCGCCTCAAAATTATCTCCTAAAAGTCAACGACTCAAAATCACTTCGACTAAAAAATTACAACTCAATTAATGAAGATTATGTCACTATAGGTACGTGATGATACAAAGTCAAAGTTTCTTTACAAATCCGATTGCTGAAAGACATTCCTCTTAATTAATAGCCACATAGACAACCTCATCAAGCAATTGCACTCAATTGAATGATGACTTCAACTAAGTAAGATCACAAAATAGATGCCTTTTGAGTACTCTCTTGTTAATAGGCTAATTTCGTTTAATTTTCAACAATATAAATCTCGTAAGTATATTGCCGTTCCTTTTAACAGGCGTTGATAAAATTGAAAATCTTTACCCAAAGCACATACGATTATTCTTGAATGCCCCCTAACCCCTTATCTCTCATTCTGGTCCAATGATTTTACTCTCTTACTGGGACTTTTCAAAAGAATTGGAACTCATCCTTAGAACTGTCATATAAAAGCCTATGACCTATTGGTGCACAAACCTGTAAACCTGTTGGGTTGGTTTATTAGTTCAAAAAAACGCCCAATAAAACGTTATTATCTGACTTTGGGTGTTTTTTTGACGGCTGACATGCATACCGTAAACTTTATTGTGTAACAATTTGCCGTGATTTAACCCAAAGCCTTTGATTATCAGAGCCAAGATGACTACGAGTCATCACCAAAAAGTTTTTTTGCGCGAAAATTGAGTCAATTGGGAGTCAAGTTGGGGAAAAAAAGTAGAGTGGATTAGTACTCTTCTCTACAATATAAATACGGCACGATAGCAGGATATTTCACAACCATCAAAAGCAAGATGTCGGATTCACTGATTTCTAAACATGACGAAGAAGCTTTCGTTTATGAGCAAACTCAAGAAGAGAAGAAACAACTTGACCGCATCTATCGCAAGTTGGATCTCAGAATTATTCCAGCTCTTTGGTGTATGTACTTCCTTACATCATTTGGTTCCAGTGCTTATGGTAATACGCTCACCATGAACGTGAAGCAAGGTCACTCTTTGTCTCAGCAGTTACACCTTACATCGCATGACACTTCTGTTGCGTCTGCTCTTTACTATGTTGGTTATATCATTTTTGACGTGCCTATGAATTTAGTCATGACAAAGGTCAGTCCGCAATCCTGGTTAGCAAGAATTGTTATCACTGTGGGTGTTGTCTACACATGTTACCACTCGTTGACGAATAACCATGGGTTAATTGCCATACGTTTTATTTCTGGTATGGTTGGTGCTGGTACCTGGCCAGGTATGAGTTATTACATTTCTCTTTGGTACCCGAACGAAAGATCTACGAGAAGAATTGGTTACTACTTTACGGCTGCTCAAATCTCAGCAGCTGTGGCTGGTTTGGTTAGTGCTGGTATCCAAAGAATCGATGGTGTTCATGGTAAGAGTGGTTGGCAATGGATGTACCTCATTTACGGTGTTATCACCATTGCTGTCGGTATTTCTTTGATCTGGTGGTTACCTGACAGACCATTTAAAGAAAAGGATATCAATACTACTAACAAGTGGAAGAAGTTTTACTACAAGTTCATGACTTCTCCACATCCTCTTAATGAACAAGAGAGTGCTCTCCACAGAAAAGATATTGAACACAGATACAAGTTGATCTCATGGACTTGGAAAGATGTCGTCCAGATTATTACAGACTTCCGTATTTGGCCAATTATTATCATGTACTTTGGTGTTGTTGGTACCGGTTTCGGACTTGCTGTCTTTGGTACCACCATTATCAGTGTTAACAACCCCAAATTGAGTTCTATTGATGTTTCCCTTCTTTACGCTCCTATCTGGTTATTTGATCTTGGAGGAATTCTCACCATTACTCCATTCGCTGACAAGTATAAGCGTTTACGCGCTCCCATCTTTAGTGGTGCATGCTGCATTATTATCTGTGGTCTTTGTGTTACAACGTACGCAAAGGGTCCTTGGAGTCGTTATGGTGGTTTACTCATTTCTGGTTATGGTCTTGGACCTACTGTGCCTATCTGTATGTCGTGGTCTGCAGAAATCTTTGCCGAAAGATATGGTGATGTTGGTGCAGCTGTCAGTGGTGCATTGGTTAGTGGTTTGGGTAACCTTGGTTCTGTAACTGCTACTTATGCTTTATACTCTGGTTGGCCTGCTGACAAAAAGCGCTTGTACAGAGACTCAAACATGATGCTTGTTGTGATGTTGGGTGTCAGTATGATGGCTTCGGGTCTCTGCTTCCTTGTCAAGGATAAGATTCGTCAAAAGAAGGATCTGGAGGAGGAAATTCTTAAGGACTAAATCGAAGTCTTATAAGAAGTAATGATAGAGAAGGCTACCTAGTAGCAAGTGAAGTCTATCTATAATGGCAAGTGAAGACTACAATAATGAGAGAGAAGACTACGATAATATGATGAGAGGTTATTATAGACATTTCCTAAAGAGAACGCCAACTAGTTAATTCCTAATATATATATGGTCGTCTCGCTTAATATAAATTATTAACTAACCAAAGGGAACGAATAGAACAACGATACGGTTGATATAGTGTCTTCAAACTTGGCTTTCCTCTCCCTTTACTTCACATGTCGTTGGTGCTTACATAATATCAGTGACAAAACCTCTAGAAATTTTCTATAATCCATGTTATCATGTTCCACAACTCGTACAAAGAAACCTACTCATATGATAAGAAAGGACGACTGAGGAAAAAACAAGACATACCTGGTACCTCTGTTCTTTCGGTGAATACAGATGGAGACTCTCCACCAAAGGAAGACCTGACCAGCAATGCCCCTGGTAAGTTAGGAATGGTGATGAAGCTAGAGCAACCTCCTCAACTAAAGTCGCAAAAGAAGCAAAAGACTAGCCCTTCTGTCAACAATGCAAATGTACACAACTGGGAAGGACAAACTCACCTAGTGTTTGCTTTGGGCAAGAATAATGACTTGAATGTGCGAAGCAGTGTGGTTCCAGGCACATCCAAAATCCGCATCAGTAAGCCAAAGAGAACAAAACGGCAAAAACAAGATCTACAACCTAGTTCTTCGAAGGGAGCTGTAACGAAGGTAATGACAACGAATAAGAAATGATTGGTTATAGGAATTCAAATGATTTATTATAGATTAGGTGTAATTTGACCCTATGGTGAATTCTTCGTTCGCACATATATTTCTACTGTTGCTCAACGGAAGCTTAGGGAAAAAATAAAAAATAATGACTCCTAGGCGGTTCGAACGCCTGCATCTTTACGATAGTAGAACTTGAGTCTACCGCCTTAACCACTCGGCCAAAGAGCCATTTGTTATTGTACTCAAAAAGTATCTTAATATTAAGCGACAAACTTAACGTAATATGTTGTAATATAAAAATTTTGAAGGTTTCATCAATAAAATTGTTCGTAAAACTGTTAGCAAACCTACTGTCGTGCTTCTCCTTGGGATCTCTCTTTTAACGATCCGAAAGTTGAAAGCACAGACTACGGACTTCCTGCTTGCACTGTAAAAATCAATGTACTGTATGCAGGATTAATATTTTCAATACCTTTGAGGTTCAGATTAGATTTTGAGGAAAACAACAGCCGTCCGTTCAAGATGAATTTGGTGATCTTTTTGGCACTTCTAGTGGCTGTGCTTGGCAAATCATATCCGTTATACTACATCACTGATCCTGAGGTGATGAAAGCTTTCAATGAAGGTTGGCTTGCAACTGCATCATTGGATGAGCTTCGCAAGATCGAACTTGATTGGAATGTGTGGAATGAGGTGGTCGACGATAAATTAAGTCAGGCAACTGGATTGAAGAGATATTTGCAGACCAAGAGCGGGACTTTGAACCAAATCGCGGCCAAAGTCAATCTTATTGATTCAAAGACTGTCGAATGGATTAGTGATCAGCAAGTATCCAGGGAATATTCTACCTATGACTTGTTGGCACTGTATGCTCAGAACGCAGCTTCTTGGTTTCAAGAAAATGAAGAGCTTGAGTGCGCTGTTGGTGTCAATGCAAATGTTATAGGGGACTCTATCAACTTCACGGTGTGGACTATTATTGGAACGAACGGTCATTGTGCACTTGATTTTGCATCAGCAGCACAGGCTTTAGTTGGTGCTAATTCAACATACCCACCTAGTGGATCTGGTTGGAAATCCATAGTTTGGTAAGGATAGACTTTAATTATATGCGATCTTCTTTGTATGGTGGCTTCATGAAGACAAAATTTGTAGTCCAAACCTTCAAATATTGAGAATTATTGACAATTGGGATCAGATGCAACTCATTTGAAGCTAATAACTTGCTTGATGGGAGGTTTGAGATATGGTATTAGCGTTCATCCTCTCCATATTTTGCTTCTCGTATAGTCTTTTGTATAATTTGGGCGTGTGGCGTAGTTGGTAGCGCGTTCCCTTAGCATGGGAAAGGTCTCGGGTTCGATTCCTGACTCGTCCATTTCTTTTTTTTTGCCATCTCATCGAAATCTCTTGATATAAAACGAAAAAAAATAGATTCTAAACATTTAACATTATGGCTAACAACTCCAACGACACCTCTGCGACCGACAAGTCGCAGTTGGCTTTTTCTGAACAGCACTACTTCACGTCATATGATCACTTTGGTATCCATGAGGAGATGTTAAAGGACACCTCGCGTACCTTGTCGTACCGCTCCGCGATGTATAAGAACAAGCACTTGTTCAAGGACAAGGTGGTGTTGGATGTCGGTTGTGGTACTGGTATTTTGTCGATGTTTGCCGCCAAGGCTGGTGCCAAGCACGTTTACTCCGTGGACATGTCCAACATTATCGAGAAGGCTCGCGAGATTGTGTCTTTGAACGGATTTGACGACAAGATCACTTTGTTGCAAGGTAAATTAGAAGACATTGAATTGCCTGTGAAGGAAGTTGACATCATTGTTTCTGAGTGGATGGGTTACTTCTTATTGTATGAGTCAATGTTGGACACTGTGTTGTATGCCAGAGACAAGTACTTGGTGAAGGGTGGTTTGATCTTGCCAGACAAGTGTACGATGCACATTGCTGGTATTGAAGATGCTCAGTACAAGGATGAAAAAATTCACTACTGGGAAGATGTGTATGGTTTTGACTACTCTCCATTCATTAAGGTTGCGATGGTTGAACCATTGGTTGACACTGTGGACAACAACTCATTGATTACCACACCACACCAATTCTTTGAATTTGATATCAACACTGTGACTGCAGAGGAACTCGCATTCCACCGAGAGTTCAACTTGCGTGCAATTGATGATGAGATGTGCCACGCATTCATTGTGTGGTGGGATGCTACTTTCCCTGGTGATGAGAAGATTGTATTGCCTACTGGGCCAATGGCACACTACACCCACTGGAAGCAAACCGTTTTCTACATGGACCAGGTGTTAGACTTGCGCAAGGGTGATATCATCAAGGGTAAGATTTCCAGCAGAAGAAACCACCAGAACCCAAGAGAGTTGGACATCGAAATTGGCTGGGAATTGGAGACCACCGCAGGTGACACTTCCAGAGAGCAGAAGGGAAAATACAACTACTTCATGAGATAGGCATAGATAGCATAGATATGGATCATAGATGTTTGGTTAGTAAGTTACACAAAGGATATGAGATGAGCATGAAATGAGAATAAAAAAAGCACACAATCGCACAAGGCTATAGAAAAGTTTCCTAATCTTCGATAAGAGTGATGTGAGAGTTGGAAGATGGTTTGCAATAATGATCTAAGTTTTGTCTCTTTTTAAATATAGACATTCTACTTTGTATTAATAAACCTTACATGTAGAGTCTATTGCTTTATTCATGACTATTACGAAAATTGTGCTTCTCTTGTCTTGATTTCATTGCGGTCTAAATTTTGTGGCAAATGTTTCTTGCTCGTAGAGCTACACGACCAATTTATCGAACATTCATACGAAACATGAGTAAAACAGAAGACGAATGGAGAGCTGTTCTCAGTCCAGAGCAATTCCGCGTGTTGCGTCAGCATGGAACTGAACGCCCAAATACTGGCGAGTATAACAATAAGCCACCCACTGAAAATGGTGTATATGAATGTGCTGGATGTCTGCAGCCATTATACAAGTCACTGACCAAGTTTCTTTCACACTGTGGTTGGCCCGCATTCTATGATGCGATCCCAGGGGCACTCAAGATCTACAAGGACAGTCTGTTTGGAATGGTCAGAGAGGAGATGCGCTGCTCAAACTGTGATGGTCACTTGGGTCACATTTTCAGAGGTGAAGGATACAAGACCCCAACAGATGAAAGACACTGCGTGAACAGTGTTAGTATCAAGTTTAAAGAGTAGGAGAGGATAGAGTTGATGGGAAGGAGAATGATAGATGGGAAGGAGAATGACAGATGGAAAGGGAGATAGATGGAAAGGAAGATAGATGGAAAGGGAGATAGATGGAAAGGGAGATAGATGGAAAGGGAGATAGATGGAAAGGGAGATAGATGAAGGAATTTAGATGGGAACGATAGATGAAATGAGATATGAGATGGATGGGTAAATATCAAATGAATGACCAATTGATCATAAGTGTATTTTTAGATAGCCAGCTTTAGTATAACCTAATTAAAACTACATGTGTTTCTCGTGTTAATACGTTGAATAAGTCTGATTGTTTTCAAATACCTTCAGTTGCCCTCATTAATAAACGTATGGGAAAATGACATTTCTCTTCAACTTCTTGTAGTCATCACCAAAAGTCTTCAAATACTTCTTGTGTCTCTTCACTGCCCATGCAAACATGGTGAATCCACCAGTTGCGAGGAAAACCCACAGCGACCAGTTACCAATCAAAACCGAGTAAACAGTCCAGCCCAAAATCTCAAAGAAGTAGTTAGGGCATGATACAAGGTCAAAACCGTAGCCATAAGGAATAGCATACTTCTTTGGATCCTTCTTTCTCAAGTCGGCCAAGGTCTTGTGAGCTTTGAAGTTAGACAATTCACACACAGTCCAAGCCAATGTCAATGCCCAGTTATTAGCAGCAGGGAAGTCGTTCGTGTGGAACAAGAAGCGAGTCAAGAAGTTGGCACTTGGAGAGACGGCTGGAGTAGCATATGAAAATACAGAGATCAACAAGCCACCCAAAATCCAATAGTGTGCAGAGTTCCTAAAGATGAACGATGCTGGCATGGTTGCGTTGGAGAAAACGTGCAAGTAAATGGTCTCAATTTCTCTCTTCAAGAAGTGCAAGAATGCAAGCCAGACAGCAAACTTCTGGGTTTGGGTTGGTTTGTAAGGACCAAATCCAACGCCATAAGTGGTAGCAATATAGTAGAACAAGGGGTGGATTAAAAGAGGTCCAAGGTACTCAACAACATAGACCAATCTCCAAGAAAGTTGTGGGCCAAGGTCCTTGGCAAAGAATTGCACTGACTTGGCTTCGTGAGACACGCCAGCATCGATCAATTTCTCATCGACAGGCAATGGCACTTGTTTCCCATCAACCAATTGGGTCAAACGGATACGATGAATAGACTTGTTGTTATTTGCTTCGCTGATCAAGCGGATCAATTCAGCCACATTGTCAGAAGGTTCAAGCTCGTCCGTAGAGAAGTCAATGAGAGACTTAGAGCGAGATTTCACGTCGATGTTCACCATTATGTTCTTGTGGGAGAAAGCAAAGAAGGAGTTTTCACGCACGTGATGTATATGCACGAATTTCCAGAAACTTCTGAGGATTTTCGCCACTTGAAGGAATCAGTCGAACGAATCCTTTTTTCACACACTACTTGAAAATGTCTGATTGGGATTCTGTTACTATCATCGGCCAGAAGGCCAGAGTTGGCGGAGGTGGTCCAAGACAGCAGGTTGCCAAGACCTCTGCTCAGTTGAACGCCGCTAGAAGAACCGGAGCCGTGTTGAAC
This sequence comes from Kodamaea ohmeri, assembly GCA_004919595.1. Lineage (NCBI taxonomy): Eukaryota > Fungi > Ascomycota > Pichiomycetes > Serinales > Debaryomycetaceae > Kodamaea > Kodamaea ohmeri. The sequence continues at coordinate 1,193,495 of SKFK01000002.1, forward strand.
ACTGAAAAGAAGTACGGTACTTCCAACGTCAAGTCCAACCCTGAGGGTCAGAGATTGGCCAAGTTGGATGACACTGATGGTGTTGTTGCCGTTAAGAAGTTAGACTTGAGTGTTGGTAAGACTATCTCCAAGGCTAGACAAGAGAAGAAGCTCACCCAGAAGGACTTGGCCACCAAGGTTAACGAAAAGCCAAATGTCATTAACGACTACGAAGCCGGTAGAGCTGTTCCTAACCAGCAGCTCTTGGGTAAGTTGGAGAGAGCTTTGGGTGTCAAGTTGAGAGGTAAGAACATTGGTGAGCCATTATTCCCGAAGAAGCTGTAACTGTGTATGTAATTAACGATTATGACGGCAAGTTTGTAGAAGGGGTCACAGAATTTAAGATTAGAGGGTTTGGATGTGGATAGAGCAAAGTTCTGGATTCAGGAGTATACATGGTTGAGTAACAGGATTGAGTAAGGAGGGTTGAGCAACAAGATCTAGTATGATTGAGTCAACAAGATCGAGTAACCCAAAGGAAATTCAGGGATGATTGATCCATGGAGTCACCAATGGGAAAGTTATCTCATTCAGCAAAAATCTACTAATGTCGAGAGACGGCACCGTACCAACAGTCGAAAGTAACAATCTGAGGACCCGTCACAGTGTACCCTCAAGAGTGTTCTTTACATAAAGAGTGTTCTTTACATAAACAGTGTTCTAAACAGTGCTCTTGAACAGTGATCACAAATAAACAGTGCTTTTGCACCTTTCTTCATCCAAACAATGATCTTGAGCAGTGTAGTTCATATAAGTAATGTTCTTGTATCTCAAGTGGTCTTCAAAGTGGTCTTCATAGAGCACTTGAAAGTCTTCTTGCTCTTCACAGTGTTCTTTGACATTGACAGGGTTCATGCATTCAAATGCTTTTGTGATTATGGTTGACTTTATACCTATGGATATATTCCATCACATTGAACAATTTCTGATTAGAGAGTAACTCTCTTCATCGTTATCTTTAGATAATTTGTTCCCTACTATATACTACTAGACAAGCACCCATAGATACAGCTATATTTTTTTTCTGGTTAGACCTTCTTTTCACGCCCGACGGCTATTCATTACAAAAGTAATGTTGAGAAAGTCCGAAGGTCTAGAACTGCATGGTGATTATTCATTCTTCGTCGATGTATTGTTTACTTGTGTTGTGCTCTTATCGATCATCAAATTGACGCAATTCTGATCAGATCCCAAAACGGAAAACTTAACCGTGAAATGAGATAAAGAATTCCCTATCTATGAGACTTGAAGGGTAGATGGCACTCAAAATACCTCGGGTACGATGCCAGCCGAATTACGCTGGATCGTTGTGCGAACAAACGTTCCGGCATCGAACGCTTCAAATTTGTAAGCATGTCAAACCTAAAATACTAGCCCATCTACATTAGGCATTATTTTCAGGACGATGTGTTAGATGCCATGTTTAAGCTATACTTCAACTAAAACGCTTCATGAGCTTCAAGAGCTTCAAGATGTTTCAAGATTCTTGTACTTCAGATGTGTGCTTTACACTGCAGATACTATCTTTATCTAGTATATTCAGTATCAACTGCTACTCTATAAATACTTACAACTTGCTGTCGTCACCGAAAGCCTTGTCGAAACCAGTGAAGACGAATCTGTATCTAACGTCACCCTTGTCGACTCTAGTCAAGGCGGTGTTGCAGCCCTCCTCACCGATCTGGATCTTCTCGATCCAAGGTCTGACGTTCTTCTTAGCGGCGATCTCGAACATCTTCAAGGCCTCCTCCTTGGAACCCAACAAAGAAGTACCGAAGTTACCACCAGCACCGAAGAAAGACAAGGCGTGGAAAGAGAAGTTGTCGTTAAGGGTTGGGATACCAACAGTCAAGAACTTGCATCCGACCTTCAAGGCAGCGAAGTATGGAGACATGTCAAGGTCAACACCAGAAGCACAAGAAAGAACCAAGTCGAACTGTCTGCTGTATCTCTTAGCCCAGTCCTTGTCCAGACCAGTAGCGATGAATTCGTGAGCACCCATTTTCAAGGCATCCTCCTTCTTAGAGTCAGTACGCGAGAAAACGACGACCTTAGCGCCGATAGCGTTAGCGAACTGGATGGCCAAGTGACCCAAACCACCAAGACCGATGATACCAACGGTCTTGCCGGTGGCATCGTAGCCGACATTTCTCACCAAAGGAGAGAAAACAGTCAAACCAGCGCACATCAATGGAGCAGCAACCTCAGACTCCAACTCATCTGGGATTGGGAAGACGAACTGCTCATCGGCGATGGAGTGCGAAGAGTAACCACCCTGAGAAACGTAGTTGTTAGAGCGGACATCCACATTGTTGTAGGTACCACAGCTCTTGTTACAGTACTGCTCGTTGTTGTTCTTGCAGTCCAGACACTCTCTACAAGCACTAGACTTAGCACCGATACCGACTCTCTGGCCGACCTTGAAGTTCTTGACGGCATCACCAACAGCGATGATGTGACCGACGATTTCGTGACCGACAACCAAGTCCTTTCTCTTCAAAGAACCCCAGCCACCCTGAATGGTGTGAAGATCAGAACCGCACAAACCACAGCAAATGTTCTTCACAACCACATCATTTGGGTTGATCTGCTTTGGCTCGTACTCAACGAGCTTTGGGTGAGCCCAGTTGTTGGCGTCATCGACACCGAAACCTTTGAAAACTTTTGGAACAGTAGACATTGCGAAATATGCTGGATTGAAATGTCGACGAGGTCTTGACTTAAATATATGAATTCGTGATACAAAAACGGCCGCGAAACACTGCCATTTTGGTGCTTAGTAATTTTAGGTATTGGGTACCACACGTTGCGTGCTCATAATGATTTTTCAACCTTCGGCACAAACGTTCCAGGCGCCGAGCATCCGATTAAGAGCAGACTTGACGATTTGCTTATAAACATATGCGGTCGTAAAGCCCTCTTCAAGTTACCTGTTTATGCTAGAGGCTGAGTTTTAAGCCTATTTAGGTAAAACGGTAATGTTGGTGACATTGACAGCTATTATGAGCATAAACATATGCTGTATTATTGCGTAGACCAGGAGTGCACGGCGCATCTCCGAGGTTATGATCGCACAATCCGATTGGGTTTAAGATTGCGATGACGGTTGCTGGTTTGAAGCATCGGTGTGTCCGAAACAGTCCAGTGTGGCATCGACTTCATGTGAAATATGCAGGTGTAAAGTGGAGGATCAAGTATGGAAGGTAAGACCATTCAAAGGGATGTAAAAGCAATTTAGGTGTCTCTGCAGTTGATTTGTAAGCGTGGAGATGGTAGGCAAATACCTAGGTTGTAGGTTTATAGGACTAAAACTAGTGACCAAGGTGGCATGGTTATGATGAAGTTTATTAATGAAATATATTGGATGTCATGACTAGATGAGGTCGTCAGGGATGTCGTCATAAATATCATCGATGTCGTTATGGATGTCGTAGATGTCGTAAATGTCGTCATGAATGAAAGGTAAGCGTGGTGATGATAATAAGGAAGTTGATCAATGAAGAATCATTGAGATGATGTTAATGGTGAGGACTTGTAATGGTGAGGACTTGTAATGGTGAAGAATTCTTAATTATGAAGAATTCTTAATTATGAAGAATTCTTAATACTAGTGATTATGCTGAGTTTATGGGTATTAGGTAGATATGTGCAGGTAGGTAGACTTATTTCAGCTCCCATAAACCAGATTCTGAATCATACTAAATCATGTTGAACAATCTGAATCATGTTGAATAATCTGAATCATGTTGAACAATCTGAATCATGTTGAATAATCTGAATCATGTTGAATGTGTTATCGCATTGATACTAAATCATGTTGAATGCGTTGTACACACTGAGTGTATTTTGTTATGTCGTTCTAAGAACTTTTGTCATCGATCAGTTCTAATATCAATGGAACTCTTCTATCTCTAAGTCTATCATTAATATTAAAGGTACCACCTATTGCTAAATTTGCTTTGTGGGAATTTGCATCTATTTATCTGCAATCGAAAACTACGGCTGTGGTTATCAAAAAGCGAGCACTGAGCGCGGATAACGAATGAAAAACGGAAAACGGGCGGAAAAGGAGAATGTGGAGAATGAAAAAAAGGCTATAGTCTACAGGACAACGGAGAAAAGGTGAAAAGTGAAAGGGAGAACGGAGAAAAGAAGGTAAGTAAATAGCTGAGAGTGCAAATGAGTGATTGCAAAAAAGGTACTGGCATCGAATATTCAAAAGTGAACCTTTAGATGGAAGAATCGAATCAAGTGTCTAAAGAGTGGAGTGAATAAGGTTAGAATAGAGTAGATATGCTACCTAAGTATAGATTTTCAGGGTATAAGAATAGGGTTCAAGAATAAACTTTTAGGGTAAGCATAGACTTTCTGGGTATAAGACTTTTCTGAGTACAAATTTCTCTGGGTATATGAAACAGATCAAAGGGCCATTCAGCAGCATTGAAAAGAGTTATAATATGGATCAAATGAATAGACCTTTCGGTAGTATAACCTTCTTATCCCAATCATCACAATAACTCAAGTTTAATGATCATTCTGTTTAATGAAGACCACATCTATTATGTCCCGATCATCTATCATCAATTTCCATTCACCTCTTGGATAATCTCAAGTTATTCTTGTTTACCACTATTGTTTATGCTTCTTGTCTATTCTCTTGTGTTTTTGTCGGTTCTTCTTCTCTATTCTTGTTTATTCTTCTTCTCTATTCTTGTCTGTTTTTCTCTACCATCTCCATTCTTGTGTTTCTTCTCCATTTTTTTTGCTGCAATTTTTTCCTCATCTCATCATGTCTTTGTCGCAACAGTTGAAGGCGATCACCGACAAGACCGCGTCGGTGGCCTTGGACCGTAAGGCACGTTCCAAGATCCACTCACGGTCGCTCATCTTTGACCCCAAAGTGGCGGCTGCTCAGGATTATGAGTATCTCTACGACATCGGTGCAGAGGCTCTTGAAGAGATGATCGAACTCGACTCACGCTTCACCAAGTTCCGTACAACACTTTTCTCGGAAGCATCCCTCACTTTGGATCGTAACGTCCAAACCAAGGATGTGCTTGCCACATTGGATAAAAACGTGGCTGCATTCCTCGATTTGGTGGGTCCCTACCTCCAGTTGTCACCGGCCATCAAAACCGTTGAATGGTTGGTTCGTCGTTTCCATATCAACATCCATAATGCAGAGCTCTTATTACTCGCAGCATTACCATACCACAACCAGCCCTTGTTCGTCAAGTTCCTCAACGTGGTCCCACGCTCATCTTTCCCAAGCATCTTCGAGTGGGTCACAGGTTATAAGGAGTTGTTGAAGCCAGTACCCACAAGTTCTGTGTTGAAGGCTTTCCACAACGACTTTGAGATATTCAAGTTGTACTCTTTGTACCTCATCGAACACCTTCGCAACAAAACTGTCTACAAGGAGCAGCTCGTGTTCTACCTCACGCTTACTGTTCAATTACTCGCATCGCTCGCACGTAGACCAGAAGCACTTAACGACACTTACCTCCCTGTGGTTTTGGAAGTCGTTGGTGTGATGTTGTTGCCACCACAGCGTGAATCGCGTTACTCGCGCACCATCCAAGCCGACATCCGTATGACGGCATACTCTTTGGTGGCTGTCTTGGGCACTGTGGTACCTATTTCGCGTGCATTGGTCGAATCTCTCTCTAAATCGATCTTGCAGGACCCACAAGCACTCGTTCCTACAGCAATCAGACACACCGTGGTGGTCTTGGGCCAGTTGTGGCACTACTATGATAATACTGGTGCAGAAATCGATGTCACAGCACTCGCAGATGCCTTCCAGAACCTCAATGCAGAGGCCTTACTCGATGACCCAGAGTTGGTCCCAACTCTTGTCGCAGAAAACTACAAGGTTGCACGTTTCTTGACGTACTTCTTCTTGGCTACCTATCCACACCCACAATCTGCACAGCTTTTTGCTCACGTCGCACCTGTGTTGGGTGAGACACGCACTTTGGTCATTCGTCGCGTCATTGCTCATGCTGGTGCTGCTGATGACTCGCGCGCCACCACCGTAGCGATCATTGAGCAACTCCTTAAGAACCACCGTGACGATGTGCTCGCGCAGTTGGCACGCTCCGGCCTCACTTTGGATGCATTGGAGATGCGCTTGATGACAACACTCAGTGGTGCCAATGCTGCTGAGGTTGCCGCCGACGCTGCTGCTGCTGAGGTGGCACGCGAGGTTGCTGACGGTCTCAGTGACGACGAAGACTTGAGTACCGCCGTGCATATCGATTTGAATGAGTTGTCACCATCATCTGCTCCAACCTTCTTAACTGGATCCGCAGAGGACGAGTTTGTGCGTGTTCTGCATGCACTCATGGCCTACCTTGCACAGACAGCAACCAAAGCATCGAATGTAGAGCTGTTTTGCGCTCATGTTTTGGCGGACTCTGCAGCAGCAGTTTCGTTCCTTATTCGCGTAGGATACACACCGGGAATCCCTGTGCTAGTGCGCGTTGCCTCTCTTGAACACGTTTTACGTCTTCTTGAGCGCGAGGCCGAGACTTCGACTATTCTCTTGGATGTGTACCTTTTGGTGCCAGTGCTCCTTGTGGGGCTTGCTGACGACAACCGTGCTATCCGTGAGAGAACTGTTGATGTGCTCCGGTTTGTACACACTCAAACAAACGAGATCCACGCTGGCAAGAAGAAACGCACACGCACGGTTCTCTTCATGGAGGAAGCCATCTATGGTGGCACTGATGCTGCACAGCGTGCGGTGCTTGCACCGCAGGATGCTGTGGTAATGTGCGCTGCATTGTTTGAGGACGGTGCTGTGGAGGACACACTCCTTGACCAGACACGTGTGGGTCGTATTGTATTTGACGGCTTGTTCCGCGCAAAGAAGAAGGTTGGTGCGGCAATCGAGACATTTGTAATGACACAATGGGCGTTGCCACAGATGCCTGTGGTGATGAAAGCTCGTACTTGGTCTATTGCCAACGACGGTGGAGCTTCCCGCCGTTTCTTTGCTGGCGATTTGCGAGACTACTTTGGACGCCGTGACGAGTGGGCACGCCAGAGCTCTGCAGCCAAGGTTTCGTTTGGCGATGTCGAACGTAGCCTTGTTGCGTTGGTTGGCGGAGACAATGGCGCACAAAGCGCAGCTGAGGATGCCGATTGGCTTCTTCAGGCGATGGGTAGCCCATCGTCGCTCGGAGTTGTTGCGAACGAGCGCATGGTGCGCGTGTTTGGATCATTTTCTGCAGTTGAGCTTCGCAGCCGTATTGTAACGCGGTTGATTGAGCTCTTGGTGGGAGACGTTGCCGTCGAATTCGACCCAATGGAAACCCTCCAATCTGTCCCTTTCACACTCGAGCTCTTCCTCTCTGTTGTTGGCAGTGTGCAGTTAAGCACCCAGGTACCTGAGCAGACTGTTGTGGCCAAGCGCCGTCGCCGGTCCTCGAGCTCCACCAAGCAGAACATGGCACGCGATGACATCAGTGCGATGGCATCCGCACACTTGAAGAAATTGACTGTGATCTTGGACGTGTTGGAGCGGTGGTTAAGATCTGGTGAGGAGAAGCAATCCAACAACAGCGGCGAATCTTCCTCGCTCGTGGGGCTTCTCCAAGCACTCTTCCGTATCTTGACCGATTTGGACTATCTTGGCAACGACGGTAACCTTCCTGTACTCTATGCACAGGAAACGCTTGCTAGCTGTATGTTGATGGTCATTGTGAGCATGAAACGCGGTCCACCAACGAAGCTCGACTCGAATGCAGTCCGTGCTGACTTGATTGTGAACTCTATCCGTGCATCTCAGTCACCACAGGTGCAGAACCGGTTGTTGTTGGTGGTTGCGGAGTTGGCATCGTTGGCTCCAGAGACCATTCTCCACTCGGTCATGCCGATCTTCACTTTCATGGGCGCACACACCGTGCGCCAAGACGATGAGTTCTCGAGCTCAGCATTGCAACAGACTATCGCAAAGGTTGTGCCGGCGTTGGCGCTCACGGGAACCTCGTCATTGCACAATGAGGTTGAGTTCTTGTTGACGAGCTTTGTGGCTGCTTTCACTCACATTCCACGCCACCGTCGTGTGAAGTTATTCACATCGTTGACCAAGACGCTCGGTTACGACACTGCATTGCCTGCGTTGCTCTTCTTGATGTCTCAACAGTATGTCGCTAGTCGTTCCAAGAACAAGGCCGCTGAGTGTGACGCTCTTGCCGAGTTCTCCAATGCCTTCCTCAAGACATTTTCTGCCCATGAGCAGTTGGTGGGAATTACGGGTTTCGGCGACTTGTGGACACAGATCCCATCGGAGCCCATCGAGCAGGGTTCGGATGAGTACACTCGCTTGAGTGCACGCGCAATTTTCGGTACAGACATCCTTGCGTTGTCAGCTGAGGGCTTGCGTAACCTCAAGGCTCAGAGCATCTACTTCCTTAGTGACGTCTTGGCGAAGGACAACGCCAACTATGCAAGTGTCTCCTCGATGCGCATCAAAGTTGCTCTCGTCTTGTTGGACCCACAGGCTTCTGCTGAAGAGCGCGAGCGTGTGTTGCGCGGCTTCCGCGACTTCACTGCATTCCTTTTGGCGGCACTTGAGGGCACCGACCGCGAGGTCGCACTGAGCTTATATGCTTTGCTCTCGAACTTCCTTGCATTGTTGCCATTGAACTACTTTGTCGATGCCATCATTGACTCCTTGGACGTTGAGCTGCTTGCCGATGCCGTCGCTGTTCGTGTTGCTCGCAACTTTGCGCTTCTCGCCAGCAAGAAGTTCGAGACGGATGCTGTTGCGAACGCCGAAGATGACGCCGCCATTTCTCCTGCCGTACTTGCGCGCTTGTTGCGCACTTTGATTACTGGCGCACAGAAGAGTACCGATGTTGAGTTGCAGCAGACTTACCTCGACACCTACGCGGTTGTGGTCAACAAATTCGCTGTAACCAACCTCTTCACGCAGCCCGAGTTTTCCAAGCTCATGACGGAAGGTTTGGGTGTTGCAACGTCATCTGCGGGCTTATTGAGTGACCTGCCTGAGATTGTCATTGCCAGTATCAATGTGGTTGCAAGCATCGTGAACATCTTGGGTGTTCGTGCCATTGGATTCTTCCCTAAGATTGTTCCCCCAGCTTTACGTATTTGGGAGTCTACTCGGAAGGAGGTCGAGAACGATACTGCAAAGGAGACTGCTGTACTTCTCCAGACCTCAGTGTTGGTGCTCCTCTCATGTTTGATCAAGAAAATCCCTGCGTTCATGGCCACCTCGTTGGACTCTGTGCTTACGACTATTCTCTGTTCGGATCTCATCGAGAATCTGGTGCGTGCAGGCATCTTGAGCTTAGTTGTTGAACACATGGATTCTGCTGCTGTCTTGAAGTCCTTGTGTAACATCTGGGCCAAGGGCTTCTACGAGAACGATAGTGCTGCCAACCTCGGTTTATTCTTGAGCACAGTTGAGCAGGTTGTTGACAAGTTGGACAAGAAGACTGCCACCGCTCATGCATCGCTCTTCATGAAGTGGTTGATGCAGGCATTTGAGTTCAGACACTACTCTGAGCATGCTGGCCACAAGTTCGATAACAACACCATCCACCGCTTGGAGAACTCCTTCTACAGCAGTGGTATTGCTTATGTTATGAAGCTCAACGACAAGAGCTTCCGCCCATTGTTTGCTAGCATGGTTCGTTGGGCCACTGCAGGTGAGGGTGTTACCTTGGCATCCAACACCGAGGTGTCACGCTTGCTCGCGTTCTTCCGCTTCTTCAACAAGATGCAAGACCGTTTGAAGAGCATTGTCACTACATACTACCTGTACTTGATCGATCCTGTTGTATCGATCTTGACGCGTTACACAACTGGTGAGTTGACCGATCTCAACTTGCACAGAATTGTCTTCATCTCGCTCACATCCTCTTTCAAGTATGATCAGGATGACTACTGGTCGCAGCAGACACGTTTTGATGCCTTGTGCGATCCTTTGTTGGAGCAGTTGGCCAACATTGAGGACAGTATCGGTAAGTACTTGGTCAAGATGCTCTCGGCTTTCATCGCGAACGTCTCATCTGACGAGTACAACGAGAAGTTGGTCCACGGTCTCATCAAATACATCACTAATGAAGGTTCTGGTAATAAGTCTAGTACCAAGATCTGGACCGTGCGTACTTTGAAGACCGTCTTCCAAAAGATGGGCGAGCAGTGGTTGTCGTATTTGCCTACATTCATTCCGTACATTGCAGAGTTGTTGGAGGACGACAACGAAGAGGTCGAGTTAGAGGTGCGTGGTGGTCTTGTGCGTGTCATTGAGAGCGTTTTAGGCGAGCCTTTGGACAGGTACTTGAATTGAGGAGATGAACTGAAAGGAGAGAAGAGATAAGGGTAAAAAAAGGTTTTGAATAAAGATGTATAGAAGGAATAAAGGTATAGAAGAAAAGTGTAGAATAGATGAGTGGGAGGTAATAAAGGAATGGATAGGATAAAGAAATGTAAGGCGATATAGGAATCTAGAGGATTACAAAGATGGAGGAATACAGAGAATTGGAAGATGATTATAGTGGAATTGGGAGGTGGGTATGGAATGTGAACTATTGAGATGTTATATGAAAACTATTTACATTAGTGGTTTGGACTCATTTTGTTGATGCTGTACGTTATAGTCTTTCTTTGGTCTTCTCTCCAGTTCTCCACATCCGGTTTTCCGCGCTACCAAACTTCTATAAAGTTCTACCCAATTCCAGTCAAAAAATTAAAATTCAACAATTAAGATATCGAGATGGTAAGTACGCTACCCAGTGTATAATGACATTATACTAACATATAGTCCTTTTTGAAGTCCGCGCAATCCCTCAAGCCTTTGTTCGACAGAGTTCTCGTGCAAAGAATCAAGCCAGCGGCCAAGACCGCCTCTGGTATTTACATTCCTGAGAAGAACCAGGAAAAGTTGAACGAGGCTACTGTTATTGCTACTGGTCCAGGTATGACTAACACCACCACTGGTGAGATCATCCCAACCTCCGTCAAGGCTGGTGACAAGGTCTTGTTGCCTTCTTTCGGTGGTAACCCAATTAAGGTTGGTGGTGAAGAGTTCTTGTTGTACACTGACAAGGAAATCTTGGCCAGGATCGAGTAAGCAATGATTCCTGTAAATAGAAATGAACGATCTTGCTTAAAAGTGTAGGATATCAACAAAAAAGATGGTGAATTGGTACAACGATAGCATTAACCTCGAAAACATTGAGCGATGATGATTACGATGAACGATGATGATTATGATGAACTATGATGATTATGATGAACGATGATGATTATGATGAACGATGATGATTATGATGAACGATGATGATTATGATGAACGATGATGATTATGATGAACGATGAAAGATTGATCTAGATGAACGACTAATCAATATTACTTGGTGAAGGGCTTGACGAATGACTTGATGAAAATCCCGATGACTATTTTGATGAAGATCATGATGAAGGGATTATTGTTTTGATAAAAGGCTCGAGAGATGTCTGGATGATAATGACTTCCACGGAACCAATATACACAGATCAAGATTTCAGGGAGACCAATCTGAGGTTTGTTTGCACCCATCATGTCCAATAACACATTTCTTTTTTGCTCTTAACATTCCAAATCTTTCAATATCAGCTCGATTCCGTCTATTTCTCCACTATTTAGTCAACTCTCCCTCTACATTGTTCTCCTATAGTCTATTTTTTTTCTTGTATTCGTCTCTAAGTAATTTTCTCCTTGTCTTTTTTCCCACCTTATCAGCTACGCCCCCAGCAATGTCAGCAAACAGATTCGCTCAGTTCAAGATCGTACTCCTTGGCGAGTCTGCGGTTGGCAAATCGTCCATAGTTCATCGCTTTGTGAAGAACACCTTTGACGATATGCGCGAGTCCACAATCGGAGCCGCCTTTTTAACACAGTCCATCACTTTTGACAACACCACAATCAAATTCGAGATCTGGGACACTGCCGGACAGGAGAGATACAAGTCGTTGGCTCCTATGTACTACCGTAATGCTCATGCGGCACTCTGTGTTTACGATTTGACCAGCCGTGCTTCCTTCACAAAGGCGCAGGATTGGATCAGGGAGTTAAAGAAACAAGCCCCCGAAGGAATTGTCATCGCACTTGTCGGGAACAAGTCAGATTTGGCACAGGATGAGAGAGAAGTGGATGAGGCAGAAGTACAGCAGTATGTTCTGCAGGAAAGCCAAGAGAATACAGTCATTATCACCGCAGAATGTTCAGCCAAGACTGGCGACGGTGTCTTGGAGGTCTTCAACAAAATTGGTAGAGCATTACCCGTGGAAGAGGTCATAAACAGTAGGAGGCAACCTGGTGGCCAAGGAAGAAGAGCTGCAGGTGTGGATTTGGGTAAACCAAGACAACAACTGGTTCAGTCTGGCTGTTGTTAGACTTTTGAGGCGTCCCCGTGAGGGGAGTATAGAGGAGATGGACCATGATGTGGAACAACTTAAGATGAAAGAGGAGGTCGTCATACACGGGACATTTTGCCAATCAACTGATGGAGGAATAGCAGCCAACTGATAATGAATAACAACCTAACCGCACAGCCAAACCACACAGCCAACTGGCACAGCAGCCCGCACAGCCAACTGGTAAAGCCAACTGGCAAAGCCAATCATGCCATATGACATCAATCAACTCATGGAAAATGAACGGATGCTGAAAAAGTCAGTGGATGTTATTTATCAGCACAGTCAGGAACGGCAACAGCAAGTGCTATGAAACCTACATTAGCTCTTAGGAACCATGAACGTTATGCGAACTTGAGGTTTCTGAGCGTTTAGTGCTACTTCATTAAGGCGACATGATGGCCATCATTTCCAAAGTCAACATCAGCTTCTAGAGAAACTGAATTTGCTTTATGGGTAGGTTACAAATAAGAGCATCAGTTAGAGTATTTTGTGTAAAGCGATCTGCGTAATCTTGGTCTCGTCTTCACGTGACTGTTTTCTATTTTCTCTCTCTTGAATCCGGGTAACTCTTCGATGGTCCTGCATGGCATTCAAAAAAAATTTTCAGATATATATTTTGAAGGATCGCTGAAAAAGTTTTATTTCCTCATCATCATTAAACATGTCCAGACCTCAGGTTTCTGTTATCTCCGCCAAGGGTGAGTCCACCTCTACCCAGTTGCCATTGCCAGCTGTTTTCTCTGCTCCAGTCAGACCAGACATTGTCCACTCTGTCTTCGTCAGAGTCAACAAGAACAAGAGACAGGCTTACGCTGTCTCCGAGAAGGCTGGTCACCAGACCTCCGCTGAGTCCTGGGGTACCGGTAGAGCCGTTGCCAGAATCCCAAGAGTTGGTGGTGGTGGTACCCACCGTTCTGGTCAGGCCGCTTTCGGTAACATGTGTCGTGGTGGTCGTATGTTCGCTCCAACCAAGACTTGGAGAAAGTGGCACATCAAGGTCAACCACAACGAGAAGCGTTACGCTACTGCTTCCGCTATCGCTGCCTCTGCTGTCACCTCTTTGGTCTTGGCCAGAGGTCACAAGGTTGAGGAGGTCAAGGAGTTGCCATTGGTTGTCGCCAACGACTTCGAGTCCGTCACCAAGACCAAGGACGCTGTTGCTGTCTTGAAGGCTGTTGGTGCCCACAAGGATGTCATCAAGGTCATCAAGTCCAAGAAGTTGAGAGCTGGTAAGGGTAAGTTGAGAGGTAGAAGATTCACCCAGAGAAGAGGTCCATTGGTTGTCTACTCCCAGGACAACGGTATCGTCAAGGCCTTGAGAAACGTTCCAGGTGTCGAGACCTCTGACGTCAAGCACTTGGGTCTCTTGCAGTTGGCTCCAGGTGCCCACCTCGGTAGATTCATCATCTGGACTCAGGGTGCTTTCGAGTCCTTGGACTCCGTTTACGGTTCTGAGACCACCAAGTCTATCAAGTCTAACTACTCTTTGCCATCTAACGTCATCACCAACACTGATGTCTCTGCTTTGATCAACTCTGCTGAGATCCAGTCTGTTGTTAGACCAGCTGGTGAGCCAACCCAGAAGAGAGTTCACGTCTTGAAGAAGAACCCATTGAAGAACAAGCAGGTTATGTTGAGATTGAACCCTTACGCTAAGGCTGCTAACGGTTCTATCAAGGTCGAGAAGTCCAAGGCTAAGCCATCCAAGGGTCAGTTCGCCAAGATCTTGAGAGAGTAAGCAGGTAGCATAGTTAGAATTACCGTAGGTAAAATATAATTATGATATCTTATGAAGTGTAGTTTGAACAAGTAAAAAGTTCTGATTGTACAGTTTTAATCTTGATTCATTGTTGAAGCTATTGATATAGTGACTTAGTTGATAACTTCATTTCTAAGCTTAATCATTTTTCAAACTCTGTATTGTCGACCATTTTTCAAAAATTTCTACAAATATTCACAATTTCGTTGACGTGAGTTATTCGAGTGCTCAAAATTTACCTTAATAATCCCTTGACCAGAATTATCTATTTTTCCTTGTAGTAATCTTTACGCGATTACATCTCATCCGATGACATCGGAATCTGTTCACAATTTCCTTGCAAAAGCTTCTTCATTGGGAATAAAAAATTGCTGGCTGATTTTCCTAATCCACTTTGGCTCCATCTTTTTTCATGAACGGAAACCATAGTATTGACAGCAGTACAGTCTTCATAATATACCAGAAGTGTTTTCATAGAATTTGGATTATCATAATATTTCTCACGTATGTCTTTATCGGTACCTTCTACAATAGTTTTCATTTTCATTGTTACCTTAGCCTTGTATTTTACATAATTTAGTTTGTGCTGCATCATGCATCTTTTTTCGCAGCCATTGCTCTCTAATTAATTGGTGGAACAACGTTCACCTCAAAGAGGTTTTGACCCTGCAGATTGGTACCAACAACATTACCTCTCTGGTCAGAGTATTCACAGATGGTGTATTGTCTCCATTCGTTGTTACAAGTGACTCTTGCGCAACCCAAGTGTCCGGTAGATTTCCAGACGAGTTGTGTGAAGTGGCCAGTAGCTTCACTGAAGCCTGGCTTGCTGAAGTCGTATTGCTTGATTTCGTTATACCATGCATCAACTGGAGAAATACCACCATCGTAACCGGCGGCTAAGTTCTCACCGTAAGGACCACCAGAGTGGATCAACTGAACGTTATTACAGTCGAATTTGGTGTCTGCGTAGTTCTTGGCATATGTGGCCAATTTGTCGTCCCATACAAGTGACTGAACGCCGTGAAGAGCTCTCTTGGCGTTGTGCTCGGATAAGATATCATTGTTGAATTGGTAATCGTTGTTAATGTTTGTAGCGCCAGAGCCTGAAGATGAAGGTGCGGCAGAAGAGGAAGAAGAAGTAGAAGAGGTGGAGGAAGTTGTAGCAGGAGTACTCGAAGTTGGAGTTGTGCTTGTAGTAGCAGGTGTAGTAGCGGCAGGTGTGCTTGTTGTAGCGGCAGGTGTGCTTGTTGTAGCGGCAGGTGTACTAGTAGCTGATGTACTTGTTGTAGGGGTATTAGTGCTAGATTCAGCTGGGGTATTATTTGTCTCAGCAGCAGTAGTAGCTTCACTAGATGAAGTAGTCTGAGTGTTTGCAGCGGTCTCTCCAGGAGGCGCATTAGTTACTGTCTTTATTTCAGTAGTGCCAACAGTGTTGAATGAAGTGGCAACCACTGTAACTGCTGGAGCAGTGTGAGTGATTGTGATTGGAGCTGCAGTAGACAAGGCAGCGGCAAGTAAAACGAGTGTAAAGGATTTCATAGCTGTTGTTGTTGAGTGAACGACTGCGAAAACATCAGTTATTTATATTTCCAGTACAGGGTGCATTTTGCACCGATCGGGCAAGCTGTCATTGTGTGCGATGCTTCTGGGCATTGAAAGCTTGTTAATGTGCGTCCAAATGAGAAAATAGTGCAAGAAAGCACCATATGCGTCATTATCTGGCCAGCGATGCCATCGATATGCGGCTTCTTCTTCCGAAACGGGTAATTGCAGCCTGACATCTATATGCTCATCACCAGCATCTCAAACTGGAAATGCTCAGAGAATCTTCCCAATGCGGCTAGGTTTTGGCTAATTTAGCAGCCAACAAGCAGCCTTCCAAATCGGGCCAACCAGCAGATCACGTGCACAGTGAAAAATCGCAACACGCGAGAATGTAAAGCTCAAGCGAGCCATCAGCAAGAAACGTTGAGACAGGGGGAGGGTATTGCTAGTATATGTACCATGTGACAGATG
This sequence comes from Kodamaea ohmeri, assembly GCA_004919595.1. NCBI lineage: Eukaryota > Fungi > Ascomycota > Pichiomycetes > Serinales > Debaryomycetaceae > Kodamaea > Kodamaea ohmeri. The sequence goes on from SKFK01000002.1 coordinate 1,209,750, forward strand.
AGTTTTCCAGATTGTTACAATCTAGATACTTATGATTTTCAAAATCTCTTGTGCTAGTATACAAAAGAGATTACAAAACTATGCAGTAAGTTCATGCACCATGTGATGTCCTCACTAATAATGCACCGTAACTGCTTATAGTCCATGACACTTAACTAGCTCCACAACACAGATAATCTAGACTTAGGACACTCAGATGATATCTAAGCCTCACAGATTATAACATATCTAAGCCTCCTAATTGGGAACGACATTGGGGTGAGAACGACATGCCAACGCACACGACATTATCCTTCAGAACCATGATATAGTACCGGAACATGGCATCACCTGGTACAGGAGGTGTTGATTGCAGATAACTCTGCGGTAATTTCCCTAAAAAGTGTACTTTGATGATAGTGTAACCACCACTACTGCACTGTTAGTAAATCATCCCCAAGGACCTATTATTAGAGAATAGGAGGACTTTGTGTCGCAGTAGTGGTACGGTGGCTTTCACAAATTATACAATTGCTCCTATTTGGCAAGGTGAATGGGTCCTGTCCCGTAGAAACCGCTGTTTTTTTTGCAGAGACCGAGTGAGGAGTTTGATTTGGGCTCAACATATTGCATATTTACGGTCATACTGGAAGTGATCGACCCTTTGTAGTTCTCCGCATTTCTTGCCGGCTATCCCAGCTTTAGATAAGATCAGCGAAAAATCAAAAACGACTCCTTTTTTCACTACTGGGCCCCAAGATGTTCAAGAGTTTACGCAAGAAAGCACTGGTATTGCTGTTGCTGTCGCAGCCGCTGGTACACAGTATCGACTCTGGGTCACCCGGACCTTCCAGTATTGACAACTACGAGCAGGTTCTCGAGCAAGTGAGCGATTTCGAGATTGCACTCCAGGCCATGGACTATCTTTTGGACGACCGCAATCTGATGGGAACCGCGCTTCTTAAGGCCAATAACGTGTCTAAACCGTCTGGGCAACCTCGCGGTATCTTCACGTTGGCCCTTGGAGTCATGGAATTTATTGAAGCTACTCTCGGATTTGAACCCGAGGTCATGGCTCGTGCCCATCTGACCTTGCTGGAGTCAGAAAGTGCGCAGTTGAACAACTCCAAGTACAACGTGAAGAACAATTTGGTTACTTCGCACATTTACCCACCTGGAACTGAGTTCCAAGTAACGTATGCGGAATCTACTCTTCTCAACGCGTTGCTCATGTTGCTCACAGAAAACAACGGTGTGTTGGAAGGTGCAAAAGCGCTTTTCAAGTTGCGTCGTGCCTACCAGACACTCGATTCTATCTATAATAAGGTCACTGAGCTGGAGGACATGTTCAGTGCGAACTTGTCCAAGCAGCAACGTGTGGCCAGCACCAACCTGCTTAACTTGAGTTCCACGGATTTACCGGGATACAAGCTAGACTCTGATAAAGTCTCGCTTTATTCTGGTAGTGTATCCAACCAAGACTTGCGGTCGTCTCTGGATGACAAGTTGTTGGAAAAAATGGAGAAGGTTTATCTGATGAGAAGGGCTCGTTTCGATGGTACAAGCGTGGATCCAGACAATGGGTCCTCGAAGGAGCCGTCGGAAATTGGGAAAGCTCCTTCGGGAACGAGGAGTTCACTTCAATCAAGAGGACCTTCTATTAAGAATATTCCAGAGAAGTCCGCAAGTTATTTGGAGAAGTTGACTTTAGGCAGCGATGACTCTGACTCTGATAGCGACGAGTTTGCTGATGCATTGGAGCACCACGAAGAAGATAGAACGTTTGGGAGAATAGAGGGCAGACGACCCCGTGATTTGAACGGATTTGCGAACAAACACCTCGATTCCAAACAGCCTACACTCAAGGTCCCTAAGCACGTCGAAGTGAATGGAAGTGAATCTGCACCAAATGGAGTCGTAGATACATCTGTCGACTCGCTGCTGTATAAGGATTCTTTGACTGTGGATCCATATGGCGGATCGTTTGTTTCGCTGATTACAAGTAACTCGACACGTGCCGACCACATTCATGTATCGACAATCGATGAGTTCATCCACTCTGGTGTGCAGTTGTGTTTTGGAATTCTTCAAGTGGTACTTTCGTTGATTCCTCCAGCCATCGGTAAAGTGTTGTCGATTGTGGGATTCCGCGGTGACAAAGAGAAAGGTCTAAAGATGTTATGGCGTACAGCCATTACGTCACGCAACATCCATGGAGAGTTGGCACTTCTTTCATTAGCGATTTTCTACGATGGCCCGTTGCAATTCATTGATTTGAGTTTCCAGCTCCCAGGTCACGAGGACCACAACATCACAGATGTTATCAATACCGAAGGCATGGCTACGGTTTCAGAGTCAGAACTTGACCGCATCTTGGCCAACCCGGCGTTGTACACGCCTCAGCTCCTCCTGAAGGCGAAGCGCATTTTCCCACACAACGCCTTGTGGGTGTTACAAGAAGGTCGTATGTTGGCTGCCCAGGGTAAATTGCATGCGGCCACTGCAGTGATGCAGGATTTCACCGACAACCCGGCTAATAAGATCCAGATGCAGCAGATCGAGGCATTACTTGTTTTCGATCGCGCAACCTTCTATACCTTCGCACACGATTACGACCGTGCAGCACGCGACTTTATCTATTTGATCGACATCAACTCTTGGTCAAAGGCCGTGTACTTGTTCATGGCTGCATCATGTTATCTTGCAAAGTACCGTATGATCAAGTTGGATCTTGTTAACGTGGAGGACAAGAAAGCTGAGCTTGAGCGTTACGGTGGTTTGGCGAAGAAGTACTTTGATTTAGCCCCCACATATGTGCCTGGCTATGGTTCCAACGCGAAGAAGGGAGGTATTGGAGGTGCTAACAAGCAAATGCCATTTGATAAGTTCTTGCTTCGGAAGTTGAAAACAGTGAGTGCCGTGCACAAGAAGCATCCTGATATTCCATTTATCGACTGTTTCGGCACATCACCAATCCATGAGTTGGTCTATTTCTGGAATGGGTACAAGCGTATGCCACCACAGCAATTGGAATGGAGTGTCAAGATTTTGGGGTACTCGGGTGCACCAAATACTCCATATTCTGAGAATAGTGCGTCGTCGAGCTACGCCTTGATCGAGGAGACACCGGACGAGCTGATGCTCCGTTATATGTTCCAAGCTATCGCTTTGAGGCAGCTCGGCGAAGTGTCTAAGGGCCAAGAGCTTTTGGACACTTATGTCATTGACAAGTACGTCTTGAGCTTACAGCCATTCCGCTTCACCAAGATGACTTACTCACCATACTTGTACCCCACAGCGCTTCACGAGAAGACTGTGTTTGTATGGGAACTGTACATGAGAAGCTCTGGACATGTGAACTTGCAACAGGCTATCACAGAGAGTCAGAAGTGGTTAGAAAGAGCTGAAACCGTGGGTGAGGGCGACTATGAGTTGAGTAACAGAACAGGCTTGTGTATCAAGGCAGCCGCAGACAGATTGGAGGAGTTGTTGAAGAAGGTGAAGGGAGCGTAGTAGTTAGAGTGCATAAGTAGAAAGCATAAGTGTATAAACATGAGGACTGTAGGAGAGGTGTGGGTTTTTTTTACAAGAAGTATAAGGAAATTTTGGGTTTACCTCTATGGTATTTGTACTATCATGCTATATAAGGCCAGCTACATCATTGCGACTAGTTGAAATAAATATCCACCATAGTTTCCGCAACGTTGAAGCCAAAGATCACAGAGAGTAACCATCCGATGGCCAAAACGGGAAGAATGCCACCCAAAACAATCATCTGTAACACCTTAGCGGGGTTGTAGCCCGTCCTCAGATCGACACGGTTGGCATTGATGAAGGGCAAACTACTGTAACCGTAGAATGTCAAAACAAAGTAGTAACCCACAGTTCCAAAGTAGAGTGTGTTGCCCAAAAGTACGGAAAAGATGGAGTGTTTGATCCGCAACAAAGGAAGGATGATATACTGCACGACGTACAACAGAACCCAGACTACCAAGAAGGAGTTGCAGTGTATGTCGAAGCAGAAGCCCCATTCGATGTAATTGACATCGTAGTGGCCGAAATCACGGCCTAAAACAAACGAGTCGTTGAACAATTTGTTGGTGACGAACCACGAAGTAGTCGCCACGATTGCTCCAGTGAGATAGAAATCCACCACTACCATATATACGATCAATCCCAAAATATCCACAAAGCTTGGAGAGTACGTCAGCCCCCATGCAACAGCACTCACAACGAGAAAGCTTGTGAGGAGGATAAGAAACAGCGGGTCGTCTCTGGCATAGCTCAAGCGGCCATTCGCCGTCTGCTGCTGTTTGTAATAATGCAGCGAATACAACTTCTTGGGGTTGAGTATCAAGTAGGCGATCTCCCACATTGCAGTTTCAAAGTCGAGGGTGCGTGGCTTGAAGAGTCGCCTGGCCATGGTCCAGTACCTACCGAGTTTGCGTGTGAGTCCGTTACCACTATTTGAAGTCGCCGGTGTGAATGTCAGCGATGATGCCGACACCATCGACCCAGTGATTGACCCATTCCGCACAGAACCGGCCTGTGGCAACAAGTCTTGCACAGTGTACGGGAGGTATGTTCTTTTGCTCATGCAAATAAAATGATCCACGCTTTTTTTTTGATAGCTAAGGATATTATGATTAAGTTTCTTTAATAAGTGAACTTGTTATGGCTAAGCTACTGAACACCTCTTTAATATGTTGTTGCATATTTAATCTTGATAGCTTCATTGAGTGGTATACTTATCAACATCGGCCAAATTAGTGTGCAAGGCTATTCTGATCACATAAGTAGCGTTATTTTCGACGTTTTCCCAATAAGGATACGATGGCCGAGAGGTTAAGGCGAAGGATGCAGGTTCCTTTGGGCTCTGCCCGCGCAGGTTCGAACCCTGCTCGTGTCGTTATTTTTTTCCCTTATAAATTCCCCAGTTGATGTGGAGTGGTACGATCATAATCTGCAGAGCTTCAAACCTTATCATCAGCGCACTTATACATTAACTTGAACCGGTTGCTTTTGGCTCCTTACATTGCTGTATCAATTCGGTATTAATTTTTGTTGCAATAAGATTCTTTTTCTGTATTCGAATTTACTAGTACGATTTTTAATCATGACCAACCAAACTGGAAGGCAAACCACCACTACAACTACCACAACAACACAGGAGGAAGTGCGGCCGATCCTCAAGCTTCGTCCTGCAGAAGATCAATCTGCTGAGAAGCCCACCAAGAAGAAGAACGGAGTTAAATGGGAAGAGGGCGTTGTGGATAATGAGAATATGAACAAGAAGAAGTCGAAGATCTGTTGTATTTTCCATCCACACCGTGAGTTTGGTGAGCTGTCAAGTGACGAATCCAGTGACCTGTCCAGCGACCTGTCAAGCGATGAATCTGGTGACGCCGACCATGATTGTTGTAACCATGGCAAGAAGCGCAAGGCTAGAAAAAGCTCACCAAATGCATATGAGAAGCAACCAAAGTACACGAATAAGTCAACCTTACCGGATCAGAGGACAAAATAGATATGGATGATAGAGAAGAATAAGAGACATTCACGATAATTTACGACGATAACCATTTGCTATACCACCATTCGTACTTAGCACTAATCATCGCAGAAAATGGACCGACCTCCTTACTGTATACAACTAGTCGTTCTGTTACTGCCTATATTAATGCAATCGGACCTCCTTGGCTAAATTAAACGTAGTGGATCCTGAATAAATATCCTGATCCTCACAATCTTCTCTGGGTTCCAACGTTTTCATCTCAGAGTCCCACATGCTTTCAAGTAATCCACTAACATCCTCAAAGCCTGTGTGGCTACGTTTCTTTGATGTGGATCTACTAACAAACCCCAATACACCACTTGCGTTTTTATTTGCCTGGAAACGAAGCCGGATAGCGGTGTATTGTGCCACTATAGTGTCATGCTGGATTTTGATGTTATGCGAGTATGCATCCGTAGACCCCACGAACTTGTTGATGGGCTCGTCATGAAGGTATTTATAATCGAGTACCTTTTGCTGGGTTCTATTGGTCTTGGGGTTCGTCGGAAACTTTTGAACGAACGTCAGCTGAAACTCATTAATCTCATCCATGATTTCTTCATACAGGCCAGGGTTCTGCTGATCCATACGGTATACCGTACCTTCTTCTTCTTCATCCTCGATGTTATCATCCAGTTCGCTTTCACTTTGGATGTGCCCAAGTGAAGTCGATGTACTATTAGTCCCATCTGGATTCTGCATTGGAACAAGAGAGTGCATCGACGAGTGAGCCATACCTAGAAGCCTATTAAGAAGCGGTTTCTTCTCTGAACAATCTTTTTCAAGTTGATGAAACAGATTGCTCGACAGCGGCACGTCATATCTAAGTGCAGCTTCAGAACGTATGTCCCCATTTCTAGTGTCTTTCTTGACGAGTTCCGGCCGCTTTGTGTTGTACTGATCCCGCAAAACTGTCAACGGTGAGATACTGTTCTTTTTGGGCTCCTGGGCGACTTTAGAACTCAATTTGTAACTGTGCAATCTTTTATAGACCTCAGAATCTCCCAGCATAGTTTGAAGTTCAGGTAAGTTGGACTTCGTGTTGTCGACATATTGTACATGTGGATTTGGATCGAGTGGAATGCCATTCTGATTGCATCCATAACTTTGAGAGTCACGATTTTGGAAGTCTAGATCTTGACTTGGTTGATTCGAATTCGAATTATTGCCATCTTCTGTATAATGTTGATGAATAGTAGGAGTGTCAGATAACCTCAATGCATTAATTTTGTACAAATCTGTAGCCATCGAAACCTTATTCATATCCATAGGAATGTTCTTGTTTCCACCCATTGCGATGTTTTTGGTCACTTCCCTCGGAATATTCTTGGAGTCATATCCGACATTTCGAGGATCGTGTCTTAGAGTTCTCTCCTCATTTCTCATCGCACGCTCATCTCTCATTTTATACTCTTCAAAATTTGGTCTCTGATCCATTCTGATCTGATCCAGTAGGTAAGCCGCCAACTCGTTGGCCATAGGCTTCAGTTCTCTTCTCTGCAAGTCCAAACTCTTTCGTAAATCCAGAGAAATTGTTTGCCTTGTTTGCAGCGAAGATCGGGTCGGCGGGGCCGACCTGGTAAATGCCATATTGGACGATTTGCGGACTTCTTGCGACGATTTGCTCTTTTCCAAGGAAGGCCTCTCATTTCCCTCAAGCAGCAGTATCGACTGGGTGAGATTTGAGATCTTGTTGTGAACAAGTACAGTGTGCAACAAATCAGACCCATGTCGAGCTTTTCTCTTGGTGTCCGACTGAAGTGATTCCCTGCTTGGGCACCGAAGCCTCAGTAAACTGGAGTTCCGTGAGAACTGACTGTTGCGGTTGGTATGACTGCTTATGGACGAAATGCTCGAATCTCGCGAGGGGGCCCGTCCTCTATGCGAGGACCTCAGCTGCCTCTCAGTATCCATTGATGAGTTTTTATCAAGACCGTCGACGCTTATCAGTATATGCTTATGTCAGAAATCACTGATAGTAATGTAATCATCGATTTTGTGTAAAATAGTATATACAGGAACCGTGTCGCTATTACATTCCAGAGATCCTCATTGGGACAATGCGCGAGATGAGAAGATTTCTAAGAGTTAAGAGAATTCTTCGAGATATAACAGTTCAATATCACTTATATATACCATACTATCTATTCGTTTAATATACTTAAATATCATACTATCTATATGTCCGATATATACTTTTACTACTTCTGTGCCTATATGTCCCACCCATTCTATTCAAAACTAATCAATCCCTCAGCTAAACTTGCATTTGCGCCTTCAATCAACTTTTTCTGGCGACCATTCACCAACTTTGCCAAGTCCATGATCTTGCTCTTGTTCTCGAAAACCAATTTCGAAGAGTCGCCGTTGCGCAGCTTCGATGCATGTATGATTTTCTCGAACAATTCCGACAAATCCTCCACCGTCAGGTTGAGATAACTTTGATTCAGCTCGAAAATCCGTTGGAAGTTCAGATCCTGTAGGTAGAACAAAAACGTGTAGGTCCACTTGAGCGTCTTACGGCCATTATGCAATGCACGCATGGCATCTGGGAGGAACTGCACATCACTCCATGTAGTGGTATCACTGTGAGCAGACTCAGAATCACTACGTCTATTTTCCAAAAACTCAATAGCAATATTGTTGATCTGCAGCAACACCTTGTTGTCGAGTTTCATTGACGTCTCGTGGATGGTGAATCTTTTGTAGAAGTGGATGTAGCGATTGAGCGACTGTCGGCTCTTTGATTTCTTTTCTTCCTTGTCTTTTATGTCTTTAATATCCTCTTTGTATCGGTTACACTGGTAAAAGTTCTGATTATGATCGGACCAGTCGTTCAAACAGATCCAACAGAACTCATACTTGCACGTCTTACATGTCATGTGATTACACCCACCATTCTTTTCAATGTTCTGTTCACATTTAGGGCACTGGTGTGTATTAGCCTCGATCCAGTTGGCTGTTTCCGAATCGTCCGAGCACTTTTTAACCCAGAGCTTGACAATCCAGCAGGGACACGGCAAATGGTTTTCATAATTGCAGTAGAAGCAGAATTCATGACCACTATGACACTTGACTATTGGTACACGTGTAAGATCAGAAGACTTGTTCTCCATTTGCTCACGCAAGGTGTACTCACTGTCATCCTCATCCGAAGAAGATGCATTTGTGTACCGAAGGAGTTCCGTGAAGTCAGTACAATCTGTTGCAGGACACCATTTATAGCGTGGATTTGCATCCACCATCCTCCTTGCAGCACTTCGCACTAGTATATTATCTACCAATGGTTTATGAAGAGTAAACAGGTCACTTTCGGCAAACTCCTCCAAATCCGCGTGTGGAATGGTCCACATACAATCTGGAGTCATACACCTCACGAGTTGGCCCTTGTTAATGTGATCGCGGCTATAGCTGTTCCAGCAGCTGATGCAGAATTCATGGCCGCACTGGAGCTGGTATGTTCTGGTGGTGGCATAAGTGTCGCAACAGATGTCACAAGTGAAATCAGTTTTTGTGGAGAAGGTGCTAACAAGTGGGAGTCCTGCAGCTGAATAAAGCCTGTCTTTATCCTCAAAGTATGCGTTGATAGCTTCTTCTGGGCGCCAGTTTGAGTAGTGGAGTATCACAAGGAGTTCATCCTCGGGACAAGTGAGTCCCGAATTCTTGAGTTTTTTGAGCAGGTCGAGGTGAGTTTGCACGAACTCAGTAAGAGTCCACGGATGATAATAAGTGCCGTTTTCGTGCTGAATGGAAGGCTCTGGAGAGTCATCTTCGGAGCTATAAAGCGAGCACTCCGAGCGGATATCAAGAGAGTCGTCGTAGTCAAACTCGCTGAACTCACTGTCAGACATGGTGGCGAGAAAAGTTTAGAGCACAAGAATTTAGGAACGAAAAGGCACTTCCATAACGGCACAACGAATGGAAATCAGCACAGTGAATGGACATCATAACAGAGAATAGACAATACTAGTAGATCATTCTAAGAGAGATTACATCTATTTGAAGAGCCAACTTGAACATTAAGGTTGTTAAATCAAATGTTTCTGTACAAAAGATGACATGATCAGATTTCGAATGAAATACGTTTTACCATCAACATGATCAGATTTCGAGTGCAATACGTTTTACCATCAGACATTAATCAGGATTATCATTAGCCTGAGTTTTACTTCAATTATAACTCAGTATTATCTGCTGCTTGTTCTGGTTTCCTATCTACCACCCCTCCCTCCGCCTTTTGGGGCCAGTCTCTAACTAACATTACTAATATTTTGCCCTCATTCAATCAACTTATCTACACTCTTTTCATCCCCAATACTCCTTTCCCTATTCACTCTATAATATCTCCATAATCTATCACTTTCTATCAATAAACCTCTCCAAAATTTTCTTCTCTTGGTTGATCACTTTCGCTGCGATTGGGTTCTTGGTCGGCTTATAACCCGCGAGTCTCTCTGAGCACCATCCCTTGATCACATCATAGTGTTCTGGCTTCGGCAAAAGTAACTCGCCCACAGCCGCAATCATATCTTCCTCATCTGCAGCAATGGCAGCTTTGAATGTCTTGTAATCACATTCCACGAGATTGAGAATAGCATATGTGTGTTCAGTTACAGACCCATCAAAACGGATACGAGCAGACAACTCCCAAGACTCATACTCTTCAAAGTCATCATCATCGCAACACGAATCATTGCAACCATCATGTGAATCACAATCTTCGTGATCATCGTGTTCGTGATCATGGTCGTGGTCATCATGGTCGTGGTCATCATGGTCGTGGTCATCATGGTCGTGCTTTTCTCCTGAAGCTTCCTTCTCTTCCTTCTCTCTTTGCTTCCTGCCAAAGTAAACCATTTGACACACGATATCAAATCCATCTTCCTCATACCATTTGATCTTCTCATCCAATTGAGCAGCCTTCTTACCCAATTTCTTCTTCACATCCTTGACGTACTTGCACAACTGAACTGCGAGCAAGCAAGTGTCATTGATGTTTTCGTCTTCAATGAATCCATACTTCTGTAATAAAAACGCATTAGGCAAGTCGTTTCCATAGGAGTTGAACAACTCATAGTTGTATTTCTCATCAGGAAGTCCAACGAGAACAATATCACAACATTTCGAGCTGTCTGACAACTCCTTAGCTAAATCATCTTGAGATCCATCAATATCCTCTCCAAGTGTTGACACCTCTTCGATATCTGGGTCAGTTTCAGCATCCGACATTTCTTCATCATGAAGTTCTTGTTCCATATTGTAGATATAATCCAGATTTATTGAAACATTGTCATCTTCTTCACTAATTTCATCATCATCTTCTTGTTCTTCTTCCATCTCATCTTCTCCTTCTTCATCTTCCCCTTCTTCCTCTTCCTCTTCCCCTTCTTCCTCTTCCTCATCTTCCCATTCATCTTCATCTTCATCCTCATGTTCACACTCAAATTCACCACAGATTCCACATACCTCATCATCACATTCAAAGTGAACAGTTTCACGGTTCACCGCCTTTCCATCAACGACTTCGGGACTCTTGTGGTTGAACAAGTCTGCACCTGGGACTAAAGCCAAGTCGTGGAACTGGTCGACCTTGAATGCACGCGAGATCACACATTGACTATAGCGACCAAAAAGCTCCAACTTGTCTCTGCATTTTTCAAGGACATATTCAGGTTCGGTAGAATCCACGTTGAACACGGAAGGCACGGGGATCAAATCTCCAATGCTCTTTGCAAATTTCGCACACTCACAGTAGATGCCCACAACCTCGTTTTCATCGAACAAGTTGAGCAAATCCAACTCAGTGTTCTTGAATTGGGCCTTTGTTTCGGAGTCCCATAAACTGATAGGCAAATTACCATTGTCTAAATCAATCAGGTCAAGGTAAGCTTTCCATGGTGATTTAGGCGAGGCCATCTCATAAATGACACTCACGATTAATCCAAACATGCCCGAGGTCAAATCAATGGCACCGTCTTCATATTCAGCTAATAAATTGTAGATCAGGGAGTTCTTAGGTGAAAGAATAGAACCCTTGGGAATTCTCAAGAGCAATGGGTCGAGGTCGATCTCTTCGCCTTCAAGGTTTAAGAATACACCCAAACCCGTAGCAGACTCCCGCACTTCAAGATCGGGGTTCCAATAAGCATTGGTGTTGAGCCACAGAATCAACGCTTCGATCAGCTCAGGACGTGTTCTAGGCATGCTCTAGTATGTACTTTAAGCAGCCTACAAAACCTAATGTTTGATATCCGGGTAACGGCATCGAAAAAAGCGCGTCTTACGTAATACAGAAAAGTATAAAAGGCGATGAATCCCTGCCACCCTTTTTTTTCTAACCATTCATCAGTAGTGGTTATACTATATCTAATATATATAACTATTATTTTCATAAAGACTTCATTGATCCTGCGTGGATGCGTATCGTGATGTGCGTTCTGCGTAGGTCGATTCACCCATAGCTAAGCTGCAGTTGACCTTACTAACAATTCGGCCACAGCTGCGGCTTCGTTTCGGTCTTTTAGATTATTACGTTCGTTTACGGCATTCATGTGCAAAAGCTCCGATAATTGTGTTTACATTGTGATTACTCGGATATCAGCATGGTGCTACATTTGTAGACATTTGAGAGGGACCTATGCCCCAGATGAATATCAAAACTCTAAATATGAATATCATTGATAGAGCAGAAAGCTTTCACAATGTTCTATTGCAAGAAAGTATAACTTTTGCTAGCATAACTCTTGCAAAGCACTCTTGTTAACCAAACTCCTAACTTGCGCTTGTATCTTTTCACCCATCTGTCTTGCCACTGTCCTCTAGATCTAAATTTTCCACGTGACAGAAAATTTTACATTACCATCATGGCTCACAGACTCCTTGTTAACGTTATCTTCACGGGTGCGTCAGTCTTCGGACGTGCTTTCACTGAGGCATACAAGCAGGCAGCAAAGGCGTCTGCATCTGGTGCAACCGCTGCTACTGCTAAGCAAACATCGGTTGGTGGCATTCCTGTCGACGAGGCGTTGAAAATCTTGGACTTGGACAGGAAAGAGTTGGACATGTCCAAGATCGAAGAGAAATACAAGTATCTCTTTGATGTGAATTCCAAGGAAAAGGGTAATCTGTTCTTCCTTCAAAGTAAAGTGTATTATGCGATGGACACCTTGAAGAAGGAGCTAGAATACCTAGAGAATCTCAAGAAACAGAAGGAGAGCAAGACTTGAGGTTGCCCAATCAAAAGGATATCTATTACCTTCGATCAATACCTAACAAGTCTACAAAGCCTTCAAAATTGGTGATATTAGGTCTTGTGGTGGTCGGTACAGGAAATGCATTAGCATGATGAATCAACGAATTAAGAAAGAGAGAGGGCAAAATAAAGCATGAAAGATGACAAGGAGGTGACTGTGTATCGTATTGGACTACGCGGATGTACTTGCTGTGAGAAACTTTCTGGTAGTGTTGATAGCTTTTTGAGGCTAGTCTTTGAGTAGCTTTTGGGGCTAGTCTTTAAGTGGCTTTTTGAGGTTAGTCTTTGAGTGTAATTGCATACTCGGTTTTAGCACTATCTTATGGTCATTTTCTTTCTCCCATGTACATAGTAATCACAATAACAAAATGCGTCTTAATTTCAGCTCTGTTACGAGCTTATTGTAGCTTTTACCCATATACGACGGTGTGCTTTTTAATCGTATAAGGCCGCGAAGATACATCTGAGAGAGAAGTCTCTCTCTGAGAAAAGTCTCGTGAATAATGATACACAGCTACAGTGGCATGTTGCTATAGCAAGTTGTCGTCTGTCGTGTTATACGATGTCAATAGTTGTGCTTGTGCCTTTTTTCGTCAGCCAGCTCAAACGATCGTATAGAATTTTTTGTAGAAAATTTACAGTCAGTACTACAACACAGCTAATGTCCAAGCAAGAGCAGGAACAGCTTCTACAGGACGCACTGACGTTGCTTATGTTTGCAAATGTTGCAGCAAGGCAACAAGGTCAGAACCCATCAGAGCCTACAACTGCAGTTCCTACGCCAAAAACAGCTCCTGCTGCTCCATTTCAGTTTCCTCTACAGCCTGCCCAGGACCCAACACAGCCACATTTACACTCACGTCCACCGATTATTTCACAGGCTCCACAACCACATCCATCGATTCCTCCTCAAATACCCCAGTCACATCCACACATTCCTTCTCAATATCCACTCCCGAGCCAATATCCTTATACTTTGAGGTCACCTCCCGTGATACATCCTTCTACTAATGTGAATACGGCATCAACTGTATTACAACCCATCCATCAAAGTGAAGTAAAGCGAGAAGATGAATCAACATTGCACAAGAGAGTGGGTCTTGGAGAAAATGAAGATAGACAAGTGAAGAGGTCAAAGACATCTTTGGATTCGATCATGAATACTAAGTCAGAAACTCCAGAGGATCAATCTGAGAGAATTTCTAAAGATACTAAGATTCATAAGAGTAAGTCTATGGAAGGAAATACTTCTATTGGGTCTAATACTTCTAAAAACATCCCTATGAATTTGACTCCTGCAGTTGCTACTGTTCAGAATTCTCATGACAATATAACACCAGAGAATATCACTCCTACCACAGTTAATGCCACTCCAAATAGTGAAAAATCAAATACAACTATTGCTGCAACACCACATACCACTTCACCCGCGGTTGCACATAATAAATCACCAGCCTCATCTAATGAGAACCCTCAAACACAACCTGTGGCTTCTCCTAAAGCTCCAAAATCCTCAAGGTCGTCGATTTCAGCATTGATCAACGCAGAACCCGCACCACCAGTACCATTGGTTCATGACACAAAGGCGGTCCTGTCAGTTAATACACCAAAAGAGGATTTCAAAGTGCATCAAAGGTCAAAATCGAATCCAGATACCGTTGCACAAGGAAAGTTTGTCAAGTTATCACCTGGACCAGGGTTAGCGCGTGGCATAAACTTGACTACAGGTGAACGCAATAACAACAATGCCATGATCGCGGCAGCAGCATTGGCAGCAGCCGCAGATATACCATTGCCTTTGAAGGTAGTTTCGCCAAGAAAGGATGACATGACAGAGGATGAAGAGAAGACGGAGGATGAGTCCAAAAATGAACCCAAAAGCAAGAAAGATAGAACGAAGGTCGAGCGGGCAAGTGAAGCATTAAATGAAAAAGTGAATGGATCAGGAGAAGTGGATGCTATGAAGACAACAGAGAAGGTAACAGATTCCACAAAGGTGACGGATCCCAGCACGACAAAGGAGAACATCAATACAAAGGAGAAGGTGAATGTTGACAAAGCTGAGGTCACTAGTGATCACGATGTCAGTGGTAAGGAGGAGACAAAAGAGAAGGAATACAACACGTCGTCGAAACCGGAAACCGTAATCCCTGAACCCATGGAGATAAAGGCAGATCAGGAAGCAGTTATTGAGGAACCACAGAACACTGATGAGAGTAAGAAGGTGGACCTGGAAGCAAATGTTCCCAGCACACTTACAGAAGAAGCTGTTGCCGAACCAAATAATGCTCTTCAACATACTCATAACGAGAACAAACTGACAACTTTTGTTGCTCCACCTTTAGAAACATATCAAGTTGACCCCGATTCTGGTCTTATTGGATGTATTTGTGAAATTGATGACGATGACGGGTTTACCATTCAGTGTGATGTGTGCTTCCGCTGGCAGCATTGTCTCTGTATGGGATTCATGACCAGTGAAGAAGTTCCTGAAGCAGAATACCAATGTTACTACTGTGACAAAGCAAAGTGGGGTAAATTTAATGCTGAAGATTGTCGCCAACAAACTTTGGATCGCTTAGACCCAGATAAACCAGACACCACTGCTGAAACCATTACATCTGAAAACGCCAACGCACATGAGCTGCGTCTGGGAGATCTGGCATCAGCAAAACGAAAGCGTCTGAGTTCCGAAAAAACTGAGAAGAAGCGCAAGTTGGATATCATTAGGAAGGAGGCAACTCCTGAAGCAGTGCTTGCTCCAGAGGACACTCTTCCTAATAAGGACAATGAATTGTTACATGATGGAGTTACAGCAGAGCTGTACCAGTCCGTATACTTTAACTTGAAGAGTAATGATTTCAAGCGTCCGTCGATCAGGGCCTACTTTGAGGAGTGGGGACGGAGATTCAAAGATCGTTTGGATAGTGGAAGTCCTTTACAGGCTGTACCTGAGGTTAAGGTAATGTCACTAAGTGACTTCAATTCCCGCCCATTGAGCAAGATTGTGTTGCCCAACTTTAACAAATACTTGCATGAACACAACATTCTTAAAAAGAATAAGAGTAACGGTACCAGTATTCAGGTAAAGCCATACACCGACAACCAAAAGCAAAAATTTAATGGTATTTCCAAACTTGCATTATTCATATCCGCACCAGGAACCGAACAATATACGATTCCTGCAGGTACTCCTATCATTGAATACCTAGGTGAAGTTAATTTTTTCAATAATTATGCCAATGAAGGTACCAATCAGTACTCAAGCTGGGGTACAACGAAACCACGGGTTTTGAAATCGCTGATTCCTTCAGCGGATGGTGTCCAGAGCATTGTTCTTGATTCGCGCTTTGTTGGAAACGAATCACGCTTTTTAAGAAAACTGTGCCCAGCAGCGAGCAACTGTGCGATTGAACGAGTTTACGTACCTGAGACCAATACGTTACATTTTTTCGTGGTGACCTCAAAACCAATTGAATTGAAATCAGAACTGGCAGAAGAGGAGTTACGACTTCCTTGGGAATGGGATCGTACGCATCCTATTCATAAGTTATACTCCAGTAATGGTGGTGAGAAGTTTGAGAACTTACTGAGTTCGGATAAATCGACACTTATTACATGTATCGACAATCTTCTTCACTTTGCTGAATGTGGATGCTCCACTTCTAATGTGAGCAATTCATGTGCGATTCTCAAGGTTAAAAGAGCCACTTCATACTTGCTCAGGTCTACTAGGAAGGTATCTTCCATAAGCAACGTAAATCTCGCGAAGTCAAAAGAGGAACTCATATTCCCAAAGAAAGAAAAGGAGTATGTTCCTTGGTCGGCGCGGTTTGCAGAAAGAGACCGTGTTATTCAGATGAACTTACTTGTATCCAGTGACAAAATGAAGGAACAAGAAGATAAAAGTGTGAGTATCCAGGACTTACAGCCTCAAGGACAAAATGCCAAGGCGACGGTTCTCTTTAAACTTCCATATAAGCACCAACTTGCTGCTCGGCAGAAGGAATTTTTGAAAGAGGTTCATAGGAAGGGACAACAGGAAGCTAACGATGACGATAAGCTCGATTTGTTCCCAGTTGTACCTGAAGTCTTGGTGAAAATCGAGGAGTCTCTAACGAATAAACTCCAAACAAGAGTAGCTGAAATTGGTTTGGGTATCAAGGACGCTGATGTGGATAGAGAAAAGAAATTGGATACAACTGAAAAAGATGAAGGGGAAAGGAAGGAGAAGGTTCTGGTAACCGAATTACCTTCGCATCCTGGAACTGCGCTGTCAATGTCACCACCTGAAAAACAGCCAGAAGAACGGCCAAAGGAAGAGGCCGAAGCCAAGCCCGCGCCAAAGATCGTCAAGAAGTTGTCGTTCGCGGACTATAAGAAAAAAATGAAATAGAGACGTATAGAGAGGTAATTGAGGATGATAATAGAAGTGAAAGTAGACGATGTAAGATATCTATGAGGAGTGTAACCATGAGCTCAACATGGGCTCGATTTTTTTGATAGTTCTGTACTATAGAATTTTGATGACAAAGATGTTTATGAAGAACGTTTTTCAACAAAGATGCCTGCGTAGCGTAATGGTTAACGCGTTTGACTTCTAATCAAAAGATTCCGGGTTCGACTCCCGGCGTGGGTTCTCTTGCGGTTTTAGCTCAGTTGGGAGAGCGTCAGACTGAAGAAATTCAGTCACAGTTAATCTGAAGGTCCTGTGTTCGATCCACAGAAATCGCATTTTTTGTTTTTAGATGAGAGAGTTCAAAAGGTATCTAAATGCCGTTGAATATGCTCTGCCTAATAGACTCTGTACTGATTTTGAAGAGTCTGAACTTCTATCATTTACTTTCTACAATCTCCCCAAATACAATAAAATTCCCTATATTTTGGCGAACTGGACCCCACCCAGTTCGCCTGGCTCGGCTGCAAAATTAATTGGACCCAAAAATTAACGATATTTGAAGAATGTCAAAAGCTACGAAAAGAGGCTGAAGTGTGTGTGTGTGTGTGTTTAAGAACCAACTCAATGGTTCTTTAGAGCCACTTAGTGACTCTTTTCAGCCTGCTTATCAGTGATGCTATCATTGACAATTTCTTCTTCACGACCAATCTCTTGGTTTCTCACCTTCTGGAACAACTCCTCCTGTTCCTGCAAGGTCAACTTGTTCTTCTTCTTACCCTTGATGTGGTACATTGGGTTCAACTCAACCAAGGTTAACTTGGAGAAACCTGGCAAGTGTCCGTGCTTCTCTTCGTAGAGCATCAAGAAAAGACAGATAATGACGGCAATCCAGTAGACATTGTAAGAAATGACGGAACCGTAAGTAGCAGAGTTTTGCCATCCCAAAAGCGCGTTGAAAACATCCCAACCGTTGTCCGACAATGGGTTGCAACAGTTAACGTGCCAGACAGATTTCGAGATGTCGTATGTACCTGGACCAGAACCATTTTCTGCGGCATCACCACCAGTCTGTTGAGAGTACTTGTAGTTCTCAAAGTACCAGATACCACGAGAGAACAAACCAGCAGCAATCAAGTAAAGGATGCAAGTAGAGAAGATCAAGAAGATCTGCAAAGACATAGTCGAACCGAAGTAGTACAAAAGGATACCGACGACAATACCTGCAATTAAACCACAAATGACAGGAATTGGGAAGGAAGTAGCTGGTGAAGTAAGACCAACACCACCCACGAAGACGACGGCTTCCAAACCTTCTCTCAAACAGGTAATGAAAGGCAAAATGAACATAGCATACTTCTTAGTCAAGTAACCAATCTTGAATCTCTCCGACTTCTTTTCTGGAGACTTAACGAGGGCCTGAGCCAACTTCACTCTCCACTTCTCCTTCATCTTGTTGATACGCAACATGGCGATACCCATCAAAGAGATCAACACTGTAGCGATGATACAGAAAATACCTTCCCATAAATCTTCAGAGTTTGCCCAAATGTCCTTACCCAAACTGTAGAACGCACCAATGAAAGCACAACCGATAATAAGACAAACTAATACCCCTAGAATTGACCCTAGCCAAATTTGTTTCCGTAAACGTTTGTAAACAACTGGGTCATTAGTTGCTGTTCCGAAACCCTGTTTAAGGAAAGCGAGCAAGACAGAGACGACCACAACGGCCTCTAAGGATTCTCTGAAGACCACAAAAAAGATCTGGACGTTGAATACGTTCACCATCTTTCAACACTATGATTTCACTAGAGGGGGGGAGGGGTGAGCCGTGATCTTTGGATGGTGTTTCAGGCGTGCAATTACAATGCTTTTATATATTTCCTGTGCGTCCATTTTCGAGAATTTGCGTCCACTTTAGGCTTTGTGATCAGATATCCAGTGCCAAGAAATGTCCTTTGGTACCACCTGTGAGTACAGTACCTGATTTTCCAAGAGAATTCTGTCACGTTTGGAACATTTACGTAGATCGGTGTCACCGAAGACGGGAAATGAAGCAAAATTCGTGGCATGTGTTAAGGCCCTAGATCCTGGAAAGAGGCTCAGCCGTAAAAAAGACGATAAATGGGGCTTTTGAAGGAAAAAAATATTGCAGCATAGTTTAAAGTGAAAGAAGGGGACATAGTGCATACCAGCCAAAGGGAGAATAGGTTTTTACTCGTATTTTTTCGTCAGGAGTTATTAGCCATTCACAGACCTTGATGAAATAGATTGCAGGTTCCAAGAAATTTTCAGTAAAGACAAGAAATCTGGGCGTTTCTTTTCAGGAAAATCGGTCTTGGAGAATGCACGGCTAAGTCTGATTGGTCTTACAATACATGAGTATACGTATTGGGCAATCAAAACCATCAACAGGTGAGTTATTAGCATTTGGGCACAAAATTGTCAGAGACAATAATGTACACCTCTCGCGAAACTATAAACGGTGATGAGAAAGAATATAGCACAGACGCAGGGCAAAATGCAAGACCAATTTGGGAAACTCCTTTTGCGTCTAACAGTCACAAGCATCAGGGTGCGGAAAAAGCACCAGTTTTGCCAGTACATGACATCGCGGGCTCAAAAGCATGGGTTTATGCTTGATCTTTTTGATAACTTTGCGCTTTGAGTTATTAATGCGAAGGTGGGTAATGATGGGGTAATTTAACACCCAATCATTGGTTCACACCCTTTTATCCGGCTTTTGAATAAATTAAGCACATCTATGTCCGTTTATGCATTAGTGGAACCGCGAACAAGAGTATATTACAAACTTGTGATTTTTGAGGTATTGGCTATTGACGAACGCAACGGAGAATTGGATTGGTCAACACTCTCCATTAGCTCAACGGGAAAATGCGACAATAGGAAGGCGTTTTCCGATGAAAATCTGTTTTTGTGACAAATTGGTAGTCGATACGATGTAGGTTAGTTTATGCAGAAAAAGTTGAGGAATGTAAAGATGAGGCTGGAAATCATTCAACGACTATGGATATGATCATGCCATGTCTTTAGTATCGTTCAAGGACTACATGATAATTTTTATATTTTAAGTTTAGGGCGGAATTGCAAAAAAATCTAGCACAAGAGTAATTGGGGGAGGAATGAAGAAATTCTTTCAGGGAGTAAGTGAAACAAATTCACTTAGGGAGTAATGAAAAATTAGCCGAAGTGGATATTGGAATTGGTAGAAGTCAACGAGAAGTGATAAATGGACATTGAAATTGGATAAAAGTTGTAAAAGCAACCAACCAAAATCAGACTTGGATAAATCCGAGTTTATGCTAATTTTGCGACAAGAGTACCTCCTACAAAGACTGCACATGTATTGAGTTGAACAAATCGCATAAACATACATGTACTAGATGAATAGAGGAAACAAATGGACAGACGTAACGAATGAATAGGAGGAATGAGTGAACAGAGGAAAATAACATCAAACCAATATGTTTCTTGCACTTCCTACTCCATGTCTCATCGACGGTCACATGACCTAAATATAAGAAATCGACGATCACGTGATATAACGAAGTGTGCACATCGTATATCACGTTTTATATGAGATCTGCACTTACATCACGTCTCGGTGTCATAACATATCAAGGTGTATATCAAGGTGTTTGCATTTCTACGTTACGTTTCTTTTACATTTGATATCTGCAATTTTGATGTTGATAGTCATTCACTAAAGGTCTCTCTAGTATGGTTGATCAATTCATACCATATCAAAAGTTAGTGTCCACCATCTTCTTGGCAAACTCCCAGTCATTAGACTCAATGTAGTCAAAGACAATAACACCACAGCCCTTTCCAAAATCATTGTTGATGTCACTCTTAAGGAAAGCCTCAGAAACCTGCTGTGGCCAGCACGCGTGATCGAAGAAGTTGGAGGCTGAAGTGAAGTTGACAAACAACTTGTCGTCGTTGTTGTAGTCTCTAGCCTTCTTGGTCAAGTCCTTCACGTAACCGATCTTCTTGTTGATGTCATCGGCACCATTAACCTCACAGAAGTCCTGTACCACGATGGCACCACGGTCATCATCGGTGGTGTTGTAGCTCCAGTTGGCAGCGAAACCAAATTCCTTGCTTCTGTCCTGGTTGTTGCAACCAAAACGTCTGAACAAGATGGCCTTACCTCTGGCATCACCCAAGCGTGGCAAGTCAGTTCCAAGGTACCAACGGTCCTTGTTTGGGCTGACATAGTGGTCCCAGATCAAGTTAGGGAATTCATCCTTGTCATTGTCCCAGTCATCAGTACCTTCTTGCTTCAAAGAAACAAACACAGTCTCAGAAGGGTTCTTCTTCAAGAAGTCGTAAACCTCGTCCAAGGTATCGGTCAACTTCTTTGGGAATGGGATACGGACAGGGAACTTACCGTGTATCACCTGCAAATCCTTAGCAGCATCACCCTCCTTCAAAAAGAGTTTACCTGCTCTGATATCGAGGAAACGAACACCGTGCTCCAATTGGTCGGTGACAGAGGCACCCTGACATTGGACGGAAGGAAGTGCCGTGTGGCATGCGGCAGAGTTGTGGGTACCTGGGATCGACAACTTAGCGAGTTTGGTGTTGTCGTCCACCTCTTTCATCCATGTATTGTAGTTAACCATTGTAGAGTTTCAATTGAGTTCAATTGAGGCGAATGTACTTAGACGCGCGTTCGTGGATATATATACGGCCAGTACTTTGTGTCACAAAACCGATGAAATTTCAGATACGTGATGTCATAGGTACCAGGGGAAAGTCCTGGAGAGATGAACTAGAGGAAGAGAGTTAGAGTAATGAAAGATGTTGAAAGAGTAGTGGAAAGGCAGTGAAAGAACGAAGTAGTGTGGTGGGGGTTATAAAGCAGAGAGGATAAGAAGAAAAGTAGAATTGTGGGGTCAATAACCCTCATTCTTCATTCAAGCTGGCAACGATATGAAGTCGATGTAACGACGCCATGATAGTGAAACGCAGAGAATGATGTAGCCGAAAGACTCCGTTGGTAGTTCCTGCAGCTATCAAGTACTATTGTCAATGTTTGTCACGATGTTTGCACAGCCACATCAATATGCAGGGCGTGAGAGCAAAGAAGGTTGCTAATAAAACGATGGTAGAATTGGTTTAGGGCAGGTGCCATCATTGACACGAAGTTAGATCCTGCTGTTGATGATATACATTGTTCGGTCAAATCGCATTCTTATAAATCTCTTTAAACCTGTAGTCTATAAGCAAGTTTATAAACAACGCTGTTAGCAAGTGAAATCAAACTGAAATTGGTGCAAATCTTATTCTATGCTTCTGTACCGCGTCTTTATTTGTATTTTCTATGTAATTCACATCCCATCCATTTGATCATATTTAATCAATTCTTTCAATCAATTCTTTAATCAATTCTTTCAATCAATTCTTTAATCAATTCTTTCAATCAATTCTTTCGTATCTCTCAATCAATTCTTTCGTACTCTCAATCAATTCTTTCGTATCTCTCAATCAATTCTTTCGTATCTCAATGCGTTCCTATCCATTCTTTCCTATTCTTTATCTTCTCAGCTTTCCCTTACACCTCTGTGTGTACTGCCTCTCCAAGAAAATCCTCCCACACATCGTACGTATTGGAATAGCCCTTTGTCTCGGGAACAACCCACCACACCAAAACAAAGTATGCCGCGGAGAATATCGCAAAGATAAAAAACACACCACCGCCTATCCATGACAGTAATAATGGCACCGAGAAAGCTACAATCATTCCCGTACCCCAGTTCAGCGATGTACCTACCGATTGCGCTAAAGCTACAGTCTCGTGACTAGCAAACTCCGCGATCATTAAGAAGGGTACGGGTCCCAAACCGATGGAATATCCCACAATGAAGCCGTAGCATGCAACCACAATCATCGCAGGGTTGCCGATGGCAAGACCACATGCTATCAACGTCGCACACAATGCCGTGGTAGCCACAGACATTAACATCAACGGTCTACGGCCAAAGCGTTCAAAGTAGTGGGATACCACGATCGAACTCACGACATTGACAAGTGAAAATGTTGCCGCGAGCACAAGCACATTGGACAGATCGGCATGGTCAAAGAGTTTGTTGAGCATCTGTACTCCGTAGAAAGTGATGGCATTGATACCGGTTAACTGCTGTGAGGTCATCAAGATGAGCACCGCAGCCAATTCACGGCGATAAGCAGCCAGTGTGAAGTAATCGTGGAAAGAGATGGATGGGTCGTCAAACGAGCCTCTGCGCAACGATACCCCGCTTTGAATAGGTAAAAGTGGGCGCGTTTCTGACGAGATCGACACGGTTTCCAGTTTGTACTCGTTGGACGAGAGACGGCGCCAGTGTGCGATCTCGTGGGGAACAGTCTCCATATCAGAGCGTAAATTCACGAGGAGCGATGTTGCAGAGTTGACATCACCTTTGTGGATTACAAGCCACTTGGGTGATTCAGCAACAGAGAACAAGCCCACGAGAAGAAGCGTTGCCAAGACCAGTGCAAATGCAAAGATGCTGCGCCATTGCAGCTCATTACTCCAGAAGTATGACACAAACTGCGCGATGAATATACCACACGCGACTGATACCTGGAGAAGTGATCCAAGCAAACCACGATGGTTGATGGGAGTCAACTCATTGATGAGAATCGGCGACACAATAAGCGACCCACCAGCACCAACCCCGACAAAGAAACGACCGGCGTAGAGCATCGTGGTGGAGGTGGCGAGGGTCATAAGAACAGAACCCATCACATACAGAATTGCCAGGCACGTGATCAACTTACGTCTACCATGTTGCTTAGGTAGACTTGAAGCACCGAGAACAACCGAAGCCGCGAGTCCTCCCAACGTGTACATGGTGTTTGCTAGTGCTACTCCACCATCTTCCATAGGAAGACACTGGGGAAACCCTTGTCGATCCCAGATCAGTTCGGGGCCCGGTTTGGAGAAGCGGCACGCGATGATGTCAGCCGGAGCATTGAGCTCTGCTAGATGATAACCAAAAAGAAGTGTGCTTATGGATACCACCACGGTGGCCCAGCCTAACCGTGGTGTTACAGTATGAGGACGGTCAAGGTAGTCGTCTTCGTCCATTTGTGGTGGAAATCAGCGCAGGGTTTGTGTTTTATAGATAAGGCCTCTGCAAAAAAAGATAGTAACAAGGTCGAGCACCGGAAACACCCGAAAAAGCGCGAAAAAGCAAAACGATGAAATCGACCAGCGTTCATATCGTTACCCTCTTGTGGTACCATTCTTGGTGATTACATTGCGGCGGATCTCCTCATTTCATGGTGTGAGAAGGAATAAAGACTGCAGATAAGAAACCGATGCGCAGGATCGCAACCGGAGCTCCGGCGGAAGGGACCGGTAAACCGGCCAAAGCAAAATGGCAGAAACAGATGATCAACGATAGATGAAGGATGAGGTGATGAGGAAGAGAAGAGTATGGGACGATGATATAAGGAGGACAAGGATATTATAAAATTTAAGGATGTTCCAGGATTAGGTTAGGTCATTACCAGGCTCATCAACAACTAATATGAACCTTTATCTTATTAAATCGGATTTTCCATCTCTTTCTTCTAGTTTGGTATCTCTTTCCCTCTCCAAACCTTGTAATCATCTCCATCCAAGAGAACCCCCCTCTCAATGCAATCTTCCACAAAATTCGGCAATACCACACTCGGGATCGGGACCATCACGTCGTCGGTATTCCATTTCAACACAAAGTCGCTCAGGATCTCGTCTGCATGCTTTGGGCTGTCTGTCACCACAAATGAGCTTTCGGATGGAGCATCCACCAAGGTTCCCCCGAACCGCTGTACCCGCTCGCCAATTGCTGGGTCGGTCACATAAAATCGAACGCCATGGAAGAGGTTCCGTATGAGATGAACACGCAGATCTTCAACGTTCTGGGAATCGAAAGGGTTGAGATCCTTGAAGGAGTCATTTATTGTATTATTCTCACACTTCAAGTCATTGTCCTTAAAGGTAGCATTATGGAAGGCATCTTTTGAGTTGTTCCACAAGGCACCTTTTGAGTTGTTCCACAAGGCACCTTTTGAGTTCTCTTCATCGCCTGTTTCCACATATGTCTTCTTGTAATATTCATATTCCTCATCGGTCATACTTACAAAGTTCCCCACTTCATCCAAAGTTGTATGAACCGTGTAACTGTCGCCATACTGATCGACTCGGAGCGCAAAGAGAGGCATCCGTGGCAGTGAAAACAAGAAAAGCGGCTCCAATGGTACGACTTCCCCCCGGCCAATGCATTCGAGGATCCAGGTCGGACGGATGAGATCATACCCTTTGGACTCGTATACACGGCAACTAGGCACATTACGTTCCGTGATGATGACCGTGGTAGAAAACGCCTGCGTATCAACCGTGGTCACCACACCCCCACCATAATTACGGATCAACTGCACCAACGTGTCACGACTGATTCGCTCTCCTTCACCGTCGATATGATCGCTAAGTACCACAAAGTCGTATCCGCGAAATATCAAAGTAACCCCAGGAGTGTCATTATTTGTCAACTCCTCCATTATCTTCATTGCACTCCCATTTCTCTCCTCGAACGATGAAACTACTCGCCGGCGTTTTCTATTGGCTTCTTGGCCGTGACCGGTCTCCTTGTGGTAGCGCTCCTTCAAGAGCAAGTACTCCTCATAGGAAATGCACTCCTCTGGAGTCTTATCTTCACGGATTGCACGGCAGTATAAGTTGTGGAGTGTTGTACCAGCAGCGTAGGTTCGTGAAATCTCGAGCCGCGTGTCGATCGACCGCGCTTTGATTTCTAAAACTACCAGATGAGCCGGGTCGATCCAGTACACAGGCTTTTTCGTGCCAAAGAGAATGTTACGCGGCTCGCGCACCTTGAATTCGACCCACTTATTACATGTCAAGCGTGCAATTTTGTCAAATTCGGCCGTGGTGAAACCATTGGCAACCGTACAGAAGCTGAGGTATTCGCCGGATTCTTCGCTGCGGAGTGCACACATATACGAGTTCTTTATGGCAGGGATCTTACCCACCACTACTAAGTCGAGATTCTCGCCAAATTTCTCAAGGTATTCGGGTTTGATCTTCACCCATTCGCCCAGACGGTGTGCTGGCGAATACTGTGATTGCGGGTGCTTGACCATGATACCCTCGCTTCGTGCACTCACCACCTTTCGCATTGCAGTGCGGATATCTTCGACAGAGGCACCAACAGTGTAGGGTAAGATCTCGAGCCTATGCGGGACGGGGTTGAGAATGTCGTCCAAGAGCTTGCGACGGAAGAAAAGCGGGTGGTGGGTGAGATCGACACCATTGAGGTGGAGGATATCGAATACAAGGAGGAATGGGTACAGCTGCTGCTCATCATACAGGTCTTTAGTGGTGAATTGGCGTACCAGTTCCTGAATCGCCAGAGATTTGAGCGTACCGAAAGGGAGAATAGCCTGACGCTCATAGTCCCATGCAACCATTTCCCCGTCGAGGATCACCAGGCGCACTTTACTGTGGAATGCCGTGCGTAAGTGCTGTGTGAGAGACCCAAATTGTGTGTTCTCACCGTAAAGAAAGGTATAGTCTTTGAGACGTCGTGAGTAGAACTTGAACTCGTGGCCATTTTTGTGGAGCACCATGCGATCGCCGTCCATTTTCTCCTCAATAAAGAACTTGTGCATCAACCCGCGCTCACGATAGAGCTGTGTGAGCTTGGTGTCCATGGGGAGCTCATACCGCATATCGTTCAAGAGCTTATCATAACTCTTTGTCAATTTCATCGAGAGCTGCGGCCTGAAGCGATAGAGTGGGTGTATCTGCAATTGTTCTGTAGAGAGTCGAACATCTGGATCCGTCAAACACTCGAGCGTGCGTTTCATATCATTACATACCTTGTAGAGTTCTGGAGCGTCAGGGTGCCAATGATAGAAAAAAGCCCACTCAAAACGCACCAAGATCGATGCACGCAACACCGTTTGGAGAAACCATCGGAGCTCAGGGACACTGAGAGAATCGAGAAGTGGCTTCAAGATGTCAATCTGCTCGTTAGCCTTGGTTGCTGAGGCCAATTGATCGAGAGCCTCATTCATTTCCGTTACAGTGTATTCCTTATAATGGAATGATGCCAAAGCACGCCGATTAGCAATTATTCGAGCACAGCGTAATGGGAGGTTGCGTAAGTTATTCTCGTCCAGTGAAAACCGCTTCAGTTGATGGAAGTCCAGCTTCCAGAAATAGAGTACATGGTAATCCTCCAGGTCTTTGGGGATCTGGTACATTTTCACCACGAGACGCGCGAGTGTCACCTCACGGATGTAGAAGAGCCACCCGGCTTTATCAGGCATAATGAGGCGACAAGAGGGGTAGACATCTACACCTATATGTGTGCGAAAAGTGCGAATGAACTCGCGGATGATATAGTTTTTCTTGTCCAGAACAGTTTTGAAAGTACCAAGTGTATCTCGCCTCACACCGTCGAGCTTGACAAAGAGCTCCTCCACAAGGAGCTTATATGTGGGTTCGATAAGGTTGGGTGGTGGAGGTCCTTGTTCGAGAAAAGACATGGATGGTAGTAAAAGGGAAGGACTGATAGATGAGTAGAACAGTATACAATGAGTGGTTGATTTGTCTTAGAAGTCTAGTATATCTTCACGTTGATATATCACGTTAATATAACTCTCCTTTTGGTAGTGATCTTGGTGTATATGGCACCTTTGAATCTGATATCGTTATGGTAGTTTTGATGAGTGTTTGTATCTAGAGGACCAGTAGTTCTTGTAGTGTACCTCTTATCCAATCTTTTGTATCTAATATGAGTTTGAATTGAATCTATCCCTTGTATCACTCAAATTATCTGATTTAATTTCCCTGATTGACCTCCTTTGGTCTTACAGCTATTCCTTTGCCACTTTACCACTCATTCAATTTCTGTAAGTTTTTGTGGGGCGACTGTCTGCAGGAAAACTCGTTGAAAGGTAGGTACAGGACCGTTGAGGTATTCAATCTAATATTAGATTCTTGCTGTATTGATGAGAATTCTTTGTCAGTACATTGCTATTTAGATGACAAGAGTTTAAAACATTGCTACTTTTTAGCCAAGTATTTATGATTGCTGAACCGTCATTGATATTCATAACTGGTTATCAACTATTATCTTGTTATCTATTCTTGTATCTATTTGTGTCCTTAGCTGTTTCTGTATCTTTACTTGCTTCTAACACTCTTTATCTTCTGTCATCATCGATTATCTATAATCTATTACTAACGATTAATTTTGATCTATTGCTAACAATCGATTATTGCTAACGATCATTTTAAATATCTATTGCTCATCATGTTTTCTTGCTAACGATCAATTGTTATCTATTGCTTAGTCGTCATCTATACCATCTCCCCTCCATCCATCTCCCCTATCTCATAACCCACAACATCTTGTTCGATTACACGTGACCTACCGAAACTACCGTTCATGACCGATACGGATGTCCGCTCGGAGACTTCGACTACGTCATATGTGGCTTAGTGGGTTTCCACCACGGACTTTACGCATTTAGCCTCCGGTCTCACCAACTGGTGTCTAGAACCGTTTTGACGTGCGTTAACTTGATTTGCAGCGAAAACTTCCACAAAGACTCTGCATACCGAATGGATGCGCTCTGAATCTACAGCATACAGCCTACATCTATACTATTAGTATATCTATACATTTCAATCTTCAAATCTACTTCAATCTTCTTTACATGTTTGCATCTTCCCTCTTTATATCCCCTTCGTCTTTACATCCCCTTCATCTTTACATCCCCTTCATCTTTACATCCTCCTCATCTTTACATCTTCATCCTCATATCTTTCTACTCTCAATCAATCCTTGCTCTTTTTTGTGTGATCATCTAGCGTCCCCTACACGTTGATCTGGAGCAATGGAGCAAGTTTGAAGCCCAAAGCCCAGAAACTACGTCAGACGAAGGCCAAGACTGAAACTTACGTGGTTTTTAGTTTCGCAACGCAACAATAGAATACTATGATCCAGGATACAATAACCCAGCCTTGATACCAGATCTCGCTACGCCACATTGCAGCGTTCGTGTCAATCGTCACATCTCATTCTACGCCACCTTTGTGGGCACGTCGTACCGGCTTTTGCGGCAACAAAGAGTCAAGAACTTTTTTTTGGTAAGGCTCGGCAACGCTTGGCTAAAGATGTGAATGTTTGAAAGATGTGTGGGATGTGTGGGATGTGTTGAAGATGTGTGGGATGTTGGGGTACATGGTGGGGCGTGTGGACACAGCCTCCATCCCTTCATACCGTTGTCTTGAGCTCATACCACGAAGTGCGAACAAAAGTGGCACCCGTCACCTTGACAAAAGAAAAAGGCAGAGCAAATATCCCGTGCCGATACCTGGATGCCGGAAATAACCACAGTGTATAAATAAATTCGCAATTCCAGGTCGCACGATAACGTGCGCATCACTTTTAAAGAATCCAGTAAAGAGCTAAATACTGAGCTCTACAACCTATTATCGAGCTTGATCTATCTACCTAGCCTTTCAGATAACTTGATCGTTGTCCTATCTGATATCTGATAGTATTAATCGTATATCTGATAGTACCTGATATCTGAAAGTGAAGATATCAAAAGATTTGATATCTTAAAAGTATCTGATTACAGTATCTGACCCCAAAGTATCTGATATCTAAGTATCTAAGTGATATTTGAAAGTATCTGATCGTCTGTGATCGTCTGCTTGATCCTACTTGACCCTATCGTGTTCCTTATCCGTTCGGAACCCGGATAATCTACCGCCCTCATCCGATCGCATTTTGTGGCAAAGTTTTAACGAAGGAAAAATTCGGACCTGATTCCAAAAAAGGTATGTCGCTTTTATCGTCGCAGCCGATGTCTAGTAAAGTTACCGACGACCAGCCCATAGAGGCACGTGCCGGTTATGCCTATTCGGGCCACTATTCGGGATATCCATCAAATCAAGAACAATTCACTAGAGGTCCCACTGGTGGATGGAATAGTGAAACTCGTGTGCAAAACCCTTACCAACCTAAAATCGCCCCAATCAACGTACCAGGGAAAACAAGAAACACTCCAGCAATAAACACACCTGCTTCAAACACTCCAGGTAAAGCAACAAATAGGCCCCTCAATGGCCTCGTCTCATCACCGAGTAAATCTTCACCCCTCAATGGTCCCGTGATCTCTCCCCTCAATGGTCCCGTTTCAAATAGCCCATCTACCCCATCTGCTAACCAATCGGGCTCAAAGTCACCTGCGTTGAAGGTTCCAGGTGCCGGTTTGTCAAAGATGTCGCCAAATGGTTCGATTGACTCATCCTTCAAGTTGTCGACTCCCAACTTGTCCAGCAGCATGCTCAGCGCCAATGATGTTCCACATAATGCACGCACACCATCTCCTGTACGTGCTAAGAAGCCACCGCAGATCAACACCAAGGTGATGACTCCACAGAGTCGGTCGGCAACCCCTAACGGTGATTCTCCTCTTGGGTCACCATCGCTGTTGTACTCGCCAGGTAGACGTTGTTTGTCCGATAAGTTGAAGGCCACACCGGCGTCGTACGTGAGGCACTCGCGTGTATTCTCGCAGTCGGATCTCTCGTTCCTCGACCACCACCAGTTGGGCGTTCCACTGCCTCATGCAACCCCGCGGTCGACGTCAGTGCGCCGGTCGCGCTCTCTCATGTGTATGCAGAACAAGTTGATCAATGACCTGCTTGCTCCTGAGGTTGCGCCGGTGGTTAACTTGATCAATGCCCTGAAGATGCGCACTTATGCCACAGGTGACTTCCAGCTTCCCGGCCAATTGTCTCACGGTGAGCGTATTTGGTTTGAAGTGGAGGCCAAGCTCAGCGGCACGGAGTTGGCAATTTGGAGACCTGCACAGGATGAGTTCATGGTTGAGAATGGCAATGACGAGTTTACGCCAAAGTACATTAACCTCGCGGATGCAAAGATCGAGGTTGTCAACGATAGACAAGTTCGTATTCTCCAGGACTGGCAAGTGGACAACACTACTCTCATCCAATTCCACCTGGCCCCAGAGCTTAAGCACTGGCTTGCAGCTATGTACTTGGCCAAATACGAGCATACTGCATTGAACGAGGCATACACGGCAGTACTCCTCTCGACCAAGTTGAGTAAGATGGCTGATGTTCACTTACTTCTCTCGAAGAAGCGGTTCGAGCACACTGAATGGGTGAACTTGCGCTTGCCACAGGTATCCAACCGTTGGATCAAGGTGTTCATGGTAATCCTGGCGCTGGAACTGAAGCGTTTGGGGCTGATCAGTATCTACACCCTGGACAAGCTCACCAAGAAGAACTTGCTCGTGCATGTGGCCAATGTGGTGGATGTGTACAACGTGTACCCTGAGCACCCTGGAATGATTGATGCCAATGGTCTCATGAAGCTCAGTGGTGACATCTATATTTCGCGTGCACACGAGCACTTGTTTTCGCCACACAGCTTTGTACCTGAGCCGCCGTCGATGTCGTTCTTCAAGCGCAGCAGTTCGCACAACTCATTGTCGAGCATGGGCTCGTCGCCAGGCAACCGCAGCTCGTCGTACTTTGAGGTTGCACCACCATTGGATAGCGCTGAGTTCAAGGCTCGTGGTAACCGCAGCAGAAGCAACAGCGAGAAGGGCAAACTGCCCAAATCGTTCTTTGGCTTTGGTCGGAGCCATGGCCGCGACAGATCGAACTCTCAAAACGCTTCTTCATCAAGCAGAACGAACTCCGATCCGAGGCTCGATGCCGAGGTCAACCGCAGCATGTCTGTGTTTGTTAAGAAGAACCGTAACCAGTTTGTCGCTGCCAGTTACTTATACTTGATGCCTGTCCTGCACCCCGGTGTGCCTGCAGTTCAGACGATGTTGCGTAACTATATGCACATCATCGATGTGTTCCAGTTATATGGACGTCCTGAGCTGTTTGTTAGTGACAAGACTGACCCGCGTTCAATGTTGTTTGCGCTTCCGTCGTTGCCTCACTACCAGTACATGACGGTCGACAATGCTACACTGTTGGTGGCCAGTGTTTTACCTACAGCGATAGCAGAACAGTGGGTTGAGAGTAACTGGGTCGGTGCGTTCAAGGGCGAGCTTTCGCGCAAGCTTGCTGGGTCCAAGGATGGCACGCGTGCGTACAAGGGCCTGGGCGACATCTCCAAATTGTATGGTGATTTAGATATGGATTATGGTGAGGTATTGAGCCCCAGTATGTCGTTGCAGCCACCGCAGTTGCCGGTTTCTGCGGGCAGTAACCTTGCGTACAGTGGCTACGACGACAATGCCTATTCGAGCACGTCGTCCTTGAACAGAGATAAAGATCCAGGTAACGGAAGTCGTTCCGATTCGTTAGAGGAAAACGATTTCAGTAGCTACAAGAGCTATAAGCCACCAACAACCAACGTTGGTCAAAATCCACGGTCGGAACCCGTAAAGGCGTTCGACAACTCGTTACCATCGCCATCGTTAGGTGCACCTATTGCTCTTGACTCATATGGTTACCAAGATGACGCCGCAGGGCCGATTGCGCAGCTTCGCTTGCGTGAAGAAGCCAATGGACGGGTTGAGCCTGTTGGTAAATGATTAGAGTAGAATATTGAGAACATTGAGAAAATTGAGAACATTATGAACATTGCAGCTAAGCTGTGATGTGAGCGATGTGGGCGGAGTGTAGATTGTTTGTGCATAGCCGTGAACTTTACAACAAAGTGTATTGAAAGTTAAGTTTAGAGTAGCTGCGAATTTCGTAGAGTAGCTGTGAACTTTGTGTACATCAGGTTTGGAAACTTTGTGTAGAATAGTTGCAAAGATCACTTACGCGTGAGTTTCGATAAGAACGGGTATGATCCTATTGGAATATAAAGATGGTTGAAAGCGGGATATGAACATGATGGTTTGAGATGTGGAAGTCGTGAGTACAATGACTGTGTGGAATTATTGAATTGATCATGAGTAGGAGAAACACAAGTAGATCTGGGATTTGATGAAATTGAACTCGTGTAAATAGACGCGTGTATCATGTTCACACATGATTTTCAGATATCAGCAACTCTTCAGTATCAGTTCACTCGTTTCTTAAGATCCGTATCGGAGACGCTTACCTAAGCCTACGGAGTTGATGATCATGAAATGGATAGGAGCTTCATTAGAAATTTCATGCATACAACGCGTGCAGGTATGGCGATTTTGAAGAGAACTCGTAGAAAAGGGGAACGGATTCATATTGCTCACGCCAGTAAAAAGGAGAATGCAGTATCGACTGACTGAACCTATACAAAGGGGTTGAATTACCGTCCATCAGTATCCCTATGCCGCTTGTCATCTCCCCACGAACACGTCTATTTTACGCGTCTAAACGCGTTAGGAGGTGACGATGACTAAGCTTCCTAATTAGGCAATGCTGGTCGTTCCGTCGCGTTGAAAAAAGCTTTTCGATGGCAATTTTTTGAAAACACTTGCTTCTTACAACAGAATTGTATACAGTGGCACAAACACTGCGCAATTGTTTCGTCACACTACCCGTCAGCTAACGCGTGTGCAAGAAATTTAATACGCGCCATCCCCGTTCTTCGGATTCGTTCACGAATATATAAAGAGCAATACCCCCCAGGAATAATTTATCTCATCACGACATGGCACAACAAACCCCAACCCACGGTTTAACTAACAAAATTCTCTCCTTGGACATGACCAGCAACGCTGGCCAGTCATTGACGGAGAAGTTGGCAGCTGCTGCCGAGCAAAAAGACGTTGCTCAGAACGTGTCAACCATCAAGGGCGCGTTGGTGGAGGAGCAAGAGCCTAAGCAAGATGGCGATGTGGTTAAGCACAAGCAGTTCTTGTCCAAGCACAAAGCACACAGAATCTCTTTGAAGGAGATGGAGAAGGATGAGCCATTGTTGAAGGAGAACAAGAACCGTTTCGTGATGTTCCCAATCAAGTATCACGAGATCTGGCAGATGTACAAGAAGGCTGAGGCTTCCTTCTGGACTGCTGAGGAGATCGACTTGGGTAAGGACATGGCTGACTGGTACACCTTGACCGACGATGAGCGTTACTTCATCTCTCGTATTCTCGCTTTCTTTGCTGCTTCTGACGGTATTGTCAACGAGAACTTGGTCGAGAACTTCTCTGCTGAGGTTCAGATCACCGAGGCCAAGTGCTTCTACGGATTCCAGATCATGATGGAGAACATCCACTCTGAGACCTACTCCCTCTTGATCGACACTTACATCAAGGACCCACGTGATGCCGAGCACTTGTTCAACGCCATCGAGACCATCCCCGCCATCAAGAAGAAGGCCGACTGGGCCTTGCGCTGGATCGCTGACGAGGATGCCTTGTTCGGTGAGAGATTGGTTGCTTTCGCTGCCGTTGAGGGTATCTTCTTCTCTGGTTCTTTTGCCTCTATCTTCTGGTTGAAGAAGAGAGGTTTGATGCCAGGTTTGACCTTCTCCAACGAGTTGATCTGCAGAGACGAGGGTTTGCACACTGACTTTGCTTGTCTTTTGTTCTCTCACTTGAACAACAGACCTGACGCTGAGATTGTCGAGAAGATTATCACCGAGGCTGTTGAGGTCGAGAAGGAGTTCTTCACCGATGCTTTACCAGTTTCTCTTTTGGGTATGAACTGTGACCTCATGTGTCAGTACGTTGAGTTCGTTGCCGACAGATTGCTCGTCTCCTTGGGTAACAAGAAGAAGTACAACGCCAGCAACCCATTCGACTTTATGGAGAACATCTCGTTGGCTGGTAAGACGAACTTCTTCGAGAAGAGAGTCAGTGACTACCAGAAGGCTGGTGTCATGACTAACTCGAGCGAAAAGAAGGTCGAGAACTCGTTTGCTTTCGATGAGGACTTTTAGGTTTATGGTAATGGTTTGTATAATAATGGAAATGTTAAGGAAAGAAGTAGGCTACGAAAGATTTAATGGTGGTTGTCATTAATGATTGTTCAGATTTGTAGTTAAGCGTTGTCATAATCGTTTTCATAATCATTTTCATAATCGTTTTCATAATCATTGTCATCGTTAATTATATCTTAATCATCTTCTGTTCTCTACAGTTTGTTCTGTGATTTTTTCTTCACCATGGGCAAAGGTAAAAACAAGAGCGACGACAGGAAGACCACAGGCGCGAAGCATACGTCTAACGGCCATAAAGCCAAACAGCATCACATCCGAAAGGGTCGTCAAGAACAAGGCGCTGGCGGAACATCCGATGGTGGGTTCCCTGTGAAGTTGGCGATGTGGGATTTTGACCATTGTGATCCCAAGAGATGCCTGGGGAAAAAACTCGAAAGGTTGGGACTCATCCGTAACTTACGTGTGGGACAGAAGTTCAGCGGGGTTGTTGTGTCGCCGAATGGAAAAGGTGTTGTTTGTCCAGATGATCGTGAAATCGTTGAGTCTTCAGGTGCAGCTGTGGTAGAATGTTCATGGGCCAGACTCGATGAGGTGCCTTTCAACAAGATCGGAGGTAAAAACGAGCGTCTTCTTCCGTATCTCGTTGCAGCAAATCCCGTGAACTATGGTAGACCATGGAGACTTAACTGTGTGGAGGCACTTGCGGCTTGTTTTGCCATTTGTGGCCATATTGACTGGGCAGAGCAGCTCTTGGAGAACTTTTCATGGGGACTCACTTTCTTGAAGATCAACGAAGAGTTGATTGAGGTGTACCAGAAGTGTACGGATAGCGAATCAGTGACCAAAGCACAAGATGATTGGTTGGAGAAGATCGAAAATGAGGCCAAGGAAAGGAAACAGAAGGGCCAAGAAGAAGATGTTTGGATGATGGGAAATGTCAATAGAGGAAATGGAGTAGGAGAAGAAGAAGAGAGTGAGGAAGAGGAAAGTGAGGTTGAAGAAGAGGAAAGTGTGGAATATGACAATTTAGGTAATGTTATACTGAAGGTTAAGTATGATAGTTTGGGAAATGTGATAGGAGATGATGAAGAGGAAGATGATGAAGAGGAAGAGGAAGATGAAGAGGAAGATGAAGAAGATGAAGAGGATTTGGAATATGACAGCTTAGGAAATATCATTAAAAAAGCTGACAAACAAACTGACAAGCAAGCTGACTTGGGAAAAGGTATCGAAAACTTATCGATATAGACAGGAACTATAGAATTCACCATCAATATACGGGAATAATTTACTTTCAATAGACATAACCATACATCATCCATTCATCTATAAAGTATTCTTAATCTAGTATCATTTGTCAGCAGTGTACTTTAAGAGCCACCGTTATTGTGGACGATAACTATTTTCCGATCCAATTACTGATAACGCAATCGCACAATTACAATTTTTGACTCACTGCATTTATCATGGGCATTCAGATCGCAATTGATAGAGGCGGGACATTTTGTGATGTCATAGCCAAGATCCCTAACC
Organism: Kodamaea ohmeri; assembly: GCA_004919595.1. Lineage (NCBI taxonomy): Eukaryota > Fungi > Ascomycota > Pichiomycetes > Serinales > Debaryomycetaceae > Kodamaea > Kodamaea ohmeri. The sequence continues at coordinate 1,246,388 of SKFK01000002.1, forward strand.
AAGACGACTATGTATTTAAGCTCCTTTCGGTAGATCCACAGAATTACCCTGATGCCCCCACAGAAGGTATTCGCCGAGTGTTAGAGCGCGCCACTGGGAAACCAATTCCCCCCAACACTAAATTGCACCTCGATGACATTGATAGTATTCGCATGGGAACAACTGTTGCCACCAATGCACTTTTAGAAAGAAAGGGTGCGAAGGTCCTCTTGGTCACAACCAAAGGTTTCAAGGATGTCTTGACAATTGGCAACCAAACGAGACCTCATATTTTTGACTTGACCGCGAAGAAGTTGGCTCAATTGTACACTGATGTCTTGGAAGTTGACGAGAGAGTTACCATTGAGAGCTTTCTGGAGGGAAAGAGAAAGAAGGGAGTAGAAGAAGAGTTCGAAAAGAAATTGGAAGGAAAGTTGAAGAAGCAAAAATTGGAAGGAGAAAGGGAGAGTTTTGATGTATCAATTGCTTACGGTATTACTGGGGAGCCAGTTCGCATCATTAAAAGACCAAACTATGACGAAATAAGATCTCAACTCACAAATATCTTCAATGCTGGTCATATTAAAACAATTGCCTTGTGTCTCCTCCATTCATATACTTTTCCCGAACACGAACAACGGATTGCATCCATTGCCAAAGAAATCGGGTTTCAAGTATCAGTTTCGCACGAACTCCAACCTATGATAGGCATGGTTAACCGTTGTTCATCCACAGTTGCAGATGCGTATCTTTCTCCTGTAATCCATGAATATATTCGTGCTTTTGGTGAGGGTTTCCAAGGTGGCCTCGATGCCTTTGGCAATAAGCTACTCTTCATGCAGTCCAACGGTGGTCTTTGTCCATGGTACAAATTCACGGGACTTAAGGCAATTCTTTCGGGGCCAGCAGGAGGAATGGTTGGTTTTGGTGAGACCTGCTATGACTCTGTTCTGCAAAAAGCTACCATAGGTTTTGATGCCGGAGGAACATCAACCGATGTCTCCCGCTATAGTGGTACTCTTGAACATATCTATGAGACAGTAGTGAGTGAGGTCAGCTTACAAACACCACAGTTAGACATCTCAACAGTTGCAGCTGGTGGTGGGTCGATGTTGTTCTGGAAAAATGGCATGTTTGTAGTTGGTCCCGAATCTGCTGGGCTGGATCCTGGCCCTGCATGTTACCGCAAAGGAGGTCCACTCACTGTCACCGATGCCAACTTGCTTTTGGGCAGGTTACTCCCAGATTATTTCCCTAAGATCTTTGGTCCGAACCAGGACTTACCTCTTGATGTTGAAATCGTGAGAAAGAAGTTCACTGAATTGACACGCGAGATAAACAAAAGCAGAGGTGCTTCTAGTGGAGATACTGAAGAGTTCACTCCAGAACAGGTTGCAAGTGGGTTTTTGAAGGTAGCTGTGGAAGCTATGGCTCGTCCGATCCGTACACTCACAGAGTCCAAAGGATTTGGTACTGATGAGCACAACTTGGCTTGTTTTGGAGGGTCTGGTGGTCAGTTTCTGGTTGCCTTGGCTAAGAACTTGGGTATTACAAGTGTAGCGATCCACAAGTACTCACTGTTACTCTCCGCATATGGAATTCAATTGGCTGATATTGTGATCGAGAAGCAGAGTCCATCGTCACTCGTATATACGCAAGAAAACCTTGCCAAGTTGCAAGAAAAGGTTGATGTTTTGGTCGAAAAGGCTTATGAAAGCTACCGTGAGCAGAACCTCACGAGCTACGACTCATCGTTGGAGGTATTGCTCAATATGCGCTTTGTGGGATCCGATACACACTTGTTGATTGCACATGAGGGAGATGCTGCAGCAACGTTCGTTGCTCGTCATGAGAAGGAATTTGGATTTGTGTTGGAGCGGCCTGTTTTGGTGGATGATGTGCAAGTATTGCTTGTTGTGAAGAACCCTGATAAAGAGAAAAACAACCCGTATGAAGAGTACAGGAATTTGGTTGAGTCCCATAGCAGCACCCAAAAGCATAGTCATTCTCAAACCCGCAAGGTTTTCTTTGAAAGCTGGCTTGATACCGCAGTATATGAGCTTTCAAGTTTGTCTTTTGGTGAGATTATTGCAGGACCTGCTGTAATTATTGACGATACACAGACTGTGTTGGTGGAACCACAGTCCAAGGCTGCTATTTTGACAAACCATGTCCTCATAGATATCGAGGCTAAGGCCAAGGCCAAGTTGTCAAGTACGGTTGTAGACCCAATCCAACTTTCTGTGTTTGGTCACCGGTTCATGTCGATAGCTGAGCAGATGGGTCGTACACTTCAGCAGACAGCTATTTCCACAAATATCAAAGAGCGTCTTGACTTCTCATGTGCTCTCTTCGATGCCAATGGTGATTTGGTTGCGAATGCTCCACATGTTCCTATTCACTTGGGTGCAATGTCATTTGCCGTGCAGGCCCAGAAGGAGATATGGGAGGACAAGCTCGAGCCGGGTGATGTTTTGGTACTGAATCACCCACAAGCTGGAGGATCACACCTCCCCGATATTACTGTCATCACACCCGTATTTCTTCCGGGTAAGACCTCGCCTTCTTATTGGACGGCATCACGAGGCCACCATGCTGATATAGGGCTGATTGCTGCTGGGTCTATGCCTCCTAATTCCAAGACCATCTATGATGAAGGTGCACTGATTATTTCGCACAAGTTGGTTTCAAAAGGGCGGTTTGACGAGGCTGGCATCACACGGCTTTTACTCGAGGAGCCTGCAAAGTATCCTGGAGGCTCTGGTACTCGTGCACTTTCAGACAACATTTCGGATCTCAAAGCCCAGGTCTCCGCGAACCATAAGGGTATTACCTTGTTGACGAGGTTGACCGAGGAATTTACACCCAATGTGATTGACTTATATATGGGTGCTATTCAGTCTACGGCAGAAGTTGCCGTGCGCAACTTGTTACGAGTTGCTCATGAAAAGTTTGGGGGTAAGGCTCTTGAAGCAATTGACTACTTGGACGACGGCACACCGCTCTCACTTGTGGTTACCATCGATCCTGAGCTGGGTAATGCCGTTTTTGATTTCAGTGGCAGTGGTGACGAGATCTACGGCAATTTGAATGCGCCAAGGGCTATCTTGTACTCGGCAGTGTTGTATGTTCTTAGGTCTCTCATCAGCAGTGATATTCCGTTGAACAATGGGTGTCTTAAGCCAATTGAGTTTATCACGCGTGAAGGCTCAGTTGTTCACCCATCGTACGAGGCTGCTGTTGTTGGGGGTAATGTCGAAACGTCGCAACGTATAGTGGATGTCATGTTGAAGGCATTTGAGGCAGCGGCTGCATCCCAAGGCACCTGTAACAACTTCACATTTGGAGTAAGTGATGACAGTGTATCTTTTGGGTATTATGAGACGATCTGCGGAGGGTCTGGTGCGGGACCTACGTGGGATGGTCAATCTGTTGTCCAGTGCCATACCACCAATACGCGAATTACCGATACTGAGGTATTTGAGAAACGGTATCCCGTTGTTGTTCACGAGTATTCTGTGCGCGAAGGGTCTGGTGGTGATGGTTTGCACCGTGGAGGCCACGGAGTTGTGCGGGACATCGAGTTTACGTACGATGGATTGCAAGTCTCGTGTTTGATGGAGAGAAGACTGTTGGCGCCATTTGGGTTGTTAGGAGGTGAAGACGGTTCTCGCGGAAGGAACTACTGGTACAAGCATTCTGATAAGGATCCTTCTAAGTTCACAAGAGTGTATTTAGGAGGAAAGTGTACTGTGAAGGTGAGCAAAGGAGATCGTATTGTTATATTGACACCGGGAGGAGGTGGTTTTGGAAAGAAAGAAGGTAAGCGAATCACTGACAAGGAGTATGGTGTTAAAAGCAGTCCTGCGAGTATATATACGGGATCTGTTGGGATGAGGGGCTTAGTTCAGACGACAAATTAGCACCAAGAGTGTGGTCAAGAAAATGGTTACAAAGTGGTTGACGTAACATGGCTTAATTCCTGAATTAAGGTTCACATTTGGTGAGTTGTAAGATCAGTAGATGTATTTCATGAGCCTAGAGCTTGAAAGAAATGGATAGGAGGATATGAACCTCGAGGGGTCTTTTGGTAGAATCAAAGATTGTAGTTCTGTAGTTCTGATTATTGAGCAATTCTGATAAGATTCCCTGATGATTCTATTTCAACTGATCTGATAGTTGTTAATTGCATTGTGTCAATTCAATAGAGAGATAGTTGAATAAATCTGATGTTGTTTCGATTCATGTTGTTCAGTTCCTTATGATTGTGTAGATTCTATAGATTCTTTCTATAGTCCTTCCGTAGTTGTTTAAATCTTGTCTATTCAATTCAATCTACCTCATATTTTTCTTTTCTCCACAAATCATGAGTAGGTCAACACACTTGCCATTGCTCTATAACCCCTTCCTCAACTGCATATTCAACAATCCTCATCATTCGAATCAACCATTTCGTACGGTGATCGAAGAACTTGCCAAAGATCACACTGCCTACACGTTACTTGTGCCACCAGCTACAGTACTACATGAGTACTCCGACGAGACCGGTAAAGCACCGCTCAGGACTCTCTGTTACACTAGTGAGGACTTCATACGATCTCACATCATCAAGACTAAAGCTGCTGTGAGTAGCTCGGGTAATCCACTGGCAAAGGCTAAACTGGTAGTATACGAAACTGCCAATGGCAAACAAGTCTTGATGAAGAACGGCATGATCTTGACGGGAAAAGGGTTCCGGAAATTCAGTAGTATGAAGATCTTGTCATCTTCGTACTTTACCTCCTTCTGCGACTACTTTCCTAAAGGAAGCAAGTTCATGGTGGTGTATATCGATGGCACAGTAATGGGAAACCCAGATAACCGACAAAGAAACATAGATAAAGACCGATTATACATTACAGGGGATTTGAACTGTGAAACGAACCCTAAAAAAGAGGATAAAGTAGCAAAGAAGAGCACACAGTTTGTGGGTGGAGTGAAAGACGAATCGAAAGTCACATTTGAAACCCTTCTCCGCGCATTCCCGCTCTTCTCAATGGCAGTATCAGATAAGTTTTATCGGCTTTTCCACCATAACAATCACCAATTCCGCTTGTTGCGCATGAATACACGCAAGAAAGTACGGCACATCAAGTTGGAGTTCCAGAATATGTTGGATGAAGCTTATAAGATCATTCTGAATAGTGTGAGCGCCGAAAACCCGAATCATGAGCAGATCTACGCAATTGTTAACCAGATGCTCACAACATATCCAGGAGTCGATTTGAACCGTTTGGTTCATGAGTATGTTGAACACAACTTGTATGATAAGCTCTGGGCACAGCTCATTTTCCAATTCAATTGTCCAAACGACGAAGATTATGATGCTGAAGCTATGCGTTACTGGACACAAGATCGGTACCGGCTGCTCTCATGTCTTGCATTAAACCAGCTCGATATTCCGATAACTGCTCCATGGGAACTCAATGAATTACAGCTCCGTGTTTCACGAGCCATTGATGAGTTTACACGGCTCAATGATACATCTGTGGTGACACTGCGGCTTAAAACGCAGATTTTTTTGAATACCATGAACATCTTGACCAATGGAACAGAGGAATCTCGTGTTCACGTGGTGGTGGATGCAGACACACTCATTGGTTTGATTATCATGGTGGTGGTGCACTCCAAGATCGAGAATATTGAGGCACATATGTACTACATTAAGAACTTCAACTCGGTTGATTACACGGATGATGGGCACTTCAACTACATTTTGAGCAACTTTGATGCCGTTTTGTTCCATTTGGACCCGCAGTTGCCCGACTTGATGGAGTCTTCACGGAAGAACTTTGAGTTCTGGCACGCAATACTGGCAAAAGATTTGGTGAAATTGGAGGAGATTTTGGAGCAAGAAAGCCCAAAATTGAAGGAAGGAGAGGAAAAGGCAGCGAATGAACGTGGATGCGAAAATATCGCGAACGAAGCTACTGGTAAAGACACCGCAAATCATTCTAAAACTGACGAAGAGAGTTCTGCAGCTGCCTCCCTGAACACTCCCGTGATTCCTGCGAATCACTTTTTCCGTAGCAAGAACATCAATGGCGAGAGTTGTGTTGCGTTTGCGATCAAGTCTGGGGATTTTGAAGTATATGACCGCGTTGTCAACCACGATCTGCGGTGGCTTTCTGTCGAGGATCTTCTTTTTGACATGAATGTGCTCACGCGCCAAAATCTTGTCCACCTCGCGCTCAGTCAGGAAAATACTGACATCTCAGATGACGTGGTTAGCTTGATTCTCGCAAACACCACCGATGCTGAAAAGCGCGTATACTTCAACATGGCCGATGTCGCAGGTCGACTGGTCGGTCACTATCTTTTCCAAAACTACAAGCTCATCCCATACATTGGGCACTTAGTAAATTGGGAACAAAAGGATGCCAATGGGCACACGCCCTTGTGCAGTTTGTGTCGGTGCTATGACTTCAGTGAATATGTGGAGTTGGTAAAAGCGGCAATGGATGCCATCCGCGAGAAATATGGACCTGACGTAGATCTCAGTGCTCATACCGATCGTATGGGCAACACCGTGATGCATATTGTACTCAAAGGGCTCCGCAAGTCGGGGATCTTGAGTTCGACAAGTTTGGTTGATGTCAATCTGTTGAATGCCAAGAGTATGACACCGTTGATGCTATACATCAAGTACAACCGGGTTGAGAATCTCGAGGATTTACTTGGAGATCCCGCGGTCGATTTCCTCTATGAGGATCCGCGCAATGCGTACAATGTGTTTGACTACCTTGGATTTGCAGCGGTTAAGGCTAGTAGCGGACTTACTGGTGCAACAAGCACTTTTGAGATTGTGGACAATATGTTGTACTCTCACTTTATCGAAAAGCATTTCCCACACGATGGACAGGATAAGCTCACTGCATTAAACGCAAAGTACGACTCCTCACGCTACGACTGGGTGATTTTCTTTAAAAGTACCCTGGGTTACTCGAACTACAAGCCTTTGAGCTCGATTCGGCAGATCTTGAACTTGACCAAGATGCAACACCCATTGGCGTACTTCCCTGATGAGGAGACATTCTGGCGTAACTATGTGGGACGTAATGGGTGTACACAATTTTTCCAGAAACTGCGCATGAACCGGTTGATTGAGCAGTTAAATGTGTTATTTGTGCTGATGTTGTACCAACAGACTTTAGATACGGCGGACTTCTTCACCAAATTCTTGATGGAAGGGCGCAAAACGAAGGCTAAGTCGAAGCTGGGTGATCATCTCCTGACACTAGAGTCGGTGCGCAAGTTGAACAAATCTATGGAGGCACGGAAACTCGCCATGGGTGACGTTAAATTGGAGTCTAGCCATATCCAGGAGATCGAGATTTTCCTCGGTTACTCTCGCAACGATTTGGCGCAATACCGCAGTCTTCTTGCTCGGCTCAACAAGCTTTTGAGTGTGGGAGATGCTAAGTTCGCAGATGTGTGTACAGTTGAAGACCTTGCTGTTTGCCGGTACATATATGGGATTGAAGGTGGTATTTTGGAGCAGAGTCCTGAGGAGCCTGGGTTTAGTGAGCTTCATCACTACACAATGTGGCTTGAGACGAGTGTGGTTACGCTTTTGAAGAATATCAGTCGGGTTATGGAATCTCTCCAGCATTGGAAGGCTATGTATATGGAGCTTCGTGATTTGAACGAGATGTTGCACAAGTATGAGGGTGACAACGCACCAAAACGTGGAATATTCGACCTCGATGAACCACCTCAGGATGACGAGATGGACGATGGAGGGTTTTTTGGTCTTCTTGAGAATAAGCGTACAAAGGTGAAGAGAGTATATGAAGCCAAACGCGATAAAATCCAGGCCATGATGAAACTCAATGTTGAGATCAAATTGGACCACGAGGTGATTGCAGCCGAAGTGTCGGACTTTTTGAGATTCAAGTCGGCATTCATGAAATTTGCAATCAAAATGCATGTACAGAGTGAAATCCGTCATCATAAGGAGCGGGCGATGGCAATCAGGCATTTGGGGAAGAGGATACAACTGGGAAGATGGCCCGACAAACAAAACGGGATAAGAGGAAATTAATAGATATGAATAGATGAGGAAGGTAACAAGACTGATAGATCAATAGCTAGATTGTAACTAAACTGTGCATAGATAGACTGATACAGTAGATTAGTGGATATAATGGATAGTTAATATAGCTTCAGTGTTAGAACATGATTTTGCACCCATTTCTTCCAACAGGGTAAAGTGGTATATAAATTGGCAAAGTTATATTATGTTAACATAAGGCAGTCAAAGTCACTTTAAGAACATAAGTAGACTAAGTAGGATTGTTCTCTTTCTGAAAACTTGAAATCTACTTTGAAATCTTCATATGTGAAATCTTCTATATTTGACATTTCCGATTTTCTCAAATTTATTTAACTTTTCCCCACCTCGAACATTCCAGAACATGACCAACCAAGACATTGCCCTCTCCGTTATCGACTTCCTCAGGCTGGCTGTGGCCAACAAGGAGGTTTCTGAGGACTACGCCGAGTCCATCGATGTAGCCATCGACTGTATTGCCGACGCTTTCGAAGTCGACAAGGATGCAAAGGCCACGTTGGGCTCTTTGCAGAGCCTTGTTGCCGGTAAAGCCGGACCTTCTGCTGCTGCTGCTGCTTCCAGTGCTCCTGTGGAGGTCGATGCTGATGTCAGAGCCAAGGCTGATGCTCTCAAGGGTGAGGGTAACAAGGCTATGGCTGCTGGTAAGCACGCTGAAGCTGTTTCCAAGTACACTGAAGCACTTGCTTTGGACCCTAAGAATGTGATCTACCTTTCAAACAGAGCTGCAGCTCACTCTTCTTTGTTGCAGCACGAGAAGGCTGTGGCAGATGCTGAGGCTGCCATCGAGTTGGACCCAACCTTCTCTAAGGCGTACTCCAGATTGGGCTTGGCTAAGTACGCATTGGGTGACCCTAAGGCTGCTTTGGACGCCTACAAGAGAGGTTTGGATGCCGAAGGTGAAACCAAGTCTGCTGCTATGGCTAAGGGCTACGAGACCGCCAAGAAGAGAGTGGAGGAGAACTTGGAACAGTCGATCTCCAAGTCTGAGCCTGAGAAGACCAAGGAGGCTGGGTCTTCTGGTGCTGGTGGTGCTGGTGCTGGTGGTATGCCAGACTTCTCCAGTATGTTCGGTGGTAACGGTGGTATGCCTAACTTAGCCGAGATGATGAACAACCCTCAAATCATGCAGGCTGCTCAGGAGATGATGTCGAACCCAGCTGCTTTGCAGGGATTGATGAACAACCCAGCTGTTCGCCAGATGGCCCAGAACATGGGTCTTGGTGGAGAGAACGGTCAGGGTCCAGACTTGTCTAATATCATGAACAACCCAATGTTCAACCAGTTTATGGGTGGAAAGAAGGATTAAGATCTAGAGCACAATCTTTGTTACGAGACTCATGGGTGATGATAAGCTGTGCGACATCACTGCCGATACATAGCACAGATTAATATATGATAATTGAGAGATATGAAGTAGGTGTAGACAAAAGAGAATATTAGATACTGGGATTTTCTGTATTCTATAGTTTGCATTATATATTCTTTAGTTTGCATTATATATTCTATAGTTTGCATTGTATATTCTGGATTCTATATTCTATAGCTTACATTCTATATTCTGAATTCTACATTCTGATAATCTTGTTAGCTTGTATTTGTTATTAGTTACTTGTTGGTTCCTTACTAGTTAAAGTTTATATTGCGACTTTTGGGAAGGTTTTCCACGTTTTTTCTGGACCAACAATGAGCGAATACTCGTCTGGAGGGTCGACCGAGGACTTGTCGTTGCCGAAAGCAACGGTCCAAAAGATCATCGGTGAAATCTTACCCAAGGACATGGCCATCTCCAAAGAAGCGCGTGATGCCATTACAGAATGCAGTGTGGAATTCATCATGATGCTCTCCACACAATCCAACGACATTGCCGAGAAAGAGGCCAAGAAGACCATTGCATCAGACCACGTAGTTAAAGCTCTTGAAGAGCTTGACTTCCACAACTACCTTGATATCATCAACAAGGTCTTAGATGAACATAAGGAGTTGCTCAAGGGCAAGGAGAAGAAAAACAACAAGTTCCAAAATCTGGGTTTGACCGAGGAAGAGTTATTGAAACAACAAGAGGAGTTATTCAAGAAGTCAAGGGATAGATTGAACAGTAATGTCAAGCAGGAGTAGGTAGAACGGAAAACATATTAATGGAAGGAAAACACATTGTGTATTGATGAAGCAAAGATAATAAAGGATGTAAGTAAATGATGATATGAAAGAGTCTTAGGGAAGAGTATAAGGATTAGGGAAAAGTATAAGGATTAGGGAAAAGTATAAGGATTAGGGAAAAGTATAAGGATTAGAGAAGAGTATAAGGATTAGGGAAGAGTATAAGGATATGGGTTACTGGAAAGGATAATGAGAAACGAAGCACACTTAATGGATGAGGATATCAGTTTTGATGTTAGTACATATGAAACTAGTGGGAACGAGAACTTGGAACTTGTGAAAGAGCTTATTAAAAGCTTATGAAAAAGCTTGTGAAAGAACAAGAACTATTGAGGACCCTTGATGTTGATGTAGATGATTGTCATCCTTCACTTATATCATGTCCAGACTACGTGATTTCATAATTATCATATATTACCCATTCTATACCTCTGTTCTATCGTCTCATCCCAAAACCAACTCATACGCAATCACTATGATATTGATCCCGATCAACGGGACACGCAACAAAGTTCTCACTGCACTGATCAAGTTGATCAACTTTGTCTTCACAGAGCCCTCAGCGGTATCGGCTTGGAACTGTTGGAACTGAGCGTTGTATCCATTTGCCGGTGTTTTAGCAGAACTCCATCCGATACGGTTTAAGAAACGGTCCTCAGAGAGCACAGCAATGCCGTTGACAGTCAACAATATAACGTAGAATAATGTGCCCAACCCAAACATGACTATTTTTTTATTCAAAGCTGTCGTAGAAATAAATAAAGTATATACTCAAATCGAAAAGGCTAAAACTCGATCGGATCTTTCCACAACTCAATCAGATCTTACCAAAACTCAATCAGATCTTACCAAAACTCAATCGGCGGACCTTACCAATACTAGATCAATCGACTGACCAAATCAAAACTCAAAGATCTCATCGATCTACCCACATAATTCAACCCATATCTGTTGTTTTGATCTACAATGGATAAACGCGGACGCAGAAAAGACAACATTGAACAGTTTATCGGGACTCCTCAGTTGTTTCTCGAGAATGGACTCTCTCAGCTCCGTTACCAGATCCTCATCGAAGGCCTTTCAGTCCCTCCAGGTTACGACTCATGTCCATATCGATCATACGTTTGGTGTATACTCTCGCGAGTGCCAAACATGCCTACTCAACAATACCTCGATATAGTGGCACAGGTTCCCGAGACCTTAGGACGCGACATCTACACAAAGATCAAAAATGATACCTTCCGTACACTTATGCAAGACAAACAGTTCCACGCGCGGGTTAGCGAGGAACTGTTGGTAAGGCTTTTATCCAGTATTGCAATTACTACAGACAATAAAGTGGGGTATGTGCAAGGGTTGAATGTTTTACTCGCACCCATTGCATATTCGTGTTATAAGAGTGAGCCCCAGGCATATGCATTGTTACACAACTTGGTTACAAAAAGCATTCCCTTGTATATTACGCCAAACTTGACGGGTGTTCATACAGGACTTGCACTTGTTGATATAGTACTCCGAATTATCGACCCTGTTCTCAGCGATTTCCTCGACTCAAAGTTCCTCAAGGCAGAGATTTATGCATTTCCTTCGGTACTCACACTTTGTGCGTGTACTCCTCCTCTTGAGGCTGTTCTTGAACTCTGGGACTTTCTTTTCGCGTATGGAACGTACATGAACATCTTTTTCATTGTTGCACAGCTCGTATCGCATAGGTCCCAGCTCTTGGAATCGGAGCTGCCCATGAAGTTACTCAGGAACTTTCCACCATTGGAGGCCAAGGAGATAATCAAGCTCAGCTTGAGTTTTATCCCAGAAATCCCAAAACCTTTGTATGCTTTGATCATACGACATGGTGACGACCCTAGTGTCTCCGGAAAGTTGCGCGAGTACATTAAGTAGAGATAAAATGAAAAGAAGCATGAAGAGGAAAACTATGGCAATACATGAAGAGGAAGAGAAGTATTACAAAGCATGAAGAGAAGTTTGACAAAACATGAAGAGAAGTTTGACAAAACATGAAGAGAAGTTTGACAAAACATGAAGAGAAGTTTGACAAAACATGAAGAGAAGTTTGACAAAACATGAAGAGAAGTTTGACAAAACATGAAGAGAAGTTTGAGAAAGGATGAAATTAGAAGCATGGAGATTTGCATGATCATTACTAAAATACATATGAAGATATTTATCTTCCCATTTACTCTATCACTAACCCTTCATCATTAGTTACTCTCCATAATTATCTTTTAAAACAACCCATTTTTGTAATCCTCCGCATCAAAAAAAGCGCACAACACTGTGCGGTCATTGTACATGCGCCCCGCAATCTCCATAATAGCCTTGAAGGCAGTCTGTTCGTCTTCAAACTCAATGAAGATTCTACCCAATCCCGGCTGCGAAAACTGTGCCAACCCAGGTGTATAGTCATTTGCAGGACGAGGGATCTTCATTGACCGCACCTCTCCGTATTGGCTCACCTCCTGCTGGATATCCTGTTGGATAAAACGGTAGTTGTCGTCATCAACAAGATCCTTCGCCGTCACAACATTAAGCAATTGGATCACAGACAGCTTTGGGTGTGGTGGTACGTGCTCATTACGTACGAGTTCGCGCAAGGTGTTGAAGTCGATGGCACATTCCTGAACCCTTGTAACCCCTGGCTCTGCACAAGCAAGTCCAACTTGTTCAACGCCGGCAATCTCTCGTATCCTGGGAAAGAGGGCCTGTACTTTGGAGTAGTATTGGGGAATTGCTTCCTCACCTGAGAATTGTACAAATGCCAAACCAACGGATTCCTTGGTTCCAATCTCCCGCAATAATTGAAATGCTTTCACTGGAGCTATTTCCAGCAAATGTGTAATCAATTCCGACTCCAGAGCATCCTTTCCCACGCGAAGGTAGACCTTGCGAGGACCATCCTTGACCACGTCGGCCATCTCATCACTTGGCTCTTCGTGGTCTTGTACCACGTACTCGCCTGGTCTTCCAATGGAAATCCGCACGTCTTCTCTGTCAGGAACTCCATCTTCTTTAATTGAGTCGAAAGGAATGTCAGCGTTGTCGAAAAGACATTTGATGATGGTGGCGCACACACTATTGCTGAACTCCACGATCAACACATTATCTCTCTTTGTTTTTCTCTTACTTTCAATGTTCTGTACTGAAGTTTCTGTTATATCGATAGGCTTCAATGCATCATTGAACAAGGCCGCGACTTTCAAGTGGTTTATCACGTCTAAATCAAGGTTCTTCACAACAAGAACCCTGGCATTCTTACCATCCACAGGATCAATTTTCAGTGACTCATTCAAGATATCGTTAGCATTGGTCAACCTGTCCTTGAGGGCACCCTCCAACTTGGTAAAGTCAATAGGACGTGGGAATCCAGGTAATGGGAACAACCCTGAGAGCTTTGCGCGCTGCGCAGTCACGTTCTCAAATCCTTTTGGCATGATTCCCCAGCGCGAATCAATCACTTTGATTTCCTCAAGTCTAGGAGCATCCTCTAGAGCCTGCAACTTTTTCTCGGCCTGTGCGATCCGCTCATCGAGTGGAAGCTCCACTTTAGGAACTTCGGGCTCGTTTCTGCGACCCCGTTCTCTTGGAGGTCTGTCACGTCCCCGATTTCTGCGATCGTATGAATCACGTCCACGGTTGTCTCGTATTCCTCTTCTAGAGCGGTCTCCAAAGTCTCTGAAATCTCTAGAATTCCTCGAATCTCTTGGATCTCTGAATTCTCTGTCTCTAGAATCTCTAAACTCTCTGTCTCTCGGATCTCTCTCCCTTGGATCTCTTTCTCTGGGGTCTCGGCCTCTTGGGTCTCTAAATTCTCTTTCTCTTTTACCTCTCAGACGACTCGATACCGATTGGTAACCTTCCAGTGCGTACAGACTATCGGCACTACCCTGACTGTACCCTCCAATATCACCTCTTCCTTGACCGCCGCTGTACTTATCGTACCGCAGACTATATCCGTCTCTCTTTGGTGACCTTTCGCGGTTGGCCGGCGAAACACGCTCTCTTCCGCGGTCTCTGTAACTATAACTTCCTTGGTTCAGATGACTATTCATATGACCCGAATAACTGGCCTGATTCTGACTTCCATAACTTGGGCCTCCCTGGTTACTTTGACTTCCATAACCGCTTCCTTGGTAATTCGGACCCTGGATGCCTTTGTTTCCCATCGGACCATCTCTGTTGCTTGCCCGATCTCTCATACTATAGGCACTTCCGCTGGTGCTCTTCTCCCTACGGTCACTCGCATATGAGTCGCTTGGTTTGTTGGTTTCTCGGCGACCATTGCTATATGGGTTGGTCGATGACATGTGGAGAGGTAATGCAACGAAAAAGATGTTAGGCAAAAAAAGCACCAGAGTACTTTTCGGATCTTTTATCAAAGAATCAACTCAAAATAGTTTATTCAGAAGCTGCTTTCGGAACATTCTTTGTGGTTCTAATACTCTTCTTTGACTCTTCTACTACTACTCTTCTATTCTTCTACTATTCTTCTATCTTCTACTACTCTACTATTCCTACTCCTACTACCTGTATTCCTTTTATCTACCTATTAATATCATTACAACTCGTCATGTTCAACTGTCTCCTTGGTATCCTTCTTTGCATCTTCCTTCTCCTTTGGAGTTTCAGTCTCCTCAGTCTCATTCTCCTTTGGAATTTCAGTCTCCTCGGCCTCGTTTTCCTCAGCCTCAAACTCCACACCCTCTTCCTCCTTCTCTTCCTCCTTCTCTTCCTCCACCTTCTTCTTCTTCTCCTCTTCCTTCTTCTTCTTCTTCTCTTCCTTCAACTTTTGGCGCATTTCTTTCTGTTCTTGTCTCTTGACCAAAGCATCGTATTTAGCCCCTAATTGCTTCAATCTCTCGCCGTGTTGCTGCTCAAGGTTCAATGAAGCCTCGAGGATTGATCCGATGATCCGTCCGTACTTTTCGTGGAACTCGTACAACTCCATCTTACTCAACTTGGCAAATTCAGCTTCGGACAACTCCGTCACGTCTTCAAGCGCACTTAAAATCTCCTTGAGCTGTGTCATCGAGTCCTCGATCGCAGTAGATGCATCGAAACCCTCTTTACGGATAAGAGTTGCACGTACCCGTTCACTCTCCTTCGTAAAGTTAAAGCCCTTCTGCTCAAACTTTTCTCTCAATAAGCTCACATGTTCACCAAACTTCAAGAAGTTCTTCTGAAGAGTGTCCACAATCTTCGACCCATTGTCCTTGAGCTTCTTCAAGCCTTCAACGCTAAGATCCAGGTCAACCATGTTCACAACCTTCGATAAGCTCTCCAATTTCTCAGCTGTTGCCGAAGATCTCTCACGGATGTCGTCCATACTGGCATCATCACTCTCAAAGTCCAACCACTCAAGAAGCTCGCTAACATATGTACCATAGCTCTCAAGGTCGTCGATCTCCTCCTTCAAAACATCGGAGTTCGAGTCGATGTACGAACGGAGCTCGTAGCACTTAGCCTCGAGAACATTCTTTTCCTCATCAACAAGAATCCTCTCAATATCCTTATTCTTCAAGTAGGCCAACTTATTACTGAGTTTCTCACGAGTAGTTCTCAACATAGGAGTAACATTGGTATACGATGGCTTTGGTAATGGCAAAGGAAGAGAGGTCTGTTTCTTTTCTGAAGAAGTTGTGGTGGTATTGGTCTTGTTCGTGGCAACGTCCTCCTCCACAACACCATCTTCATCCTTCTGTAACAACTTGCCAAAGAACCCAGCACTACTCGAACACTCCACGTCCACTTGTGCCAAGTCAAACATCTTGCTTGAATCGAGTACAAATGTCGCAATTGCATGCTTCTTTCCCTTGCACTTGAACTTGTCTGCTTTCTTGTCTAACTCTGTGAAAGTGTAGCTCTTGTACATCTCGCCATTCTCAAACAACTGCACCTCGGCAGTCTTGTTCAACTCACCAAGGTCGAGCTTTCTAACTTGACCTGTAGATGACCGTGGCTCAAACACTACAGTCTCCACACCGTCACCACGAACAGAGAATTCCGAGAATGCGCGGTCCACAACAACCACATCAGACTTCTTGGTAGTCTTTACCTTAAGCTGCAATCCCCTCTGTGTGGCACCGACGGCGCAACTCTCATCTGTGTTGATCGACTTGGAAATACGAGCCTC